>MU006220.1:513932-1113932 GCA_010093685.1 Ophiobolus disseminans
ATCAATCCCAGTCACCCAGCGTGAGATGAGATGGACGTTGTAGCGCTGGACAAAGCGATTAACCCAGCCTGTTCCTAGCTCTTTTTTCGTGATATCTGAAGCAAAGCGTCGTATCATAGGCCGTGAGGGAGGTAAGCCTTGCCTTGTAAGGCGCTCTATATAGCGTAGGAGCTCCTTCTCTTGCTGGGGGTGGAGCGCTTGCTGGTTTTCTGCTTTGGTGCGGCATGAGGCTTGGATGCCTTGATGCCTCCGCGCGAGCGTTGTACGATCACAGTGATACTTTGCTGCAATTTGGCGATAGCTGAACTTCTCTCCAGGCTTCAGCGATTCTATAGCTGCAAGCGCAGCCTCAATTGAGCTCATATTGGTGGAGTTATCGCGTGTTGAAGTTTAGTTGTTGTCGTGGTGGGGTGGCTCGCCACGCCGAGCGGCTCGCCACGCCGGTTAGCTCGGTAGGCCGACCAACGTCACCGACCTAGCTTCACCATTGAGCTCAGAGCTGCCCGGGCGAACCAAACAACGTTGTCCAACCCTCAGCTGCAACGTGCCCAAACAGCAGCCATGTTCAAGCGATTCTTCGGAGAAGTACTGCACCCGGCCGTTGAATAAGTCATCGAAACTAAGAGACAACGAAGCACGGCGCGAAGAATGTCATCACGCTCTTCCACAAACCCAACAACGAGGCATCGACCCGCGTCCTCACCCTCCTCAAGCAAGCGCGCGCCCAATCAGTAGCCCATGCGACCGAGGACCAGGCCAGCTCCCACCAAGCACAAGACAAGGCGGAGAGGACAGAGTTCGAGCTGGACGTGACCGAGGCACCCCCCACAAGCGACCAGCTCAAGAATATCCTGGAATACCTTGGCGGCTCTGCTAGCAAGGTCATCGAGGGAGCTTCAGACGAGTCGGATGCGCTGAGGCGGCTCAAAGCGGACGGTAACACATTCCAGCGGCCACTAGTAAGTAATCCGCGTTGTGCGCAGTTGACCGACGTTGATCCTCGTAGGTGGTGGACTGGAATCAAGGCAAAGCTGGTATGTTCATACTACTCATGTTAGGTTCAATTGATGTCTGACATGCACGCGCAGTTGCTGGCGAGAGCGAGTCCGAGATCATGAGGCTGGTGCGATCAATTCCCAAGGAGACGGACAAGGTATAGAGAACAGCTGGCCATGCTTACCGCTAGCACTGAGACACGGTCATCGCTTAAGCAACTGGTAGCTGCACACCTGCATGGTAGGGGACTGATTCTCTCAATTTCAGACTGTAAAACATGTCTCTAAGCCATTGGCTTCCACGGTTACTCCCCCAAACCACAAGGTCGTGGATACACAATCTTCTTACGTCTTCTTGATCCTCCTCGGTTTCGACTGCTGTGAATGTCGTGTTGTTTCCCTTTGCATAATCACAGCTGTTCCCAGAGAATGAGATCCGTGAGGGTCGTGGTTGCTATAGCGCTCCGCTGTTGTCACCGCCAAAGAGCGCCAAGAGCCGCTCTTTCCTCTCGAGCTTTCCACAACACCAAATTCCGCCTCTCACCTGCTCGCACCTGCTTAACTATAGAAAACTCCGAGCGCGCCTTCCCCATCGAGTAGCGGCGCCACATGACCCCTTCCCTTCTTGCAGAGATTCCGGCACCATCTCCTTCCCTCAACGTCAACCACCGTTGGATGTCACGATAGTGCGTCTAATCATGCCTGAGCCGCTTGCGCCTCCAGCCCATTCGCCGCACCTATCAGCCGCATCCAAGGAGAGTGTTGTTGCTACAGACGCCATGTCGGCCCATCGTCCTGGACGCGCTCTGTTCTCGACGCAGCTGGGCGACCGCCCTCATCGCCTGGCACCCGGCCCACCTTACCCCCCGATTGTCGTCCGCAGCGGCTCAAGGATTGCGGCCGTGGCAGAGGCTGCTATGTACTGGCGCGGCAAGTTTCCCCGCCAGGCGATGGGCATATTGCCCGGCTGCGACTGGCAGATCGAGGACTTCTGGGACGCCAAGGACATCCAGCTCGACACACGTGAGCACTACCTGGCCGTTCTCAAGTTCCTGTCGGAGCAAAACGTTGTTTGGGCGAGGAACTTCGCCACAGAGTGGTTCCGGGCACACCCAGAGCACGCGGCCAAGACTGTCGGACAGTCCAACATGGCCAGCATGTGCGACCCCACCAACCCCCAGGATATCGTCAACAAGGTCTTCATCTACGGCGAGAGCGAGAAGCACCCGCCGGCCTTCTTGTGGCAAGCCGCCCTGACGATGCGTACCACGATGCTCGAGATGCGCGCTGAGCAGAAGAAGTCGACTCCGCCCGACGACACCAAGACGGCAGCCGGTGCTCCGCCAGCCAAGGCAACAAGTAAAGCGAACCGCAAGGTGACTCGTTCTCGACCGCAACGGCTGACCGCGTCGACAGAGCCCTCCCCGCCAACCGCACCGTCGAAGCAGCACGTCGCACACCCGCCCAAGCGCGCGCCATCGTACGGCACGTCGCAGCCAGGCACCCACCACGGACAGCCCATGGGCGCCATCATGGCCCATATGCCGCCTTTCGCCATGGCGTCTCCCAACGTGGGCACGCAGCCTCTCTACAGCGTCAATGGCCAACGGTTCGATCCTTCATTCGCCGCACGTATGGCGTTTAATGCATACAGTGAGAACCGCTCTCGTGTAAACTCTGGTTCTCATGCCCCGCGGCTGCCCTCAGGTACAATGTCCAACACGCACACTCCGCACTTCAACAATGCCGCATTGGCAATGGGTCTGCCGGGCATCGCGCCTCAACATCCGGGGCAGTACGGACAGATGTCGCCGTCCGTTCATCCTGCCCAGCTCTCTTATCCCAGCATAAATGCTCCGGGCATAGTCCCAGGCATACACGTGCAGGGCTCTAACATGCCACCAATGTACACCCAACAGGGTTTTTATGATCGTACGCCACGAGGTATGGGAGACATGACGAACAATGCACAATATCCGCAAAACATGCCGCCTCATGTCATAGCTATGCAGCAACAGGGGAATCGTCGCAACAGCGTCTACGGAAATAGCGGCGGCGGGCTCTACGATCCATACAATGGCACTAAACATGGTTTCGGTGACAACAAGAAGACAGATCGAGGCGGGCATGCGGATCAGCCCGGCCGGTCACGCAAGTTCTCCGCTGCCGACAACCGTCCCCGAACTGGCAGCTATAGCTACAATCGTACTGACACCAGACCCACAAGTGACACGTGGTACCCACAGTATGGCCCCAAGTCTCGTAGGTTGGATAATCCACAGGTGATAAACGACAAAGTCTACGGCTGCAGCGAGAAATGGATCGGCCCAGAAAACAACAGTGTCAATGAACTCTTCGTTAATGATCTATTCGACGACGTGTCGCCGGAGGAAGTGATGGGAATGTTCACGCACATGGTCGCCATCACTCCGCTTAGGGCCCACGTCACGTCGACCTCGACTGGCAATCGTAGCCATGCATTCGTAACGTAAGCTTATTATCCCGGCTACCCTGGTGACACTACTAACAACCATAGCTTCCATACAGCGGCCGATGCTAGGAAGGCTCTCAATATAGTCCGTCTCCATCCCCAGGTACGAAATGTTCCGGTTCGGGTGACTGTGCCCCGGCGCTTCTTCCAAATGCCACTTGACTCTGTCAACCAACCCCACCCCTACCAGCAGTTCAACAAACCCGTCGAGACACGTGATACAAGAAACGTAGCCCGCCTACCTTCTCAGGATGAGGGCAGTATCGTTACCAATCCCGAAGAGCAGGACGGTCAATCAATGTACTCTCCCCAGGACGTTAGAAGCGGCCTGCCAAAACAGACGAGTCGTAAGGCATCGGAAGTTGATCTCTCGGCCGGAGGGAGCCCGGAGAATCGAAAGATGAAGATGCGCCAGGATTCGCCGACAGAAGAACCGAAGATTCAGCTGGATGAGCCCATTGAAGAAGAGACCATACTAGACGATGTTGCAGAATCTTTGACGGTTTTGAAACCGGCAACTATGACCGAGGGTGCCTCTGAGGCAACAGCATTGGCTGGCAATCCTGCCAGAGCAACGCAACCAGCCAAATCTATGACGAGTCTAGAAGTATCTTCGACTTCTTCTTGTGCAAGCAACGCTAAGGACCAGACAAGCCATCCCACAGACGTACAGCCCTTGGCAGATGGGGCGAAGGTAGCTATCGAAGAGCTGTTTTCACGACCTCCAGACCCAGAACAGACCCCAGCTATGGCTCGAGCCGAGCCTGAGAGCAGAGAGGTGCTCGAAGAAGTTGAGCCAACAGATGCTGCTGTTGAGGTTTCAACCCAACCAACATATGAAGTTCCTCAGACATCGCAAGGCTCTACCGAGGTCCAGCAAGCAGAGCACAAGGAACCGATCGTGGTCGACAACAAGTCGGTACCCGAGACTGCCGTTTCGGATGATGGGGTAGTAGCTGAATCAAGTTTCATCTCCGCACAAGAAGATGTTGCGGTTCTTCGAAAATCCTCGGTAAACCTTAGACTGGAACCAGGTATTGCGAACCACGGATCTGAGCGCTCCGTACCCTCCGAAACTGAAAAACTTTCACATGAAGATTCTGCCTCCCGGCCAATCTATCCGACTTCAGAGGTTATTCTACCACCGTCAACTACCTCAGCTCCCGCAAAACACAAGGAGGTTGCGTCGACAAACACCACTGATATGGACGTGATGGATACGACCACAAGTATCAAGGACGCAAAGGATGATCAGGATACCAGTGTACTTACTAGTGACGTTACAACAGTATCTACAGCTTCGGTGCAGCCATCCGGCGATGTTATGAAGAAGAGTGGTCCACAGCAGACTCCCTCACTCAATCCGTTCGCAAGAAAGCCCAAGGTACAGCGACATAAGGAGAAGGTCTTAACGAAGAAGGAAAAGAAGAAACTAGAACAGGAGGAGAAGGCAGCCAAGGCGAGAACTGGAAAGGCTGCCTCCGCCTCCGACCCGGAGGACCAAGCAACGACACTCACCTCAGCCGGCTTGGAGGCAGACGCAGAATCCACCGCAGAGGTCAGCAAAACTGGCCCCGCAACAGACGACGCCGCGGATAGTGCAACTAGTACAGGCGAAGGAAAGAATCAGGCTGCTGTGGTGGTCACCTTGGATCAGGCCTCGAAGGATGAGAGCAAGAACGATGTTTCTGGTAAGCAGACTGGGGGTACTACCACCACCATCATCCCCAACGAGACCGGCTCAGTAACTCTTAAGGCGGAAGTGGCGCACGAAGCCCCGACAGCGCAGGACCTGTCGACCGCGACCGCTCTTCTAACCCTTGCATCGTCTCCTGAGCGCGACATTCCAGCTCGGCCTGACGACGGTATGCACGAGTCAATCTTGGCCAAACACGAGGTGAAGGTGGATGATCTTTCGACCGTTCCGAAAAAGAAGAAAGCTATACCTGCTATTGCGAACCTAATTCTGCAACCATCATCCACCCCTAAACGAGGGAGTCAAACAAGCTCAACTGCCACTGTCAGCCCCACGAACAACTCCACGATTAATCAAAATACTTTGTCAAGTAAGTCACCGCATCTAGACACTGCGCAATTCAATTACTCACCGAGCCGTACAGATATGTCTCCAGTTAGGCGTGAGTCCAACGCTGCATCCGTCTCTAGCTCTGTTACTCTGAATATGGGCGATACCGCTGTGCTTTCCCCCTCACCTACAGCGGAAAACTTCTTCACGCCACTGCAAACCCCCGCTACCATTCCAACCACTGCCCAAGATCAAGCTCCCAAGGCTAAGAAGAAGAAAAACAAGAAAAAGAAGAAAGCTGCCGCTACTGTCACCGTTGAGGCATCAGGGACTAATTCACCTGCTGCATCTATCATTGCTTCCCATAACGGTACCACAGCGGTGTCTGTCAGCAACTGTTCTCCCCCGAGTTCCGGTGCCGACACAGACAGCCCCTCGCACGGCCCCAACCCCTTCGGCGAACAAATGTCTCATATAGACGCTATCCGAAAAGAGGCCAAGAATCCCGACTCTTTTTACAATCGTATCAACCGCTCAAGGGAGGAGGAGACTGCCAAAAATGAGAAGCATGACAAGGACTACGAGCAGCTAAAGGTATGCACGAATTCCTACATCCGTGGTTGGAAAACAATTGGCTAACCTCTCACAGGGATCTGCCAACTTGGCCAATACCGCAATGCGCGATATTCAGGCTTACATGAAGGAGAACCCCAGTATCTTCGAGTTCAATAATTAGGATGGTTTCTACTGCCTCTCACAACGGGTCAGCCTTGTCACATCCCCATTCAAGTTATGCCGGCGATTATATCTGCATTTTGGGGGATTGATTGTGTTTCACGGCAAGAGGATTCGGCTTTCGGATTCGGTCGGTGTTGAGCTGAAGACCTTGTTGGTTGCATTCCTTTCACCGTATTGATTTGACGGTTGGGCACCGGCTAATCATGGGCATGGCTGAACTTTCTACGGTGCATACCCCTTATAAAATCAAAATAGCGAGAGCCCTTTCACTCACGTACTCTTTGACATTCACATCATGTGATGGCGGCGCACGATAAGGGCGCAGATGTGCATTTGGCACATAATCTTGTCTAAGCTCGGTCGAAGCGAATGACTCAAACGCTACGCAAGGCGGCAGGGCTGAGACAGGAGCAATGCAAACGACACGAAGGTTGCACAGAAGGTCTCGGCCATGAGATTTAGGAGCCGACGTGCGTTTGCTGCTACCTGCAGAGTGACAACCGTGGCATACACCGCCTCAAGATGTATGAATGCAGTCAACCCACTAACCCCACGATCATGTCTCAGCTATCAAGCAAATTTACCTATAGCAAACTGGATGGCGTCGACTCAGCGCACACTCTGATGATAGTGTGTGGGTGCTGTTTGTGCGGGTGGGAGCGATGCATAAGTTGGGGGGCTCGCCGAATCACAGCCATGCGACTTGTTTGCTACACAAATTGCGGGAAGAATGGCTGAGTGCATGTGTCTTATGTATCTCTGGAGCTCAGAGCCGTGAAAGACACGGCTAAATTGAACGTGTCGTACCTCGGAAGGCTAGCGTGCTACTGTTTCTCGGATACTGGTGTGATTCACCATGTGTGTGCAATGTGAAAAGTTACTTGAGTTGATTCAGCGCACCGCTCGTTGTAAAGTACGATGGAAAGTTGCAGGGATGTTCAAGAAGCGACGAAGAGTTTTTGTTCGCTCTCTTCCATCATGAACGAATCAGCATGAATTCTAACCCCCCTTGTCAGTTTCCGGAGTGCACTTGTTTGTTTGCAGGTGGGCCTCGTCCGCGTTTCGCAGCGTCATGTTGTTGATTTGCTATGCAATCTTGTAGTCTGCAGGGGTGCTTCATGTCTCTTGCTGTGCGGTCTTACTTTAGGACAGATTATGCACGTGCTTTGACTAGGGGTGTGTAAACCGCAAGATCAGTGCGTAGGTGATATTCGCGAGACTTCACTGTGCCCGATTACTCGTCTAGTTCAAAGTCAGGCTGAAGGAAGTGCGGTTCAGAACGCGTAATTTTGCTAGGGTCCATTCGCAAAATCTCGCGATGTCTCTCACACTCTAAGAAGGCTGAAGTTATTGTGGCTGGAAAGGTACATAGGCGCGTGGTACTTTCGCGAAAAATCGCTGTTTGACGTCACAATGAGCATTGGTGAAACGGCCGTCTACAGCGTACCGGTTATTCGCAAGATTCTTCTTGTAATTGGCGCCGTTAGCAGAGGGGAGTGCCGAAAGCGTGCATGATGCAGGAGTTAACCGTTGGTAGCCAACAGCAAGACTACCGGTAGTAAATGCATGGCGCTTGATGCTAGGCTGGCTAAGCGACGAGCATTGCCGTCACAGGACGGCAGGATGAAAATTCAGATATCAAGCCGAACTTCACAGGCAGCCAGCCATGCAGTGGCGGGTGCAGGTCGCACAAAAAGCAATGAAACGCGCTGTCGATATCCACCAGAAGGAGTTTTTGGCGTCTTCACTAAGCCGATCCAAGACTAGCTGATGGCCTGGCGTGGTGCGGGGACAAGATTACCGCTTCCGCTGTGTAGATGGCCCGAGCCCACCTTCACTCGGCATGCCCCTAGGACCCGGTCCCTGTCTCAATCTATTCTCCTATTCGCCGTAGCTGCTGGCGAGCATTGATCGCCTTCCGCGACAAACGAGCATCCAGCCCGACAAGCTCCTCTGCTCTTCTGGTAAAGATTAGCTAAGGTGAAAAGATTAGCTAAGGTGAGCTAACCAATCTCAAATCTAGGTCTAGTCCCGCCTTGCAAGGGCCGACCATCGAAAACCACGAGTAGTCATTTTTTCACGTTTGAGCGATGACAGGGACGCGACGCGTCGATTGGGCGGCACCAAGGGGGAGGGGGGACTTGTTTCTGGCATGTTCTGAAAGATAAGACCCTAAGAAACCCAGCAGCAGCCGTCTCGCGGACTCTTGCATGGCATCTCATTCATGTTTCTGCGGGGTCACGACGTTGTACCGTGCATGGCGGTGTACCTGCCGGTATCACATCGCGATGCTTGAATACATGTCTTCTGCGACGATGACTCGATTTCACCGCCACATTCCTCTTGACTTCGATCCTACACCCCCATTCTTTGCATGCTCAATTACCACCCGTTCATACGGGGCACAATCAACAATTGATCGCTCGTGGCACACCTCAACATCTCTTTGTCACACAAACACCAGCGACCACGATGGAGTTTGGCAAATCAAGGTGTGCGACGCCTAAGCACTTACTTCTTGCGCGGCCACAACCGCTGGCAGTTCCTGAACGTGAGAAAATCAACTTGCACCCGATTTAGGAAGTTCAGTGGAATGTTAACGTATCCCTAGGTACCCACATCACGCCCGATACGCCACAAAGGAGCACCTGCCTCCCCGACAATGTCTATCAGACCACCGAAACGATCCTTCCGCCGACCCCAGCGTCAATAGGTGATGACAAAGATGCACTTCTTGGCAACTACGATCAAACACACATGAAGCGGAAGAGAGCGGACAGTCAAGCCCTAGACGAGGATTCGTTTGGTGGCCTCGGTCGCAAATTACGGCGATTTGACGGTGCGGCTTTTTGGGCCAGTATCGGCGATGGCTTTGATAGATTTCAAGAAGATGCATTGCTTCCGATGAAGGACAGCATTTGCAAATTGCAATTGCGACACGAACAACTCAATGAGAAGCAGACGGAGCAAGAGGAGCAATTGAGCACGATCAAAGAAGCAGTTCGAAAGGATGTCCAAACATTACGAACCGATACGGAGAAGCACACCTCAGACATCGCCGCCTCGACACAGACATGCACTCATCGCTTTCAGGGCCAGTCACAGCAAGTAACAAATCTCTCAACACGCCAAAACACCCTTGCAGGCACTGTCGATAGTCACATCACTCAGCTTCCAGCGCTAGAAGAGAGTTCGACTGCGACTGCGACAAGTGTTGGCACAATCCGTAACACTGTCAACAGAGAAACAGCGAAGCTGCACACCCAGCTGCGGAATCACAAATGTTCGGTGACCAATCAGGTCAGGCAGATGGAGGAGCTACTAAAAGGGCAGATTGCTGAGGATAAAAAAGAGTTTAAGGAGCAAGTCACCAAGCTTAGCAAGGAGGCCAAAGAGTCTGCAATTGCTCTAGAAACCATGATCAAGACCAGCGAAGACAGCCAAGGGCGAAAATTTGAGAAGCTCGATACCGACCTTGCATCAACGCTTGGACGCATGGACAGGAAGATCGCTCAGAGTTCCCCAGACACAGACGCCTTGACGGCAAACTTCAGTCGTTACGATGATCGTCTCAACTATACCACCAAGGAGCATCTTGAGCGCTATGTGCTGGCACAGCAAAATACCGCAAACCTTGGAAAGTCTCAAGAGGCCTTGTCGAAGATTGTTGATGGCATTCAACTGAGCCTCGAACGTGTGCAGCAGATCACCGACAAGTTCAAAACGGATATTACCAGCTATCAAGACCGACATGACGTGATCACTTCCCAGCATACCCGCGATATCAGTGATCTCAAGTCTAGACTTCAACCCTTTGAGGAGAAGGTAGCAATGAAGCTCCACCCGCCAAGTCCCCTCGCCGCTAGGTTCGTCCCTCAAAGCCCTGCTGGCCTTGAAGCAATGTCATTAGCGAGTGGTGACAGCCCTGGCAACTTGGTCAGCATCATAACGTATTTAATAGAGAGGTCAGCCAGGGCAGACAGATACGTCAAAAACCACGAGAAAGGGCTCTCCAACACTAATGAGAGGTTTGAGTCAAACAAGAAAAGGATGGCCGACCTACACAAGAAGGTCACATCCCTAGAGAGCTCCAACAAGGCCATATTCGCAAAACACGCCGCTTCAGAACAAAAGATCGCCGAGGTGGAGAGACAGCATGCGTCAGATCAAGAAACCAACAAGAATCGTATCAACGAGCTTCTCCACACGATGAAAGTAATGGCTGACAACATGGGTACCATGCAGAAGGCGCAACAAGCGTTAGTCCCAAATACTGCCCAGACGACGAATCGCAACGAAACTTCATCCTGCACGAAACTGGAGCACTTGCATCAACGTGTTGATGCAGTTGAAGGCCAAATTGAAGGCAATAAGACCATTGCGGATGCAAAATTCGTCAAATCGGAACGCTTGCTTGAAGAGTGTACACGCTTCATTCGTTCTGGTGCGGCAAATACAGAAGAACTTCGCCAGGACATGGAAAACCGGTTCGAGACTGCTATAAGTGCTACCGAAGAGGTATTGAGACGTAGCCATGCTACATCGAAACAACACCAAACCGCCCTCCTTCAGCAGCTTGATATTGGTTACAATGAAGCTGTGAACAAGCTTCATGAAGCGACCGCATTCACAGATAAGCGTGTGGACGAGACAATGGCCAAGATCTTGGCCACTGAGGAGGTATCGCTTATGGCACTGACTAAACGAGTCAACGATATCGAATCGGTTCAGAAAGCCTCAAACGAGTCTCACGCTTCCACGCAACAACAAGTTTCCAAAGTACAGAGTTTGACATTGGATCCAGGGCAGATGAAGACGCTCCGCAGCGACCTCGGAATCTGCGTGCAAGCGCTGGAAGACCGCATTGACAACATGGAAGCGGCACAAAAACCATCACCTTCGATGGAACAGCCATCATCATGGATGGAACAGCCGTCATCATCAACAGGGGAAGAGTTCAAGGTCCTTCGTTACGATGTCGACACTCTCATGCAAAATCGCCAGATGAAGGAAATTGACTACGCCAACATGCGCCGAAACTTTGGGTCATTGAGCAAGTCTGTCCAGGTATGCGCAAAAGGTGCGCAACTCATCGCATTGGATACGCGCCTTCGTGAATATCTCAAGTCAGTTATATCGGACATGTTAGAAGATTTTGCTCAACAATCTCTGGTGGCAAACCAGCGTTGTCACGATCGAATGGAGGGTACCAAGGCCATTATCGATCGCGTCGAGCAGGCGCACAATCAGGTAAGCGTCGCGCAGTCACAATGCAAGCGTAGCATTCGCTAAGCACTCACTCAGTTCGTCTCCCGCTTTGCAGCTATCGGCACGCCTACCTTGCGCCCTTCGCCACCCCTCTGCAGTCCACCTATGCACCAACAACCCCAACAACCTCATTATGCCGCCGCCGCTCCCTTTCCAGGCTTTTCAGCTCAGCACCCACACCCGCAAGTAGCACCACGAGGAGCCGATGCTCGCCCCACACCCCCGATGCTAGAAGCCCCTGCCTTCCCTCCAAACAATGCCCCACTGCCGTCGAATACCTCCCCGGGCCAGCCGACTACCGCAGCTCCCGCTCAGGCCTATGCTTCACACTACGTGTCAGAAAATCAGGATCGCCAACACCATCCCGTTCGCCGCTTCTCGACAATGACCTAAGCCCCCTCCCCCCTACGACATCACCAAACAATCCCTCCAGCATTTCGAACCCAACCAATCTGTGTTTACCGGGTATGAAAGTCATATGAACATTCCAGGCGTTTGCAGCATTTTTGCCACGGCGTTTGGAACTTATATGATACCCAATCTGTGTTTTTTCTCTCTCAATTATGTGCAACGTGCACTAGGAGATGATGATACCCCCAACTGTGTTT
Source organism: Ophiobolus disseminans (assembly GCA_010093685.1). Lineage (NCBI taxonomy): Eukaryota > Fungi > Ascomycota > Dothideomycetes > Pleosporales > Phaeosphaeriaceae > Ophiobolus > Ophiobolus disseminans. Next base: position 526,059 of record MU006220.1, read on the forward strand.
CTTTCTCTCTCCTATGATGTGCAATTGCACTAGGAGATGATGATACCCCCAACTGTGTTTCTTTCTCTCTCCTATGATGTGCAATTGCACTAGGAGATGATGATACCCCCAATCCAATCCAATTGTGTTTTCTCTTTCCAGTGATATGCAAAGGCACTAGGAGATGATGAATGGTGTAGCGAGAGGCTACGAAATTAGATAGCGAGGTGGAAGTGGGACGAATGAATGATGTTGACTGCGATTTGTGTATTTGTGCTGAGATGGTGTGCGTGTGATGTGGGTATAGTGTGTGAGTTGGAGAGGAGATGTTTTGACAAATGTCCGGTACTTCATGTCGATAGCATGGCGTGATATAATCCCCTGATGCAGTACCAATGGTGTGTAAGAAAAGCCCCTAAAGCACTGTTCACGTACCCACACATCAGCCAAGGTCAACAAAGAAGCTCATCAAGCCAAGTTCATGTTCATATGCTCGAACTCGTCGAGTCCTACTAATACACGCTGCGCACCACGAAGAATCAATGCAATGCGCCCTTTTGCATCTGAAAAGAAAACTCGTGTTCATGCCAATATCAAACGCCGAGATGCTGAGAGCTCCCACACCATGCCTCGTTACTCATCTCAAAGTGTGCGGAACATCGTAAGCGCCAAGTAATGCCCAACCAGGGGGCAAGAAAGGTACAAAGTGCGCGAAAATAGCAACCAGTGCTATGGCGCAAGAGCACTAAGAAGTGGACCCTTTAGAAAATGGTACCGAAGTTCTCTTCAACCATGGGTAGCGGCTTTCGAGGGCTCGAAGGTTTACCGTTCTCGTCTGCGGTCTTCTTGTGACGGAATGTGACTGTATCTCGGTTAGCAAAGTTTCGTATACTGGAGGCACCATAGACTTACATCCAACAAAAAGACCCTTATTCATCTTATCGTCTCGATCCTGCATGGCTTCCAGCGCAGCTTGCTTGTCGTGTACCTCCTTGTACTTGGCCATGTCGGCCTCGTTGCCAAAGTCGTCAAAGTAGCCGGCATCGGTGTCGCTGTCCAGCTCCGGCACAAACGGAGCTTTGTTCTCCCTCAGTCGGTTCCAGTCGACCTCAGCGAAGTATGCATGGCCGTGAATCTCTGAGATGCCACGGAAGCGCGTCGTCTTTGACGCGACAAGACGTGTAATCAGATCCCATGTGCGTTTGGAGAGAAAGTAGGTTGGGTCCTCGTAGACTGGCTTCCGCAGGACCTTCTTCCATTGCTTGAGGTTTTGCCAGGTCTCGTCCACCGTGGCGCCGGCAAATGGCGGGTACCCTGCCAAGGCCTCGAAGAGCATGCATCCTAAGCTCCAGTAGTCGACGGTGAAGTCGTACTCATCGCCCTTCAAGACTTCTGGTGCCATGTAGTCTGGGCTTCCGACGATACTCTTTGCGTAGTTGACGTCTCGTTCGCGGAGGGATCGGTAGTTTTCTCGACGCTGGGCTGCGGATCGCTCTTCGATTGGGCGTCCAAATGGCGATATCACGTCGCTGACGGATTCAAGCTTGATGCGCATCGACTCGATCTTCGACGGCGCAAGGATACCAGCCGCTAGACCGAAGTCTGTCAGCTTGACGTGACCAGTGCTGTCGATGAGGAAGTTTTCTGGCTTCAGATCGCGGTGGATGTAGCCCAGCTGGTGCAGCGAGTCGACGCACGAGAACATTTCGGCGATGTAGAAGCGCGCGTGCCGGTTGTGCAGGACACCAGTGTTGTTCAGCAGCGTGCGGAAGTCGCCTCCAGGGACGTATTCCTGGGACATGTTAGCTCGGCCGGGAAAAATGAGTACTTGCACGCACCATGGCAAGGTATATGCTCTTGTCGTCCTGGAAGGCATACAGCAGGCGCACCAGCCACTCGCTCTTAGCCGTGGTCAGAATGTCGCGCTCGGTCAGGACGTGGCGGATCTCGTCCAGCTTGAACAGCAGCTTCTTGCTCATCACCTTCAGCGCGCACACTTCCTTGGTGTCCTTCTTCTGTGCCAGGTAGACCTGTCCATAGCCGCCCTGCCCGACCTGCGTGAGGATCTGGAAGTCGCCCTGCCTGAGCCGCGTGCGTCGCTTGCGCAGGTTCGCGCGCTCGCGGCCGAGGTACTGTGTGAGGGCGTCGTTGTACTCGGCGTCAGGCGTGGCGGGCGGGGCGGGGTTCTGGGCCTTGAACTGGGATAGGCGGTTCTGGCGCGTGTGCACGTACGTGAGCATGTCATAGTAGTAGTCGAGGAAGTACAGCTGCGTCACGTTGGCCAGGCGCTTCACGGCCGGCTTCCGCGCCTTCTCCAGATCCTCGGCCGACAGGCGCTGCGGGCCGGGGTAGTAGCGCGACCCGTTGTCGGGCGCCTGTGTGCGGTAGGGCTCCTGCCGCGACTGGGCGGCGTGGGTGAGGTAGCTGGGCTCCTTCTGCAGGCCGGGGCGGGCGTTAGGCGGCGTGTTCTCCTTGTTCGACCGGCGCGAGGGGCTGCCGGGCGTCAGTGTCGTCACGTCCGCCGCGAAGGGGTCCGCATCGTCGGGCCCCTGCGCCTTCGTCTTCGTCTTGGAGGGCGAGCCAATCGTGGGCAGCAGCTTCATGGCATTTTCGAAGACGTGGGGGAGGTCGAATGCCCCGGGCGGCTGGTGGTGTTTGCTGGGGCTGCCCTGGGGCGTCTGCTGCGGGCTGGTGAAGGCCTCATGCGACGAAGGCGTACCCGGACCGCCCATATCGGCGCCTCGAGTGTGCAGAGCGGGTGGAGGAGCGGGGAGCTGGAAGCTGTCGCGGTTGTACGTCGAGTCCATGCTCGCAGATTGGGGGAAGGAACGGATGCGGGCACTGGCCGTCGTTGCGCACAGAAAGGAAGGAGCGGAGGGGTGTATGTCGGTGCACTATTTGGACAACAGCGAGACGCTCCCAGTGTCGGCTTGTTGATGCTATGGCGGGGGTGAGCCGGATTGTTTGTTCTGGCCTAGCAACCAATCATTCCAACATGTCATAAAAGTGGGTCCACCATGAGCCGCAACACCACATCCCTGAACACGGAGCTTGTATTTGGTCCTAACAAGAAGCCTGTATATCCTCGCTGTGCTATAAAGCAGGAAAAAAATTCTACTAAGGATACAAAGGTAGACAGGCCTTTGTTTCATCGGTGCACCACCAAATACGCGCTCCTTCGTACAGTATGAAAGGCTCTTCATTATTCACGTATATCGTGTCACATCCATGCTACAACTACACTCCTTCCGACACTTCCGACGCCCTCTCATATCATGCCATCGTTGTGCTACCGCCTCCTATGTTGATATTCCCTCGGCATCTGCTGAATGTATTCCTGATCGAGATATCGACGCTCCGCTGCCTGGTAGTGCCATAGCGCTCTCGGCTGATCCGCCAAGGCGTATAGAGCTCTCTCTCTCATCAACGAAGCCGCATCTGCCACCAACACGACTCGGCACATTGGGCACGTTATTTTGTTTCTAGACTTTTGGCATGTTTCGAACTAGGCACATCAGGACCATTCCGAATTATGGCACAGGAATCGAACACACACCCACTCGAAAATACACCATTCCCCGAAGTAATGCCCACACGGTAGTTGTATTGCAATCTCCCCCTCTTCGCTTGGATAGACATCGACAAGAGAATAGTCTTTCGCACAGATGTCGCACACAATGCATGTCTTTTCTGGTAGATTAGTAGGCAGTAAGCGTTTGACTTGGCTTCTGAGTTCTTCAATTTGTCGTGAGATTGCAGGGTTCGAATTGTGGGCCGGAGGTGGAGCAGATGGTTGACGTGGATAGATTCTGGGTAGCTGCATAGCAGATGTTGGAGGAAGGTCGCCCTCGGGCGGGCGAACTGGGAAAGGAAGGAATCCGGCACCATGGGGATATGCATGGGTTTGGAACTGGTTGCTGTATTGATGAGAGTTCTGTTGAGTGTGTCTCGAATCATGTCCCCAGTGTGGACGATGATACCCTGTGTCCTCTGCTGACATAGGCCGACGATACCGATTGACCTGATGTGGTGGCGGTAGATGCCGTGCCCCATAGTGAATTGACTGTCCATTTGTGGTAGCCGGATGTATGAACCCTTGCACGAAGTCGCTGCCCTGGCCATAACCCAGAATCTGGCTAGAGGCACGAAACGGAAAATCCCCTCTCGAATCGCTTTGCATTATCGTACCTTCAGGAACTGGTTCGAACGGAGTGGAGGGGACATCACCATTACCGTAACCTGTATGGGTTATTGGTGGTTCCATCTGGTACGCTTGATGTATGTTAGTGCGGGCAACATGATATAAGGCAAACGGAAATGCCCTGATGGCTATTATCGAACTAACCAGGCGGTTGTGGTTGTGGGTAGAATCCGTTCGGTACATGGTGACCGCTCTGTGGTTGACTCACCATGTTATCGAGCGGGGGTCCTTGAAAAGGAGCATGTTGAGTATGCCCTCCCGGTGGAATGCGAGAGTATGGGTGCAGAGGCTGGGGAAGCAGCTGTGAACCTTGAGGTTCCGCTATAGCTTCAGGTAGCCTTGATTCTGGAATGTAGAAGTCTGACCCAGACATCCTTCCTTCCTCTTATCTTCCAGTTGTAGGGGACAACTTCTCACGAGCTCAGTGCGCAGTGATTGCGTATGGCGACTGATGCTGTTGCGGCGACGATGGTGTGTGTGTTGTGTCTGTCAAGAAGCCAGCTCATAGTATTCTCGAAACTGTTAGAGTTGTAAGCTCCTAATTATTTTCGAAAAGATGGATGAAGAGTATACGGGCGAAGGCCATATCTGAAGCCTCAAACTCTATGTCGGAAGCAGTAGAGCGTTCAGTCGTATGATGTTGACACGGCGAGCTCAGAGACCTTGGGACGGTTGCTACTTACCAGCACTCCAGTATAGAGTCCTCGAATGGATGTGTGAAGATGAAGTGTAGTAATTTTTGATGCCAATGAGGTGCTTAAATAGCAAATTTACAACTGGTGCCACCTTTCAACCGTGGGTGGGGTGTGGACTTGATAACGATCAACGCGGGCCGCTCACGTGGATAGTGGAAGACAGTATGAAGAGCACAAGGCATCTGACTTACATGTGAGGCAATCTACTTTGCCTCGAGCCGCGCTCAGAGACGTGTGCCTTTTGATGCACGACAGCGCAAAGGATTTGTTGGCGGAACAACTTTGATGATGCCCAAGTGGCGTTGAACATGACCACGAACGGGCACCTGCGCTTCACGGTACCACTCGTGTATTTCTGCCCGAGCCAAAACAGGCATGAGATGGATGCGAACACAGACGGCGCGACGAGCCATCGGCCCAGCAGCACCATTTACAGGCTCTAGGCATCCTTTGTCATCAACCTCTCTCCATCGCACAACTCCATCCTGACCTGCTCCCACTCTTGCATTCGACAAAATATTGTCATTGAGACGAGATGAACAGTAGGGGTAGATCGGGGTTCGGGCTACGCGGTCTGTTGCTGCAGAGGTTGTGACGAATAGGCGGGGCTGGAGGTGTTTTGCGGGTGCCCAAGGACGTCGACCGAAAGTGATGTGCGGAGAGAGTCGGTGAAAGTAATCGGTACCGGTAAAGATCGAGGGAAAGGTAACTATATACCTGGACACGGAAGATTTTGAGACGTTCAACTTGATCAAAAAGCATTAAAGAAGGAGCTGATTATATACCTGGCTACAGAAGATCTCGAGGTGCTCAGGTTGGTCCCTGACCGCCCAAATGGGCATCTACCATAGTTACATAACCAACCACGACCCATGGATGGAGACTTTCTCGCCCCCGGGCAACTAACATGTCACGTGCAGACTGAAATGTGCAAGTGGAAAAAGATTTATGCTGAAAGTGCGCCAAGCAGCGGGAATAGTTCGTGAGGCGTGGGCACACGCCGATTTCTTCCGCGGAAAGGTTTCGCACATTTTGGGAGCTCAAGCTCGAGACGGTTAATTCCTCGAAGCGCCGTCGTCGCACCGCCTGTCCGACAGCTGGCACATGCTGTAGTTTATCAATTGCGTCCTCTGCATCCTGCCATCCTCCCTCCCCCCGCCTGCACCATGTTCCGAACGAGCCTCGGGCGTGCCGAGGCCGGCGCAATGCGTTCACTCGCACATGCGAAGCTCAACCCCGCCGTCTTCTGCTCCCCCAAAGCCCGCCCGCTCTCCACCGCCGCCCGCCCGCCGCTCAGATACACGCCCGCGTCCTCAACGAGCCTCCTCCAGCGCCGCCAGTTCAGCGTCACCCGCAGCATGGCCGACACACGCACCGAGAGCGATGCCTTTGGCGAGATCCAGGTGCCCTCGGACAAGTACTGGGGCGCCCAGACGGAGCGGTCGCTGGAGAACTTCAAGATCAACCAGCCGCAGGACCGCATGCCCCCGCCCATTGTGCGCGCCTTCGGCATCCTCAAGGGCGCGGCCGCCACGGTGAACATGAAGTTTGGCCTGGATCCAGCGCTCGGAAAGGCGATCCAGCAAGCGGCCGAGGAAGTCGCCGACCTCAAGCTGGCCGACCACTTCCCCCTCGTCGTGTGGCAGACGGGCTCCGGCACCCAGTCCAACATGAACGCGAACGAGGTCATCTCGAACCGCGCCATCGAGATCCTGGGCGGCACCATGGGCACCAAGAAGCCCGTCCACCCCAACGACCACGTGAACATGTCGGCTTCGTCCAACGACACCTTCCCCACCGTCATGCACATCGCCGCCGTGCTCGACTTCGAGGAGGCGCTCCTGCCTGCCCTCAAGAGCCTGCGAGATGCCCTCAAGCGCAAGAGCGAGCAGTGGGAGAGCCTGATCAAGATCGGACGGACCCATCTGCAGGACGCCACGCCCCTGACCCTTGGCCAGGAGTTCTCCGGCTACGTGCAGCAGCTTGACTTTGGCATTGAGCGCATACAGACGTGCCTGCCCCGCCTCAAGATGCTTGCCCAGGGCGGCACTGCGGTTGGCACGGGCATCAACACCTACGTGGGCTTCGCCGAGGACATTGCCTCCGAAGTCAGCAAGATGACCGGCCACGACTTCATCACCGCCCCCAACAAATTCGAGGCACTTGCTGCCCACGACGCCATCGTTGAAGCACACGGCCAGCTCAACACGCTCGCCACATCCCTCTTCAAGATTGCCCAGGACATCCGCTTCCTCGGCTCTGGCCCCCGCTGCGGTCTCGGTGAGCTCAAGCTGCCCGAGAACGAGCCCGGCTCTTCCATCATGCCTGGCAAGGTCAATCCCACACAGTGCGAGTCGTTGACCATGGTATGCGTGCAAGTCTTCGGCAACCAGGCCGCGACGACGTTTGCTGGGTCACAGGGTAACTTCGAGCTGAACGTGTTCAAGCCGGTGATGATCCGCAACCTGCTTCACAGCTCACGCCTGCTTGCAGACGCCATGAGGAGCTTCGAGAAGAATCTTGTTGCGGGTCTTGAGGCGGACGAGAAGCGCATCAGCTCGATCATGACCGAGAGGTGAGCCTACTCCACTGCTTAATTTTGCTGCTTGCTAACGATCGTGCGTAGTTTGATGTTGGTGACGTGCCTCAACCCCGTCATTGGATACGATGCTGCCAGCAAGACCGCAAAGTATGCGCACAAGAACGGCATCACACTGAAGGCTGCTGCGTTGGAGCTCAAGGTCATCAGCGAGGAGGACTTCGACAAGTACGTCCGACCAGAGCTTATGATTGCGCCGAAGGAGTATCAGCCCAAGCCATAAGCGGCGATTACGATGTAACGCGACATGTAAATCTATGTATAGAAAAGCGCCTGAAGCACTTACAATGATGAACTTCCTCCCATTTCAATGCGCTCCGCCATGATGGCTGTTATAATCATGCGTCCGGAAGGATTCTACAACCATCCAAACTTGTTCGATTGATGTGATACTTGACCGTCCTACTTCGTCGTGAGTGCAAAAGGATAAAGCTGTAAAGGTCTTGGCAAGAAACGCGTGAGCACGTGACGCTACCGCTTTCATGCACGCACGGTTCAGCGTTCACCCCCTCATCGGCCATCACTCACGCACACACCAACGCCCACACCAACGCCCACAAGTCTGCAACCATGCCTGGCCTCTTGCAGAACGGGCGCAAGCGGCCTGCGATCGCCCTGAGCGAAGATGAAGAGGGCGAACAATCCGACTACCCTTCCTCCGTGTCGGTCGGCAGTAAACGCGCCCGCCATGATGCCCGCGACGCGTCCGAAAGCCGCAATCAACCAAACGGCCATGGCCGCCACAATCAACGACGGACCCAGAACGGCGACGCTAGCGATGCTCTGCTTGAAGATGTGTTTCAGCCTGGCACGCTCGTTAGAGTAAAGCTGCGAAACTTTGTCACGTACACGGCTGCCGAGTTCCATCTGGGACCCAGTCTCAATATGGTCATCGGGCCAAATGGGACGGGAAAGAGCACTCTCGTTTGTGCCATCTGCCTAGGATTGGGATGGGCGAGCGAACATTTGGGCAGGGCCAAGGAACTTGGTCAGTTCGTCAAGAATGGTAGCGACGAGGCCGAAATCGAGATCGAACTCGCTGCCGGCCCTGGCATGGCAACGAACCCCATCGTACGCCGCATCATCCGCAAAGCCGACAACAAATCTATCTTTTGGATCAATGGCAAGCACGCTAGCAAAAATGCAGTCTTGTCACTGTGTAAAGAGTTCTCGATCCAGATCGACAACCTCTGCCAGTTCCTGCCCCAGGACCGTGTGGTTGAGTTTGCGAAGATGTCGGATGTGGATCGCTTGAAGGAGACGCAACGAGCCGCAGCTCCAAAGCACATGGTAGAGTGGCACGACCAGCTCAAAGAACTCCGCGCCCAAGAGAAGGTGCTGGAAACAAAGCAACAAAACGAACAGACCCATTTAGATGGACTGCAGAGGCGACAGAATCAAGAGCAAGCAGACGTCGATCGCTATCACCAGCGAGAGGGTCTGGAACAGAAGGCCAAGTGCTTGGAGAGGGTCAAGCCCATTATCGAACTCGCCCAGCGCAAGAACGACCTCAATCAAGCGAAGAAGGACCTACAGCTGGCAAGACGGGAGCTCGACCAGATAAATGCTGACGTAGAGCCGGTTCGCCAGGCCCAGGCTGAGGTGGAGGGCTACAAGGATCAGATTGGAACTGTCGTCAAGATTCGCCAGAATCGCGTTGACATGATCAAGACACAAGCCGATAAAATACTCGCCAAGATCAGCAAAGACAAGCAAGCAGTAACAGATTTTGCGACCCGGGTGAAGAACGAGGTGACCTCCAAAAAGGAACGCGAGCGAGATGTTGCTCGCATCCAGGCCGAAATCCAAAGGCTCGAGCGCCAAAGAGAAGACCGGCCTGTAGATTATGATTTTGAGTCGTACAACACCCGTAGGAGCGACCTGCGAAGCCGAAACCAAGCTGTTGATCGTCGCTATTTGGATTGTGAAGATGCATACAAAGCCTTCCGTGCTCGAGGCCATACATTAAAAGAAGAGAATCATGCAGCATCGGAACAGCGCGCGAGACTCGATACTCAGAGTGGCAAGCAAGCAAGTGTGTTGCAAAAGCTTTCGCCGCACACAGCGACGGCTTGGAAATGGTTCCAGGAAAACAAGGACAAGCTTGCACTCAAAGGAACAGTACATGGACCCCCGATCTTGGAGTGTGTGATCAAAGACCCGCGCTACGCAGACGCTGTGGAGAGTCAGCTGAGGAAAGGGGACCTCATCGCTATCACTTGTACCCACGCCGACGATCAAAAGCTATTGTCAGATGCGTTCTTGGGCAAAAATGGACTACATCTCCACGACATTTACACTCGGACATCCCCCAAACCGTTAGCCGAGCATCGGCCGCCCATGGCACCTTCAGAATTACATTCCATGGGTTTCGAGGGGTTTCTGATTGACTACATTAAGGGCCCAGATTCGGTACTGGCAATGCTTTGCGATAATGCTCGCCTTGGACGCACAGCATATGCACCTACTCCCATCACGGACGAGCAACACGCTGCTGTTTCCAGCAGTGCAATTCAGAAGTGGGTCAGTGGCAGGGATGTCTATCAGATTACCACACGCAGGGAGTATGGAGCTTCTTCGACGACTGTCACTCAACTTAGGGCAGCAAGATATTTTGTTGACCAGCCTGCCAACCTCGAAGAGAAGCAACAATTGGATGAGACCATTGCGCGCATCCAGCAAGACGCTGCAGAGCTCAAAGAGGAAATTACCAACTGTAAACGGGAAATGGGCGATCTCAAAGAGCAGCTGCAACAACTGCGGCAAGAGAGAGATGAGACCCAAGCTGAAGAAGATCGCGTGAAGAAGGCTTTAGCCGAGTGGCGGGCTCTGCCCGACAAGATTCAGCGGAAACAAGAGGAGGTAGATGGCAAGAAAGCGGAGATTGCCGACACGAGCAACCGTATCCGAGCGATCAAGACTAACGCTCAGGAAGCGTCACTTTCCGCCGCATTGCTCACCATAGACTATGCCGTAAGTCTCAAGAATTCTGAAGGGTCCTCAAACTTGGCTTACATATCAGCAGAAAGCCGTGACCCAGCTACGCACCTTCCACGAGTCGCTCCTCGAGGCCGAGATACGCTTGATTGAAGCTCGCTCGGAGTTCAATGCTCTACAGAACGAGAATCGCGACATCTTACAAAAGCAACAAAGGAAGGAGGCTGAGATACAAGATCTCAACAGACGCAACAATGCCCTCCGCCTTGAATACCAGCAAATAAGGGAGAGTACACAAGCAAGTCTAGACGACCTCACCACGGAAGAGAAAGAGATGGTCATGGAATACAAGGAGCTAGCTTCACTCGAAGCGCTTGAACAAGAAGTTCAGGCAGTTGCCGCCCGACTCGAATTGATGGCTGGAGGCAATCCAGCCATCTTGAAGGCCTTTGAGAAACGCAAAGACGACATTGCAAAGACTGAAGAAAAGCTTGGAGAGCTCACCGCGAACCTTGAAAGTGCAAAGGAGAGTATAGTCGAAATACGCGAGCAGTGGGAACCCCAGCTGGATGCGCTCATTGCTAAGATCAGCGCCGCCTTTGCACACAACTTTGAGCAGATCGGCTGTGCTGGTGAAGTCACAGTCTACAAAGATGAGGAGGACTTCGATAGATGGTCTGTTCAGATCTCGGTCCGTTTCCGGTAAGCTGCCCAACTTGTCCATTCGCATGTCGCTATACTAATAATTTGAACAGCGAAGGCGAGACGCTCTCCGTTCTCAACTCCCACCGCCAGTCTGGCGGCGAGCGCGCCGTCTCAACGATCTTCTATCTCATGGCTCTGCAAGACCTTGCACAATCACCATTCCGCGTCGTCGACGAGATTAATCAGGGCATGGACCCGCGTAACGAGCGCATGGTGCACGAGCGGATGGTCGATATTGCGTGCCAGGAGCGCACAAGCCAATACTTTCTCATCACACCCAAGTTGCTCACCGGTCTGAAGTTCCATCCGAAGATGAAGGTCCATGTCATCAATAGTGGTGAACATGTGCCGGATGCAAAGGAGGCGAAGGGTTGGAATATGAGGGACTTCGCTAAAGTGGCGTTGAGAACGCGGAAGGGTATTGAGGTCGCTTGAGGATAACAGATTCGGGCACGGTATTGGCGTTATGGATACACCGGCATGTGCTTCCGTCGATGATGTCGCGAGGAGCAAAGGGTCACACGGCGTGATGGTCTTTCTGCAGTCTGTACCGCCGTTCGATACCCACGGCAGATTCGAAAACAACGCTAGCACATGTACTTCTGGTCAAATCAGACACTTCGGAGGACTAAGTATAGCAAATGCACACTAAACAATACATCAGTCTCTGCCACCTCTTTTCACTATATCTCAAATGAGATTGTCCTGTCGCATCAATCCAAACACCTCACGTTTGCAAGTGAGTTTGTCTCAAGTTCCGCAATTGCAGCCAAGTGTTTGCTAAACGCAATAGTGCGACTATTGATGGGAGCGAGTAGTACACGTTAATCGAGCAGGTACCCGTATCACGAACGCTTAGCGATTTGTACGTTGCACTGAAGCACGTTGGCACGTAGCTATGCCGTGGGAGAGTAGCACCGACATGACAATCTCCGCTCGGAAAGCCTATCCGCTTGAGGTTCACCGACAAACACGTAGCATACCCGGAAAATCTTCAAGCAAGACAAAGGCAGTGCGAAGAGGTCTCGCAGCGTAATTTCCATATCTTCGAGGATAAATAAGGACAGCTTGACTTCGAGGTCGTCCAAGACACAGATAACGGCAGCGCTCTCTGGCCGTTACCATCTAGAAGACACTACCTCAGCACCCAATTCATTTAGGTCTCGAACTACCATCTCACTAAATATGTTCTCTATAGCAACCCTCACACTACTACTCGCTCAATACGTCGTCGCCTCTCCAGCTCTTCTGAACCCTCGCAAAAGCACCACCCATTTTGAAATATGGACCATTCCGCGCCTCGACATGTCAGTACTGCGCCAGTGATCGTTTGCCACACCCCAACGTTGACGCACCCACATAGGCACATCCTCAGCCCCCAGACCAACGCCCCAGGCAATCCTCCGTGGTCTGACCCGCCCCCGTTCCAAAGCTCCATAGACTTAGACGTCACCTTGCCCCACCACGTCCTTGACGGCCCGCACTACTCCGACCCCGTGACTGTAAACTGCAAGACTGAGTTCCCCAACGGCACATTTCCCGGCAGCCAAGATCGATTGTATTGCGACCCTCCGTCCTCCGAGGAAGTCCTAGAGTTCAGCCTCAAGGCACTTACTCGCGAACATCGCCGACCGGAGATGGCGTTCGAGCTTGTTTTGACGAGTATATATGGTCTGGACGAGAATGGGTATGCGCAGGCGATTTGGTCTGGGAGTGTAGGTGTTACGGCAAATGATCCGGGGAAGCCGACAGGTTACTTGAAGAGTGTTGGTGGAGCGCCGTGGGATGGGCTGAGGTGTGGGCTCAAGGGCGGGATGAGTAAGAAGGAGGATTTGAGGGTCGATGTTGCGAGGGCTGATCGGGAAGAGTGTGGCTTCACTGGGGAGGGATAGGGGTGTTGATGGAATATGATACATGTCTGGTCAGTCTCTCTTTCATAGAAGACGCTTTCTGGTGTCTTGCTCAGTTGATGGCTTCATGGTATTTCATGATAATTTGGGCAGACAAATCGATGGAATCGGCGTCACTAACCCTCTAAGTAGAAGTGAATGGACGCCACAACCCATGGTTCATGGTTCCATGAAATGATTGCAATACACGTACCATGGCATGTGATTTCAGCTGGTACTTGCCCGTTACGTGGGTACCTAGGTACTCATGACCTCGGGATTGTCTTCTCACGGAAGCTTAACAGAGCTCACTGGCATCGCTACAAGCTTACCAGATAACTTATCTGCTATCGGCTGGGCTGTGTTCCATGGCTGAACTTGACATGACCGTTGTACGTGGGGACGAAAAGCTCAGCTGCGTGTGTCACGGCCGCTTTGGTACCTTTTTTCCAAACACAACTAGTGAAAGAGAGCTTGACCTTGCAACGTAAAAGCTTCATGTGATAGGTATCTGAATTAGGTGCAGTTGCTTCTTAACCGGTCAGTAATGTCACACAGCGGGCAGAGCACCGGTGTGTTGAGCAATGTCTTTGAAAACATAATTTATCTCTAGCCACAACCGTAACTCTCAATCATCACCACCACTCTTCTTCTATCATCTCAAAATGCTGCTCACCACCATTCTCACTCTACTCCCCTTCGCCATAGCAATCCCACCTGCGTCTCTCAAACGCACCACCATCTCTCACACCGAACAATGGCACATCCCCCGCCTGGACATGCACATCCTCAGCGCAACTACGGGCGGGCCTGGCAATCCGCCCTGGGAAAATCCTCCCCCCTTCAACAGCAGCATCGACTTTGACGTCGTGATGCCCGCCAGCCATGCCACGTTTGATCTCAGCGATACCAGCATGGACAACGACACCATCAGGACTCGATGCTACGTTCAGTTCCTGGAAAAAAACATGCCATCCCATGACATAAAGTGCATGCCACTGCCGTCTGGCCGCGAGTTCCTATCTTTCAAGCTGTGGCCATACACCAAAGCAGGTCCAAATATTCCCGAAGCGGCTTTTACGATCGGCTTGATGAGCCGAGTCGATCTCATAAGAGATGGACACTTCACGCATGCTACAAAGGTTTACTCAGCACAGCCAGTTGATGTCATGGCGTTTAACCACAACTATCCGACAGTACATGTATTCTGCGCTCTAGGAATGCCTTGGGACGGGTTTAGATGTCATCTTTGGGGCAGTAACGTGGTGGTTGATGTGCGCAGCTCTGGGTGGGGTTTGGATAACATTGTGGAAAACAAGGACCGGAAAGTTGAGACGAACGTCTAGAGCGTGGCATTGCGTGTACGGAGAAGGAACAGCACGGGAGTCGATGATCCTGCTTTTCATCCTCTGTGGTATTGTTTTGGTGTTGTTGGACCTAGGATACGATCGCCGCCGTTCTGAGATGAAGAGTTACACAACATCTGTCGTGCGCGAGATGGCGTTTTCGGCTGTTTCAAGGTCATCTACACATAACAACACCATAGAAGATACTGCTCATCTTCAGACCATCTTCAGACCAAAGCCAGGCATTGAAGGCGCTGCAAAACTTTCTCGCTTTATTCAGAACTCTCAAAGATCAAATCAAGACGTGCCAGCTCACTTCGCATCTGTTTGCCTCGCGGTGTGACTCCCAGTGCCCGTGGATTCGATAACTCGACGCGCGAGCGTGATACTGCAGAGGGGCACTACCGCATGCAAAACAAGCCGAATGGGGATGTTTGCATTGGAACGCGACGATGCATAGGCTAAGACATCAACTCCCCCCTCCTTTTGTGCTCACTCCTGTCTTTCATCCATCGTCCTCAGAACTCAGACTCTCTTTTCACTTCCCATCTTTCGAAGATATGATGACGGCACTCTATTTTCTGGCTATTGCGATGCTGTTCTCCATGAACATTTGGGCGGTGTATGGTATTGGCCTTGAGCCTCGAGCGACTGACTGTGTCGTGAGTTCATCTCAATTCGAAGTATAGATACCATACTGACGAATACCCCCGTAGACCTGTGTTTTTCTTCCATCCAGCTCCGAGCCCATCCCCTCGATGTCCTTCCAGACTCCGCTTTCCGCTACCGCACGTCTACCATCACCACATCCTACCTTAGACCTAGCAATCGAAACTTCCTCACCCGTCGCACCGCCAGACTCCCAGAACATATCTTCAGCGTCTTCCATCAGCGCCACCACCATTCTCACCATTAGCATCAGTCTCACGCTTTCAATCATTGTAATACTCTTCCTCGCCTTTGGCATACCCTACCTACGCAAATGGCGACGCTCCTGCGCTTTACAACGTGCTGTTGACGAGGTGGAACGAGGCATAGAGATGCGGAAAGACATCGGACACGGAAGCACGTCAGAGGTCACAGAGAGTAAGGAAAATATGGTTTTGGAAAGCAGAGTGGAGATTGTTGTTGGCGATGAAGAGAGCGAGAGAGATGTCGTGGATGCGTGGGATGGGTGGAATGCGACTTGGGATGGAGATGACGATGAAGATCTAGAGGAGAGAGGAAGGAAGGGGATGAGTTTGCCGAGAAGAGAATATTGATAGAGTGATGAATAGTGGGGAAAGAGGCAGCTACCAGTGCTGCCGAGTTAGATGCGGGCCACTGTTAACACGACCCTGGACACCAAGTGGTACGGCATTCGAGATCGAGGACATGAACACGATTGTAGTACGGGTGGAGACGAGGATGATGAGAGCTAAACATCCGCGAGGAAAAAGTGTTCGTTAGTTTCAACAAATGCATTTTCCTGCAATTATACTGGGATGGAAGCATGCGCTCGATACAAATGTGCCGTCGTGTGCATTAATCGACACAACCGACTACCTATGCTGAAAAGTTGACTCTGGGTGTAATACGAAAGATCGCCAGTCTGCTGCTGGCGTCAGCGTCGCCACCTCTACCCCGCTTCTAAAAGAGTGGTACTGCAGAGTAATATTCGTACCTCTGGAGACGCGAGTGCCGATGAAGGCAAGCGAAGTAAAGGTACCGAGAAAATGTACGAGGAAATTTGGACAAGATGGAACTACAGACGACGAGTCTGGCCAGAACGAAGAACCTTTGATACGATGATTTTGGGGGCTTTCCCTCCTAATATGGTTAGCCTTATCCATATCATGCGATAACATCGAAACTTTGGAACGATGAACACCTCCACTTCTGCCTTCCCGAGGTCACTATGCAAGCAAGTGTATGCCGGTATGGCTATAAAGACATGTGGATCATCCTTAACCGACTGTTGCTTGTCTGCAACAATATCATTGTGTTGGGATTCGTTGTGACACAATGTTTCCCATCTACCTCACTATCGCAGCTACCCTGATCGGCAGCGTGCATTCTGTGCCTGTATGTACTCCACCATGACATCTTCTGCACCCCGCACTAACCTCCGTGCCCCGAATTTCTCCAGTACACTCCACAAACGCACGGCACTTATCCTGATCGACATTCAAAACGACTTCATCAACGGCTTACTTGGAAGTCCGCGCGCACCCGTCATTTTGCCAAAAGTATACCAGCTCCTAGACAACCACGACTGGCCCTTCATTGCCGCATCGCAGGACTGGCATCCTGAAGATCATGTTTCTTTCGCATCCGCTCATCCCAATAGCAAAGCTGGTGATGTTGTAAACATTCCCTTTCTCGACAGCCCACTCAAGACGGAAACACAAAGCGTATACGCGGATCATTGTATCCCTGGAACTTGGGGCGCTGAGTTAGAGAGTGGTATCAAGACGAGACTACAGTACCTTGAAGGCTATCGAACGACAGTAAATTACATTAAGAAGGCGCAAAACCACTCAGTCGACTCGTATTCCGCATTCGCAGACAACCAGTATCATCAATTCACGACGCTGAACTCGGAGCTGACGCTCCATGGCGTAGAAACCATCGTCATCACTGGGTTAATCACCAATGCGTGCGTGAGGGGCACTTCGATCGATGGTATCAAGCTGGGCTATGAGGTTGTGTTGATTGAAGATGCGACAGAAAGTATATCTGCTGAGCTCAAGGCTGCAGCCATCAAAGAGCTGGAGGGCTGGGGTAAGCACGTCTAGAAGATACACTACTGTTAACAAGCTGATTGTTCATAGGGGTACAGGTGTACAACTTGACTGATTGGGAAGCTGCAAACCCCACGGGCTTGAAAAGGCGCTTCGTGAGGGAACTCTAATCTTGAGAGATACCACAATGAGACTGAACATTGTTGGGGAATGAGAAGGTCAAGCTATGGCGTATTACGATGACAGGTAGTTGAGTTAATATGAGCACCTAAGATCGCCTAACGACTGCTTGCGCTAATCTTTTATTGTGTAGTATGAGGTTAAAACATGAAGGCCGCTCTGCTTATCTTCGTATTGATGCAGGTACTCTCATCTGTGGCTTCGCCAACGGGCCGTCTTCCTTCCCGAACCATACTATCGCTTCGACAACGATGGCCGCCACCTTACAGCACGCCATACACTATGCATACCACGAGATCACGCAGCATACTGGTTCTAGGCCTCGACTCGGCCCGATTACTTGGCAAAGCCACCTGCGCCAAATCGTTCATCGTGCCTGCCTATTTGAGCCTAGCTTGTTCTTTCCGAGCAAATCAACTGCCTTCAACCTTCTTTCCGCCTTCAATGCGCCAAGCTATCGTCTATATTACACGACCATCCAGAGCACAGGGTTTCCTTCGAGCTTCCTCCAAGCGTAAGTCTCCCGCACACAAGGTACATTCCCAGGTGTCTGGGGTAATGACCTGCCTATTTGAAGCGATGCCTTAGCAGACTCGAGGAAATTACGGAGGTGCGACACGATGGGCAGGTGGGAACAGCATTCCACAGCGCGACTGCTACCGATGGCATAAAAGGGAATTGTATCCCACAAGCTGAGAGGCACAACTTCAAACGTTAGCACGGCTATCGCCTCCCCCATCCTTACGATGAAGTCTATTCTTACTTCAGCGCTTCTTGCATCCACGGCTTTTTCCTCGGTCGTCCCAAGGGCTGGTCAGAAGGTCGACTACGATGGCTTCAAAGCTCTCCGTGTCACTCTTCCCGAAGGCAGCGAGAACCTCAAAACCCAAATCGAGGATCTCGTTGCGCACGTCTTGAACCCTGGGAAAAAGGAGCTGGATGTTGTGGTTGCGCCCAAGGATATTGCTGCTTTGAAGGCATTGGTCATAGAGAGCAAAGTCATCAACGAGGATGTTGGTGCTGCCCTCAAGGAGGAGGGCGAGTTCAAGGCATACGCTGGTATGAAGATCTGCCCCAATTGCTGAGTGTCGTATACTGATTTTGGACAGTTCCATCCGAGTCTTGGTTCACCGCCTATCATCCATATGCAGATCACCTCCAGTTCCTGCGAGATCTTCAGGCTGGGTACACTAGCAGTACGTAACGTCCGTCCACGAATCCTCATATGTGATAGATGATGCTGACTGTATTCGCAACGTTTAGATTCGGCTATATTTACTCTGGGAAACTCAGTGCAGGGCCGCACCCTTACTGGCATCCAAATCTGGGGCGCCGGCGGCCGCGGATCTAGGCCTGCTGTCATCATCCATGGCAACGTACACGCTCGCGAGTGGATCACCAGTATGACTACCGAATACTTCGCCTGGCAACTCCTCACCAAATATGCGTCGGATGCGAATGTCAAGGCCATTGTTGACAAGTTCGACTTCTACATCACCCCTATCGTGAACCCCGATGGCTTTGTCTACACGCAGACGAACGATCGTCTCTGGCGCAAGAACCGCCAAACTGTCAGCGGTAACACCTGCGTTGGTCGTGATATCAACCGAAACTGGCCGTATAAGTGGGAAGTCACCGGCGGCGCGTCCACCAACCCCTGTTCCGAGACCTACAAGGGCGTCGCACCGGGCGATGCTCCTGAGAACCGGGCCCTCTCCGCACAGGTTAATACCCTTCGTGACTCTCGCGGCATCCGCCTATACCTGGATATTCACAGCTATGGCCAATACATCCTCTGGCCCTACGGGTATAACTGTAACCTCCGTCCCGAAAACAACGCGCAACATCAAACCCTTGCACAGCGTGCTCAGGCTGCCATTCGAGCTGTTTCAGGCACGGCTTACACGATTGGGCCTAGCTGCTCTACTTTGTATGCCACCACTGGCAGCTCGACGGATTATACAGATGTGACCGGCAACGCGACCTACAGCTATACGTACGAGCTTAGGGACACAGGCACATACGGCTTTACGCTGCCTGCGAACCAGATCCAGCCCACTGTTAGGGAGACATGGGCGGGTGTCCTGAGCATGTTCAAGGATGCTTGAGTGGTTGACTAGTCCAGGAAAAACTCAAACTGTGTTCAGAGAAACGGATAGCTTAATTGATATTCTCATCACCACAAGCTCTCTTGAACTTACGCCTGTTGTTCTCGTTTTTGCCCGCATGAAGTATCTATCTCTGTTTGACACAAAAGTGATCAGGATCACAATATCTGGACTGAATGTTGTAAAATGAGTAGTGAGTTCAGTTGATGTTCATGCTTGACATTGCTTCTGACTTTACAAGATGACGGCCAACGTTTTAAGCGTAAGCCAACCTCGCTTCAGTCCACCCCGGCCTCAAATATTCTGAGTCAAACCTAGAACTCCAGCTACTCTCAACGGCATACTCCTGCACCATCTGCACATCCACTTTTCCGCCCTCCTCCGACTGCGCCCAAATACTCAGGCCAATGACATTGTCACCTGAGTAGTTCAAGATGCCGGGTGGAACAGGGAATCTCCTCTCGTTACCAACGTACGGGTTGAAGCGAGCATATTGGTACCCGTTGACGAACAGTTGGACACGTATATGCTTCGAAGCGGGAGCATTAAGCACAAATGCAAAAGATGCATCAAGCTCAGCAGGAACGTCGAGGGGAACGATAGTGCGGTAGAAGTAGATACCAGCCTCGGCAATGCCAGTGGAAGGAGAGCTAGAGTTCCACGCGGAATCATCGAAGCCTGGTAGAATCCATCCGAGACGCTCGGCAGTAAGGCCACCCTCACTCAAAGGCCCACGGACGGGGTCGAGCTGAGACTCTTCACCGCCAGCCTCGCCAGCAATCTTCCAGGATGTGAAGTTCGCGCCTTGTAGGCTAGCAGCAAGGATACCGCGAGGTGCAACGGCGCCTCCTCGCAAATCGTGACCGGTGTTGTCCTGAGCCACCAGTAACACGTTGGTACCATTCGTGTTTAAGGTAGCATTGGAGAAAGATAGCGTCATATTGCCAACTCCGACGGTAGAGTTCCCAAGGTAAGAGCCAACGAGCTCGCCGTTGAGCCAAGCACTCCATCCAAATGCCTGACCGCCTTGCACAGATAGCTTGACGCCAGTTGCTGGGCCACTGAAGTGTCCACGGAAAAGATGGAAGCTGTTGTGGAAGCCATATTCGTCGACGTATAACACAGGAAGAGTGTCAGGCTTGCGAGGGTTCGGTGTTGTGAGATGATCTGCGACCACCCAGGCGGCGCCACTGTCATCGTAAGATGGCAGCTTCTCAGGCAGGGTATCTTGGACCTTCCATTCATTCAATGAAGGGAGCTTGATGGTGCCATTGAAAGCTGCGACGGTTGCTTTCAAACTGCCGTAAGTTGTGCGAGACGTCTGCAGCTTCTGACCGTTCCATGAAAGCGTGTCTATGCTTGTACTTGTGAAAACCTCAATCGCAGTGGTGTTCAAAATGTCGCCCTTGAGCTCCACACAGCCGTCGGCGTGGCTTACACTTCGTACGAGGTACGGACCTTGGACAAGGACAGACTGGTCGACTGGCGCGAAGGGGTCATTAGAGAGATTCGGTGCCCAGAAGAGGTATGCTGTCGGCTTGTCCGCGACGATGACTTTGACGCCGTTATCAAATTTGAACACGCTCATGCCGGAGACTCGAGGGACATTGGTGGTGATTCCCCCAGCCTCAGAATGGAATGTGCCGTTCGTGCTCGCTCCGGTGCTGATAGCTGAGCCGTTCTTAGCTCCCTTGACGTGGAACTCAACCGACTCTCCAACACCAGTTGATAGTACAACTACAGGCTTCGAGTCAATTAGCGCAAAAGTCAGGACTTCAGCTGTGGAGTAAGTGAGTGTATGGTTGCCGATGGCAAAGTCTGTGACCAGAATCTTTGACTGATGGCCGTTTATGACGATTGACCCAGCGTGCTGCGGGATTGTCAAGTTACCGACTGAGGTGCTGACGTGGAGTTTGAATAATTCCACTGTTCCAGAAGATGATTCCGTGTGCCTGGTAACGTAGAATGCACCGTTGGTGACCGGGTTTCGAAGTTCACTGGCTTCGATAGCAAGATTTGTCGAATACCCAGTGCTATTGCCAAGTCGATTGGTCACTGTGAGATCTTCGGCAATCCGCGTGAACAAGGCCAGATTCTTGGTCTCGTAGAACTTGCTGTCGATCTTACGGTTCTCGCTGATCGGACTGCTGTAGTCGTACGAAGTAGCGACAACAGGAGCTGCAAAAGCTCCCCAATTGGTTCCACCGAACATCATGTACAGCGAAATGGCGGTAGAACGCTGACCGATGAGATCACGATAGAACCTACTAAAATCAGACTGGATACGGAAAGGCAATGTCACGGAACTTACAGATTGGCAAAATCTGCACCAATATCGGCAGGACAGCCGCCCTCTGGACCACCCCAGGGGTTATAAGATCCGCCTTGAAACTCAGGGAAGAATCTTGGTTGTGTGTCTGAAACTTCTACGAAGTGGTCATAATAGTCAATCGTCTGGTACGCACTACAATTTGTTAGCAGACGACAGGTTGAGCAGTGCACAGTATAGCTTACACGTATTTTCCGTTGGTGCTGGTACACTCATCCAGGTTGCAAGACCAGCAAGATGGGTAGCTGTCAAGTCCAGCGATGTCAACGTTACCAACGGCCCCAGGTGCAAAATCCTCAGACCAGGATTTGGTGTTCATATTGGGGTCGTTGTGAATGAGGGGAATGTCGATGCCGTTGGCTAGTGCAGAGTCTTCCAAAGCCTGCATATAGTTGCTCGCAGCTGCGTTGGCAATTTTCTTATATGAGTCTCTCCACTGCTCGCCGTACTCATTCTCGATCTGGTACACGATCGCCTTCCCGCCTTTGGTCACCCCGTACTTACTCGTGAGAGCTGAGTATTCGGAGAAGTATGGGTCCAGAGCGTTAAGATAGCGGCTGTCGTTGTTCCGTAGAGCACCGTATGCTCCCGTGGTAACCCATAGAGGAAAGCCACCGGCATTTGCTTCCGCGTTAACGTACGGGCCCGGCCGGGTGATTACGTATAAGCCCACGCGGTCTGCGATCTCGAAGAGTTTTGTGAAGTCGTGGGCTCCGGTGTCGAAATCCGTTGTGTGGTTGTTCGCGCTATGGTATCCCCAGTTACCGTAGAAGGCAAAGGCTGTGAAGCCAGCTGCCTTGATCTTCTCAAGAAGGTCTTCCCAAACTTCTGGGACAGGGATTCTACACGTGTAGACACTCAGTCAGTGCAAGTCTCGCACGTGAACCATAGATGGTACTTACCTCCAATAGTGGATCTCGCCAGAGAAGACGAAAAGACGTTTGCCGTTGATCTTGAAGCTGTAGTGGTCCCATTGAACCACTTGGTTCAGGCCGTTGTCGTGCAATGGCCATTGCTCAAGCGTGTTGTTCTGAGCATTGACACCGATGCTGTCGGGCAGGGAAGTCAATAATGACAGGCCTGACAGCCACGAGATACCCCAGAAATATCTCATGTTGGTTGAGATGGCAGGAGATCGATGAAGATGCCAATGAGCATGAGAACCGCTGGGTCGGACATTTTGTAGTGATCTGATGCAGGAACCGCTACCCCGGTCCAGCAAATTGCAACAAGCACTCTAGTCCAACGCTACGATAGGACGCATCACCGTTGCGGACGTGCAGGGAAGCTTTGAGGCTTTCAAATGGTGGAATCCTGAGTTCCTCGGACGGACGCTTCCCCGCCGAGCCCCGGACCCGGTAAAAGTCAATGGGATCATCCAGGGCGTGGATGGTATACGCTTTGGCGTTAGCTACGCGCCGAGCGGAACCAAATGCGGGTCGTCGAATGACAGGTAAAGTCTTGTCACTTGGAAAAACTCACGAAAGCGCGGGGATGAGGCTGGGGTGGCGTTGTTTCGTTGCGGCTGGAGAATTGTTATGTCCCGACCTCGGCAAGATGAAAGTGGGTCCATGCGGACAGCGAACTGTAAATGACATAGCGTTCTTCCTCTCCGATGACGTGCGGTTCGAAGCTTCGTGTCTGAAGTCGATATTTATTGATTTGTGTTGTGTCTGAAATGTTGGACTAGATTGCTTGTATCGGAGTGCATACGACTCGGATAGTTGTGTCCTTAGAACAATGCACATCATCTCAAAGTAATGTAACAGCAATGACCTTTGGGTGAGATCAAGAACCTGTTATCCATCTCCATCATCTCGTCTTGCATACACTTGGCCAATCTAGCGCCGCGGCATTGCTGAAAGAAGAGAGCAGCTCCGAGACGAAGCTCCATCCATGCGAGATGGAGACCAATGCATACTCTAGAACCTCCACCGAACGGCATGTATGATGCTTTCTGGTGGGCCGACATCGTCGACTTGTTCAAGAAACGAGTACCATCGAAACTTGGGATAGGGTCAGACTTTGCGCCACGAAACAATTTAGATGATCGTGAAACTTACCGGAGCGGTTCAGTGAAGGCCGAAGGATCTCGATGATTTGTATAGGCTTGAGTAGAGACTTCAACACCGCTTGGAATATGGTGCCCGCCTATGGTCGCGCCTTGACTTGGAACAGTTCGAGGCAACGCTCCCGGAGCAGCGCCATACAGCCTCAACGTCTCTTCGATGACGCTGTTTAAAACAGACGCACCTTCAAGTTCTGCCGTGCTCAATTCTTCGCTCAATTGTGCAACTTCGTCTTCAAGTCGAGCTTGCAAGTCGGGTTGCTTGAGGACTGCCCAGATCAGATAAGTAAGTGTGACAGCAGTGGTATCCGACCCCGCAACGATCAGATTTCCAGCTTCTTCTCTTATGTCCTTGTCGGTGAGTGATACCTTTTCTCCGCCATCAGTGGCAGCGAGCATTTGGCCAAAGAGATTCAATGCATTGCCATTCCCATTGCGCATGTTCCGGATTGCATGTGCACCATGTTCGTATACAACTTCGTCTGCAGTCGCAATCTGTTGTGCTCGTCTGATGGGAATATAGCGAAGTATAGTGTGCACAAGAGGCATCTCAGCGCGCAATACTCCACCTAGTAGTGCAGCTTGGAGTGCATCGATATACGAGGTTTGCTGTCACATTGGTCAGAATTACTTGATACCCGCACAGTATCTCTCCCGGGCTATATACCTTTCCGAGCTCGAGCATGTTGAAGCTCTCACCAAAGCTCAGATGCGCAATTACATCTGTGGCCATAAGCGTCCACCACTTGAGGACATCGGCGCCTCGATATGCGCCCAGAGCGTCTTGCTTGATCTTCTGAACTGCTAGGTTGACTTTTCGCCTGACTTCCTCGTCCCAGTTGACTTTTAGGCTGGAATTGCTGAACGCTCGTGCAAATAGCTTTCTTCGGGCGGCGTGAGTGTGTAGGTCCCGCATAGCGAATATACCAGGGCTTCGAGTTGGAGTGAGGTTTGTATAGAAGGTGGACTTCAGAAAGCCAGATCCAATCTTGTGTATCTGAGATACACCCGCCATATCCGCAACAGCAACCTCGTTTGGTGCAATACGGACGACGCCGCCGTATTGATGGTGCAGCCCGTCCACATAAAATATTCGGCGGCCTGAGAGAATATGAAAGCGAAGTACAACGTTGGTATATTTAGAATACCAAGGACCTGGTAGTTTGGAAAGCGGAGATCTTTGGCCTGTCCATACGAGCTATCAAGACTTAGCGTTGCTTCGTAGATAAGATGTGGGAACGACCTTGATGCAGTAGGCGAAGCTGGCTAAAACCAATGCTGTTATCAGGTGGAGGAGTAGCATAGTGAATTTAATTTTCAATAGTGTGGTCGAGGAGCAGGATTACCGCCCAATTCATCTCATACTCGCGACATAAACATATAGGAGACGTCGGGATGTGGAGGATGGAACGGGATAGACTTCAACTCCTGGTGTTTGCTGCATCTGTGTCTCGGCCTCTCACCATCCAACCTCGGGGCCAACCAAAGGACGAGCTATCTGTGCTACCCAGCATGAATAGTTAGCAGTACATGCA
This sequence comes from Ophiobolus disseminans, assembly GCA_010093685.1. Lineage (NCBI taxonomy): Eukaryota > Fungi > Ascomycota > Dothideomycetes > Pleosporales > Phaeosphaeriaceae > Ophiobolus > Ophiobolus disseminans. Next base: position 551,353 of record MU006220.1, read on the forward strand.
TCGTGTGATGTTTTGAGCTGGGTGCACATAATAAAGGTGGCTATACCGTTGCATTTCGAAGCGGACGTCACCGTCGAGGAGGTCGCGGTGGAAGTCTCCCGAGGTCGCCCGCCTTCCCCAGGCTGTCCCCACATTCAGTTACGCTCTCTCCGATCCGAAAACACCGACGAAAAGATACTACCAATGAGAGGCACCGCTTCCCACGTCCGGTAACGACGCTATTGACGACGGAGCGCATTAGTAGTTCATTCGGAGGCCGCGGCTGCCGGACGTGAGTTGATCCATTTTTGGTTGCCATCCACCTCTTCCCGAGGCCACGCTTCGTTGAGGACACCTGCATCTTAGGTTCGACGTCTCAGCTCTACAATGCTTGGAGTGCTCTCAACAACAAGCAATAAATGGCATACCTAGCGGAGTCGTATCCTGCATGTCGCCATGGCGTTCATTGGAACGAATACTGCAGGTGTTGGTACGGATTTCAGGTGAATTAGTCCCAAACACCAATACATCAACCTCACTGATTTTCACCGCCGGAGAAGTTCTTCGCAGCCTTTCACCCATTCATTCGAAGGCGCTGATATCGAGTTGGGCATTCGTTATGGAGTGGAGATAACTGCACAGTGCTCACCACAGAATCTCGAGTGAAAGTTGTAAAGTCGACATGAAGTCGCCAACAGCCATAAAAGAAAATTTCTCTGCCTTATCACTGGACCCCCAATCACAGCTCAACCGCTAAACAGTTCACTCACACAACCATGACTTCTTTGATGCAGAAGTTGGCTGTCGCCGTTCAAGACCAGATGCAGAAGAAGCTTACTACAGCGAATATGGTTTCGTACGAAATTGCAGCTCCTACAGATCCTTTGCTCGAGGACCGCGTGTTCGAAGTAGCGTGCAACATCGCGCTTGACCTCGCGTCCTTGCTCCATACATCCAACTTCCACACCTGGGAGTTCTTCCGCCATGCAAAGACACAGGAAGATGCTCTCCAACGCGCGCCATATCTCCAGAAGGCCACCTATCCATATGCGACATGCCTGGATATGGCAATGTCAATATCTTCCGCCTTGAAGGCTGCTTTAGTCCAGGACCGAGATCTTGCAGCATATGCTGATCGCGTTGAGACGGCTACCGACTGCAAAGTTGATGTTATGTTAACAAGCTCTCGAGACATCCATTGTCTCACACTCATCCGCTTACCGAACTTCTGCATCGTGATCGATCTATGCGCTCAGCCTACGGCTTTCAAAGTGCAACTCGGCACTGCATTCGAATGCCAGCAGCAACTCGACATGCTGAACCAGAATTTTTACTCCTTCCCGTATGCATATGTCGGCAACGTAAAAGGCGCGCGTATGCTCGTCGACTGCTCAGGCTACACGACAAAGACTCCTGGCGATTTTCACTTCGGCTTATGTCCTTTCCACGAGATCACGGACACCGAATATCAGCGCTTCCTTGCCTTCGCAGTATCTGCAAACTCCGGCAATCGAGTGTCTTCCGTAGGTAACCTACCGAGTCGTCGGACGATCCAAGTACGAAGCATCTGGAACTACGAGCCGAAGAACCAGAACATCACGTATTCCCCCTTCGTAGATGGGACGTACATCGTCAACACACTCGCACTACGCATCGACTTTGTTAGACAGGAGATGCTCCTCGCAATTCCGTACCAGGACTGGCTTGCCAAACTTGACTATGCGTACTACCACGAGCGTCTATCCGCGTATAACGATTTCACGCGCTGCGCATACCACTTGTCCGACGCAATAGCGTTTTTCAAGCTATCACTCGGCAGAAAAGATCATTTCGATCTACCGAAGCGGGGCATGAGCACAGCAGTGCATATCAAGTTGCAAATGCTTGACGCGGTCTGTGCGCGGTTGGGATTGCCGGCGGGGGAGATGATACGGATGGCCCACGTGGTATATGAGGTATGGGTAGCGGCGTTGAAGGAGCGCAATGAAGAGCTGAACCTTTGTCAGCGGCTTTTGGGGGCCCACATATAGTAAGCACGTCGTGGGTTGGGTGCGGCGCAAAGCACGATGATCGCTGTGATATATGATGTCGAGTATGTCCAAATCTCGTTCACATGTTACCAGAACGTTCCTTTCATATGGAGTCAAGTCAATACAACTAAGTCAATTTGTACTTACAAACGCGTTTGCGCATATTTCATATTTCACGCACCCACTTTCCCCGTACTTCACCACAACAAGGAAACCTCACCCACGTAACTTTGCCCCGCCACCAATTTCTCACCCAATCCGACCCCTCCAATATAAATAATACAATTCACCACTTCTCTGATCTCTATTGTTGGAATACTGTAGAGTCGTAATCGGCCCACTCCGCTCCCATAACATCAGTACGGTGTTAAAGTGCGCAAAGTCGATTACGTGAGAAACCATTAGTGGTTTTGACAACTGCTTGTAGTTAGCGCGGTTGTTCTTTTTGCCATTTCACCTTAATTCCAGTATTGCACCTTGCCTAGAATAACATAATGCTGATTAGCAGTTCTTTTGCTCATATGTAGTAGGTTTGTTGAAGTATTGCAATCGCGAGGTAGAAGAGTGCATATTGCGATAGATGTGACTGTGGTTTGTTTACACAACATAAGTATGTACCCTTTTTAACCTATCTGAGCTACAAGGCTAATCTGAAGATGCTAAAAGTCCAGAAACGCCGCCTATGCCGCTAATTCGTAGAATGCTAAACAAAAACATCACCTCCAACGTCTTCTCTTTCCTCCACATGCTGCTCCTCTCCATATACGTTCTGCAGCACATCTTCAAAACTTCCGATAGCACCGATCAATCTGACCTTCTCCTCTTCCAAACTTCCAATATCGAAGACAGCTTCTTTCTTTGCATGGTGTTGGCCAAACCAAATTGCGCCTCCGCTCTCGCTCCAATTGGCTTTCATGATGTCTTCTAGGCCTCTCTTGCAGAACGATGAGATGACTGCATGTTGCTTGTCTGATGATGTCGCATGGGCGTCGCCACGGTAACGTGGTCTGGTGTGAGGCATCATGCCGTGAAGCGTTTCCGTAATGTAGACACTAAGGTCTGTCATGTATGTGACGATAGGAGGTTTAGAACTATGTGCGTGGGTCGAGGTTCGACTGCATATGTAGTCCAAGATAGGAACTAGGGATGCCATGGCTTCGAACATGTATGCCGACGCCGAAAGGACGTACGTTTGCTCTAAGAGAGTCGGATGGATCTTGAGTTGCTCTGTACCACGGATGAAGGCATGCGACACGGCGACGATGCATCCCACGGCTACCGAAAGACTGTCTGGCTGAGTGATGCGCAGATCGAAGATCATTGTCTCTAGGATTGGTCGCAGAGTCTCTAGTATAGGTCGACCGATAAGGAACACCATGCTTGATGAGAACACCTGCTCGAGATATGTGGGAAATATGCCTTGAAGAAGTGCAGATCTAAGTGCCGCACGGTCTGGGGCAGGGACCTCACCCGAACAGACGGCGGTGGTGAGTTGGCCTACTAAATAGATCTGCTGGTTCTCGGCAGCTGCTTGCTGAGCGGTGGTTCCAATGTACACAGACAGCTCCTTAGCTGTGCCAAGATCCATGGCCTTGGGCGCATAGCCGCATAGGCGACCCACCACATACTTGGGGTCCGCCGCTGGTAGTGGGAATGCAACCGAGTCCGTGAAGAAGGGTAAGACGTGACAGAAGTCACCCGTATATTGTTTGAGAAACTGCACAATCTTCTGCACGAACTCGACGTATGCTCCGGTTACAGCGGAGCCCTGCCGAAGCTGTTGGTAATTGCTCTTCATCCGCGTCATGAAATCTTTGACCATCGTGGCATATGTTCGTTTCGCTTCTGTTGTGCGTGCAGTGCCGCGCAAGTCGTCCCTCATGTTTGAAAGCATGCTAGATATGAGAGCAAGACGACGGGAGCGAACCGTGTCAGCAGCAATATCCCACTCACCGTTGTCTTGACTGCGGAAGAACGGTAAATTCTTTAAGAGCGGATGGGCATTGTCAACACCTGCGATGGCATGTAACAAGCGATGCTGAAAGCGAAGCATTGACTCTCGATCGACCAATGAAAGCAGCAGAGCCGTAAGGAACTCCTGACGGTGCTCTTCATAAGCAATGTGGTCACATTCAACAATCGCAGAAAGGAAGTATGAACCGAACTTGCGCGTCTGCTCCGTATCGCGAAGCTGTTGCCATGACACTTGACTGAAAGATTCGATGTAGTATGACCATGACCGGACGCCGGAAGTTACCTGGCTGTCGGCGACACGCACCCAGGTATCGACACAGTCCATGAGCAGGTTATCGTCTGGCGACGTCTCTGCGCCAAATGCGTTTGATAATAGATGCCAGAGCGGAATTTGAATGAAGCCAAGGCTGACATTTTGTTGTGTGACCGCAGTAGGCTGTGGGTCAATGCCGTCCAGATCATCCAAGTCAGGGAAGTCACCGTAGTCTTGACTCTCCTCACTCGTCGGTTGACTCTCCTTACGACGTCGGGCAGCTTTGTGCAGTTTGGCATATTCCTGGAGCATTGCTAGGGTATCCCTGATGACGTTCACCAAACGGCGATCCTCGAGATGCGGCAGCTCAAGCAGGTGTACAATGTCAGAGTCAACTAGAAACCTGTCTAGTGGGGTGTGGGCCGATGCGGACTGCATAGCCTTCCTCATGCCTGCGATACAGTCAAGCAAGGTCGCAATGACTTGCTCTTGATTCCTTTCCATGGTGTTGCGCACCATGACTGCAGACACATCAGTTGTCCCATCTAGGACACCAGATTTGAGATAATCGTCGGCTTCAGTCTTGGCGAGTCGGTATTGCTTCAATGTCAAATGCATTATGTCCTTGTGCCACAGCGCAAACAGTTTGGCTGACGCATATGGTTCGTCAGTCGAGAGCTGGAAAGTCATAAGGTTAGCCCAGGCACGGACGTTGACCCTGCAGGCCTCGCGGTGGGAATTTTCGTGGCTAACAAGCGATCGAATGTGGTCAAGCTTTGGTCGACACTGTGGAGGCGCGGCCCAGTACAGCGTACAAAGAAGGTCGTGGTGGTTTCTCAACGCGGAAAAACTCTCCTCATCCAGGGGCTGATCTTTCGGGTAGCTTCGGCCATGATTGGGAATGCAACGGAACACAAAGCTTCGAAGCTTTTTTTCTGTGTATGCTCCGCACATTCCACGCAAGCCCAGCACAAGACATTTCAACGCGACGTGAAATGAAGATTCGTTTGGTTCAAGAGTCGAAGCTTGTGCTGCCGTAGCGCCGTCGAGGAACGATGCTGAACCACTAGTGGATTCTCGTCGAAGTTGCTTCAGTCCGTTCTTCCCAAAAAAATCGAAGACAGCGTGGAGCATCAGTTCTGGCCGCTGCCAGTGCCAGTATTTGATCAGTCTATGGCATCTTACTAGGTTTGCCCGGACGTAATCGTTGAGCGAGCTGCCACACTGCTTGTAGGTGCTCGGGTACAACTCGAAAACGCGCTTCAACATGACGCTAATGCAGCTCCAGTTGTCGTCCGAGAAGCTTTCTCTTTTGTCTCTTGAAGGGATACCAGAAAGATCGAACTCGACAAATGGAACGAGTGTGAAAAGAGTAGCCCATGTCGACTCGTATAAATGAAGATGTGTAGCGTCTGCTACCACAGAACACAGCTCTTGATTGACAAAGTCCCAGAAGCTAAGCCCTGGTAACATCGTCCTGTCCAAAGCATGCATGCAAACCACAACGCCTTCGACAAGCACCTCGTCTTGTTGTATACCGTTCTGTCTTGCCGCATGTCGTTTATTCTGCTGAAGGAAGTTGTCGAGTTCAAGTATTCCTTTCTGAACAATGCATGTAATGACGACTCTAGAGATACTGTGACTAAGTCTCTGCAGCTCACTCTGCACATTTCCGTCTACGACAGGATGCTGAGCAATTAAACGAATCTGGGCAATCGACGCGAGTAAGTAGACCATCGCTTGAAAGCAGCTAAGTCCGAGGGCTTTGCCAGGTCCTTCCTCGTCATTTGTGGCGTGCACTACAGATATCTGATCGAACAAAGAGAACATAAGCTGATGTGTCTTCGTAACAAAACTTTTACGGTCGACTGGATCAGAGAAGCTTAGGTGGACCGAGACATAGTTGATAAAAGATCTGATGAACTGAATAATTTTCGTCAAGGCCTTTTGTTTCACGGTTTGAGCGTCCCCGTCGGAGGGTGTGGTCTCGAGTTCCAAGGGTGATGTGGCGACTCTAGCCATATCATGCAGGGCTGAACTTATCTCGTCGTTCCACGGCCCACAGCGTGTGGTGGCCGCATCACAGGTTATTGTGCAGTACCCGGCTAGTTCGTCTAGGTCTCTAGTGCCCACTTTCCCGACTGACAGAGCACGTTTGAGATCTTCTGACCCAATAAGAGTGGAGGAGTGGAAATACGTCTCGGACCGGAGAGTGATTACGTCGAAGGTTGTCGGGTAGCGTGTGCCGTAAGGACCAAGTCCTTGAAGTACAGTTTGATCCTCGGTCGTGATGTCCTTGTATGGTGTAGCCTTGCTGATGTTCAAAACCTCTTGAACTGCTGGTTCGCTCGGTTGTCGATACTCTCGAGCATCCACATCGACCCTTTGAGCTTGTATCTTCTTTCGAACAAGACGTCTTCTGGGCGGGGCTGGTTGTTGAACTTCTACTGGAAGCTCCCCGATATCCTTTGCTGAAGGAAGTGGTGGCAGAACGGCATCTTCATCCGCAAGGAACCGTGCCAGCTGAGGATTCATGAAGGAATGGTCGTTCATACTCACGGCAAGAGCTTGGCGATCAGCATATCGCAACCCTGTCTCGAAGGCGATCTTTCTGTGACCATGTCCAAAGACTGTTTCGTCACCCTCGAGTTGACCCGCTCTCAATGGCAGAGGACCTCTGCGAATGGAGCGCTCTATTAATTGGTGTGATTTTCGCGTTTGCTTGGTGCGTTTCGAAGGCGTTGTTTTTTGTGTTGGGGTCCTAAGGAACATCTCTAGGCCGGAGTGGCGACTTGTGCGCCGCGGATCCTGGGACACGTAGGACTTTGCTTCAGACGACGTATTGAGTCCTTTCCCTAGGTCTCTGCCGCCTTGCGAAAGCGGTTGCACATTTTGCTGGTTGTCGACTTTGCCTGATAGGGGTGATCGCCCAGACTTGCGTCGCAATGGGACATTTCCCTTGGGGTTTAAACTGCCGCGACGCCACTGCTCCAGGGTTGCATTGGCGTCCTCAGTGTCACGAGCGTTGTGTAAACGTATTTGTTTTGATTGTGGACCTTCTCGTGCCAAGTCTGGTCTTTGAAGTGCCTGTCGTCGAGCAAGCCGTAGGAATTGTGGGATGCTTTTTCCATGCTTGGAGGGCGAAAGATCTACATCGACCACACTCATGGCCGGCGGTGGGGTCCGCCGAACTCTCCGTGAGCTAGCCTGTTTCCTTCCTGATGCGCCAGCCTGTTGCTTCCTTGCAGTGCCGTCGGAGGTTTTCAATCTCTTCGCTTTGCCAAAGGCATCGGTGACTTTAGTTTGCTTCTTGCGCTTCGCTCCAGTACCACCCAGGGTGAACAAATGTAGCCTATCATTCTCCATGCTATCGAGATCGTCATTGGCGTATCGGCTATCGAGTGCTGCGGCTAGCGCAGCAGCGGTTTCCACGGACTCCTGTAGACGTCCGGCATCGTTGTACAAAAGGTTGCCTTCATCTTCAGACGCATCAGAGATGACTACGACGTCCTTCGCTGGTGTGGTGGAAGACGAAGATCTGCCTACTCCTACAGCACGTTTCAAGACCCGTTGCGCAACTCCCCGTTGAGGCTCAGGTGGCTCTGAGAACTGTGTGGCCATCAATCTTGCCCTGTCCAGTTCTCGTGCCCGAGCCTTCCGCCGCTCTTGTGCTTGTCGGTCAAAACGCAGCCATGAAGCAGGCAAGACACCCTTGATTTTCTTTCCGACCTTCTTGACCTCATTGTCGCTCTGGGCTGCTTCGCTGGAAGAATCAGAATCTGAGGACGAATCATCGCTTAAAATGATTCCTGGAGGCTTTCGTAACCCGCTACTGGATCGACGAGCGCTGCGGGGTACAGGATCTGAGTCTGAATCTAGCAGTGGTTGAGGGTCGTCCTGAAACACTGAAGACGTCGATGGTGTGGGAAGATTTGGTGCAGGTGTAGCCGTAGGAATACGTTCGAATCGATGGGTCGACTGATGACCAGTCACGAGAGGACTACTCGAATGTGGAGGTGAGTTTGAAGGGATGGACCATATGTGGGACCCGTCATTGTCAAATATGCTCCTTGGCACAGGCGTGGCTTGTGTTGACGAAAGGTTCAGTTTCCTCCTCTTCGCTGCATGAGGGAGGTGTAGTTGAGTGGCGGGTAGCCTGTGTCGGATCGGGTCAGGCGCATGACGTCCAGTTGAGCTTTCCTGAGGAGCCCTTTCCTTGCGTTGCCTATGAATTACTGGGGTAGAGACTGGTATCTCAAACTCAGGCGGACTGCTCAATGGGGTTGCATTGGGATCAAACTCCTTCTCCTGTGTTTCAGCATCGTGTCCTGCCCTTCGCTCGGGTGACCTGGGCCTGGGAACCGGCTTAAGTCCTCTACTTTGTACTTCTCTCCGATACCGCTCACCCTCCAGCGCATAGGGATGCATCTGAATGGGCTTACGCTGGCGAAACTCACGTCTTGGATCCTGGTCCAAGGTCTGCCTCTGCAGTGCTGCCGAGGATGGTATGACGACCTGGACTGCCGTTCTGCGATGTGGCATCGGCGTGATGTATCTCGTTTCTGGCGATTCGAGGTCGGTTGGCGGATCTGAGAGCGCTTCATCTTCGGAGGCGTCTGACAGCGGGTCTATGCCGAATGCGCCCAGGACGTTTGGCGCAACATCTGTCTTGTCTGCATTTCTTGGTCTGGGGAGACGCAGTTGTGGTGAGAGACTGCTCGGCGCTTGCGAAGGGACGGCATCATTGCTATGCTGGCGTGGTGCTGGTGCGGATTTGATTCCAAGATGCGGTGAACCCAGTATTTGTGAGGATATATTCCGCTTGTTCAGATGTGACCTTGGCAGCGACGAGTCTTGCAGCGGATCGGGACTCTCTGTGGGCTTTCTTATCGGATGGTATGTTGCGGCAGGCGTCAAGGGAGAGGTCGTCGGGCGTCTTGGGGAAATGCGTTTCGGTGCTGGACTTGGAGGCTCTTCTTCCCGGGCGGGCTGATGAGACTTAGGACCACCTTCCCTGATTGCTCCACCATCTTCTATCGTCCTCAGGACACCTAGTTCTCCTGATTCGGGCTCTTCTCCGGATTTCTCGATATCGACGACGCGCTCGACGCGTCCCTGCACGCTCCCATTCTTCCTCGATGCCTGACTTTCCAGCTGGGATTCCTCCTCGTCCTCATCCGAGTCCTGCACAAATCCTTTCTGTCGCCATTTGGACATTGGGCCGCGTCTGCATGTCGGTGTAGGCTGCAAGGATGGCGGGGTGAGGCTGCTGGTTGAGTGCATTTGCTGGGCAGGCGCGTCGCAGGCGACTAGCGCGTTGGGGCGGGAGTGCGCCGCCACGTGCGATAACTTTTCCGAAAGCTCGGTTTCGTCATGCATTTGAATCAGTCGAGCTTTCACGCAATACCTGACGCTTGAGGACAACGCGAGATGGCCGGGCGTATTCTTCCAGTCGCACTTGCGACAGTTGTGGGTGTTTCAATTGGCGTTGCGACGTTTGATGGCGAGTTCAAAGAGCAAAGACGGAAGCGGCTTGAGGAAGAGTACAATCGGTATGTTACAAGCGTCATTTGCACCTAGCATTCACTCAGAGCCATCATAGCGAGGTTGCTGCTCAGGCTGCATTGACTGGTCAGAGTGTGACGTCCTCGGCTCCCACCGCCATACCGCCTCTATCGCCCCAGCCAGCTTCTGCCCCGCTTGAGGAGAAGAAAGTGGGAGGCACAGCTTCTTCTTCTTCTTCTTCAGCGTCTACGTCCTCTTGGTCGTCAATGCTGGGGTTTTGGGCCTGGAACAAGAATGCGGAAAACGAGACGGCACCAAAAACAGCAAAGCCTGCACAGGATCCAGTCGTGGAGGGGAAGAGCAAGCCCTGAGCTAGGATTTCTTTACAGATTCAATCGCTTCTCTAGATCCTCCCAGCGCCCTCTCCTCAGTGGGTCCAAACGCTTCAACTCGTAGAGCCACGCCCTCATGTCCGCCGTCGTCACAAAGCCGGTACCTGCATCGACCTCCAGATACGCCTCGGCTAGCCCCAGCAGCCCCTCGTATATCCACTTGCAATCCGCCTCGTCCTCCAATATCTCCTTGATATACTCCGTCTCGTGCTCGTAGTATCTCTGCCGCTCGCCGTTGGTCAGATCTAGCACAACAAGTCGGTGCGGCGGACAGGAAGGAGAAATGGTCGACAGCAGGTACTGGTGGTAGAACCAGATAGACTGGTCGAATGGATCGGTGTTAATGGCTTCGCAGATCAGGGACAGCTCTGCGCCGAAGAAAGCGCGGCGTGCCTTCGAGTCGGCGTTGCGCTCGGCGAGGATCTGGGGAATCAGTTGGCTGCGGTTGTGCCAGGCAGAGAAATTGGACAGATTGATCTTGATCATCTTCGTGGTGTACTCGAACTCCGACTCTGCAAGACTCTCGACCTGACCATCAGCGGTAGCAATGGCCAAGCGTTCGATTTGCGAGACAACAACACGCCTGTAGCTCCACGCATGGAAGTTTCGACTGTCAGCGTGTAGCATCTTGTTGACTAAGTGCAGCTCGCCCGTCCACAGCTTGCGTGCTGCTTCTACGCCCAAAACAGCCTCGGCCCTGTGCAGCAGCCAGTCCCTATGGTTCCATATCCAGTAGCATTTGGGGTATTTTCGGAGAAGCGCAAAGGTGAGCTGCAAGTCGCCTTGCATCAGATCGTCGGGCGATTGCGCTGGACTTGCGCCGGAAAGCAGCGAGTTTAGGGTCTGTCTACGGTGGTTCCATATTGTGTAGTACTCGGGATTCTCGTTGAGCAGTTTGGTGACATGGCCAAGCACTTCGATGGTGTATTGCTTCTCCGTGATCTGGTTTCAACTGTTAACACCCTTCGGCCGACGTGATGTATACGGGCATCTTATACTTTTGTGTTCACTAAATCCACAAAGTCTTTGTACTGGTTGATCTGCTGCAGCTCTTTCTGGCGCGCCTCCTCCGAGCGCACGACCGGGCCTGAGCCGCGCGATATACCGTGCTATACACCATTAGCGCTCCTGTCCACACATCTTTGTGCAGGCCGTCAACATACACTTGCCATGTGTGGTGCGAGTCTGTTGGAGCTTCGCACCTTCCTCGACCCGCAGCCTCGGAAAAACACTGCCCCGCTACGCGTCGCGTGCCTTCCTGCACGTTATCCTTCGAGGAAGGCTGCACATGTGCTGCTCACACACCCAGTGTCTTTTACGCATTGCTATAACCTAACAACTACTCCACCATCATTGCTAATACTAATCAAGCAGCGATAGAATTTACAGCCGGCACTCCGCCCAGCTCCTATTACCGCTCTTCTCTGCTTTCGTCAGGACTCTCGACATGTACTGAAGCTCCCGCAGCTCACCATCAATCTCGATAGCTGGTCACCATGAGCGGCACTGACGACTCCACATCTTCATGTCAGCCCAGTTGTTCTACACCGCCTTTATCACCCACCAAGACCGTCAGCACTGACGGCTGGTTGTCGCCCAGGACGCCTGCGTCGCCCCGGAAAGCGCGTCGTTGTCGCTTCACTCGAGCGGCCGACAGTGATGCAGATCAAACACTCTTCACACCCCCAGCAACTCCAGCATCTCCTACGAAGTCAAAGTCCCCCTGTCTTCTCGACATCCTTGCCGTTCCAGAGGTGCTACATGCTACCGGCCATGTCACCCCACCCCATTCTGACGATGACTCGCCTGTGAAACAAAACACACCTACACACCCCAACCGACGCCTTTGGCCTGGATCAACCACTCTCGCTCGCTTACACGCTCCTTCAACACCTGATGCAGACGATCATTCTGAGCATTCCGTGCATTCCCGGGCCGATACCGGTGACACTCTACCTCCAAATGAAGCTATGCAAGGAACGAGAAGAGGCTCTCATCGGAGCGTCTCAGATAGCTTGCTTGAGCTGCCAGACGTCAGATCATGTGATGCACCTTGCACCTCATATACAACCATCACGGATTTCGAGAACCCGATACCAGTCTCTCCAACTAGTACCAACTCGGCTGAACATGGCACTTCTCCTCCTGAGCTTCAACCGCTTCTTGTTCGTTGTTCCAGTTCCCCTCTGAGGCCAAGCCAGTGGGCGACGCGTGGTGGCTCGTTGCGAACCCCACGCAAGGGCCAGGTGTCCACACCAGATCGATTCATCGCTTGTCGTCGTCCGCCCGCCGTTACACGAGAGAGTTTCGAGCTGAATAAACCAGCGGAGCGCTCCGAGGGGCATCAGACGGGTCGCGGCATCCGTCCTTACGCAGACCCTTTCAGCCGTAGACTGCGAAGAAGTGGACGACTCAACGATGAGTTGCGTGGTCTGAGGGAGGCACATTCTATGATGATAGGACGGGCCAGTGCACACCGGAGAAACGCTGATTTAGCTTACAGACGCAACTCATTCACGTCTGGCACCCGCCAGGTCAGCGCTGGCGCTGTTTGGAACGTTGGAGGGCCTTCTGCTGTGGGCGATACGGTCATTGGGGTTTCTACTGGCCGTGGTAGCATGCTCGGCAGTGGAACGAACGCTCCATTATATACGTCCTCGTTTTTGAATCGTGCAGATCCAGAGGCCGAACTTGAAGCGTATGAACGGCGGCTTGCTCTAGCACTCGATGTCGATCGGGGCGACCGCATCTTACAACATGCACAAAAGTCTCCTTTGCACAATGGGCACGACGGTCCAACAACTCAAGCAAAGCATACCTGGCGTGATAGCGCATGGATCAAGGATGGTGTTTCGTCACGTTTGTTCATAAGGCACCAAAGCGTTCTCACGTTTTGCTGACAATACATACAAGCAGCTCGTCGACCGCAACGACCCCTACGAAGGCCTGTGCCAGTACTACCGTTCAGATACGTTGTCGAAACACAATCGCCAGGTGATGCTGACTATGGCTTACAGTCCTTGATGCTCCACAGCTGCGAGACGACTACTACTGCACCCTATTGGCCTACTCTTACACGGCTAAATGCCTCGCAGTCGGCCTAGGAAATTTTGTGCACCTCTGGTCTAAGAAGTCCGGGGTGGATACTCCGGAATCACTTAATGCCGCCCCAACTTCCGTCGTTATGGACATACAGCATGTCACGTCTTTAAACTTTTCTTCCACACAAGGTGAGCAAGCTATCCTTGCCGTAGGTCGGGCGGATGGTCGAATTTCTCTTTGGAGTCCTTTCGATTCTGAACCTCGCTTCGATGCAACACAACCCAAGCCGGTATCCTGCGTGTCGTGGAGACCAACTGTTGTCCAGCGTCCATCGCTGCGTGACAGGGCGATCACTGTATCCACGGAAGAGTTGCTCATTGGAGATGAAGTGGGTCACATCTACTTCTACAGCATTGAGTGGCCCTCAGAAATGCAAAGCGCACTCTTTGGCTGGAACGGCGCAATGACCCTGCTTGCGCGCCTGACAATCCACACGCAGCAAATTTGCGGTTTGGCATGGGCTGCAGATGGCGAGCTGTTTGCGAGTGGAGGTAATGACAACAATTGTTTCCTATTCGAGACGAAGAAGGTATTGCGACCGAACAACGACGGTGAGAACACTTTAGCCACACTCGACGTCCGCGAAGGACCTGGCGGCGAGTCAATCTATACAGTAACCAATCGCTCGAGCCCAGTCCTTCAACTACCACACACGGCAGCAAGACACAAATGGACACTCAACGCGGCCGTGAAAGCAATGGCCTTCTGTCCATGGCAAAGAGGCTTGGTCGCCATCGGCGGCGGCTCAAACGATCGATGCATTCACTTCTACCACACAAGGTCCGGCACTTGTTTGGCGACTATCGACTGCGCGGCTCAGGTCACAGGCCTCGTGTGGTCACAGACACGGCGGGAGATTGCAGCAACCTTTGGGTTTACGCAACCTGAACATCCGTACCGTGTCGCTGTGTTCGCATGGCCAAGCTGCGAGCAAGTCGTCGCAGTGCCGTGGTGGGACGAGAATCGGGCCCTTTGCGCTATTGCTTACCCTGGAGGTCCAAATGGCGGCCCCCCGACTGATGTTGATCGAGACGGCGGCGAGTCAAGAGGCGTGGAAGATGGATGCATTGTCGTTGCTACGAGTGACATGGCGATTCGGTTCCATGAGATTTGGAGTGACAAGCGGGGCAGTGCGGCTGCGGGAGGTTTGATGGGTAGTGGGACTGCTGGGCTGTTGGGAGGAAGCGATATCCTGGAAGGATTACACGGCATCGCCAGGGAGGGTGCTGTGATTAGATGAAGTAGGTATTCTTTGTGTGAAATCGATTAGATTGAACTCCTCTTCTACGTTCTCTTGTTCGGTGCGTACACCAGTTTTAGAATCCAGCAATCCTTTCTTCTGAACCTTCTTGTGGACTATATCTCCGTGCTTTTGGCTCGGCTAGAAACTACGCGTAACATTGAAGCAGCTCCGACCATCATGCACGACATCTTCCTCAGCATACAATTTCGCATCCCGTCTCGTGGACTGTAAAATTGATTCGATTGAGTACTCGTCTCGTCTCGCTCCTCCTACCTTATTGTTAACGTGAATGTGCTGCTCAGCAATGGAGGGCACTCATATCGCTGCACATAAGCGTCCACATCAACTTGAAGAATGAATAACATAGACAGACACGTAGCATGGGTCCAAGTAGAGATCGTGAAGTGATGCAATTGCTTTATTGCAGAGACAACTGCCCCATGCAGTCAGTGGTACGAAGCGCCTGTGCCTAGAATGCCGAAGTGTTCATTCAGATACAGGAGCCCAGACTGTTTTTCGTGCCGACGCCAAAGTAACCGTTCCACGAACTTATCATGCCTTCGTGACCTTCCCCTAATGCCTCATGGAAGAAGCCCTCCTCTTGCGGGCCTCGTCGTGAGCAGCCTTGGCCTGACCAAGACGCTTCTGGAGGATCTGCGCGTACTCGTTCTGCAATTGTATCAGTATCTATGTGTCTCGCCAGGGTGTGTATAAACGTACGGCAGCATCTTTGGAAGCTTCCGCGCGGCGGCGTTTGAGTGCGACACGGTGGCGCTTGTGCTGGAGGCGCTGAGGAGTGACCAGACGCTGGATCTTGGGTGCCTTGGTGTAGGGCTTTGCGCCCTCCTTCTTGGGCTGAACCTCACGGCGGATGACGAACTTGCGAACCTATAGAATATAACCATCAGAATATGGCCCTCAGACTCAATCCTTTGCGAACAAGAGGATTGGCGAAGAAGCTATGAGAAAACTCACATCATCTTCCTTGCTGAGACCGAAGAAGCGGCGGATCTTGGTGGCGCGCTTGGGACCGAGACGCTTGGGGTGGACGAGGTCGGTGAGACCGGGAACCTCAGCGTCACCCTTCTTGACAACGCTCAGAGCTAGGACAGAGAGGTCCATGCCGACGATGCATCCGCGGACGGACTTCCTCTTGCGCTCACCAGTGCGACGGGGGCGGTAGCAAGAGTGGCCATCGGCGAGGAGGAGGCGGACACGGGTGGGGTGCATAACACCCTGCTTCATCGGAAAACCCTGCTTGTCGTTGCCGCCGGTGATCCTGAAGATGTAGCCCTTGAACTCGTCGCCGACGCTGTCGCCAGGAACCTCAGCTCCCATGCGGCGCTCCATGAAGACGCGGAGCTTGCGCTCATCTTCGATCTCAATCAGCTTCTGGGTGCCATTGTTGGGGTACGAGATGTTGAGCTTCATCTTGACGGCGGTGTCGAGATGAGTGGGTGCTGCTCGTTAGTAGATTGTCGAGGTCGGAATTGGAGACGTGAGAATTGCGGTCGGGTGTTGATTTCGCTAGTGCCCTTCGCTTGTGTGTGGCCGGTCTTGGCACGTCACGTGCGGGCAGATCCCTGTCTGCACTCCTGTTGAGATGACGGAACATCGACATTCTCACAGGAGTGTAGAAATTGTTTGCATTGTATTGTGCATACGTTCTTGAAAACAATTAGAACAGGTTCTCAAAAGCATCGCTCTCGTCACTATCACCCTCATTCTGACCTACAGGGAAGCAAGGTTTTGCGCAATCATAAACCTACACTGGAGTATTTCTCGGGGTCGAAATACTCTCAGAAAACTAAGCTCCAGATGCTGCCTTATTTGTCCACACAACTCCAAGCTGTGCTTAGAAAGGGGAAACGCATACAAACTTCCCTCTTCTCGCATCCTTCACCATGGACATTCACATTGTGTTCTATCGAATTTATGCCATTTCAGAAGCAGTATATAGTCGCCGATTTCATGTTGTGAATTCGTGTCTAGTTTTCATAACCCAAGAAGAAAGGAAAGAACTCTGTACAATTAAGTCCTGAACACAGGTTGATCAGAAAACTTCAAGGCGTGTTTCGGCATTCAAAACATGATGATTCTGACTGTAAAACCATACGGGATATCAACTATAGATCTCATCATGTCTACAGGACGATGTGCAGCTTCGCGTCCAATTACCCATCCAATACCAAATGCCGCGGTCTGCGAGTATTTCAAACCCAACAACGCCTTTGCATGCCTTCCCAAGACCCAAGTATTATGCTTTTTGAAAGTATGAAGTAGAAAAGAAAAAGGGTATACAACGATCCAGCGACCCGCCTACTGCATGAACTCGACCGGCGGCCTTGCAGTGCTGACATTCTTGCCTTGTGCCTTGTGCGACTGGATCGGACCCTCGATGCCCTCCATGGCGTCTGTCGGCGTCAAAACTCCGGGCGTAACAGTCGTGTCCTCCACAGCGATAGCCGGCAGGTTCGGTGAATCGCCATGGTCTTCAGGGTGGTACACAATCGTGGAGCTGCGAGTGCGTTTCCTCGTCGGGCTGGAATCTGAACCGGCAGGCGAGAATACATCGTCGTGGGGATGTGCGTGTAGGCGAGCCAACGCCGCTGCGAGGTCTTCGGGGTGCACGATCTTGTTCGGCGCATCCTCCTCCTTCATTTCCCAGCCCATGGGTGGCGACGGCGGGGGCGAAATGAAGAATAGTCGGTCTGACTTGGGAAGTGGAAGGTGCTGGTCTGACGGGTTCAGTGGCGTGTTCATACCAAAGTAGACGCGCACCCGATAGCCCATGATCTGTCCGCCATCGAGGGTTTGCCGGATCTGTATCGCTGACTCGACATCAAAGAAGGAGACTACTATCCGGCGGAATGACTTGAGTGGCGCCCAGGTGTGGATTTTCGCGTGCACATTTATGGTTTCGCGGAGCTCGGTGAGGGTGGTGATGTGGAAGATCTCGGGTGCAAGGAGGTTCTGCATGTGCTGTTAGCAGTGTTGTGAGAAGCCTATGACTGTACATACTGTGATTATGAGCGTGTTCGACGGAGGTGACGGCTCGACCAGCGGTGGCAGATCTGAAAGGTCGAGAGAAAGTGGCGACTTGTTGCCCGATGACGCCCGTGAGCGCTGTGGTGAGGGGATAGTTGCTTGCATGTTTGCGATCATTTATGTGTATGTCAAGTCGGAGGACTGTGTGTGTAAGTTGGCAGTGTTAGTGGAGGACGAAGAGACTGTCAAAGTCTTATATCAAAAGTCGCAAGCAGATGCCCTTGGGGCAGTGCAACGGCGCGCCAAGTCTAGATCTCCGACTGCGTGCAAGTTCCATGTCTCGCGCTTTCTCGTGCCTACTCTGGCCACCTGGGCGCATTTGCACTGCCCCTCAGTCCACATCGCAGCCCGCACAGTGCGGATAGGGGACTCCGGCTCGCGGCGGATGGCGTGGGCAGCGAGATTGACTGACGCAGTCGAGATGCGCAGTGCAAAGGAGGTCACGGTATGCGCCTCGCTGACGCAACCCCGATGTTTGCAACTCCGCCTCGTTGAAAACTGTCAACAATCATCCAGGTGCTTCCATGACGAGGTCGCTTGAGATGTTACGAGCATCGGCGCTAGGAATCAGCACATCCGTGGTACACTTTGCACAGCATGCAGTGACCGTACCCGTACCGGAGCCGTATTCTCGTCCGCCTGGGCATGCCGTTTGATATCGCGGTCCCATTTTGTCAAGTCACTTTCGATACTGCTCCTGATTCATCTCCTAACCCGCCGTATCACTACAGATTCGGGAATTGTTGACGCGGGTCAGCAGACTGTGACTTAGCCAAGGCGCAATTGCACATATTCCTAATTCACATTCCTCCACACATCAGTCTAGTCAGCATATTTGCTAAGTCTCAGGTCCGCCTGCCACGCATTTCCGCTCCGACCAAGGCGCCTGAATAGGTCCAAAGCTTAGTGTGCATGCTTCGCTGTTGAAGATCTCCCGTATGCGTCGTACGGAAGCGAGGCTGAATGGTAAGGGTGATCGTTTCTTGACCCGTGGGCGTCTGAAGGTCCGCTTTCGGGCTGTGAATGTTGTCCAAGGTGAGTCGTACAGTAATGAGCCGTTACCACCCTAGATGTTCAAGATCTGCAATGGGATCATTACTCTCAGATGATGCTGCATGCGGTTGCATAGTGCACTGTACGAACTTGTTATTGACACAACCGACGATATCTTGATTTTCACTCAATCAACATTTACGTCATTGTGTTGTTGACAGTGAAAACCTTTCGCATTGAAATCTGTATTCTTCGAGAGGACTTGAACAGATGCACTGGTGAGTGTGGCGACAGGTGTGGCGCAGATGCAACCCACCGCTTCTGTGTTAGCGCGTCGGCCGCTCCATGAGCAGCTCGAGGTCACCTCAAAGAACTTTGGAATCGTCACCTCCGCCAGCACCAGCCCGCCTACCCGCCAACACGTCGCTCTCCGCCTCGCATCTTGATCGCCTCGGCACCTCGGCTCTCCTAGCGAGTCCACACCCACACAGCCTACGCGCCAGCAGTATCAGGACGCGATGGATTACGATCCCGAAGGCGGCGCAATCAACGTGCGCTTCCTCCAGGTACACCGCCCGCTTTGTTGTCTGTCCACAACCTCGCGTCCCACTTACTAACACAGCCATGCGCAGGCAGACAACCAGCGCGCCAACTTCATCGTTCAGAATTTCAACCTCGAGACGGCCAACTCGCTGCGGCGGGTCATGCTCGCCGAGATTCCCACCCTTGCCATCGATGTCGTAGAAGTCCTCGACAATACCTCGGTGCTCGCCGACGAGTTCGTATGCCATCGCCTCGGTCTGGTCCCACTCTCGTCAAGAGGTGTAGGGGAACTGCTATACTCGCGCGACTGCGACTGCGACGGATACTGCGACCAATGTTCAGTGGTGCTCACGCTGAACGCCAAATGCACAGGCAGCGAGATCATGAAGGTGTATGCGCGAGATTTGGTCATCGAAAGCAACAGACCGAACGATGAGGTAGGACGACCGGTTATCACAGACGCCGAAGGCACAGGCAGCTGTATTGTGAAGCTGCGGAGAGGGCAAGCAATACACATGCGGTGCATCGCAAAGAAGGGCATAGCGAAAGAGCATGCGAAATGGGCACCTTCTGCGGCCATAGGATTCGAGTATGACCCGGCGAACAAGCTGCATCATCTCGACTACTGGCACGAGGAGGACCCAGAGAAGGAGTGGTATGTTCTGGACAACTTCGCAACTTTGGTGGAACAAGACTAATAGATGTACAGGCCCAAGGACGAAGAGCGCATCAATCTCGACGGCGGCCCCGCCAACCCAGACGAGCCGTTCAACTACGAGGCAATTCCGAACCGGTTCTTCTTCGACGTCGAGACAGTCGGCGGCCTCGACCCCGACCAGATCGTTGTGCAAGGCATCGAGACACTCCAGACGAAGCTCGCAAGCGTCATCCACGAACTGCAGGGCAGCAGCGGCGGCCCAGACGGCATGGATCTTGGTGGTGCGCAGAGCCCGACAATGAATGGCGGTGCTTATGGCGCCGCAGACGGGGGCTATACAACGCCTGGCTACGGCGGTGCGAGTGCGTGGGGTGGCGCTGGTGCGGCGCAAGGCGGAACGACACCTTACGGAGCCACGCCCTATGGCGGGCAGGGACAAGGCTGGTAGATGCTGGGTCTGCACAGCTTTTATGGAGATCTATTAAGGCACATTGCATGGGTCTGGCGTTCAAAAGGTGGTGGCGTCAAAACTTGGACTGCTAGGTAAAGCAGCGCATTTTAGATAACTTGCGAAAGACGGCAGAGCATCGTCGCGAAAAAGAGTACCAGTGGCAGAGCAGCACTTTTGGCAACCAGAATTGCAGAACTGAGGTAGCGTTTTTGCTATTGCAAATCTACTTCTTGCCATGCGTTTCTTCCTATCTTCGTTTCGTCATGACTAGTATTACAGTATACAGCAGCAGCTTTTTCCATGATGCGTGAGAGGGGAATATATGTACACAGATCGCCAACCAAGAGCGCACCACGAACGTTCAACGCCATGCCCCCAATGTCTCTTTTCGTACCCAAGTATTCGTACAGATACCACGAGATCGCGGCCGCCCAAATTGGCGCAGATGGTCCTGGACGGTGATTGAGTTTACGCGTTCTTCACAACGCCAACCTTGGCCGGCCTGAGCACCCGCCCGTTCAGCAAAAAGCCCTTCTGCTGAGTGTGAAAACAAATACCATCCTCCTTATCCGGCTGCGGCGCCTGAAACACAGCCTCATGCACATTCGGATTGAACTTCTCTCCGCTGTCGCTGGGATCGAATCGCTCCAGGCCGTGTTTCTTCAGGGTGCTGATCAAAATCGAGTCCGTCATCTTGATGCCGTCGTGCAGGGCAATGAGGTCGACGTTTCCATCTGCTTTTAACTTCTCGGCGGGCACGGTGCCCAGCGCGCGGTCGAGGTTGTCGACCGACTCGACGAGGTCGCGGGCGAAGCGCTGGATGGCAAAGTCTTTTGCGCCTTGGATTTCGCGCTTTGTGCGCTCTTGGAGGTTGCGGAAGTCGGCGACGGAGCGGAGGTATTTGTCCTATATAATTTCATTAGCATTATGATCGGATATACATTCATCCAAGAGAGGCGGTGGTGGTATGTACCTTCAGCTCTACGATTTCCTTGTCCTTCTTTTCTATGTCTGTCTTCAACTTGGCCGCCTCGTCATTGACCGTTGCGGCCTCTTCCTTCTTCTCGGCTGCCTCGCCCTCCTTTGCCGCCGGTGCGTCTGAATACCATCGAATGGCGGGCGATGTGGCTACTCGCGTGCTCACAAGTGGTTGTCGGAGGGGCGCAAAAGCTGTTGAGGGGCGGGCAGCCTGTCTTGAGGCACGGAGGATTGTTCTTTGCAGCATTGTGGCGTGGGTGGTGTGAGAATGGGAGGCGGTTGGAGGAGGGGTGTAAGGCGAGTATTGTTTAGCTGGGTAGTGTGTGATGCGATGATGTAGAAGCTTCTTTGGAAAAAATCGGAGCTGTCTTCGGAGGCGCCGTTGCGGGCCGGAAACAAGGGTCCACCTCGGTATGCATCCCGAATGCTTCCATCATTCATCCTCAAGCTTCGAATTGTGGCAATGACTTTCTATCCCATGACTTGTCATGTGCTCTTCGCTTTTTCAAGTCCGCTCACAGCTATCGCGCTCGATTCATAGCGCTACTTCTCGCACACCGATTCAAAGACCTATTGAGGCGGCATATTACCGTGGAGGCACGTCTCGAGCTGTCATAATCCAACCACAACATCTCCCCAAAGAGCGTGCAAAATGGCCAACCATATTTCGCCAGATCATGGGAAGCGGTGATCCGTATGGGCGACAGCTTGATGGTATGGGCGCCGGCATTTCAAGCCTGAGCAAGATTTGCCTAGTCGAACCACATGGCCGTCGTCTCATGAGTACAGTGAAGTTAGACAGGAGTGGTGGTGACCAAGAGCTGGACATAGATTACACTTTCGTCGGACTGGGTATCGAGAACAGTGAAGTAGATGTGGCAGGCAATTGCGGAAACATGAGCTCTGCAATTGGCCCTTACGCTTACAACGCTGGTCTGCTCCCATCATATGTGTACGAGCAAATAGGTGGAGAAGTCACTGTCAAGATACGGAACACGAATACTGGGAAGCTGATTGACTCTACCTTTGAAGTTGTAGGTGGACAGGCTGCGGTCATAGGAGACTATACCATAGACGGAGTAACTGGTAGCGGGTCTACGATCAAGCTAGACTTCAAGCACCCATACGGCAGCAAGACAGGAAAAGTGCTTCCAACTGGTAACATTTTGGACACAGTCGCGGGCTATGAGGTATCTTGCATCGACGGCGCCAACCCAGCAATCTTCGTCCGCGCAAAAGACGTCGGTGTTGATGGCGCGATCTTGCCAAATGACTTCAACAAGCTGTCTGAGAAACTCGGTCTGTTGGAGCGTATACGAAAAGCCGCAGCAGTAGCAATGGGCATTGCACCCAGTGAGGACCTTGTTCCTCGAACGATCCCTAAGATTGGCCTCGTGTCCAAATCCTCCAAACATCTGGTACTTTCTGGCAAGTCGCTGGAGGATAAGCAAATGGACCTCGTTGTTCGCTTCCTGTCTGATACGCAACCGCATCGTGCGATCCCACTTACGGCAGCTTTGACTACGGCGGTAGCTGCTCGCATTCCTGGAACTATCGTCGAACAACTCCTGGCATTTGATCCGGTCATGAAAGACGCGATCACGATTGGGCATGCAAGCGGATGGCTACAAGTCAATCCTACTATGGATAAAGAAGATCCTTCGGTTCCGGTCAGCGCCACTGTCTATCGAACTGCGAAGAGGTTGTTTGAAGGGAAGACGTATTGGATAGACAACAATCAGGTTGGCAGTGAGGGTTCTTCCACATATGGAAGTGGAGGCACACATTCCCTTGGCCTTGCATTTGTGCTTGAGAACCGAGGGCAGAGCACTGAGCATTTGTTCACTGACGTTGCCGGGAACAGCTAGGCATAACAAATCCACAAACCACAACAACAAGACGGCATCACAATGAATTTCAGTGTTCGGACAATTTACTGGCCTCGTCAACTGGTCATTAGACATTTCCAGTTGTTATGATGCAAACTCTTTCGTGGCAAGAAAGTCATGTGCAGTATTGCGTAGTCACTCGATCAACTACTGCGCCTCGAATATGTACAATTTCTGCTTGTTTTGCAGAATCGATCTTGAAGTGTGACGTACACGTACATTACGGCTTCTCTGAGTGGTATCAGGTAAGTTGCAACAATCTTTTTATCTTTGGTTGAGTCCAATCTACATGGGACGATAAAACAGGCGAGTAGAACCAGAACAGCGGAGCCCAACTCCCGCTCTGTAGTCTCTTCCAACACCGTACCGGCCGTTTCCGAGGGTTGGACCCAGACACAAGCAATTCAGGCGCAATCATTCAATCATGCCGCTTTTAGGGCTCCACCGACCATGTTGCATTTACCAACGTTTCGTTTCACATACAATTTCGCAATCTGCACCACATGCTTCTCGATGATCAACGGCTGCAGAAGCGAGCAACAAGTCCCTCCCCAGATATACAGATGCCCCACTCGTCGCGCTGTGATGGAATGAGACAGTGCTACCTCGCCTTCCTCAACCTGCAAGCGCGTAGGTCAATTCATCACGACTGACGACATACACTCGGATCCGACCATCACAAACACCACCAAACAAACGCATAGGTACCTTCGCCCAGTTTTCAAGCGAGGTCTGCATGCGGCCAATATCCATAGTCATACCCAAAATTGTTGCCCACATCTCTCCATCACAGACATCTCAACACCATCTCGAAAGCCGACTCTTCAATACCAACACATCATATATTGGCGAGCAGATTGAACAACTCATGCCAATATCTGCAGGCAATACTAAAGTAGTTGTGATTTTATGTACATCACATCGAATATTGCACATGGGCTTACGCCCCCCTCCGGATGTTGGAACGTGGCACGGCCAACAACAACCCATGTCCAATCGTATCGGGCCACCAACATCGCGATTGTGGTTCTCTACACCACTTCATTCTCAACTTCATATTCGAAATGAGATATGATCACGCACTGGCAGCTAAACATCACGCTTTTCACCGATGATAGATGTCTCGCCATCGAAATTCAGCTTCAACATCCAGACCCAAGCCCGACGAAAGCACCAACAACCCACCTGCAGCTGTACCAAGAAACATCTGACACAACGCTGTGAAACCGCATCCACACGCTCGGTGCGCATTCCCTACCACACACCCCACGCCGCCTCGGACCGAGCCAGATCATCTTGTACAACCACCTGCAACCCACCAAACATCCGCGAGACACAAAAACAGCCACCACGACCGTTCTTCCCGCCCTCGCTTCCAGATACGCCCCATGGCCCGCCATGTCCGTCGTGTGTGTGCAGCGACCTGGGCGGTGGGAGTCTGACATCAGCCCTGCTGCATGCTCGACACGTACATGAAATGTCTCGCGCGGCATGTCCAATCGCTCGGAAGAACACTTGCAGGCGGGTGCGTGTGCGTGAGACATGGGAGGGAGAAGTAGCACTGAGTGGAGGGGTGTGGGATGTGTAAGTAGGTGTAGGTATATGTGTACCGAGACTTGCAGATGGAATGTAGATTGGTGTGCGAGACATGTGTATACTGAGACACGGGCATGAATGGTTCCACTGGGCAGCGAGTGCATGAGTTTCGGTAGAGGGACTGCATTGCAGCGCCGGGGCGTACTGGGGATGTAGGAGTGTCAGTGAGACTTGGGGAGAATGAAACATATTTGGAGTATCTGACTTGAGACAGTTGGAGAAATGTTTGTTTGTGAGGGGTCGGTGGTGACATGTTGAAGATGAATTAGAGGCTTCAACTATTGGGCAAAGGGTTGATCAGAAGCACCCAATATAGCACGCAAGTTCAATCCTCTCAGACGCGGAGCAGTTGAGATATGCAACCTGATTGGAATGGCAGAATATGGTGTGTCAGGTAATGACGCCGAACGTTCCGGAGTGATATATGCCCTGCATGGCCTCACACATGCATCTACACTTCACTAGCCACAGCTACACCTTCCATCCGAAAAGCCTTCTATTCCCGGCCAAGATATCACACCACTAACCTCGCAACGAAGTCCCCATTCCACAATCGCACCGACTCACTGAAAAAGGGCCGTAACTTAAGTTTCTAGTTCATGCACAACACACATCATGTGCCGGACGCGCTGTCGCAATAGAATAAACTTCTCGGCATCAATAATGAACCCTGATGTGCGAGACCCTGGCGCCGATCTTGAAGTTGAGCTCGGAAACAGCCGTGACCGGGAAGCGCGGGTGAGGTCAATTATATGTATAGAGAGTTTCGGACTTGTTTCCTAGAAAAGCTGTGAGGACGTCTAACAACGCACTAACGTGTTGGAGACTAGACATGGAGATCTTGAGATGGTAGCATTTGAGATTGACCTTGATGACATGAGATGGTGTTCCGAAAGGAGAAGTCGGCATGTGTGGTATGCGCAAGTGGTTTGAACGGATACACGACCTCAAGATGTGAAGTACGACATGTTCACTTATGTGTGTTTTGAGGTGTCTAACCAAGATTCCGCAGGAGAGGATATGGCATGTGTTGGAACACTTGCTTCACCTGCGCGATTCAGCTCTTACATCGTGGAGTTATAGCGGAAGTCACAAGAGCTGATAAAACTCTTGTGGAGCTTGTCCTGCGTGCCTTCGAATAATCGCTTTAGCTTTGCGGACCCTGGATGTAGTAAAGACGTGGAACTAAGATAATCCGGACTGGGGAGCCGGAAGAACATAGGCGAGCCTTGGTGAAGGTCTGGAATTGAGGAGCTTTGATCGTTGCAGTGCAAATCGTGGCTGCGGAACGTTTGTTCAATGGGTCCGAAGTGGCTATTACTCATGGTAACACCCTTACCGCGTGGTCGTTAAACTTCGGTTGCGTGAGCTCGGGAACGTAGCTCGAGGCTTTGTTCCTCGTATAGGAACATCGCCGACCGGCATTGGAGCGATCGCTTCAGCACACATCCATGGTGGCATCCATAAAGCTTGCACGATTGATTGAGTTTTGTATGGCGGGATCTTCAGCCTCAAAGTTGGGTTTGCATTGTAACTAGTTTGAGGACTATATAAAGTTTGGCGGATGCATCTTAAAGTATGTGACTAGCTGTTAGCGCACCATGCGGGTCACGCACAACAGGCGGCACTTGTAGCTGTAAATCAGAATGTCAAACTCGTTGACAGCGGATTTAGTAGCCTACCACATCTTAGCCAGAGCTTAATAAAGGAAACACGAAGTCGCTAATGCAGGTATAGTGCGACCATGTGTAGCAATGGTAGCTTCATCACGGCACGGAGGAACCCGGAACGTTCATCATGGGTCTACCCTCGTTTCGAGAAAAAGAAATGCAGACAGTAAAGTCGCATGTGCTATTCACACTCATCCACTCCAAAACGCCGGTGTATGATGAATAGGGAGTTCGCTCCCGTGCCTGGAAGCAAGATGAACAGACTTCAATCCATTGGCGCATGCTTGAAAAGGAAAGACACACTCTCGCCATTGTGTGTCCGCCTGCAAGCCTCGGCAAGCTGTTGAATGGTCAATACAAGAAGCAGCAAGATCCACACACTACTTACAGTTGGACTGATGTCGATGGTCTCGATACGATCGCAGAGTTCTTTCTTGTCCTCGTGAGGCACTGTGTTAGTGACGACGATCTTCTTGAGCTTGCTGCCATTCAGGGCTTCGATAGCGTTCCCACTCAAGATGCCGTGGGTAACGATGGCAAGCGCGTCTTTTGCGCCTTCCGCGATCAATACATCTGCGGCCTTCACAAGCGTACCGCATGTGTCAGCCATATCGTCGACTAAGATCGCGGTCTTCCCCTTGACGTCTCCTACTAGCACCATTCTCGAAACTTCGTTAGGCCGCGTGCGCTCCTTGTGTATGAGCGCAAAACCCAAATTCAAGCCGTCTGCGATGGAGGTTGCCCTGTTTGTGCGTTAGCTCTGTACTACTCAGCGACGGCGCTGAGGCGGAGGACAGATCCGGTCCCCCAGGCGTTAGTGCATCGACATCCTGATTAGTGGCTTGATCACTCAGAAAAGAGGCTGTTCCCGCGATACATTGATTCCGGATGAATATGCCGAGTGCTGTGGACTTTCTTACCTTTTGGCACCACCTGCGTCCGGGCTCACGATAACACAATCCTTGACGTTGGTGTTCTCACGAATCCACCGTAACGTGCTCGGCTCGGCGTAGAGATTGTCTACTGGAACATTGAAGAATCCCTGGATCTGACTAGCATGGAGGTCCATGGTAATCACGTGGTTGCATCCAGCGGTCTGAAGCATGTTCGCCATGAGTTTAGCGGTGATGGGTGCTCGAGATTTGTCTTTCTTGTCTTGGCGCGCATATGGAAAGTTGGGGATCACTGCAGTAATCCGGCGAGCTGATGCTGTTTTGCAAGCGTTGATCATGATCAACAGTTCCATGAGAGCATCGTTGATGTCGCCCGGAGGTGTTGATTGCAGGATGAAGACTACGGTGGTGAGCTAATGCTGACACACACTTCGCAAGTAGATCGATACGTACCATCTTCGTCTCTGACAGACTCGCCGATGGTGACGGAAGTCTCTTGATTTGAGTATTGGAGCACCAAAATCTTGGTGAGTTCTATTCCCAGCCTGCCGGGAGTTAGTGAGACTCTCTGAGCTATTGGGCTACCAAACTGTTCGAATATCTTGTTTCGAAGTCTAGTGGTACCGCTGATAAGAGAACATGGTGATATGCATGGGGACGATATTCGAAGCGCAATATATTCGGAACAGCGGAATATCGCTGGATAGCCGCAGAATTGCAGGCCGCATAGCGGAGTCAAAGGACTCGGAACGAGGCCGAACTTACCGGTCAGCGACGAGGCGGGCAAGCTCTGGATAACTGTTTCCAGTGAGGAGCTTGATGCTGTTGGTAGACATGGTGATGTGACGAGCGTTGAATGTATCTCACATTCGAGGTGAGTTGCATGGTCCCCGAAAAGGTTGAACTTTTTCGCGCAGGGAAGCGGGCACGGGCCAAGCGGAGAAAGGTGGCGCCGATTTCAGCCACAAGCGCCCCACCTTTTGCGTTTCCAGTGGCTGGATCTCGCCTCGAAGTATACATAACACGGAGGTAATCTCCGGGATGGACGATAACCTGGGTGCGATTCATACAGACTTATTTGTATCTACTTGCCAACAGCTGCAGGTTGCCCGACTTCCGAGATGTTACATTGCCCAGTGATGTTATCAGCAGCACGCGCATTTTGCCCTGGATCTTCCCCCCTCAAATCTTGCTTCCACCAAGCGCATCTGCGTGGCGACCAGAATGCAATCATCTTGAATGGAATATCGGAGAGACTTATCTAAGTGCAAGGCTACATGCATCCGTGATGTTTAGAGCTAGCTTGTCATTGCTTTTCCGCCCCGCTGTGCTTCTGCAAACGTCCCGTTGCCGTTGAAACGTACTATAGCCGCATTATATCATGGTACGCTCAAGCCTTGCGCCCACTTCAACAATTATTTCGTCACACTGCATCCTGCTACATGCAGGTACGAAGGTACTTGCCGCCCCAGCTCCACTCTAAATGTATCTGTCACAGAGAGTGTCTTGTACAGTCAAGTTTCGGTTCGCATCGACATCATCGCGAAGCGAAATCACAGCATCGGGGCGCAGCATTAGTGACGGCCATCGGGCATATTCGAGCAGCAGGTCATGAGTCAGCTCGAGTTGACTTTAGTAACATTGTCAGAGCTCTCACAACGCCACACATCATTTATTCTGGAACCGGCAAAGTGCTTGGCTTGGGATGTCATTTCTTGATTCATCGACCCCTGCAGGTCGTATCTCCATACATGATGCGCCACAATGCCATCCGCCTGCCGCTCGTCCCTCATTGATCCTGGAAACATGAAACGCCTCCTCTGCCGAGGACCAGCATTGACCGCTAAACGTAAAAGAACGAATATGTGATGAGCCGAAGTGATGTACTGAAACGATATATCTGAAGCGACCTGGGTATTGGATGCAAATCAGGACAGAAGAAAATGCCACCGTTAAACAGAAAGGCCGATTTTTGGACAATGAATGAAGCCAAGGCTCCCGTGGGAGAAGATGTACAGTAAGAGCGACGTATGCACAGGCCGTTAAAGAAGGTTACAAAATGAAGTCGTTGGATGTTCGGAAGGGGATTATTAATGTGGAGCCACATAAGGCGATGATGTTGTCGTATCCTCGGGTTCAGTAGGGCGTGAAGAGCGAAAGGATTCTAACAAGTTTGCTCACACATCTTGCCAATTGCCCTCTCGATGTCCGAAAAAAGGTTGAGGACGTGGCCATCGGCGTAAATCTTGATAGATTCTGTTGTTTTGCGGTCGCCTGCACGCTGGACAGGGCTAGCCTCCACTTTGGTCGGGCTCCGTGGTGGGGTGGTTTGAGCCATATCAGCGCAGGCGGCGGTGGGGTTGAGGACGATGGCTGCAGCAACGTGTTCGAGCAATTTTTGGCGAAGACGCAAGCGTCGATTCTCGGCTTGCTCTAGCTTGAGGATGAACTCGTCGATCGAGATGTCCAGCTCAGCTAGCGCTTCTTCCTGTTTCAACAGGGATTCGCGAGAGAAGATGACAGTTTCGCCGCGTCTGAGATAGGAGATCATGCGACCGTGAAGCTTCTGCCGACCAGCGCGTAGCGACTTGTATGTCTTACGCAGGTAGTCACAGCGTTCATCGAGTGCTCTGAGTTCCTATATCGACGTCAACAGTGTATTCTGAAACAATGAGCAGGCATCATACTCTTGATAGGGACGAAACATCACGCTTGTTCAAGACTTCAAAGTTTCCGGCTTGATCATACGCTTGCTTGTGGAGTAGCCGTTTATCAGCATCGCTCATGCGCCGCGATGCCTCAGGCACACGCATGCCTTGAGGCAGTTGCCATGGGTCCGGTGTCGCAGCTTCACCATTGTTTGTTTCCGAGAGTGTCCTGCTTCTTTGCCTCTTGCTTTCTCGCCGCGCTGGTCGGCCCCGATCCATGATGGATGACTCTGACATGTTTCTGTTGTGCGACGTGGCCTGCGCTGCGATTGGGTCTCGCCTCTCGACTCGTGGGGATCCTCGACTTGATGCTGGTGACGCTGCGTAGAATGGGCTAGTGAATGCGGAGGGGGGAGTAGGGAGAGGAAGGATGGTATTTGGGGATCGTCTGTCGATTGCGCTCATCGGGGTGTTCCCGCCAGACGTCATGGATGCTGGGGTCAGAAGCTGTGTTCTACTTGCTTTCGAGTTGAGGACGAGAGGCGCCGGGGAACCTTTACGTTCTACGGCAGGCGACTTGGGTGGTACTCGTGGCGGTTGTTCCAGGTCACCGGGGAAGTTGGTGGTGTTTACTTTTAACAATGGTTTCGGGCTTGCCAGAGGACTGATGATAGGAGACAACGGCTTTGCGGGTACTTTCAGCGCGTCGGAAGCGGTGGGAAAGGTTAGCTGCTGCGACTGGGCAGGAGAAGGTCCTGTAACACAGGAAACCATTGCATCACCGAAGGGACCGACCCTCCAGTTTGTGCCTGGCGCACTACACGACCTTTCATGGCCAAAAGTCTCGTGCGATAGTTGTCGAAGCGGTGGCCTACCAGGAATTGTAGCTTGAGAACATTAACCGGGGTGACGTTGATAATATAGACGAAACTTACGTGAATCGATGGCCATTTCCTGCACAGTGGTCATGGTATTCCCAAGTTCTGGCACGCTGACCTTACGTCGCCGTGCTAATGAGCCTGTGCGTTGCCAGAATGGTGTACTCTCGGGCAATACAGCAGTATCGCTAAGGGAAGTTGAGGACCGTCCAACGGAGAGAGCGGCCAGCTTGTCGTAAGACGAGGTGGGTTTTGATATGCCGACCGGACTCCTTGAAGCTGGCCAAAGCTGGTACCGGGATGAAGTAGGTTGAGTGAGGTTTGCCAACGACGGGCTCTTTACCAGAGGAATGTTTGGCAAGTTGGTATCTCTTGTGGTCTGGATATCCCTCAGTGAGCGTGAGCGGCGGGGCAGAGGATAACTCATTGCGTGATGAGTAGTCTGGGCACTTACACTCATTCTGGAGGATGTTTCCTGAGTTATATAAACGGAACTTCTGTCGGCATCGGGCCTCATGCAATTGGCGATGTGATTCATGGCAGCTGTTTGAGGTTGCCGTGGGTCACTGTCTGGAGTGCAAGGTTATGAGACTCGGAAGGCTGGCATCTCAAACCTGAAGGCGTTCCCTGCATGAGACTGACAAAAAGGCAACGGAGCGACTTAAGTGTGGCTCCTCCAAACTGCTATTGATACATGCGGCAGCGAGGAGCCCCCCTGCTACGGCGAAGTACCAATACCAGCGATGCGTCTAGGCTGTCGGCGGCAGACCCAAGCTTGGATAGAGCAGGCCTTGGGGTGAAACGCGGGCCTAACCCCCCTTGTCTGACGATTCGTGGGGAACCTATAATGGCACAACTATGGGACTAGGGTGATCTGCGCGCATCGTGCAGCACGGCAACACCCTCGCAGCGCAACACATGGCGCGATGTTGGGAGGGTGTTGATCTGCAGGACACTCGACGCGGAGCGAGACGGTGTTGGCGTGAACTGGCAGCTAGGGCGTCGTGTCGCGCACATGATGCACCAGAGGTCCGTCATCTCGTTCTGCAGGGCCGTGCTGCGAACGGCGGGCAGTTTATCACAGCGAGCGGAGGTGAGGCACAAAAGCGGCAGGAGCGCCGGCCGTCGAGCTGGACGAAGCTGCTGAAGCACCACCAGCACAACGGGAATGACAGTCAGAATGGCGACGAGACGACGGGCGCAGGAGTCGCGATGAAGCTGGCGACCACCTGATCGCCGTCGCATGCCCGCTTCTGCTCGAGTTGGATCACGGCATGTCCGTTCTCGGCGTCGTGATGCGCGGGTCAGTTTCTTGCGACGACCGCCTTGACCAAGTTTGGACGGCGGATGGTGGGGAGGAGGATGCGCTCAGGAACAGCTGCGAGGCGAACGTTGAGCGAGCTGCCGCCTCGTGGCTAATCCCTGCACCGACATGGGCCCCTTTCACGGCACGCCTGTGGCACTGATCCTGCTCCGCGAACTTTCTGGATGGTGACGTCTGGAGAGACTTGGGACGACGCTGACACACTTCACACAGTGCCATGTGGAGCCCATTGCCCTTCCAACATGCTCAGCTGCCGTTCTTGCCGCTGGAGACATCATTGCGACCGCCGTTGCCCTCTGCCCAGTGTACCGCCACCACCCATGTGAATCATCATGCAGCTACGGATGCAAGCAGGTGGTATGTGGTTTCTACCCCTCACCACATTCACCGTCATTTCCAAGCGAAGTCTCTTCTAATCGACAAGGTCGGCGCAATTTCCAGCGTGCAGGACATATAGGCGAGGGGACAGCCTTATAGCTGTGGACCATCGCTTAGACACGCGACAAGGGGCCGCTGCATTTGCTTCTTCTCCACGCCACTCTACCTGGATCCACATCTTGATCAAGAGGCCTTGATAACAGATTTGATGACAATATCTGGTTGTCTTTTCAGAGCGACACCGCACAACCTGGCTCTGACAATATTGTGAGCATGTCAAAGACGTACTGAATTCAGCATAGCTTCTACCACGGCCAGCTTCGCGGCAATCCGGACAACCTCGCTGAGGGTCCTAATCAAGAACTGCCAAGCTTCTCCAGGGTGTTCGCTCATGTCCATCTCTTGTCGTCACACCAACAGCAGCTTACTTGCGTCTGCAGCGTAGTAGATACGGGTGCATCCATAAACCCGCCTCCACGCCATCCGGCTGCAATTGCGGTCCGCGCGGATCGTCTTCTATTCTTGAGTGTCGCAGTGACAGCTGCTGAGCACGACGATCCAGGGACTCGTATGCGGCTGCCCAAGCGTTTCACGCTGACATGCTCGCCTGCACCGTGGCTTGGGGCGTGGATCCTTCAAGCGAGCACTACATCAAACACAACGCCCAAGCATGTATGCCATGTTTCCCCGTCTCCAACTTGCAAATTCAGTAATTGGAGCTCGTAGCCACAAATTGCAAGAAAATGCTTTTGCGGCCTCACTCAATTTGTCTACGCTTGCGGCTTCCCGCTCCGCGAGATGCGAGGTACGCTCCGAAGTCACGCCAAGACATGCAGTGACGAACAAGTCTAGCAGGGCTTTGCTGCGCGAGCTTGCCACCAAATAGTTTTGCAGAGTCAGAATCGTTCGATTTACTCCGCATATGGCTAAACCACTTCCTATTCCTTCAATACGATGAACCCGCCTGCACCACGACTCGCAGAACGAATCTAAGCCGAGTCTAATCTCTCCCAGAAGCAGAGATTTTGGCTTGACATCAAGGCGCTCAACGGCCATTTTGAGTCGAACCTGCAGCAGTCACATTGTTTAGGTTCGTCGGCAACGAGCCAAACCCACCACGCAGCGACTGATAAGCGTTTCCTTTTCACATCGGTAAGGATGCCTGACATCGATAGCACCGGCTGCATGGAAATAGATGATGGTACATATGACTACTCGAGGTGTTTTGCTGCTGTTAGCATACTCGTATAGTGTCTTATCACAATCTCTCGAGGCATCACAAACGTGCTGTGGTCTTGCTTGTTTCGAGGGCCTGTCCTAGCATCGCCCCACATTCGCCGTGCGTTTGCCGTACCCACCTCTTGATCCTCAGGAACATTTCCTCGGCCCATTCTCCCCGTGATGATCTAACGGGAGCTGTTCGGAGGAGGAGAAGGAGGAGATGTCGATCTTGGCAATCGATTGTCTCCACCTAACGGATCTAGTCAGGACCAACAGTGAGCTTAGAGGCCTCGTGCTTCCCTCTGAGTGTGGCGTCATTCCACACCGAACATGAGCAAGCTACGAAAAGACCTACATGGCCTTTCCACAACCTCTCGAAGTGTAACTCTTGATTGCGGCAACATAACAGTGAGCCTCATTTTCTCAATGACTAGCTGCGGAGTGCGGCTATAGCGGCAGGGCTACAACAATGTCTGTTTTATGTGTCAGTGTCTAGGTGGCAACATCCGAGCTATCACATGGGAAGGCAATATTCTCCGAGTCGGGGCTGCTGGCTTCAGTCCTGAGCAATTCGCAGGGTTCTCCTGGTTTAATTGCATCAATTGATCAGCAACAGCACTGCGCAAGAGATGATGATCAATGGGTACCTAATGGCAGTGGACTGGTATGTGGATGTCGTTGCTGGGGTCACTGCAACATCGGCAGCAAGCAGCAGTTTCCATTGCTGAATCAAGCAACCCTAATCACCATCCAAGGTAGCGCTAGGTCTGGCCACATCGTGCATGGTAAACATTTCTTTCTCTTTCTTTCGTTCGCTTCACTCATTTGTCTCGCCATCTTATGACTGCACTTCCCTTAGCCCCTCACTGTGATATGACATCCAGCTCCATCATGCAAGACCGACCTGGGCCGGCAGGCTATCATCGGCCGCCTGCATACATCTACTAGTAATGCGCCTGAATAGTATAGTTCACGACACAGTGTATGCGAGCAGCTTATAGGCCAACTTTGGATCAGGAAGAGGTCGACCAGGGACAAGTCTTTGAACACAAGCCCAACAATAACGGGCACATGTCGGTCGCACCATCAGGAAACCAGGCGTAGGCCATTGTTGCATTGCAGCGGAGGCAACAATTCCGAGGCATGTGCGCGCTTCGGGTGACAAGACGTGTCATAATCGAGAAAATCCAGAGTAGCCGGTGTAGTGAGGTGTTCCAAGCTGTAGCAATCTGGGTTGAGCGCCAATGAGTATCGAAACCTCCCATGGCCCAAGCAATATCTGAACTATGCGTAGGCAGAGCAGATCATAGAGGTAATACCTATCTCAAGGATAGCTACACGGTGTCGCTAATCGCACGATAGCCGGGCGGACATCACACGACCACCATGATTCCTGTCTATCTGGCGACGAATGTCGTGTTTCGGCGACTCAGGCTGAGATTCACAGTCTGCCTCGAACAAGCGCAGTGCGTCTGCAGTCCAGCACATGGCGATTATCTTCTCAACTACATCTCAACCTGGACGATTGCAATTGCAATTTCGACCGCGCCGCATCTAAAGTCCCGGACCCAAGAAACCTCACGAACACATCACCCACCATTCTCTGATTCGTTACCAAACTTTACGTCGGACCATTTCCATGTTCCATGTTGCTGGCACGGTATAAGATGAATAACATATCAGCTATTATACCCGACAACCCTACCAGCGCATCGATCGCCAGCAAGTCGCAATCGCGCCCGCTCCGTCAAGACTATATCTCCACGACGAGCGACCAGCTACCCTCGCAAGGCACGCGTTGATTCCCTCAATCACCCAGACATGTCGCGCAGCCAAGCACGGACACGTCTACTCCCGCTGCCAACAATGGTTCGGCTATATGGTCCAAACGCGGGGAAAGCTGGTAGATATATCAGATCGCATGCTATTGCTATGGTTTGAGGCGTAACTGCGAGGAACGCAGACCAGGTGACGGGTCGCGAGATCAGCCCCACTGACTCCCGTGCCGGCCGTTTTGTGCGACGTCGTACAGGCACGGCAGTGCGCAATATCTGGGGAAAATATGCCAGCTTCGGTAGTTGGGAGGCGTGTGCGTTGGCAGATGTATACTACATGTAGTATGAATGAGTTGCAGTACGGCTCTGTAGGTGCGAGTCAAGTGTACGTTGTAGGGCCAAGTAGTTGCAGAAGATGTGCGAGTGGGATGGCGCACGCTGTGTAAGGCTGGCTGGCTGACTGCCCAGGTGGAAGACGGCCCGGCATGTAAGCCGCACACCAGGAACTGAGAATAGGAACAAGATATTGTCCTAGCTCAGCATTCCCTTCCTTACTCACATGACCAACGAGTCCATCAATGATGACCAAGTACATCTGAGAGCACGAGACCGCTCTTCACCGCCCTTTTCTCCATCTCCATCGCTACACCACCCCTCCGCTCCCCTCCGTAACCATCTTATCCAGACCAAACCTTGGAAGCGCCACGATGCAGCGACCTGAACCCTAGATCCTAGTTCTCTCACCCCGCAAAAAACGCCATGCTCTAGCGCCTATATCACGGCTATTAAGGAGGGTATATGTGCCGGTAATAATAAGACGCCACATGACTATATTCCTGGACGACGCACGCTTTCAAGAATGGGCTGGCGTGTCTGTTTAGGAAAAGGCAGGGCGTGCAGCGCGTTGCATTTTCCCGGATGGTAGGTGCGGGGTGCATGGCAAGCACGTTGTGGACGTGGTACCAGATTTTTTGGTAGCTTCGATGTATAGTACGGGGAACTATACTGGGAAGCTGCGGGAGAGTTCGGTATGTATTACTGTATATAGTACAAGTTTAGCTTGGATTTCTGTATATAGTACAAATGCGTCGAAGTATTTGTACATGGACTGGAGAGATGGTCTTGACACGGCGCTCCTTGGCCAAGCTTAACGCAACTTAAACTCTAACACACGCGGTCCCGTACACCTGCATACATGCACCAGGCAAGAGAGAGATAGTAGTTGATCGGCACTCGTTACACATTTGCTCGGTACTCGAATACATTTTGCCCTCGTCATCTCCACTGCAGATGCAAGATCCAGGGACTAACGTAGCTCAACGCCCAATCTGACAACCAGAAGCGTCCGCAATCGCTCGTGCATGGCGTTGGTCTCTTCGTTGGTGAGTGTGCGCTCTAGACTCCGGTAATTGATCCGATAGCACATGGACTTGCGACCGGTTTTGGGGTGCACGAATTCATCGGTCAGGCGCACGTCTTCGACCACGTCGCCGCAGACTTCGCGTGCGATTTCCATGACATCGTTTTCGTGGAAGATCGCCTGTGCTGGGACGGGTGCAGCCGGCGGAATTGGATTCTCGCTCGCACCTTCTGCAATGGATGCGGAGGGGGACGTGGATGTGGATAAGGTTGCAGTTCCCGTCGATCGCGGTGTGGGAGTGGGAGTGGCTGCGCTAAGTTTCGTTGGTGATCCTGCGTGTGTCCCAGACTTTTCTATTACAGGTTGGGCTGAATATTGACTTTGAGCATGCGAGCTTGGTGGTGTTGCTGCGGACGATGTTCCCGGTGGATGAATTGATGATGCGCCACCAGCTGCACTAGAGCTGCTGCGCAGCCAGAAACTAACATCCTTCAAGCACGCCGGATACTTGCTGAAAGGCACAAATCGTTTGATCGGTTTCGACTCGCTGAATTGGGAGAGGAAGCGCGTATCCTTGGACCAAAATAGACGGATGTCGGGAATGGAGTAGAGAAGCATTGCGATGCGCTCCAGTCCGATACCGAAGGCCCACCCGACCCGCTCTGGCACGGTCGCAGTGTCTAGAATCGGCTGAGAGACGACCCCACAGCCCAGAACTTCGAGCCAGTCTCCTTGCCAGAAGACTTCAAGTTCCCAGCTCGGCGAGGTAAAAGGAAAGTATGCTTCTACCCACCGGACTTTCAGCGGTTCGTCAGGTATTGCTGTATTCGCAGCGCCTCTCGCGGTATTGAAAATAGTAACCACCATATCTTCGAGGCTACGTTTCAAGTGAGCTGCAATAGCCTCAGCTTCTTCCGGTGCATGCCTGGACTGGAGTGGGTTGCGCTCAATGTGGAAAGGCGGGTTGGGATCTTCGACTGCAATGTCGTGTTTTGGAAGTTTTGCTACGTCTTCCCAGATCACCTGAGCAACTGATTTTCCATCTCTTCCTGCTTGTTGCCTATCCCATGTCCGTGCTCCCTCCATCTGGTGGAATACCGGATAGTGACTGCGGTCAATGGCGTCTCTTCGATATACGTCCGCGCTAATGAGGTAGCCTTCGCTTTCATTGTTGCGGAATGTATCAGCCTGATGCGCCGACGTGTGAGTTCGTAGCACAGTCTCCTTGTTGACGTAGTATGTGTCAGTTCTATTCCTTCCAACATGATCTAGTGGGAAGCCTAAAGAGTCGAAGTTCTGAAGAGTAGTAACAACTGGAAAGAGGTTGTTGTGCGTTTTGTGGCTAGGAAATCTTGACTCGATGAGTTTTCGTGTAATGGTCAGTGGATGATCTGGCTGCAGATGGAGCCGTCGTGGTATAGCATCGAGAATAGACGAAGGCGTGTTGTACCACTCGTCGGTCTTGTATGTTCTGCTTTCGATTCTGATCTCTTTCGGTGTTGTGCCTGAGCATTCTTAGATCTAGCCTTCAACAACTTCAGCGAAACATCATTATCGCTTGGAAGTTAGAGGCATGACATGACTGATGACAACAGCCGCATTCACGAACGACAGCTCCACTTACGAGAACAGTGCAGATGAGGTCGGAATCTGTCAACGGTGCTGCCGGCCGAGAAGGATAAATCACATGATAGCAAACGTACCAGAAGAGTTGTGTCTCACGGAATGCTGCCAAAGCCAAGGCGACAACGACGACCGTTGTATCCGCGAAGCTGCATGTCGATTTGGTCGACGGAGCAAAGCCGCTGATGAAAAAGGCAACCGCATCTTGTTGCAGTGTATCTTGAGTTGTTCGTCGCGTCAAAAACGGTGTTCCACGCGACGCCAAGCCCAGCTCGTGCGCGTACAGTAGCCGAGCTGCACGATTTTGCCGAATGACGTCCGTTCGCGAGCGCGATATCTCGGTCACATAACAATCACCGAATTGTGACATTCACACCGCAATTGTTCTTTCTTAAAGTCGAATCTCCTTGTTCCGGCTATATGCAGCTTCTGCAGCATCCACAATCATTATGGCGGCCTTCACAAAGAAGGTGAGCGCATCTGAGCTCAAGAAAAGCAACGATGTGATCAACACACCGGTACATTATCCATTCTGGTTTGGTGGGAGCGCGAGCTGTTTTGCGACCTTTTTCACACATCCTCTGGATCTTGGTATGTATGCGCTACATTCAAGCGAATATTGGCTAACAATTGAGCAGTCAAGGTATTTGAAGACGCAAACTCTACCGCGCCATAATGCTCACCAGCGAAGGTCCGACTACAAACACAAGCACATGGCGCTGCACGGTTGAACATGGTACAAATGTTCCGCCACGTTGTAGTGAACGACGGCATCATGGCATTGTATCGAGGTGTATGTCT
This sequence comes from Ophiobolus disseminans, assembly GCA_010093685.1. NCBI lineage: Eukaryota > Fungi > Ascomycota > Dothideomycetes > Pleosporales > Phaeosphaeriaceae > Ophiobolus > Ophiobolus disseminans. Next base: position 590,558 of record MU006220.1, read on the forward strand.
CTCCAAGTCAGCAGTGCAGACATATCTAACGCATCGAAGATATCTGCCGCACAGCTACGGCAAGGAACCTACAGCATGACACGATTCGGCGTATACGAAAAGCTCAAGGACCGTATGACCACGCCTGAAGCAAAACCCTCCTTCCTCACACTCGTCGGCATGGCCTCGATATCAGGCTTCCTCGGCGGCGTTGCTGGCAATCCCGGCGACATCCTGAACGTGCGAATGCAGAACGATGCAGCCCTGCCACGAGAGCAACGACGAAACTACAAGCATGCGATCGATGGCGTCTTCCGCATGGCGCGCGAGGAGGGCGTAGGCAGTTTATGGAAAGGCGTGTGGCCGAACTCGTCAAGAGCCGTGTTGATGACCGTGGGACAATTGGCGACATACGATGGCTTCAAGCGGTTCTTGCTGGAATACTCACCGCTGAAGGACGGCTTATCAACACATTTCACGGCCTCGTTCCTAGCCGGCTTCGTCGCAACTACAATCTGCTCTCCGGTCGACGTTATAAAAACAAAGGTCATGAGCTCCAAGGAGCACACGAACATCCTCAAGCTCGTCACAGACACTACACGAGCGGAAGGCATACGGTGGATGTTCAAGGGCTGGGTGCCGAGCTTCATTCGCGTCGGACCGCACACGGTTCTCACGTTCCTGTTTCTCGAACAGCACAAGAAGATGTACAGGAAGTTGAAGGATGCATGAGATACGAGAGCTGGGTCTGGAGACAGATCAGAAGAGCTTGGATGATACCATGTGGGCGGTTTTCGCTCCTGTTCTTTTGTGAGGTACATATGCATGTCGCATTTCAAGGCGTTCTTGTGGGCTTGGGTATATAGTCATGTCGAGTATATACAACGAGTGTTTCTCCGAAGTCATAGCTTGTTTGCTCGGGACAACGCAATCGTGGTGATAGGGTTTGGATACGCAGTCTCTCACAGATGACGAACGGTGAGGGATGTGGAGGTCGCACATGTCAGGCTGGTGAAAGATGCCGACGACATGGAGTAGCATGGCTAGATAAAGCCACTGCAGTGTTGAGAGGTGATTTCATAGCATGTGCATTCATCTAACATCCACCAGTCGCCGCTCCACCCACGCTTCACTACAACGCCTCAACCTCCACCGAAATCTCCCCATCCACAAGCCAACCACCTCCGCTCCTCCGAACCCGCCATGCGCAACCCAATCATCACTAATCCCTACCTCCCTGTCCTCCATCGACAACGGTATGTGCCTTCCAGCGACTCCAACTCTGACCATGCCCTCGGCTGCCGCTCCATCTCGGGGTTGTTCATGACCAAGGGATCGCCGTCTGTCCAGCCACGCAGCGTGATAGCGTTGTTTGCCGGTGGGCTTGCGGTGTGTGGAAGAACGGTGTATAATTGGCGATAAGAGGATGGAAGAATAGTCGTAAGAATGGCGAAGAATGTGGCTAAGGATGGAGGTTCCTGATGTCGAGGAAGCAGTTGATGGACCAGCCATGCTGGGCTTGCGGATGGTGGCGCGGGGAGAGCTGTGTGTGAAGACGCTGGAGCAATAGATGATCGTTTGGAGAGGGTGGAAGGTCTAGATGACGTGGCGACTGTCGACTTCGTAATTGCTCTGGCTTTTGGCGGCGGTTGTGAGATTATGCGTGTAATTCCTGAATCTCTCACGAAAAGACCATGCGTAGGTGCGCAGGTGAAGTATCGCTCGCCACGAACAGAACCGTTGTTCTTGCCCGTTGGTGTGAGAATAGTCGAAGAATAGTGTATGAATGGCGATATGAAGATAGGAGAATAGTTGGAAGGATGTTGAAGACTGTGGCTAAGAATAGCGGTTCCTAATGGGGACGAGGTAGATGATGGACCGCCACTGCTGGCCTTGCGGATCGAAGCGATGGATTGCCGTTTGTCGATGGTGGAAATTCGAGCACGCGCTTACGGGGCGAGGCTTGGCGGAAACAGCCTTCGCAGGTGTGGTAGGAGGTTTGGTTGACGGCTTTGAAGAAACGTTGAGTTCTGACTGTGACACTACGCGTACAATGCTCGTGTCCTTGATGAATAGACCATGTGCAGGCAAACACGTGAAGTAACGCTCTCCCCGTACTGAGCTGTCGTTCTTTCCAGTTGCCGTGGAAAGCTCGACATCGAGCTAGGTGCCATCGGTAACATGGATGGGGCCGACGTACTTAATGGGCCTTCTTGGTTTGCGGAAGAATAATCGAAGAGTGGTCAAAGAATGGCGATATGAATGATTGATGATTAGTTGAAGAATGGCAATATAAAGAGTCGAAGAATGATGGAAGGATGGCGATAAGAAGATGGATATGAATAGTCAAAGAATGGTGGGGTTTGGAGAATATCGACATTGTTGTCCCTAGATGACTTGAGGGTACTTGAATTGGTAGAGGTGGATGACTGGCCAGCTACGCTGGGCTTTCGGGTGGGGCCACGGAGAGTTGTGTGTACGGGAGCGATGGAGGATCGCTTGTTGATCGAGGAGACTCGTGCACTGGATTGAGGTGCGACGCTCGGAGGTCGAGGCTTAGAAGACCGTTTGGAGATTGAGGAAAATCTAGAAACCGTTTTCTGTCCTGCATTTTCTGCTGGCGAAAGAATGGTTGAAAAGTAGTTGAAAGAATGATCGAAGGATAGTTGAAAGAATGATCGAAGGATAGTTGAAAGAATGATCGAAGAATAGTTGGAAGAATGATCGAAGGATAGTTGAAAGAATGGCGGAAGAATGGTCGAAAGAATGGTCGAAGAATAGTCGAAGGATAGTCGAAGAATAGTCGAAAGATGGGTGAAGAATAGTCAAAGAACAGTCGAATCGGCTAGTAGTTTCTCTGACTTGTTCCTCTGTCATGTTTTGGGAGGACTCTGCGTCGGTCATTTTGCCTTGGAGTTCGAAGATCGAGTCTCGAAACTTGGTGATAAGATGGGCGAGAAGAATTGCGTAAAGGATAGGCGAAAGAATGGCGCAAAGGATAGGCGAAAGAATGGCAATAATGTGTTTAGGCCCGGATGGTCTCGCTGTTGGTTAGACCGACGCCCTCAGAGGAAGCCTGGGTGGAGATGACCAGTCTTTCCTCCGCCTCATTGGCTCTGAGCTTCCGAAGCTCCGACACGATAGCCTTTGCTATGCTTTGGACGTTTGACGACCTAAGACGTCGACTCAGGTCCATGACTTCGTTGAAACGGGTTGTGGTATCGTCCACCTGCCCCTGGCACATGTTTCGCGATGACTTCACGAATAAGTGTAGGAATGGCGTGAAGAATAAGCGTGTGAGTGGCGAAGAATGTGGTAGGAATGGTGCAAAGATGCGAGGTCGTGGAATGATCTTGGACAATGGGCGATGCGTCGCTGGAAAGTGAATGCGCATCGGAGGTGTCGGCTGCCTGTTTCGAACAAGGCTAAAAGACTGAGAGCCTCCGCGACGACCCAGCGAGTAAGTGTAGGAATGGCGTGAAGAATGGGGTTATGAATAGCGAAGAATGTGGTAAAAATGGCGAAAAATGCGATAGGAATGGCTGGCTTGTGGTATCTTGCATCTGCTGTTCTGACATCGTTCTTGACTTGTCGGCGTTCGCCTCTCTATCCTGGAGTTCGAGAATGAGTTCACCGTTTTCGAAACTTGACATGAGAGAAGGACCAGAAGGTGGGTTAAGGATGGCGCATGGAAGAACAGTCCAATGAATGGCGAAGAAGGCTAGTACGAATGATGAAGAATGGGCGCATAAATGGATATGATAGAATAACTTCCAATAGTGTCGAAAGACGGGATGAGACTATGCACCACAAAGTCAGAATCGAAATGGAGAACGAGGGGTTCAGAGCTTATTGTATGAGAATCACAGCAGTGCAGTGTCGAGATCGCGAAGGATTGCTTGTTGAGGCTGGGCAATGTGGGGTGGCGTGAAAGGTTAACGAGAGTAACATGGTCGAGAGATGTGATGATGCATCGCATGGAGTGTCTTGATGGCAATAACATGAAGATTGTGTGATGAGCAGAGGTTGGTAGGCTTGGAGTGTCGAGTGTGTATGGAGTTGTCTCGGCTAGGCCAAACTGTGCTCCAGTGCCTGCATCTGACCAAGGCTGTTTACTGCGAAAGGAACATAGTCAGCGTTCACTCGTCAGATAGGATGGTACGGAATGGAAGACTGTGATATAGATGATCGCGGAAGGAGACTTACCAGCATGGAAGAGGCGGCATCGGGACTCTGCTTGTGTGGATGGCGGTGCGAGTAGTTGTGAGATGAAGAGTGAATAGAGTGGTTGTAAGAAGAGATGGAGTGGTTGTGAGAAGGATGATGAGCCAGATTTATGGTCCATGCTATCACCATAGCAACTGAATTAGAAGCGAAGTTACCATGACTTTATTATGCAACCAGGGATGAACGAGGGATGTGCTCTGGCAGGTGATACGTGCCACAGCTGTGCTTGCTACTGTGCGCGAGTAGGCTGATAGCTGCGAGGCGTTGTATAATAGAAAGCGAGGTCACCGCTGTTTGCAACTGCCATGCGGGTTGTCTTGAGTGTCAAGCGCTAGAAATGGCCAAAAAAGGTGTAATACTTCATAGTAGCCAAAGAAAGTGCAAACTGATTGAGTGAAGTCAAACCTAGCTAACAGGACTTTAATTGATCAGGATATTGTAGTTTACATTGATTTTATAAAGGGGGAAAACGGAACTTGGACGATACAAACCGGGGTACTAGAGGTTTTCTATTATCCTCGTTCAGCCTCAGTTCCGACGTAAGACCTACTCTAGTCAGCTGCCACATAGTTTCAAGGGTCATCAATACCCGCGAATGCAGAAAGAGTGAACATTGTAAAAATAGTCATGTCGCTCATTGATGCTAAAGTACTGAACAAACCAAGCGAGGGGTATCAAACGTCAAAACAACCAAACGCCTCGCTGTGCTGCGCATCCCAAGATGAAATCCAAACGCCTCGCTATGCTGCGCACCCCAAAATGAACCCAAACGCCCTTGCATAACCGCCAAACGCCGCCAACTGTAACCAAAGCCCCATATGATGCTCAACCATCCCATCTACATGGGCAGCTCGCTGAAACCCTCGAAATCCAATGTATCGTCGATCTCGCTGAAACCCTCCAAGTCCAAAGTGTCACCCTCCGCGATCGTAGATAACATTTCCCAATCCAAAGAGCTCTCCGCAAGCGGGCGCCAGCTTGTTTGTGCCGTGCCCAATGCTATTGGCGACATCTTAGGCCGCACAAAGGCCTGTGGCGTGTGCTGCTCTTCTGGCTCTTGGGGGGCTTTGGACAGACTGTCCGCGGTAGTGGCATGAATGTCATCGTCGTCGTCGTCGCTGTCGTCATTTTCGAATGTGGCGTATTCGTAATACTCACTTAAGCTTAAATGACCGGACAGGAATTGTTCTGCGCGCCTGGCGATCTGCATGTATACGAACATCTCCCTCAAGCTGCGATCGAATAAAGCGCTGTTCTCTCGAAGGCGAAGCCAGTGGCTCTCTGTTTCGAGGGCACCGAGCATGCAGGTTACCCCCGCTGGTATGCGTTCTGATTCTGCTGGTGGTCCATAAGAAACAATCGGGGACCCGGCTGTAGCTGGCAGCGCAGGGCTACGATCTCCGTCAAGACGAGTAGCCTCGGCTTCCAACGCTGCAATCTGCTGCTCCTGGGAGAGCACCTTGCCGGAAAGCTTTACTGTCTCCTGTTCAAGTTCCGTGATCTTATCACAAAGCTGCTTCTGGTCACCAGCTCTGTTACTAGCGTCTCGAAATTTCGCGGCAAGATGCTCGATCTCAAGATTCTTTGTCTCGATGACACGTTCTCGCTCGTGAAGGCTGAGCAGAATCGCCTTGTGCTGGTTCTTGAGATTCTCCAGGAGCACTGCGGCCTCGGAGTTCTGCTGTCGCGCGGCCTCCACCAGCTTCGCTTGCTGTGCCCATGGTGTTGGTCCATGTGCGATTTCGCTGCTGTTCATGAGCACGGACACCTCTTCGGTCCAGTGGTCCAGGTGGGCACCGATAGAGCTGAGGCGGTACAAATCCACGCTCCAGTAGAACTCAAGCAGGCGGTGCAGATTCAAATCCAGCCCGCTGAAAGTACCATCCACGTCAAAGTGGGTGCTGACTATTCTCAGGGCAGTTTGGCCGAACTCGGCAGCCTCGTGAGCAAGGTTGCTCATGTGTGCCTCGACCTCGATGACCTCCTCAGAGCCCCCAATGAACTGAGGATATAGGCGGTCGTTCCGCAACGCAACAGTATTTCTCAGCAATCTCTGAGCCGACAGCATCGCCCCCTTGCACGCGAGCGACGAGGGCGCAAACTCCTCCAGGACATCCTGAGCGCCGTATGGGGCCAAAACGTCGAGCACCGTGTTGACGACAGCGAAGTTCGCCTGGAGGTACTCTAGGCTGGCCGTGATGTTCTGGATTCTAGCCAGTATGACGTCTTCCGGCATGTCCACAAGGGCGTCCTGGTACGAACTGAGGACTGCGTCCAGCGTTTTGGCCGACCGTTGCAATGCCACCGCAAGCTCCGCAAAGTTGACTGTGTCTATCCTCAACGATTCAAGGCCCTGGTCGAGAGTCTTCTCGATGGTTGCGAGGTCAGACTGTGCCGGCCCGAAGTTGGCGAACCGTGCAAGTGGAGCAGCAGCCATTGCAGACCATAGGCGGTCACAACCAGATTTGACAGTTGCTAAGTGCCGTATAGCCTCGGCGCACAGTAGTCGCGACATGGCCTCATCGAGGCCGCCGTTGTGCGTCATACCTCGCTCTGCAGTTGCTATGAGAGTCGAGAGTAAAGCAGCTTTCGCAGCAACCCGCTTCGCTGAAAGGTATGCCCGAAGGGTCTCGCTGGTGCTCAGGCTAGAGTTTTCTGAAGCCTGTGTGCAGATGCCGAGTTTCTCTTCCGCCTCATCTGCTCTGATGTGTTGTAACGCAGAGGCTATAGTGGTGTTTGTTGCCTGCAAATTCGAGGCCCGCAGGTGTCGATTGAGGTCCATGACCTCATTGAACCGGTCTGTAGTATCCTTGACTTGTTCCGCCGTCATGTTGCGGGAGGCCTCTGCGTCGGTCATTTTTCCTTGAAGTTCGAAAATCAACTCTCGGAATTTGGAGATCAGATCGTTACTGTCTGCGATAACAACATTTTGCAACTCGATCTTTTTGTTCTTCTCGGCAAGCTCAATGTCCTTAGCATCAAGCTCCTCTCGCAATTCTTGCTCTTGCTCGACGTGTTGGGCCTCGAGTTCGTCGTTGAGCTCTCTGAGGCTTTCAAGGTCTCGAAGTATTGTATTCTGGGTGGTGATCTTGTCTTCCAAGTCGTGGCACCTGGTCGTCAGCTCGTTGGCGATGTCCTCCCATTCGGCGTTGGCGTCTAGCTGAGACCGAAGGTGCTCCACGATGTCGTTGCTGGCTGCGAGTTGTTCTCGGAGTGCAAGGGCGTCTTGCTGGGACTTCTCCAGCGAAGAGTTGTCTGCCTCGAGTTCTCGGATCCTCGCCTTCAGGTCCTGCTCTTGCTCGACTGTCATCTCCTTCAGGGTAACGAGCGCTTCTCGAAGACGTTCATTCTCGTGCTGTAGGCGGTAGTAGCCGGCTTCTTCCCGCTCGTCTGCCGACATCTCTGTGGTGAAGAGCTCAGCCTCCTCGCGCAGGATCTCAAGCTCCATGTCGCGTTCCTCGATCTTGCTTCGCAGTAAGTCGAGCTCAGCTTCCGCCTGTTCAGCACGCTCCTCTGCCATTTCTTTGTCGACGAGAGCGTTCTCAAGATCGATTTCGCTCTCCTGGGCCGCTCGAGAGAGTTGTTCATTTTGCGCTTCAAGAGACTGGACTGTTGTCTTTTGATCGGCAAGTTCCTGATGCTGTGATTGACACTTTGCTTGCAATTTTTGGATGATCGCATGGAAGCGATCCCGTTCGTCGCGAGCTTGGCTGAGGTCTTTGACGCGTTCCTGGTCCTCTTCATATCGCTTTTCATAATGTCTTAGTTTGGTGTGGAGGGTCTCGACATTGGTGTCCCTAGATGATTTGAGGGTACTTGTGGCGGATGTTGATGTTGAGGTTGACGATTGGCCAGCGATGCTGGGCTTTCGGGCAGGGCCCCGGAGAGTGGTGTGTACCGGAGCGATAGAGGATCGCTTGTTGATGGTCGAAACTCGCGCACTGGGTTTAGGCGGTGCAATGCTGGCGGGTCGAGGTTTTGTCGTTGTTGTAGCCTTTGATGGCGAGATGACACGTGTAATTCCCGTATCTCTAACAAAAAGACCATGTGCTGGCTGGCAGGTGAAGTAACGTTCTCCGCGTACAGAGCCATCGTTCTTTCCCGTTGGTGTGGCGAGCTCAATTCCAAGCCAGGTGCCATCAGCAACGTGTAGTGGGCCGACGTATTTGATAACGCCTTGTTGGCCAGTCGTAGTTTCGACCGATTGATCAACTCGGAAGTTGGTCATTTTGGAGTGAAATCGCTGCTGTGGAAGGTGTAGTCGTACGTGGCAGGCGCGACGCGTCGTGAAGTTCTAGATGGGAGGAGGTGACGATCGTTGTTGCGGGGAAAAGCTTGGGAAAGTGCAAAACTGATATAGTAGTGCGAGTATTGAGAAGAAAACACGGTTCGGAGCAAGTACAATGGTGTTGTTGCGGTACTCTTGCATCGAAGTGTGGTGTGTGGAAGGAAGAGAGACATGACCGGAAATCGCGACTGAAGAGGGCGCTCGCGGCTGGCGCCGGGCCAAGGTTTTTCCGAGTCGACGCGCTTCGGCACGTCAAGACTGCCGGCCTTAGCGCGAACATATGATCGCGCCAGACGTCAGATTGAAAATCGCCTATTGGTTAAGGCGGGAACACCCGCCGCTAGAATCGCGTCTGCCTTCCATGTCAGCCCATCATACGGCGCAATCGCGGCCGGGTTACTAACATGTGAACATGTAGTTCGCGCCGGCGCGATGAGTCAGCAGGTGTGTCGCAGGCGCCAACGAGCCACATGCAGCGATGGCTGTTAGTGTGATGCAGTGGAGTAATAGAGTGATGAAGCTTGAAGTAGTAGAGGTGGTAGGAGAGAAGAAGGATGATGGAGGAGAGACGGTGGAGGGCACTGATGAGCTCTTTATATAGTAGCCATGGAGCTTTCGAAAACTAGCGGCTCTCTCACCTTGAGATGGAGCGCGTCTACACGTGGGGCAGTCTGTTGGGCGGGTTGTTGGGCGGGTGAAGGTGAGGGTGAGGGTGGGTGGCAGGGTCACGTGTAACACGCTGCCAGCGCACACCACAAGCTGCACCTCTGGAGTATATATCTAGTCGCCTGATACTTTATCCTGGATATACTCACAGCAGTTTCAGAAACTTAAGATGCGTGTACAATTAGACCATGAGAACGAGTTGGCAGACCTGTGCCATCTGGCGACAGTGCACATACTCACACACCGCATCACGTCAGTAGACCCGCACGTATTGGTAGACTATATGTATGGATAGAATCTTTTTCGCATTAATTACAAATCGTGCATCTCTTATTGTATCTTCGACTTGATAGAAAGACGCGGCTTCACAATGTCCTCTCCATCCATGAGCTTCATGCTATTCGATCTCAAACAGTCCATTCCACCAGCCCCAAAAATGCCACATTCCTCAATCTCTCAAAGAACACCGAAGTCATAGCGCAAGCCAACAGGTCTGCGGATCATTCTAAGACAGCTTATCGGATACTACCACCCGCCGTCTTTCGAAAGCAGAAGGCCCAGAAACAGCACCACAGACCATGCATCACCACTCAACCTACACACGCGTCCAAATACTCACCACACGAATATCACCGACCAAACAAACCGAACAGTCTTGCTAACAAACACCTCGACGTCAAATGACTGCTCTTACACATCGCACAACACCTCTCTACACACCCAAGCAGAAAGGAATCATCGACGCTCATACGCACCCGCCCAAGCATCGACATGACCACCACCTGGGCATACAAAACTACATCCGTCACTTACACAGATCCAGTCCCTACCGTCGTGCAATCCCAGCATCTCTTCCCCTCCGATCACACAGCCTAGATATCCTCAACGCATCTCGAGAGCCCGATCGAACGACGCACAACGGGGTGAAGACATCTAGGACACGTTGACGCGTAGCACGATGATACGAATCTTGACCGGGAAAGATATGATGCAGCCTGGATATTCTCGACGAATCTCAAGACGGCGCTCGAACGACGGAAAACGGGGCGGAGACAGCTAGGCCAGCTTGACGCGCGGCATGATGAACCGAGTCCAAGTCGAGAAACAGTGTGAGTGGTTGGACGGCATGATGAGCATAGCATCAGGACATACAGGAGATTTGCGAGCGATGTGGGAATGGACATGTACAGTATGGGAAAGAAGAAGCACATAAGCAAGCATGCCATGGCAGTGAACATGCAAGATAACGAGTACAAATACACATCGCATCTATCCCACAAACATCTCACACACAAGCACCCTCCTCAAAGCACGCACCGCACCAAGAAACCTACCGCCCACTCTCCAACTCGCGAATCCTCTCCTCAATATCCGGCACAGCTCTGAGCTGCAACTCAATCTCTTCCTTCTCACTACACCAGAAACATTAGCACGCCATCCACACACACCACTTCAGGAAAGAATACTCACTCCTCAAGCACGGCCCTCCTCTCCGCATCCAGCTTCCCAAAATAACTCCCACCCTGCCCATCAAACTGCAATATCCTAGTATGATACTTCCACAAACTCCTCCGATGACTAACCGTCATAAGCGTAATGCCCAAGCGCTTCGCCTCCTCATACATGACGCGCTCCACCTCGAGCGTAACGCTACTCGTGCACTCGTCCAGAATCGCATATCTCGGGCGGTGGTAGAAAAGTCTTGCCATGGCGACGCGCTGCTGCAATCCGCCAGATAATACGTCCGCCCATTCCTGCTCTGCGTCCCACCCGCCGGGGCGGTCGATTAGAGACGCGATGTCCAGCACATGCAGTATAGAAAGCAAATCCGCATCCGTGAAGCCCTTGTCGCGCATTTCGTACAGCGAGTCCGGGTAGATGATTTGCTGGCGCAAACTGCCACGACTCAAGTACGGGCGCTGCGGGATGTAAAAGATATCTTCAAACGGGGGTTTAGTTACGTGGCCGCCATATACGGGCCACAGGCCCCCGAGGATGCGAAATAGCGACGATTTGCCGCACCCGTTGGGGCCAACGATAAGCAGGTGGTCACCTGGGCGAACGGTGAAGGAGAGTTTGCGCACGAGGACGTCGCCGTTGGGCGAGACGATGGGGACGTCGACGAATTCGATGGATGTGCCTTCGGTGACGGTGCCGCGGCCCGCGAGAACGGCGGCGTTTTCGTCGGTGGATGCGGATGAGACGAGTGCTTTTTCGAAGTGCCCGGCTTGGATGTCGGCGATGACGTCGAGGAGGGTTGAGACGCGCGAGGTGTAGCCCGCGAGTTCGGTGATTTCTTTGTAGGAGAACATTATGCGGCCGAAGGCGTCCGAGGACATGAGGAGCATGCGGCGGTTGGTTATGAAGTCTGGCGTTTGTTAATGTATGGGTCTAGGGAGAGATGAGATGGTAGGGTACGCACTTTCTGTTCGATCGCCCATGCTCTTCTGGCCTACGCCTGGGACTTTGAAGAACACGGGTACACTGCAGAGTAGCAGCCCTAATGCGCCCCAGAAGTATTTGATGACAAAGTCCTCCATCACGCCGTGGTAGAATCGTCTGCGCAGTATCCTGTTCACATGCTTGATTAGTGTAAAGTATCCCTTGTCGAGCGTGTCTTTCTCCGCCTCGTGTCCTCCGTATAGTGCGACTTCTTCGCTGTAGTCAATCAATCTCGAGTGTTGAAACCTGAACTCGCCCTCTAGTCTTGCCTCATCTGCAACGTATTTTCCGAAAGGCGGTGTCAGGGCGCGCATGACGTTTGCAGAGATCTGGACGAGGAGCGACATGAAGAAAAGGCCTTCTCCCCCAACACTCCGAGAGAGCGAGTAGTTGTAGATGATGATATCGAGTATGGGTTTCGCGAGATTGGAGTACAATTCTGCGAGGGAGTTCGAGAACTTGGCGATGTCAACGGTGATGAGTTGGTCGGCGTTCTTTATCCGGTCGTCGAGCGCGGAGAGGGTATAGAAGGTCATTTGCGAGAGGTATTTGTTATGTATGTAGTTCGTCAATCGTGTTCGGTACTGTAAAGACAGCTTGCACTGGTGGTAGGAAAGCTTCGATGGTTAGCACCATCATCAGATTAGAGAGTGAAGGCCAACATACCATTGAGTTTGTAAACGTCGCTGGAACAGCAACACACATCCACCAAACCAGCCCCGTCAGGAATTCCTTCCCTTTCCCTCTCACTAAGCTGCTCACCAATTCGCCGTCCAGTTTCGCAACGTACAAGCTGATCATAGTCCTTAGCACCAAGAAGATGCTGTGACTTATGATGAGCCGTAGCTCCTTGCTCTTCCACCCAGGTATGCATATCCGCAGCAACCGCAACAAGTTCTTGAAGAACTCGCGGTTCAGCTCAACCTTCTTGCGCCCCGTTGCTTCACCCTCGCTGCTCGACGTCTTGTTCGCACCAGAAGAGCGCTTCGCTTCCCGCCGCTGCGCGGCTGCTTTCTGCTCGGCGATCGCATTACGGACACGATTTATGAGTGCGACGAAGAGTGTGAGGTAAACGGCCCGGGAGATGCGGGTACGATTGTGGAGGTAGAGCGTCGTTAATTCATTGATGATGGACTTGGCGTTTGCGGTGGAAAGCCGTTGCCGCAGAAAGGGCTTGGACAGGACGGCCATGGCTATCGTGGCGGAGGCATTCGTGTTGTGTCCGTCAAGTCTCGATCGTCATGCGGCAAGGGATGCGGTCGTGGCGGGCTGTGGGAGCTTGGGATGAACACGCTTAGGATGTCGTGAATAGTGCGAGATGTCGGATCGCACGCGAAGCTAAGGAGGACAAGCAAAGGACACGCGTCTCTTCATGTGCGGCTTGAATTGCGATGTCGACGTCAAAGTGTCACTTGCGAAGCTGGTTTGCGACATGTGAACGGGAATGCCTCGGCTTCTCCCCACGTTACGCTAGAGCGCAAAGGGCAAGGCGCGATTCTCTCCAGATTTGCTTGTGATCACCATGCGAGCAACGCTTTGCGGGGAACAGCTCTTGGTAAGTCGTGAAAGCCAGAAATAAGAATACACTATCCTGTGTATCTACAGAGATTCTTTAGAATTTATAACCACTTTCACATACGTATATGTAGTCGCCAAGCTTATGTTTTTTCGGCTTTCGCGACTTACCGGGAGAACAGCTTTGAGCTTTGACATTTCTATTCTGCCTCATGCACTACCAGTACCAACCCTTAACCTCTAGTAGGAGAACGCCCTCACCTTGTACAACTCGTGCTTCTCCGGATAAGGCGCACTCGGCTTCTCCAGAAACTCGGGGTAGAGATACCATGCCAAATCTCTCTCCTCGACCTGGTTCACACTCCAGCCATTGCCCAGCCAAGCCATTCGATTCGTTCTCTTGCCTCCAAGCTTCTCACTTTCTCTATCTTCAAGCTCATCGACATAGGTGTACTCGTAGTCCTCCCACCTCGGACTTCTCATCGCCTCGATGCAATGCAACGTTGAGCCTGGCCACAAGCCCACAACTTCGCCAGTGCCCTTGTTCTTGTACCAGCTGCGACACTCTTCCGCGAAGACCGTGCCTTGGAAGTAGGCGTCTGCGTACTCGGTGAAGTCGTCCTCGCGAGCTTGTTTGACGGACATTGCGGCGATGTTGTCTTTCTGGATCTTGCGCACGCATTTGACGATATAGTCGCCCACAGTCTCGATCATCTTGGTAAGAGATCCAGAGCCGATGGCGGAGTTGGGTCCCAGCATAACAAACATATTTGGAAAGTTGGTGATGCTGTGGGACATATACGTGGTAGCTCGGTCTTTCCACTTCTCGTTCAAGGTGAGGCCTTTAGCGCCGGACAGAGGGAATGGTGGGGGCGCACCCGATTTGAACCCAGTAGCGCAGACGAGGGCATCGATTTCGTGGGCTCTGCCATCCTCTGTGTGAATGGCGGATTCAGAAATGTGTGTTATGGGTGAAGTGATGAATGAGACGTTGGGTTGGGTGAGCGACTCGAGGTAACCAGGCCCTGGAGTCAAGCGGCGACATCCAGGCGAGAAGGAAGGTACCAGTGCTTCAAATATTTCTGGCTTGCTTTTCAATCGTTCCTTCATATGCTCATGGAAAGCGTCCTTGGCGCCGATTTGAAGAGGAGTGCCTTTTATTGTGACAGCATGAATACCATTTCCGTCCTCTTCTACGGAAAGGCGGAACTTCTGCAGGTATTCAGGATCATTAACGAGGCGCTGGCGAAGCTCCTCGGGGATGGGTGAGCCCTTTAGTCCGTACGTATCGAATAGTTGTTGGCCGAATGAAGGCGAGATCCATGTTTTGCTGCGGACAAAGGTACTGACATGTGTGCCAGCTACGCGTTGGAGTGAGGGGACAATTTGAATCGAAGATGAGCCCGATCCGATCACGCCAATGCGCTTGTTCTTGAAATCGTATCTACACTGCAGTCAGAAACTGGTTGCTTCGGCTACTCAAATCAATGCCACTTACTTCTCGTTCCAAGTCGCAGAATGCATGACCTCGCCCCGGAATGTGTTGATGCCCTCAATACCCGGCCAGGACGGATTGTTTAGGTTGCCTCTTGCGCTGATCAACACATCCGATTGATCATGCATAACTTCTCCAGTCGCGAGATTCTCGATAGTAACATTCCATTTCGCCAGGCGGTCATCCCACCGACAGTCTTTGATTTCATGCCGTAGCTTGATGAACCTGTCCGCAGAGTGTTTCTTTGCTACGCGCTCGAGGTATGCTTGTATTTCTGCTGCGGGCGCGTAAAGAGCAGACCAGTCAGGATTGGGGTCGAAAGAGTATTGGTACGAGTGAGCTGACGGACAGTATTAGCTTGAGCGTAAGAGTGCAGTTCAATCACTGACAAGGCACATCGCATGCGCAGCCAAGATATCTGTTCTCCCACCAAGTGCCACCGACCCCAGCATTCTTCTCGTACATCACCAGCTCAACATTTCGCAGTTTTTCGGGTATCCGAATGCCGCAGTAGATTCCCGAATAACCGGCACCGATGATAATCACCTTCAGCGGGCGGAGGTTTTCGACGGGCGTGTCGTTGAGTTTGAAGGATGTTTTTGTGCCGCCGTTCGTGGAGCTGTTGGCGTGAATGCCTGGCGTGTCAGTGGGCAGATTGGGAATCGCCGACATGGTCGAAAAGTGAGAAGAAGATTTCCAAGCGTATTGCTCAAGTAACTACTGCATTCATACACTGTACACCGTGGGTATCGTATAACAAAGGCCAAATGAACAAGAGAGCGCCAGTGCCAGCTGCGCACGAGCGACTAAGGGACTTAAGAGGGATAACAGGCGTTGCAGGTGCCGGATGTCAAACGTGGAGCCCCTCATTGTCGACGAGCTGACCGCGCCTCAATAATTACCGAAGTATATGGTCTGGCGGGAGCGGATTGGCCGTGAACAAGTACCGGGTTCTGAGACAGGATCGATTACGCGGGAGCAGTTGGGTCGGCCACTCCAGCCTATGAGAGCTGACTGCACTCCGCAAGTCGCGCGCCACCCCAGACTCCACATCCCCGCCTCGCGCTCGCGTGCGTTTGCACCCGCGGAGCTTCGGCTCCACCGTCACTGAAGCTGCTGAACAGAGTTGGGGAATTTTGCTCGACACGATGATCGCAGCGTCCGACGTCTTGCATCAACGAGCGTTCCTGTGTGGCAAATGTGGCACGCGTAATGGCAGGCGTTGGGTGACGCCAGAGACTATCTGGGTACTGGGACAATAGCGATCTGTAGGTGGTGAGCTTTGCATTGTTGAGAATGGAAGACAAGTACCTGATTTCCGAGCGCAATCGACAGACGCGAACTGTCAGGATCCCAGCCCAGACTAAACTCGCCATCCACACCGGGATTCCACTTGTCGCTCGCCCAGTCCTTTGCGCGCCAGCATGCCACTGGGACTTCTCTTCTCTCGACGTCCCACACAGTAACCGCGTCTGGGCCGGCTGCGGCAAGGAAGTGGCCGTCTGGCGAGAAGGATATTTTGAATGCTTGAGCATCGTCAGTGGTGGGTAACCTCTTGATGGCCCTGAAAGGTTCGTTTGCATCCCATATCCGAGCTGCGCCAGACATCGAGCAGGTTGCGAGGAGGACGGGTGGCACGGAGGAGCCATTGGTGAGAGTGCTTGTTGGTGTGCGAATGCGGAAATCGAGGTCCGTGGGATAACGATCGGGGTACTCTTGCGTCTGCAGGTTTATTGAGTCGTTGGGATGAAGCAGGCCGAGGTAGCTTGTTTGCTTGTCAATGCCGAACGCAGCGATGATGCCCGACGAGGAGTCAAACTTGACATTCTCCCAGGTCACTTGGGTGTCGAGCGTGCGCTGAGTCGTCAAGGTTTCGTCCACCTCATAGATCTTGAAGAGCTCGATGCCGCATACGACAAAGGCCGAGTCGCTGATCCAGAGCGCGTCGAAGATGGCGGTGTCGGTGAATTCGGTCCAGGCGGGAATTGAGTCGCTGTCGTTCCTCCAGACCTTGATGGAGCCCTTTTCGCCGTCGGTGGAGATGGATAGGAGCAGCTCTTTGTCCGCATTCCACCGCAGCGTGTTGACCAGACCGGCAGTGGACGAGATGACATGGGTGTTCATGCCGCCGCCCGTGAGCTTGATCAGTTTGTCCATCATCATCTTCTCGCCAATCTCGTTGAAGCATTCTTCTCGCGCAGACACAGTGATTTCGTCATGGGACTGCCAGCATAGGGCCGTGATTTCAAAGTTGTTGACTGGTAGAGGTACGTCCCATGTCTGCACGGCTGGGGTGTTCTCGTTGGCAGACTGCTTGTCGACGACGTGCACCTGGAGCAGGGACTTGCCAGCTGCAAGCAAGACAGGCGACTCGGCAGGACCCCACGATGTGTGCTCGACAACCTTTCCGATGTCCTTGGAGCGCGGGATGAAGACGGTTTCGGAGGCAAGATCGGCAACGACCTCGGTCTGGATCTCGGCGTCGTGGCCAATGCTCAGGGTGGATATGGGGAGCTCAGCGAGCGTGGGCGACTCGGCTTCTGAAGCGGCAGCCTCGGACTCCGCTCGCACGCTGTTCGTCACGTGGTGGACGCCGTTCTGCTCCATCTCCATGGCATCGCCGTTGGGCTCGGGCTCCTGGCGCGGCTCGACGCCATTGGTCTGCTTCGCCTTCTTGCGCTTGACGCCCTTCTTCGGCGGCAGCTCCTGGACGGCGCCGTTGGCCTCGGCTGCGAGCTCGTGGGCGGGTATGCCCTTGTCGAGGGTCAGATGGGCGCCGTTGCGCGCAGAGTAGGGCTGGCCGTGGTCGTGGCCGAAGCGGTATCGCGGCTCAGTCTACACCAGTCAACGTGGGGTCCCGCCTCAGACGATGCGACGCACATTTGTAGCTTCGGCCTGCAGCGTGTCGAAGCACATGCCGTCCTGCAGGATCCGGATGAGCGTGTGCGGGTCGACGTTGGGCGCGAAAGGCAGCGTCTCGGGGTCGCGTATCCAGCATCGCGACAGCTGCAGGGCGGCATTGCCAAAGCCCGCCTCCTGCAGGTACCGCCAGACTGCGCAAGGTGTTAGAGGGCGGGTTCACGGCGCATCACGAATCGCGAATCGCGGAGGATGTGTGGGGAAGGTACCGAGATAGTTCACCACGTTGCTGCTGAGCAACGACATGACATAATAATGAGGCGGATGCGTGCAGGTCGGGCGTGTTTGTGAGGTTTGTCGCGTGGGCGGCGGATGGTTGGTGGGCGCTGTCGACGGCGGATGGAGTTCGTGGTTACCTTCGATCTCGACGTGAACGACACACTAAGGGCACCCGCATGGCGCAGCCAATCACGGCCCGCCTGCGCCTACAGCTCGCGGACTCCACCAAGCCAGCTCAACGCATGCAGGCCGGCCACCATTTTGGACGCAGCCTCCCGCCGTGACAAAGACGCCGCCCTGCTGCACCCTCCTTCACCCTCACCCAGCCCAACCATGGCACGGATCAACCTCCCGCCGCTGACCCGGAGCCTGCTCGCCGGCCTCGTCGTCTTCACGCTGCTCAACTTTGCGCTGCGGCCGCAGGCCAACTGGGTGGAAAAGGTCGAGAAGCCGCTGATAGGCGTGGGCAACGGGGTGCCCTACCTCACCATCGTGCCCGGCAAGTCCATCATATACCCGTGGGTGTTTGCACTGGCGACGGTGGTGGAGCAGAACGTGCTCGGCCTGGTGGTGACGGGCCTCACCATCTTCTACGGCGGCCGCTACCTCGAGCGCGCATGGGGCCAGCAGGAATTCACCAAGTTCGTCCTCTTCGTGGCCATGATCCCGAACATCCTGAGCTTCATCCTCTACCTGCTGGGCTATCTGATCACGAGCAAGACGGTTCCGCTGTATGTATGCAGGCACCATTCAAGACTGGCAGCACTAACGCACACAGGCGCACCACCATCTCGGGCGGCATTGCCATCCAGGCCGGCTTCCTCGTCTCCTTTAAGCAGCTGGTCCCCGAGCACACCGTCGCCATCGCAAAGGGCCTCGTCCGCATGCGTGTCAAGCACTTCCCCGCCATTTTCCTCCTCGCCAACACCGTCTCCGGCATAGTCGTGGGCACAGAGACGGCCATGTTCTTGGCATACTTCGGCTTCATGACGGCCTGGGTCTACCTGCGCTTCTTCCGCATCAGCCCGTCCCTCTCGTCAGCTGCCACCGGTGACGGCTCTGTGATCAAGGGAGACGCCTCGGACACGTTCGCCTTCGCCCACTTCTTCCCCGAGCCAATCCACACCCCGCTCGCGGCCCTGACCGACGGGCTCTACAATACTCTCGTGTCACTTGGAGCCTGTACTCCCTTCTCCGAGCAGGACATCGATGCGGGCAACGAGCAGGCTAACGCCCGTGCAGAGGGCGGCCTACCAAGCATCATGAACCCGAACAGCCGCGGCGGAAGAGGAGGGGCCACGCGCGCAGAAGCGGAGAGGAGACGGGCACTGGCTTTGAAGGCCCTGGACCAGAGGTTGCATGCAGCAGCCGCTCGAGGGCCGACAACCACCGCCCCCGCAGCGCCGTCTTCCTCGGGGCCTTCGATCCTCGGGGAGACGTCGTACGAGCCGGATCAATCAGATGCGCCCGCGAAGCCCGCATCATGATACCAGGCGGATGGGGAATGAAACGAAGCACCGTTAGTTACAGCACACTACGCTTCACCTTGTTTATTTTGATTTGGCCTACGCATGATACCACCTCGCGTCTCTATGTACCAACCAACCATTTTGTTCCAATATACAAGCTCCCCGCAGTAAGGGAGCGGTTTCCAGTTTTTCGTTTCATCGTCTACGCGTCGCACACTGATCGGAGTACACTGATGACGCCGGGTGTGCGACAAATAACACACCGACCAACCTGAATCGTGACTAACTGCCAGACGAGATGGGACATGCCACATCACGAGCTCACGTTCAGATGCGCGGGAGGCACAACGAGCAAGTCTTGCCACCCACCATCGCACGCTACCCGCCTAGCAGCACGCACCGTTTCTACAGCTGAGGCTCCATCACCCGCACGCACAACCGCACGTCAAGGCACGTAGCCCGCTCGCAGGAAGGTCGCGTAATGCAGCTGGCCGCAATGTTGTGCAACCTGCAACTCGGTCATACAACGTCAATAACCGAGTATCACGCATCCTGGTTGCTACGCTCCATCTAACGCAGTCAACATCAAACGCTATCCGAGCATCTTGACAAACAGGGCAGTCGTGTCCACCTTGCTTGAACAAGATGAAGATCTTGTTTGGTGGAGGGTATAAGAGTGTGGATGTGGGCATGAGTTTTTGTTCAGCACGATTCTTTCTTTCAACATTTCGTCAGCTTTGAAGAACGATTTCGAATACACATTCAACTACTCACTCTATCTCCAACAACTATTCGTCCAACATGCAAATCCTCACGCCCCTCCTCCTGCTCATCCCATCCACCCTCGCCTTCGCCCTCCCTGAATACAACGCGCTCCTCTCCTCCGCAATACCCACTCCATCTGCTCCAGCTCCACCTCTGTTTTCTGGTCCCGTTCCACCTCCCATACCCGCTCCCGTGTCCTCAAGCGCGTCCCCCAGCGCCTCCCCGCTGCCTGACCCCAACCCCAAGCCCTCCGCCGGCGTACGTTCTCCCAACCCACTCCATGATTTATACTAACCAACCATGCCAGGTCTTCATCTGCGCCGACGCCAACTGGGGCGGCGCATGCGAGAAGAAATTCATCCCCCTCGGTAGCAGCCCGGATGTGTGTACTGTGTTGGATGGTACGGCGTCGAGTATTGGACCCGATCAGGGGTTTACGTGTTTGTTTTATACGTACGTCTGCCATATTCCCTCCTCCTTTGATCACATCCCTTCCACCCGACTTGTATGCATGGCTAACGTGTCGTCTGTGTTGTAGCAACGCCATCTGCACCACACTCGATAGCAAGGGCAGCGATTATATCAAGTTGACGCACCCGGGAAACGCGAATGTGGGGTATACGGACAAGGGCAATTTCAATGACAAGTTGCTTAGCGTGCAGTGCGTGAAGACGGCGCCAAAGGGTTGTGCTGGGGAGATCTGTTGAGTGGGCGTGGAAAAAGCTGGAGGAAGGATGGGGATGGGGAGGGTTGGGTGGTGGAGTTGTGAGGCTCATGTGTTTTATTTTACCTGTTGTGCTATCTCAGTTTGTATATCCTCGACACTCATTTACTTCTTAGAAATTATAAATCAGATCAAGCATACCCCCATACCCCATGCATACTCTCCCACCCACCCATCCCTCAATCCACACTCCCCCACTGCGGCGCCCCCTCAATCGCCGGCCGATCCTGCCTCAACCTCGCATGCAGCGCTGCACTCTCATCCGCACGCTTCATGACCTCAGTCTGCCTCTTGACATTCCGCTCATACACATCCTCCTTGTCCTTCAACATCCTGCGCTCCACACCCGCCCTGTGCTCCAGCTCTGACTTCCGCTGCTCAATCTGCCGGACTTCGCCAGCGGCTTCGCGGTCCTTCATCGTCTGTCGGCGCGCTGAGGCGTCGTGCTCTTGCTCCATGATGAGGTTGTGCCACGCGACTTTTTCGCCGCGCTTCATGCGTTCTGCGTCGCGGACGCGGCGGATAGTCACCTCATGAGTAGTTTGCTCGAGGGATTGCACATGTTGGTGCTGATGGGATTGAGCAGCGAGTTCGTGATCCTGCTGTTCCTTCCTGCGTCTTAGTGCGTCTCTGTGACTGTTTTCCTCGAGAGTACGGGCATGTTCGTGGCGTTCTTGGTCGTGTCGAATGGCGAGCTCGTGTTCTTTTTGGCGGTCTACGAGGCGCTTGATTGGCTGTGGGATGCTGATTGCGCCGGGTGGTTGCACGGCGGTTTCGGAGAAGAAGCGTGGTGTGCAGCCTTTGTCGCTGAGGAGGTCGATGAGATCTTGCTTGTGGGCAGCTCGGCTTGGTGATGGGACGAGCTCGACGTACTTGATAGGCGAATACCACAAGCCTGTGGAGCCGCCATACAGGTGGCTTTCATCGTTCAAGTCTTCCCATATTTCTGTTTCGAGCAGTGACTCGGTAATTTCAAGAGCACTGTATGCATTATCCAAGGCTAGTATGATGGCTGACTTTTCGTTGCGGGCCTTGAATTTCGGATCCGCCTTGTTGTCTAGAAGGAGTTTGATCAACTGCCGCACCTTGGACCGCTGGCTTGCCGTCGTAATATGAGCATTGAGACACAGCTCGCCCAGGGCATGTCTACCCTTGTGGAGGCGTGACGGGAAGTTTGGGTTATGCCCCTGCTTGATCAGTTCGGTGGCAGCGTCAAGCTGTATGCACCTAGCCGCCTCATGTAGGCTTCCGTCGTTTTTCAGTGCATGAGGAGCTAGTGCTTGGACCGTGGAGAAGTTCGAGATGCTACTAGCGTAAAAGAGGGCAGACCGGTTGGAGTGGTCTCGCGCACTCGGATCCGCACCCCGCTTCAGGAGCGCATGTATGGTGTCACTGCTCCGTCCTTCCCGAGCCGCCATTGCTATGGGCGCGATTTCCGAGGCTGATGATGCTTTGTCAACAGACGCCCCGGCATCAAGCAGTGCCGCGATAACCGAATCCGAGATCCGTTTCTGCGGTTGGTTCAGCGCCCACACGAGTGCAGAGACTACTTCCTCCCCTACTATAGGGTCAACGACATCTTGGATGGATGCGTCAGGGTTACAGCCATTTTCGAGCAGCACTGCAACAAGCGCTTTAGATCTTGGGTAATTTTGTATTGCAACAATCAACACCGGTGTCTTAGAACTTCGAGGAGAGCCCATCTCCAGTTCCTCAGGGGAGCAACCATGTGCAAAGCATGACTTGATTGACGCAATCACTACATCGTCCTCAAGCCTCGAGGTAAGCAAGGCTGGAATAATGATACCGAACTCCGGTTTGTGAAGCATGAGCGTTTCCAAAATATGACCGTGTTTTTGTGCTGCAAATACAAAACATGTACCATCCGCTGTGTTGACATTGGCGCTGTAGTGAAGCAAAATGTTAATCATAGTCTCAGTGTGGTGACTATCACTGAATTGGGAGAGTGTGACGCGTAGAGCCGCATCGATAGCTGGCTGCTCGACTCCCAGAGACAGAAGATTGCTGGCAATCTGGGATACACTGTTCTGTACATCCACAGGTATCGTTAATCTCTCGTCGGTGAACAGGGTACGGAATGCTCTCGTGATATCATATCGTGACGGTCGATGCTTCCCACTAAGGAGGATGTCCGTCAGCGAACTGTCTTTTGATGCCACCGCAATGTTCAAAGCTTCACCATCATTGTGACTCACAGAAGCTCCTTTTCCCACAAGCATTCTTGTACTGGTAGTGTCTTTGTTGGACACTGCATGTCGGGATTCAGCAGCAAGCGCCTTGTCGAGAGCTTCTTGACCAACACCCATCTTCAACAGAACATCAAGGATCGCGGTTTTCTTTTGGGGGTTTTCGATTGCTATCGTGTACTCAAACGCGGGACTCAGAAGTCGAATGTTGGTTGCAATCAGTTGTTTGATGATGTCAATATTGTCCGGACCACCATTGATAGCAATTTGCAGAGTCTGCATAGCCGGTTGCTCTTCGATCTCGTAAGGCAATAGCAAATTGATGATATCGAAAGTTCGGGAGTGTCTGTTACCGTGCGAGTCGAAAGCCAGAGGCAACGCCGCAGAGGCAGCTGAAGACGTAGGCTTTGAGTTGCACAACAAGCGCAAGAGAGAAAGGTCGACTTGTGACACCGCCAATTGCAACACCTTGCCATTGGCATAGTCAACGCTAGCTTTACGTCTCACAAGCTCAGTAATCAGAGCTAGGTCTCTGCTGGTGGAAGTATCGGCCACGGCATCAACTAGAGCTTGATCGACTTCAGGGCCATGTGCTCCAAACTCGAGTAGCAAATGCGAAGTTGAGAGTCGCTCCGATGTGGAGTATCCAGTTCGCAGCAGGCTAAAGGCCTTCGCCAAGACTTCTGGAGGTGGGCGCGTATTCAGAAGCAGCTGAAGGCTGCGAGTATCTTTCCTCGCTACAGCGGCGAACACTGGGTTGTTGTCGCTCGATGCTATAGGTGCTCCGGCACTAAGTAGCAAATCCATCAACTGGCGGTCCCCATCTTCCACAGCCCGTGTAAGCCAGTATTCAAGAGGCGGGCCTGTCGCTCCGTTCTGGACCAGCAGGTGGATGACGCGTAGACGGTCCGGCAGTGGCGTGTTCGAAGGCAAGAGGGCTAAGGCTTTCGAAGCTTGTGGAGGCGTGATAGAAGTCTGGAGTATCGCTTCCGCCAATCTCCAATTAGACCTTGAGATGGCCACTCGCAAGCATTCCGCATCATTTGTTGCAGTCGATACGCCGTAGCTCAGCATCATCAAGACACCCGCAGTATCATCTTTCTTTGTCCTGCAGACCAGAAAGTCGGACAGACCAATACTGTTGGGGTTCAAGCCGCAACAGAAGAGGAGCTGGATAAATTGGAGCTGTGCCTCAACTGTGGGCAGTCTCATCGTGGTGTCAAGCAAGCGTTGCAGGGTCGCCTGAGTCAGTGGCACGGGACCTGCAACAACAGTAGCCGCCATCTTGTAGTCTTGCATCCCGATGGCCATGTTGAGAGCACTTGAGGAGTCGAAGTTGGGATCAGCACCATAGGCTATCAACAGTGCCGCAATCGTGTCGGACCCTTGCTGTACGGCTGCAGGAAGACATGATGATACAATTTTGGGTTGTATAGCTTTTGGTGCCCTGAGTAATGTTCGGACGAAGTTCTGGTCGTTTGATCTCACAGCATTAGCCAGGGTGTTGGGAGAGTTGTTGATGTCGGCGCCGTGTCTCAGAAGCTCTTGTACACATTCTTGATCATTTGCGGCAAGAGCAGCCTTCAAGCCTTCGTCCAAAGTAGTCTGGTCAGCCCCTGCACCGGCGAGCAAGCTCACACAGGTCGGCCTGCGGAGGGTTGCCGCCTGTTGAAGTACGGTGCTTCTACGGCGAAGGCCAGCATTCGATTGATTACTCGGCCGTCTCTTTTTCTCAGGTGCTTCAATGAAGTTCACTTTCGCGCCTAGATCGAGAAAGGCTTGGGTAAGACCAGGGTTTGTTGTGGGCCCTCGAAAGACGGCTAAGAGCGTTGCATCCAGCTCCTCCTGAGTATACTGTGCCGCCTCCTGTGAGTCTTTCTTATCTTTGGAGCTTCTGAATATGCGTTTCAAGACATCCTTGTGCTCTGGATTCTTTGCTCTGCGATTCAGCAACAGGGTCCGAGCTTGCATGTGATCTTCTTCACTCGCAATAATGGCTGTTTCCATAGGGGCGGGCAAACAGGGCTGCCGAGCGACATTCTGGGTCACACCCGCCCTCTGAATCAGTTCTTGTAGGGTGATTCTTCGCTCCATGGTGTGGTAGGTAGGTGATCAAAAGCATGTCGCTGAAGACTTCAAGACGCCCTTGATGTTAATAGCGACCGGGGCGAAGCACAACGCGTGGAGGTGGAAGGCGCGGAAGGGCCACTAGCCTGTTGCGGCGGCGGCCACACGTCGCCGCTCCTTCTGACCGTTCGGAAGCTGCGCCGTGCGAGGCCCCGGATTTTCACATTGAACGGCATCACTATGGTCCTTGACTCCGTCGAGCGCCATGATGCCCAGTGCGGTGCCATCGTCAGCGGCGTGTCAGCGTTTCAACCCAATCTTCTCCACCATCTCTCGCACAGATGACCGTGACGCCCGGTTCCACAGACACTTGCCGGAAGAACCAGGACAATGCGGGGGCATGGACTCCTCGTGTGGTCTATACACTAATGCAGGTTACTTCCTCTCGGTTGGAGATTCTGTTACGTTCCTGTTTGAGGGCCAGCCGGCGGACGAGGAGCGGAACATGTTCGTTTGACTCTTTTCAGCATCGCGGCAAAAGCACCCTCGTCCTCTCAGCCCTAGGCGCATCTTGCGACTGTTTCATCGGATTTGTACAAGGCGCGGGTTTTCAATGTTTCCCGTTGGTTGCGTTTCATCGTTGGCCCGTACGCCTCAAGTTCTGCAGGTACCGTTTCAGCTGCCATGCCCTGCCAACTTTCCATTTTTGAACCATTTTCCCTGGAAGAGCCTCACTTGTCGCGCGATTCGGTTTTGGGTCTCTAGGCCAGACTGTGTAACGCAACTCAAATATACGCTTTTAGTCATCTTCCGCGTTGAAGGATAACATCCAAGGTCACTTTCTAAAGCTGTCGCAAAGCGACTTTCCATTCATCATGACTAGTGGTACCTCAAAACGGCACAAGCGATCTTCGTCTATCAACAGCATTGTGGGCCCATTGCGCCCGTGCAGCCCTCGTGAACGGCTGCTAGTACGTCGCACCAACGACATGTTTACCCACAGGGCTGGGAAGTTTCAAGCGAGAACCTACAATCTATGCCAAACCCTTACTCCAAGGCCCAGACATGTCACCTCCTGCACCGCGGGACCTACTGCTGTCAGGCCGCAGTCACCGAACTCTCTCTCCAAAAACAACTCTTGCGAAACCGTACCACCATGCGAGACCACGACTCGGTTGTTTGGACTATGCATCCTCTGCATTCATCCATGGCGGCTGCATTGGCAATCTATATCCATGCGACCGGGAGGATAAGTATATGTAGTCCCCATCCTCCTCATTAATCTCGACCACACAGCGCTTCCATTGTTTTGCTATTGGCTTCCAGGCTCCTTCTCTACTTCCTCTTCTATTCTATTCTCGGGCTCCGGTAGCTCTTCTTTCGTTCAACTACCACTGGTGGTACTACCATAATAATCGAACAGACCCCATCGACGCCTTTAATTCTCCGAATACATTCAGCCCCCAATATGTATACTTCAGCCCTTCTCGCGATGGTCGCGCTGCTGTCGACCACTTATGCGGCCCCTCCGCGACTACCGACACACTACTTCAAACGTTGTGCGAATGAGACCCATAACGACACCGCGACGGACACGGCGCCTATACCTTCATGCGACCTCTCAGGCCTATCGCAACCTGCACACACCCTTACACTTCCCTCAGCGGATCTCCAACTGGTAATGGTCGCCCTAGGCCAAGGGACACAAAACTACACATGCGGCGCCAACGCCACGGCACCACCAACAGCCTTTGGCGCCGTCGCCCAGCTCTACGATGCCTCCTGCTCCATGTCCAAGGACCCCAGCGTCGGCACCAAAGCCCTCGGCTCAATCGAGGAATCAGCCAAGTCCATCGGCGCGCACTTCTTCGTCGACAACACAACACCCGACTTTGACATTACCGGCCTAGGCAACACGCAAGCCAAGAAAGCCGAAGAATGCCTTGCCCCACAACCCGCCGCGGACGTCAAATGGCTGCGGCTCGAAGCGCAGGTAGCAGGCAGCACAAGCAAAGTGAAGCAAATCTACCGCCTGAACACTGTCGGTGGCCTTGCGCCAGGGAGCTGTGAGGGCAAGCAAGCTGGCGAGATTGTGGCTGTCGAGTATCAAGCACAGTATTGGATTTACGCGTAAGTAATCCACTTTGCACGTCTCGTACCCCCGCTACGTCGATCGTTGTACAATATCTTCACGTATGCTGACTTGTGTGTGTTAGAACTCCTGAAGCCAATGCTCAGAGCAAGGGCTCACTGCCTCCGGCGCCACAGCAGCAGGATCTCTCCAATGCTTCGCCGAGATTGGCTCCGCTTGGAGTGTTTGCGTGGTCGGCATTCCTGGCTACTCTTTTGTATATTTCCTCTTTCTAAATCGGTGATTGGAGGGTTGGATGGCTGAGGGCGTTTGGCAAGCCTGCTCTCAATATGAGGGACGTGGATCTTGACTGGCGTCTAACTGCGGGGAGTCGTCAAGCCTGCCCTTGAATGCAAGGGATGTGGATCTTGGTCGACACGGGGGTTAGGGGTACTGTTCTTTCTTTGTTCTATATCCCTTGTTTTGTTATGTTTTGGTTTTATGTATGTATGTGTACGATTTGTGCATAAGAGATGGTCAGGTTGATTGAGCCTCAGGAAGAGAATGTATGTGTATCAAGTATCATTAGTATACGATGAATCTGTCATTTAGATCTCTACCCTTCCCGCCATCCCCTCCTCCACCACCACCCACTCCGTCTCCCTTACTCCACACCCCCAACCCCCACCATCCCACAACTCACCTCCCAAAGCCCCTCCTCCCTCTCCTCATCAAACGCCCACTCCCCATACCCCGGCAACCCCAAATTCCCCTCCTCAACCGCGAGCTCCGCAACCCCACAATCCTCGAGATAAACCCCTCCCCTGCCTTCCAATTCCTTACCCACAGCCCCCCAAACAGTCGTCGCAGCACCTTGCTCCGCGCTCTTAAATGCTCGCATAAACCCCTCGTCACCCTTCCACCCTTGCACCACCTCCGCGGGCAAGTTGGCTTGTAAACCAGTCCAAATGCCCCCGGGCATAACGCTCAAGCCGTGCAGGTGTCGTGATGCGAAGCGCCGCTCAATCGAATTCGCCATATAAATGCCCGCGAGTTTGGACTGCGCGTACGCCGCCACGGGGTCGTATTCTCTTTTTTGGAAATTCAGGTCCGACAGGTCGAGCGCGTGGTTACGATGCCCGGCCGACGATAGGACGACGACTCGCGCTGGGAAGACAGGGGACGCGGAAGCGAGTAGCGTGGGTGCGAGGAGCTGGAAGAGGAGGAAGTGCGCGAGATGGTTTACGCCGAATTGGGATTCGAAGCCATCCTTCGTCAGGGTGTGGGGGGGCATCATTATGCCTGCGTTTGTGATGAGGATGTGTAGTTTACTGCTCTTTCTCAAGAAATCTTGAGCGCAGGCGCGTACGCTGGCGAGGGAGGTCATGTCTAGTTCGAGTAATTCAAGTTTGCCGGGTGAGATATGTGTACCCAGGGCTTCGGTGGCTTTAGGGATGTTGCGGACTGCGCCGAAGACGTGCATGCCTGCTGCTTTGAGGGCGAGAGCGGTTTCGATGCCGATGCCGGACGAGGTGCCTGTTATGAGGGCGACTTTGCCGGTGAGTTCGCCGAAGAGGTTTTCGTCTTGGATGATTTGGACGGCGGTGGGACGGGCGTCGCCTGGGCCTTGGGGATTGGTGTGGACGGAGGCGTAACGATTAGACATTTATAGAGAGGTGATGGGAGTTGAGATGGTGGATGGTGTGATGAAATTCGAAAAGTGCAAGACCTAGGGTCTGAGACGTTTGCTGAAGATCTGATGTGAGGTGCTGTTGAGAGTGCTGGAGTATCATGAACACAGCATTACAAGCCTTACTTATACTTTTCTACACTGCCTTTACAATGCTATCGCAAGGCGTAATGCCACTCATCAGGCGTCCTGCAATCTGCAAGGCGTAAAATCCTCAATCATTGGTCTTAAGCCCGCTCACACCCGTTGGCGGAACACCGAACGGACGAGATGAGCAGGCAGTAAAGCGGGAGCATGGCTGATATTTGCCCGTTGCTGTGAAAGTGATAGTGTAGAGAGGCAACCTTGCGCATCGCGGACATAAGGTAGTCAGAAGAGAAAGGGTGGCAGGGGTGGTAAGCGAAGGTGGGATTCCGCTGCGTATGTAATGAACGGCTGCTGAGTAACGGACTTAGTCAGGCTCGAGCAATTGCTAACGCCGTGTCGAGCCACGGTCAGAGAAATAGATGTACGACACTCGCTCAAGAAACAAGCACCGAAGACAGACGTGTGGAGAATGCAAAGCTTTCGGTATTGACCCAAATATACCAGCCATCCGCTATTGAAACTGAAGAAGAAGTGAATAAATCGTCTATTAAAAGATGTATGCAATCCACTAAGAAGTCCCGGGTAACGTCCAACATGGAACACCCAGGTATGGATCGAGTCGTGGTATCGTGTGATGTGAATGCAAATGCGATGCGGTAGATAGACTAGGCCTTCTCGGCTTCGACGCGCTGAGAGGAGCGTGGCCGCTCTACCATGACATAGTCAGCGCTGTTCTGAGACGAAGGAGTCGTGGGCAGCGCACCTGCTGCGTGGCCCAGGACTTGTGCGTTCTTCTGGGCCAGCGGGATGCCGGGGCCGTTGAGTCGAGCCTTGTCCTGGTCAGGGAAGACGCCCTCGAGGGGGCTGCGTCGCTGGCTTTCTTTCCGTCGCGGCGGCGAGTTGCCGCTTGCTTGCTTCAGGCGGTCTTCGGCCTCACGCAGCCGGGCTTCCAGGGCCTCGAGCTCCTGTGTCTGTGTGGTGACAGCCTGCTTCCTGCAGGGGGTCAGCCGGGGTTTGGTGCGATGAGGGTCGCGACGGAAGCATACTTCTGGTGGACATTCTTGTCGAGGCTGTCGAGGTCGCCCTCCGCCAAGCCGAACAGACTGTCGAGCTCCGTCATGAAGTTGCGGGCGATGGTGCTGCATGCTGCGGTCAGAGGAGCGGGAGCTATACTAGCGCCGGGAATGCATACGATTGAGGACGGTTGGTGTTTGGCTTCCAGCCCTGCTTCCACTCGTTTTCGGGGTCCATGGCGAGGATGCGGGTAGCAGTGGTGGAGCTCTAAAATGCGGGTTGGAGGTGTATGCAGGTCCGGGTCAAGATGGTCGCGGGGAGAACGGCTTATGAGAGACGGGTTGCTACGCAAGCGGACGGTCCGATCAGAAGGGGTTCAGGAGGGGCAGCACGAGGACGCAGTGTGTGAGGAGCATGATACGGCGTCCTTGATGATCAGGACATGAGGGTGGTAATTTCACTTGGCCCCGAGAAAGGGGATGGACTCCATGCTCATTAAGGTTGGGCGTCGATCTAGTGGAGCTCGGAAGTGCATGCCTCTGACCAAACGGCGGCGATGCGGCACCACTGCATGCGGCGGAGCATCATCGCGCCCACAGATGGTGAAGACATCGGTGGGAGCAGAAGACAGCGGTGACGCGCCAGACCCAGTGTCTGCACATGTGATTGCAGCTAGATGACCCGCATCGTCACTCACCCCCGCGTTCGCGTGGTGCGGCGTCTGGTCGCGTCGACCGTTCCTGCCTAGCCGAGGGCGGCCAATCAGGGCCCGCTCGAGCATTGCGGCTGCTGGGAGGG
Source organism: Ophiobolus disseminans (assembly GCA_010093685.1). Classification (NCBI taxonomy): domain Eukaryota; kingdom Fungi; phylum Ascomycota; class Dothideomycetes; order Pleosporales; family Phaeosphaeriaceae; genus Ophiobolus; species Ophiobolus disseminans. Next base: position 621,200 of record MU006220.1, read on the forward strand.
CGTTGTGGTGCAGAAACACGCTGCATTTCTTCCATCACCGCCGCGACAGACCTCATCGCCCAAAATTCGCCAGCCCAACGCGCCCATCTCGCGCGCCGTGCCATGCGACATCGCCCCTCGTAGACGCCGTCAGCTCTCGCGCTGGCTCCCCTCCCACTGCCCCCGTCCTCTCGCCAGCGGTACCGGGGGATGAATAGCAGCATCTCGGCCTACACCACCCTCGAGTCGCTCCTGCTATTTCAGTACCTCTATGCCCATGGCGTAGGCACCTCTGTCTTCGGCAAGATCTCGGATCTGCTGAAGCAGAACCCCGACATCACCGCCCACAGATACTTCCAGAGCGGCCGCCTGAGCCCGGATGCCCTGCGCAACTTCTACCTCGAGCGCCTGCGGAAGGAGATCGACCACGAGCAGGGCGACAATGATGGAGACACCAACGGCGACGTCGCGAACCCGCGCAAGAGGAAAAAGGCCAGCCCGGCCCTACCCAGCGTCCAGGAATCGCTGCAGCACCAGCACCTCATTCCGAAGCTGGTCAACAAATTGTATGCATCGTTCCGTAAGGAGGTCACCGATCAGATCAGGGCCGACGAGGAGAGATACGAGAAGCTGCAGCGCGAACTTGAGAGCATCAAGCGCGGAGACTGGGACGAACAGCTGCGGGAGCGCGCAACTGCAAAGACGCCCGTGTCGCAGAGCCCTACCCTGCCCAGGAAGTCACCACATCTGGCGCAGAAGCCTCTAGCGCCCATCGCGAGTCCACAGCTTGGTCAGAACGGCGCCCGAGGGAATGCGCCGACACCCGATGGCACCCCGAGGGCACCCGCCGCGCAGAATGGACCACCTGTGACTTCTCCACGGAAGCAGCACGATCAACGGCCGACCCCCATGCCGCAGCCTCTCGCATCCGCCTCCCCGCAGCCACATCTCGCGCAACCGCTGGCACCACCACCGCCGAGATTTCAGCAACCTCCCAACCAGCAGTACAGTGGACCACCGTATCCGACCTCGCCGTATCTTTCAGGACAGCACACGCCTCACAGTCTACCTCCACAACCCAGTCCACAGCAACATACGGCTCATACACCGCATGCTCAGTCACCATTCATAGGACCTCCTGGACCACCACCCCATCCACATCCAGTGCCCGTCTATGGCAGCAACGGTCCACCTCAGTATGGCCCACCCCCAGGTGCCCCACCCCAGTACAGCCCAGGTCACCAGCGCTTCCCACCACCACCTCCTGGGTCTCATTCTCCAGGTGTGCAAACCCAGCATCCGCAAAGACCACAATATACACCCCCACTGCAACAGCCATACCCGCCGCATGGCCCTCAGTACGCTCAGCCACCTCCTCCTCCTCAAGCCGGGTTCATGCTGCCACCCTTCCAAGTGGCCCCTCAAGACCCGTCGCGTGTTCACCCACAGTCTGCCCCAGCACCACACCACCCCCAGGTTTCGACACCCGTAAGCAACCGACAGCATACGCAGTCAGGCAGAGGAAACGCCCACACACCAGGGTCCGGAAGACCAGGCGTGCCACCGATGCATCCTTTGGTCACCCAAGCGAGGCAATCCTTCTCTACGCCAGTGAACAATCGCTCACCACTAAGCGCCATGGGTACACCAGTCTCAGCGAAGAGTATGTGGAAAAAGTCCCTGAGCTTCGCCGGTACCCCTGCCGCAAGCTCCCGGCCCGTTGTGGAACCGATCGATGATTTTGTGCCATCCACGCCAAAGCCGAGTCCACACAAGGCGAAGGCGCAAAGAAAACCAAGGACCAAGGGCAAGGGCAAAGAGAAGGAAACCGAGCACGAGTCAGCAGACGCCTCTGCAACTGCCCCACAGACGCCATCCGAACCACAACCGGACGATTCTGTAATTGAGCCTGAGACACGCTCTGGGCGCTCACGGCGAAAAGCAGCGCCAAAACGGACAAGACCGGGCAGTCTTGCATCTTCCCGCGCAGGTGGCTCTGTACGTGATCGTAGCCGCAGCCAGTCCATCTTGTCGCATACTGAAACAGTCGCTGCTGACAACGAATCGCAAGCTGGCAACCGCATTAAGAGTGAGCGTGGGACGTCTGTAGATGCTATCAAAGAAGAGTCTGCAGAGACACCTCCGCAGATGACCACACGTAGGGGCGCAGCATCGAGACGGAAGCGGACTGCGCGAGAAGCATCTCTTGATGGACCTGAAGACCAGTTCAGTACGCCAGGTCCGCCTCGCACCATTGTCGCACCACGCTACTTCGCCCGCACATGTGCTCCTATCATGAACGACATACAGTCTCACAAGCATGCATCGACCTTCTCATCTGCAGTGCGTGCGAAGGATGCAGAAGGCTACTACGACATCATCAAGCGCCCTACCGACCTCAAGTCCATACAGAAAGCTATTACCATTGGATCGAAGCAGGTGCAGGTGGCAGCGACCGACACTCCTACTGGTAGTCCCGGTGGAGGAGGAGCCGTTGTCGAACTATCCATGACCTCAGACAACATACCACCCAAGTCGATCGTCAATGCCGCGCAGCTCGAGAAGGAGCTTATGCGCATGTTTGTCAATGCAGTCATGTTCAACCCGGGCGAAGATGGGGTCGTGGAAGATGCCAGAGATATGTTTGAGACGGTGCAAAGGAGTGTGAGCAGCTGGCGCAATGTCGAGAGGTCGAGCGGTAGAACAGAGATTGAAGACACGCCTACGGTGGAGGAAGAAGAAGCACCTCCTTTGGGCAAGAGGAGAAAAGTTTAGTATACCCGTGCAGTACAGTTCTAAAGATTAGGTCTTATAACGACATTTGATACCATTTTCAATTGAAGACTTTCGCAATGGTGCTTCGTAGGATGATGTATCAAGAACTTCAACGCACATCACGAGTTCGTTTCCTTAGCAAATGGACCCACCGCAGACATCTAGACGGCTTAGCATTACCCCGCGCTAACCTGAATCACGCCTTCACTCATTGCACCCCCCAAGCTCCTAACACCCAGCCCCACCTGCTTCATCAAGCTGTCCTCACCTACGTCACCGATCACACGCGGCAACACCCATATAATCCCTCGTCATGGCCTCATCAGCTCCTCCTCCCGACAACGCACCCCTCATCGACAAGATCAAGTGGTTGTACCAAGACTATCCGGACTTTTCCAAGTTCGCTGCTGAGCCGCCCAAAGACAACGATACCGATACACTCGACGAAGACGTTGAGAAGCTCAAGATCAAAGCCAAAACTAGGGAAGAGAGAGTCGAAGAACTCCGAAAGGATTTCTTGTACATCGGTGGCCCTGAGGTACTGAAGGCGCCCAAACAAAAGAAAGAACCACGAGAAGACAAGCAAGATGCCAGTACATCCAGCTGAGGAGTCTGCCGGCGGCGGAAGTACGTTGCCACTCTCACCTCCTTTACTTGAAGCACTGCTAACACTCCACGCCCCAGGCATCACCGACAAGGTAGCCAAGGAGTCCTCCGACTCCAACGCCTCCACCCACGAGCTCCACGACGACAAGAACAACCAGGCCACAAGCGGCGGCAACGTCGCTGCCGAGGCACACAAGGCCAACCCGGTACGAACATCACCTGGCTTATTCGAGGGTTTGCGGTGGGGGCTAACTACGAGACAGGGCCCTGTCCACGCTGATAACCTTCCTACTCCTGCGAGCAAGGAGGAGCTCAAGAAGAGGGCTGAGGAGCTGAATAAATAGATATGGGCTAGGAAGGCAGGATGGGATGATGCATGGTCAGCTCGTCAAGCGATGGGCATCAATGGAGCATGAATACATGGCATACATAACACATGAAATGGACAGTATGATCCTCATGTGCTCACTTCTTGCTCCATGTGTACTAAATTGCTGTACTACTTCTTCTGAATCATAACATCTCCTCGGACTCAACACCACCTACTCTTACCACGCACACCGTCCGCCCCCAAAATTGAAATCCTCCACCCGACCTACGACGATGCGGATGTATCAGACTAAGGCTTGGCGCCAGTATCTGAACTCTTATTTTGCGCGCTGCTGTGAGCTGAATCGTCGATATGCCTCTTAGTGATGAAAACGTATTCGGAATCCAATGAGTCGTCCTTCTTTGAGCCGCGTGTGTCCTTGATAGAGTCTGGTGCTGACTTGTCTTTGGTAAAGAATGTGCTCAGATACTGTCTGATAGCGTTGAGCATTGTAACGGATGTGATTTATGGAAAGGTACGATGTACGAGGGAGCTGAGGATGTATGCGATATATACCACGGGAAGATGGATCGCGTGATCGTACAAGCAAGCAAGCAAGCACCCATTATCAGCAAACCAAAGCGACGGTAAAGCGAGTACGCGAAACCTGCGCATTGCGAATTCTATCCGGGTATCTACACATCCACAACCCCACACTCAATACCCAAAACTCTCCGTATGCAAATAAATCCCCTGCGCCCCCGTACCCTTATGCACCGCCCTCTCATCACTCAACGAACATACATCCCGCTTCACATCAGTTACCAAACCCTGGGGTCCGCACACAACAACCGCCGACTCGCCCAATGCTTGTTCGAGGGATCGTCGGATGATGTCTTTTGTCTTCGGACGGCCAGCGTATATGGTGATGGAGGGGTGTACGAGGAGTTTTTGCTTCAGGGACGATGAGGGTGTTGATGATATGTGTGAGGTTAGTCGGCTTGTGGATTCCGGTTCTTGTGGTTGGGAGGGCGGTGTGCAGCAGCAGCAGGGCGCTAGTGAGGTGCTTTCGTCGACGTCGACTCTGCAGCAACATGTTCCGTCCGGTCCGCATGACTGTTGTACGCCGTTTGAGGAGGCAGTTGTAAGCTCGCGGACGTTGTCTTTTTCTGGCAATTTTTCTTCTACTGTGGGCGCAGATCGGCCCCTATACTGAACTGTGCCGTGCTTAACATCTTTCTGCACCGTGACGTTGTGGTTGGGCGCAGTGATGGTCGGCATTAGTGACCTAAGCTCTTCGGTGAATGACTCGTCACAAGTGACATAGATCGTAAGCTCGAGCTTGATGTCTCGAAGTTTCTCTTGCAGGATTTGGAAATCGGAGAAAGCGGATGATAACTGTTCGGACAGCCAGCCAAATTGGCCTTTGCTCTTGACCACCCATATAAAGCGAACATATCGGGTAACGGCGCCGGATTGACGTCCAAAAAGTGAAGAACGACTTCCTCCAACTTCGGCAGCTGTGTTCTCTCTCCAGCCTTGCATTATGTCTCGGAGCAGGGGAAGGGTAAATGTGGCTCCAGTGCTTCCGGCGAGTAGAACAACGCTATCGAATTGACGTAATGGTCGTAAACAGCCGTACGGTCCTTCTATTGTGACGGTCTTAGCACTGTATTACGATTAGCTCATTCTATTTCCCTCATATTCGAAACGTCCAAATGTCGAAACGCCCAAATGCAGGACTTCCTGATAATTAAGAATGCCAAAACGTACCTGGTCGATAACTCAGACAGCGCGTGAGTTTTCTCCGCATATCTGAAGAAGCGTCGGGTGCCTCCGCTTTCCGACTTGATCAAGAGCTCCATGACTCCATCTTCTGGTATGGAAGTCACGGTGAATGGGTGACTTTGCAGAGGGACGACCGACTGGCATGACAGAAATACATGCTGGCCAGGTGTCCAGCTGATGGGAGGATTCCGGATAACGACTCGTGTAGTGTTGTGTGGTAGTGGCGTGAATTCAGCTTTGAGTGCCCAGAAGCTCTTCTGACCCTGCTTTCTTTGTGAGGGATGGAAAATTGATAGATTAATGTATACTGCTCGAAGAGCTCGTAATGTGCGGTCGAAAAAGAACAAAGCCACAGGTATCCAGACGTAGGCCTTCAAGTTGTTGGGTATATGGATGTAGACAAAACCAACGAAGACTGCAAAAGAGACAAGGTGTTGCACAACGAACAACTCGTAACACCAGCCACGGATAGGTGTCATGGAGCTGAAGACGATCCATACCAGCGTGCACCAGGCGACAAGGCCCTTCCAGGATATGTTGTCGTTTTTGAGTTTGTAACCAATGTAGTTATATCGATCCCATGAAGTGAAGAAGTAGCCCATGTGGATCGTTGCTGTCAAGAGCATGGTTCTGGCACACCATCGATGTAACCAGTTGAGACGCTCGTAGCTAATGCCACTCAGATATCCGATGATGTTGTTCTTGCTCGAAAGAAGGAAGATAAGTGGCAGTTGGCCGAGGGTGACGACTCCGCATCGAAAAGCGACGTCCTCCTTGGTAAAGCGGCCGGTAAGGTCGAGACCGTACAGGCAAAGAACCACAAGGGTGATTGCGTTTGCCAGTACTAAACTCACTCGACCAACAGAGGGTAGCCTGAGTATGCGATTCTTTAGTGGTATGTGAACCGAGTAACTTGATGCCTCCCTCGTCAAAGCGAACACCGTTGCGTTGCAAAGAGCGAACCAGGACTTTGGCCTCGCGGGACTCTGCAGTCCTGCCTTTGCTGCAGACAGTCTTTGTCTGCACAGGACACGGTTGTAGAGATTGACAAGTGCAGTGACTCCGATCGCGCTTCCTACCACTGCCCAGTAAAACTTTGGGAATTCGCTGAGGGCTGGTAGTTGGGCAGAGCCCGTGCTCATCGAGCCGTGACCGCTGTGGCTCATAGTGTCTGAGACGGAATGTCGACTTGGTTTCGTTTGCGTGTCCCGTCTCCGACGTCAAAGAATGGCCTGCAAATCCCTGCAGTAGGAAAGTTAAGCCGGAGTTTGTTGCCTATTGCATGATCGTAAGATATTGGGATTCAGTGTCCTCGTTCGCGATGGTGAAGTACGCAAGCGGCGCTTGGGAGGTGACAGGTAACAACCTCGAAACGTCTCACGGAAGAGATGGTGACAGAAACCTCGAAAGATGATGGTACGGCAGATTGCACGCGCCAAACTCCGTCAGCCGCTGCACCGGTATTGTAATCGATAGCATGCTACTGCACGGCCGTCCGATCTTCTTCTGGATGCATACTTCGAGGTGTTGCGGGGGCCTGGCGGCCACCCTGCTGGTTGTGGCGGAAACAAGCATCGGGTGGCTAGCCAAAAGCGGTTAATTATGCTCAAAATCGCTCCCTCCCGTTCACGGCTCTTTCAATGTTGGACTCAAGCGCCGATTATGGCCAGACAGAAGCCGCCATGAGCGGCAGGCAGCTCCCTGCAACACGTTGAGCAAGATCCATCAGCTCGTTGCTCTCTGTTAAGCTTGCCTTACACTCCACGTTGCGGCCAAGCCGTGACATTCCTTAACTGTCGCAACATCCCACGCATACGCGCTCGCTTGCCCGCAAACTCACTCACAGTCTGACACCCTTCCATTATGCGTTAATGCGAAGCTCTCGATTCGGGTAACACGACCAGTAGCCAAGCCGTCGAATAATTCCGCCCCGTGGGTCTTTAAGCGACCGGCTCCCCATAGCTGGACTGGCAGTCTGGAACTCACTACCTAATATTCACCATCTGATCACCCGGCCTTTGACAAACTCATCAACGACTGCACGATCCGGCCCAGTTAAAATGGTCGCCCACGAAGGTCACGACACGGCGACGCCGAGCATGAGCGACATGGGCTCGAGCTCGAGTACCAGCTCACACTCCGGCATGAACATGGCATTCTTCACGGCAACCAACACCCCGCTTTACTCGGAAACATGGACTCCACAGACTGCTGGCCAGTACGCGGGCACGTGCATCTTCCTCATCATCCTCGCTATTTCGCTCCGAGCCATCTTCACCGCGAAATCGTTCCTCGAAATGAAGGCACTCGAGGGCGCGCTGAAGCGACGATACGTGGTTGTTGCCGGCGAGAAGATGGTTTCGGACAAACTCGCGAACGATAGTAGCTCCATGTCTGGCATTCTCACCACAAACGGGCTCCAGGAAGATGTACGGGTGGTTTCAGCACCCGTCAAGCACACCCAGCCGTGGCGATTCAGTGTTGACCTTCCACGGGCTCTTCTGATGATGATTGCCACCGCCGTTGGTTACCTTCTGTAAGTTCCATGTACATTCAATCATTCTCTTTGCTGTACTAATGGCCGTATAGCATGTTAGCGGTAATGACTTTCAACGTGGGCTATTTCCTTTCCGTTCTTGCTGGAGCTTTTGTTGGCGAGCTGGCGTTTGGCCGCTTCAACAATGGGGCGATGGGGGGCATGTAGCTGCGAATACCGACCATCTTGCCGACGAGAGAATCATCCATGGACATCAGATATGGAGTGAACGTTGCCTGACGATTTTTTATGTGTTTGCTATCTATATGACTAATCATAACCCAGTGGCATGCAATTTCGAAGATTCCATGACACAGTCTGCGTGACGCAACCTCTACCTAAATGAGTGTAGCCCGATGTCGCATGTACGACCAAAAAGCTTGACCTGCAGCAGCAGAGTCTTCGGGACGCCATAATTACATTGTTCCCGCGACAGTATTTCCACGCCGTGAAGTATATGCCGGAAGCCGTCACATAGGGTGGGCTAAGCGTGCCAGGATGAATACGAACCCTTGCTACCAACACTAGTGGCTGATGATGGACCTCGCTAACCGCTGCTTTGGTAAGAAACTTGCGCAGCTGCATATGGCCCGTCGCCTCATATGTACTTTAGGAAAAGCCGCCGCTGATGCAGAATCATGCTCACCTACTATATTTGATCTAGAGGCATCTGCCCTTTGAAACAGGCTTGGTGGTTGGCTAGACGCGAGAGCCACGCGAGACCCGTGTGTCCTATGGTAAGGAATGCGCGGCGCTGCGGGGAGGCACAGCAATAAATAAGGAAGGCGGTCGCGCCCAGGTACAGTTCATTGGTACCTCATTTTCCGATTGCACCAATTCACGTATTTCTTCTGCTACATTCTTCAAATTGTGTTTTCCTCACCGTTCTACCTATCAACTCTCCCAGTCGAATTGTCTTGTCGCATAACTTCAACCTCTACGATGCTTTCCAATACCATCATCGCCCTCTCCCTCCTTCCCGTCTCCCTCGCCCACTTCACACTCGACTGGCCCAAGTCTCGCGGAGCAAGCGAAACAACTGCAGAGAACTTCCCCTGTGGCGGGTACAACGATGTCGGGCAGCGCACCGATTTTCCCCTCAGCGGCGGCCCACTGCAGCTAAAGATGGGACATGACCAAACCAACGTTGCCGTATACTTGGCTGTTGGTAGCAATCCTGGATCCAGCTTCAACACCGTCGTGCGCCAACAATTCGTGGTGACGGGTCTGGGTGATTTCTGTATCGGACAGACCAACATGCCAGGCAACCTGAGCGATGGAACGCAGGCGACCATTCAAGTCGTGTCGAATGCGCATGGAGGTGGTGGACTCTACCAGGTATGAGACCCACTCTTCTACAAACAGCACGATGTGGCCCTTCAAATATACGGCATGGATGAGCAAGAATGCAGCTAACACCCACCAGTGCACCGATGTAACCCTCCGCTCTGGGCCAATCATTGACAAGAGCAACCACTGCATAAACAACACCAACATTGCTATCTCCCAAGAAAACTTGTCTGGCAACCCCAACGGAACATCAAGCGGCACCAGCCCAAGCGGATCAGGCACCGCTGCGGCCCCATCATCGAAACCAGGCGCTGCAGCGCACGTGAAGGTGGCTTCGTGGGCATTGGGCCTTGTTGGCATCGTTGGCTTTGCTGTGCTGTAGAAAAGATACCAAGATAGGAGCATAAGAAACAATCACATCAAACTGGAGCGCGCACTTGTGAAGTGGTGATTGGCAGCCTGCCAACGCGTTACACCTAGTCTCAAATGAACGTCACATACGCAGATACCTCCATCGCTTTCTCTCTTTCACCTCGCAAGCTACAAACGCGCGCACAACAACAACAAACCCACATCCGTCCAATACCGCCCCGTCTGTGACACCACGAACGCGCCCAAATAGACTGTATATATAATAATTAATTGTTCACCTTTCCATCTTCATTGTTGGAATACTCTGGAGTCGGAATCGAGCTCCCTCCGCTCCTCTCACATCATAACTCGATAAGGTGTTGACGGGCGCAAAGTCGATTTCGGGAGAAACCATGTATTGGTTTCGGCAGTCGCTTATATCTAGCGCGGCTGTTCTTTTTGCCTTTTTGGTTTTGCTTAAGGAAGGGTGCATGCAGGTAGTGTGTTGGGGAATTGTTGGACTACCTTTTTGCACGCACGCTTTCACGGTGAAATGTTGTATTTTGGCTTTCTGGGCATAGCGAACTCGACCACAACAATCCTCGTCATACAACAAAGCAACCAACTACCCTTATTAGACAACAAAGCAACCACATTCATTCTATTATTGTCACCTTAGATTTTACGTCTTAGACTTCACAACCCAATGTCTCTTCTCGCACTTTTAAACGTATGAATCAATTTTGATGCGTCAAGTCTACGCGCGAATACAGCCCTGGAGTATCACCGCCAACGTTGAGCATCATACCTGGGGATCAATCGCATAAACTGGCGTGAACAACATCACGTTTTTGATCACTTGCTATTGTATGGAAGCTTGTTTTGAGGGAGGGTTAGGAAATCACGTCGTACATAATGACCCAGGAAGTTCTTGGGATGTGCTTGATGTGTTTGAGGTTCTCTCGAAGTTGTGATTAGGTCACGATATATTCTCTGACTTGCCCTACGCTCTAAATGCTATTTATTCACTTCATGGTTCTGAAATATCAGAAACTCGTGTTTGCATGCACTTGTTACCGTGGCCTAAGAGTCCTTTTCGGTCTTACACTCCTCTCATGACTTTAGAATGTGGCCTCCATTTTTGCGCAAGCGTGTGTGTGATGGCACCGCTCATACTAGCTTTGAGGTGACGTCCTGATACGGATGGTTTGAACATTCCTCAAACCTCCATTTTGGTACGCAAGCTCGAGCGACCAATTTGTACGTGCCACTTTCGACTTCTCTCGCAATAAAATAGACTTCGGCCATCGGAATCTCTATTAATATATCACCTTCTCTCACTCCAGGCTCTGAGAGGATGTGATAACTTGACATCGCTGTCCCAAATAAGTTTTGCTCCGTGATGAAGACTTGAAAATGCTCCTTGTGTTCTCGAAGGCAGTGGAACGATTGTTTAGGAGGCGTTTCGTCGTCAGCGACAAAATAATCGTCGAGAACTCTTGTGAGAATGTCAACATCTCTATTTACACCGGACAGTTCTTGGTGTCGATCGTGGTCAGATACCATGTGGTCCAACAGGATATCTCGGTCAGATTGTGGTCATGTGTGCCTTGCGAACGGGTACCCCTGGAGGCAAAACTGTGTCGGGAAGCACGTGGAGTTTATCAGAGCATAGGCTAGTAGACCTGAGTGACTCCGAAGATCTTCTTCAGTAGTGAAAGTGCGTCTCAGAAAGTGTCTAAGATAAACAACATGTTTTGGATTGACACTTGATTGGTGGGAACCAGTTTGACTGGTCCATAGGTCCTGGCCGAAGTGGAGAGTATGCATTTGTCCAGGATCGTTTTTGTGAAGGTAAGCCCTTTCGAGAACGTTCCTCGTCCACACAACACATGTTCTGGGACATCGTGTCTCCAATCGACAGCCCAGGAGGGTAGACTCAAAGTATCCTCCGGTCCAATACATGTCGCTAGTAACAGCAGCTTGGGAGAATGATGTGTCAACAGGTGCGCGGTGGTGCGTGCGTAAACTTCAGCGCAGGACCAAGAGCAATCGGCCCTGATCCCAAGCGTGTGCTGCTTCTCAGGTTCAAAGAGATTTAGTAGCGCATATATGTTGTCTCGAGGATCAGTCGCGTCCAGTAAAATACCGCTATCATGCGTGAACACTAACGTGTCGGCTACGTGTGCTGTATTAGCGAGCTGCGCTGGTTGTAGCAATGCGTTCCATTTTCGACATGTGTGAAGATTTAAGGCTGGCACGTCGAGCAGCCGTCTGAATTTCTCCAAATAGTGTGATTCTGGGAAGATGCGACGGAAACCCGATTCAGCCCCCTTTGAACTAACATCGGTGAATGTCGAGTAGAACCCTGCTCCTTCTTCTTCAACCTTGGTACCATGGTGACGTAGAGCACATTCGTAAAGAACAGTGGCAGCCTGAAAGTGCTCGACGGTAAGCAAGTATTTGTCACACAGGAAGACGGGATGTTGTGACAATAATAGCTCTTGGAGCACCCACACCCTTTTCCACCACGGTCGGCACATTAGAGACTGCAGGTGTAATAGTAACAGCGTCGAATTACCCTCTTCATTGATGTGAATGGGCCACAGGTCTGTGGGAATGCTTCTAGAACGGCTCCAGATTGGGATTCCTAGGGGTGATGGACCTCAATTACTACGTTCGATGTTGTTAAATATGTCGTGGTTCATTGCCGCCTTCCCTCGCTTCGCAAAGTCCTGCATGGCTTCATCAGACGTATCGGACGCCTTCCCCAGGAATATGATTGTTTGGATGGCTTTGGAGTAGATCGCTCATTTGTTGCACCTGCCAACTCTTCTCGTCATCGTCAATCTGGTTGATACATACGGCATCAGTCCAGATCGGAAGTCCGACCTGCAAGCGATTGTTAGGTCCATCCCTTAGATGACAGCTATGGTTATGTACTCACTGGCGCCAGCTCGTTGAGAAAGATGTGATTCAGCGCATCGCATAGATTCGCCGTGATGTCGACGGGGGTTTCGTCACTAAACTGTAACGGTATTTCAGATTGCAGAACGCCCCAGGTATATGAGAGCGCAATGTAGTCTGGTGGATTGTCGAGCGAGACGTGCTCGATCCGGCCCAAGACTCGACCTGAGTGCTGAATGACGATGAGATGTATCAAATGGATCTCTCGTTTGTCTCGGTCCAAGGGCTTCCATTTGTACTTGGTCGATACCACGGATGGGGGTGTTGACTCTCGCTCCGTTAAGGGTGACATTGTAGGAATGTGTGGTTGTGGAGGGTGCTTGCGTGGCGACGGCGTTGAGGAGGCAAGAAGAACCAAGACTATGAAGGAGGGGCATACAAGTGTGGGAACACCAGGTGGGGTGAGGTCAAGTGATCTCGACCATGTTTAGCGTCCTGTCGTGTATATATTATACGCTGCGTACTGCTGTAAGCGCCTTCTGTGGTGACCAGTAGTGAACGTTGTTTTCCTGAATATTTGAAGCTCTAGTGAGTCTGCGCACCGCATATAAACTCTTTCGTCAAGATTCATGATTGATGTGCTTTCCTCTGATTGTAATTCTGAATACCGCTTCATCAGTAACGAGACGTCTTTATCTCCGTGTGCGCGCCGATCTTTCAGCTCTGCAGAGACTCAGAACAGCTTGTTATACCTCAACTTGCTCATATCCGCCTCCGTCTCGATCCTTATGCGCGAACTCCGCACCTTCTCATCGTCCAAGAGCAACTCGTACGATTTACCGAAGTCAGTAGCCTTGACTGCCCCAGACTTAGCTGCCACCTCATCCACTTCAACGCGGAAGGCAAGGAAAATTTCGTTGAAGCGCACATTCGTCGACTCGTTCTCGCGCGCCGCCGCTATCGAGAAAGAGAATAGGGCGCCCTGTGCCATGGCAGGTACGGGGTGCGTAGCGGTTTCGCCCTGGGCGCCCGTGCAAATGGACCATGTACTCTTGGGGTAATTTTGTTCCAGGAGGTAGCCGATCGAGTCTCGGTAAGCGACTACAATGCGATCCGTTAACTTAAGGGAGTGACAAGGGAGGGAGCGTCGTACAGAAGTTCGCTTCGAAGGTGAGATTCATATTGTAGCGAAGTCGCTCGGTGGTGATTTCTTGGAGAGGCGTAATGGTATACTCGCCGCCAACTAGCAGTCCGGAAGTCAGTATGTGAATCAACGGCTGGGAGCACTTAAATGTATGCGTACCGCAAGTATACACGTGGTGGAAAGCTGGTAGCTTGCCCGCCCGCACTTGGTCCACCACTCCCTTGACCGCAGTATCAGAAGATACATCGGCCTCGGCGAATGTTATTCCCTTGCTGGAACCGATGTATTTGACGAGCTTGTCGGCCGAGCTCTGATTGCGAACTATGGCTAGCACATTTCGCTTCGAGCGTAGGACCGCCGAGACGGCGGAGACTCCAATGTTGCCTGTGGCACCGACGACGAGAACTGTTTCCATTGTGAATTTGAGGTATCGAATTGACTAATGTTTGAAATGGTGCGTTGCCGCTGATGATGATGGAGAAATGTGTGGAGGTAATGCCGCATTTATATATCTGAGGCCTATGCACCTCTTGGCTATTTCGGCCTCATAAGGGCGCGAGATGGACAATTATTACAAACCCAGGCCCCACATACTAGCACATGGTGGCCAAATTTGCGATACTTGGATCACCCTTGTTCTCGTGATGATGCGCTCCACAGCTCGTATACGCTATGTTGAATCTACCTCAAACCATCCATCTCTAGGCTGACATTGTCAGTTCTTGAGCCATACACTCCTCCGTCCAGAATCCATTGCTCGTTGTCATCGTTGTCGTCTTGAACTCTTCTCCATGTCTGCTTCCTCTCGCCCTCTTTTTCCTTCCCTTTGCTCTTCTCTACCTTGATGGTAGGCCGAATCAGTCCACCCAACAGCGGATTTCTACTGAACGCGCCACTACCACTCGAGATTGCACCATGTTCGACAGGAGCTAAAGTGGGGCCAGGTGGCTCATCTTCGCTTTCTGGAGTTGCTGGTCGCTGGGTAGCTGCCATTCGCCGTACCAGCTTCCCCCCAGTAAGGTCTATACTGGCGACAACTGTACGCTTCTCGTACTCCGGCCTTGCGTTCCACTCCTGTTCTCGGAGCGCCTTTTGCTGGCGCTTGAGCTGCATCGCGCGTTCCTGTGGTGACGCCCACATACTAAGACCTGCAGTCGTGGTCTCAAAGTCTGCAGCCTCATCATGCACCTGAGTACGCTTCGCATTTTGAGCCTGGAAAGCAAGAAGTTTGTCACGGTGCTGCTTCGCTTTTGCAAGCTTCTCGCTCTCTGAATCGACGTCCGAACCTGGGTGTGAGGATATGGGTGTCGTTGACCTTGGTGTGGCGAAAGGCCGAGGCGCTAGCGAGACTTCCGCACGCTTTTGTGACGCATTGTTTGCAGCCATTTTCTCTTTGCCGCGCTCATCACGTAGCACTCGTACCATCGACTGAATCTCTTCCGAGCTGAGAAGTGGCGTGTTGCAGAACGTGCAAGGACCGATACCTTCTTTAACACAGATGACCTTTCCGCAGTTCAAACAGTTCGGGGCTGCGTCGAGAAGTGGATGTCGTGTTGCCATACAGTTACACTTTCGCTTCTTGTTGTCTTGAGGAGTTAATGTGGGGTTGGTCTGAATCTCAAGTGCTCTGATAGCAGACTCGAGGTCGTTGAGCGCAGTGCTAGCACCATGCATTGGAGTACCACCAGCAAGGCTCACTTTGGCCTTTGGCTTAGGTGATGAAGTTCGCGAGGGTTTGATATCCGAGATGAGCTGGCCCGCCGCTGAGGGCGGAAGCTTTGCTGGAGGTGGAGCCGGTGAGATACCACGAGATCTCGGTGTTGCTGCTCCTGATGACGTTGCTGTGCTGGGTTTCAGAACAGCATCTGCCCTGTCGGACAAGCCAAAAACAGTGGCCTTGCTAACCTTAGCTTTTGAGCTCCCGGTCATATAATCTTCTTCATCTGCTTTGCGATAAGCTCCAGACATGCCGCCAAAGTCATCCACCTGCCGTGGTGGTGGGAGTTTCCCGAGGCCTGGCTTCTTCTTCCGGGGCTTGGCCTTGGGTACCTCCGATGTGTTGCCAGTTGCTGCATTTTGGCTGGCATTTGTAGCTTTGGGTTTTCTTCTGCTGTTGAATGATGTGATGAACTCTAGAGCCTGAGGGCTACCGCCGAGTAATTCTTGGAGATGCTCCGCTGCTGCAGCGTTGGGCAGTGTCTCGGTATACGAGATTATCTGCTTCAGAGACTCATCATCCAGAGGGAGAAGTTTGGAGAGCTGAGGAAGCGCCCAAGTTGAGAGGTCCATGTCCGTTGTTGGTGCTAGTGGGTCGGAGGTGAGATTGTTGCCAGTTGCTCTGATTCATCACTTGAAGCTAGTGGGTGGTGTGGCGCAGGTATGGCCCAGGTGTGGCTGAAAACAATCACCAGCAATCCCCCGTACCCTGCAATCCACCACACTGTCCACACCCTATCCCCGCTTCCACAACACCCAGCATAAACCATGGCTACCGACGTCGCACTCGATACCACGATTGTGTGTTCTCGCAATTTGTATCATGCGTTAAACAAGACTAACAATGGAAGGGCACAATTGTCATCGAACTCTACAACGACCATGCGCCAAAGACGTGCAAGAATTTCTCTACCCTCGCCCAACGTCACTACTTCGACAACCTGATCTTCCACCGCATAATACCGGGCTTCATGATCCAGGGTGGCGACCCTACAGGCACTGGTCGGGGTGGCGCATCCATCTACGGCGAGAAGTTCGAGGACGAGATATCGCCAGCGCTCAAGCACACGGGCGCTGGCATCCTTAGCATGGCCAACTCGGGTCCAAACTCAAACGGCTCACAATTCTTCATTACGCTGGCGCCGACGCCTTGGCTAGACGGAAAGCACACCATTTTCGGCAGAGTGAAGAGTGGAATGCAGGTCGTCAAGAAGTTGGGGCTCGCAAAGACAGATAAGGAGGATCGACCAGTGGAGGAAATCAAGATCAACAAGGCCTACGTGCTGGAGAAGAGCAATCTCCTTGAGAACTAAGATGAGAGACGACGAGCGACGCGAGGCTGAACGCACAGCTAGAGGGTCGTGCAGGGTTGGAGATGGGCTCATCGCCTGACATCACGATCAAGGGCCAACTCCTTCTTGGAACCCTGCGTTCCGGCTGGCCTTGACCTTTCAGAGGAATTGTAGAAGAGTGAGTTAATCGCTCGATTGCTACCTGGAGTGATGCTCATATACACAGCTAGCTCAATGGTCCATTCGGATGAATAAGAACCTTCGTGTATCCTTCAATTCGTTTGTCGAACTTCTCGTACGCCACCGGTGCCTCGTCGATGTTGATTTCGTGCGATACCACGAAGCTCGGCTTTGCCTTTCCAGACACAATCATATCGCGCAGATACCGGTTATAAGCCTTGACGTTACATTGGCCGGTACCGACCGAGAGACCCTTGTATACGTGTCAGTGGACTTTCAAAACCATGGGCAGGGACCCTACCTTCTCGAAGAGCTTCCCAAAAGATATCAAGATTTGGCCCTTTTTGCTCTGCTCGTCCGGGGCTCCTGGGTCTGCAGGAACGTATAATCCGGGGATGCCTAAACCGCCAGTCGGTCGGGTCACCATGATGAGCTGGTCAAGCACAATGTTCGGTTTCTCCTTGCTACCTGAAGCATCCACCGCTTGATAACCCACGGCATCTACGGCTCGGTCGACCATGCCGTCGTTGAGCTTGATTATCTGTTCCACGGGATCACTTTTCCTGAAGTCGACGGGAATACACCCGATCTTCTCCGCCGCCTTCAAGCGCTCAGGAACTGTGTCGACCACAAACACTTTGCTTGCACCTCGTAGAACACCGCTATATGCAGCCATCAATCCAACAGGGCCTGCGCCGAATACTGCCACGCTTTCGCCCGACTTGAAACCAGCTAGGACAAGCCCGTGCCAGCCAGTTGGAAAGATGTCTGCCAGCAATATAAAGTCGGCTTCGTGTTCGGTGCCTTTCGGAAGCTTAAGCGCGTTGAAGTCGGCGAACGGGACTCGGAGGTATTGTGCTTGGCCGCCTTGATATGGTCCCATCGATACGTAACCGTATGCTCCGCCAGCGAAGCCTGGATTGACCCTATAGAGGAGTGTCAGCCCCGACCGACTGACATCTGAGAGCTGATCTTACCCGGTACAAAACGCTGTACGTCCTTCCTCACAGTTGCGACATCGACCATCTGCTACATTGAAAGGGAGAACGATCCTGTCACCCTTTTCCAGGAGCGTAACGCCGGATCCTACCTCTGTGATAATCCCCATGTTTTCATGGCCAAACACAAGTCCACGCTCTGCAGCCGTCCTTCCTTGATACATGTGTAGGTCTGATCCGCAAATCGCCGCAGTTGTAACTTTCACGATCACATCGTCCGGATGCTGGATCTTGGGCAATTCCACCTCATTGACGGAGACCTTAAACGGCCCTTCGTAGTGCACGGCTTTCATTTTCTCGTTGGACATGTCAGACGTGATATGCGCTTGTTCGGTTCCTGGATCGTGTTCAGGATCGAGGAGAGGGAGCGTTTGCAATGAGTCTCCTTGTACTTGTGCCATGACGTCTGCGTTTTCGGGACTTTGAGTAACAGGGGAAGAGTTGCAAGGGGTGATGCGGAGAAGATGCAAGATGGCGGGCCCAGATCCCCTTTTGGGGTCTTATACACCATTATCTTGCCTATTTGGAAGCTGGCGTCATTGTTGTGAGGGGTTGTTGCGGATCGATTTGTGGGGTAACTCCGAGCCGGACGTGCGTGGTTAGCAGTCCCGAGTTTAGTGCGCACGTTGCTCACTCCCACATTCTACAACCATCTCATACAAACCAATCCAGCAAACAGAAACATAAACATGTACGACGTTCGGAGCCCCACGGTTTGCTACCAAGATCGTTCAACATGCCTCTGCGTGGCAAGCTCATTCCGTCGGTTGCTCTGGGACAAAGAGCTTGCGGAACTACAGGTTTATCTCAAAATCACATCAATTCCTTCTAGTATTCGCAGTCTTCAAAAGTTTGGATTCAAGGTCCCCGATATTCTCGGCGTATACAATTTTCGGAAATTTCCAACGCTCGCAGGCTACGACTGTTCGTGTTACACCCAGTATGTTCTTCCTTCGAGAAACAGTAAAAACTTGTGTCTTAAATTAGAGCTTGCGCCGCGATATTCGCCTCTGTCAGCCACGCGCTGTCTAGATTTCTGGGCACTCGCTTCATCAATCGATCTCATTGGGTACTGTACCCGCATCTCAGCCATGTGGATCAGGACCACCCAATGATTGCACTTGGACCCAGGATGCGAGGTTGATACGAGGCTGCATATCCCAGTCTCGTCGCAGCCTCAAGTTTTACTCCAATCACCTGCCCTGAGATACGCTATTGGAGACCTGGGAAATGGGTGGCTTGAAAGTTCCCAGGTCATAGTATAAGAGTGCCGCTGTCCTTATGTACATTGCTAAACGTCGCCACCATCAGCTGGAAATGTTACTTTACGTTCATATCACTTGTATCCTCTTTGCGATTCGTGGCAGCGCGCTGAAACCTGTCTCCGAGGAGGATTTCGGCCGCGAGCCGTATGCCGTACAACTGCCGTTTGAGTTGAGCGTAGGTAACTCTACGAACCCAGACAGTGCGAGTCAACTGTTTGAAAGACAAAGTGAGCTGCTTCCTCCATAACCGAATACTAGAGATAACTTATAATGGCGCTTGGCAGGTACTGGGCGATGTTGGATGGCTAGCGGAGAGCGCTACGATTGCAAGAATCCGGCCATCGACAGCTGCGTCCGTTACACACGTCTTTGGGCGAACGATAAACACTAATTGCTCTACAGTGCAATGGCGCCGCCAAGGCCGGTTGCTGCGACGGCACAGAAAAAACAACTTGCATCACACCAGCCAGTGGAAATGCGTTCTGTTGCTGGGATTCCGGCACAGTTTGTGGCGAGACTTGCTGTTCGTCTGGCTGGTCATGTTGTTCTGCGACAGCGGGAACTTGCTGCAAGAACTCCTACGGCTCGTGTTGCGGAGGAATATGCTGCGAAGCGTCCAAAGAATGCTGCGGTGGCACCTGTTGTAGTGTGGGTTACGTTTGCGGCGAAACACAAGGCTCTTGTGTCCGGAGGAGCACACCTACACTCAGGGTCACGGTAACTAGTACAACGGTGGTGCGTTCTTCGGTCGTTGCTGCGACAAACGCGGCTGTGGTGAAGAAAGCTGGTGAGGGGCTTGGAGCTGCTGGAGTGGTAATGGCGGCGGCAGGCTTCTTGTAGGAGCATATGCATGCTCCTGATGGATAAGATCGAAGTCATTTTAACGAGCGGTGACCAGGAATTCAAACGCACGAGATTAAGGTACTACAAGGTACGATGTTGTGGCAGGGGTGTAGTTCGCATTGAATGCGAAGCCGTCCATGGATCGACTCCCCAGTCAAGCTCCTCGCCCAATAGCAGCCAGCAAAATCCTGGCTTGCACGTATAGACTCGAAGAGTATCATCACATCTCCGTCCTATCACCGACGCAGGGACAAACTAGAGGATATGAACAATTCGATTTGCATTCAATCAATACCAACACAATATACACGTACGTTGGTAACGAAATACCGCAATCCATCTTGGCTGTATTATACTATATCGTGAAACGAAAGTTTGGGTCTTCCAATAAAACTTTCTCTCCTCGATCCGCCTTCGCATTCTCGCTTCTGAAGTACAAAGTTAAGATGCCGACCAGTATTATGACCAGAACATTGCAAGCCATACACGCCGCAAACCCTGGAACATACGATGGCGCATCTTCAGTTCTGAAGATAAGTGCTCCCGCAATACCTCCAATGCCGCCGATGCCGGTCAATGAGGCTGAACAGAAAGCTCGTCGCCATTGTCCGCGGATGTTGTTTGCCTGGTAAGCCATGACGCTTGGAATAGCTGAGTTGGTACCAGAGACGGTGATGAAAACTCCGACGTATTGCACCCATGGGTTTTTCGCGAAGCCCATGATCGGTAGACCGATCAGAGAGATCATGCACAGAAAGACAAGTACCGGTCCTCGCGTCTTGTACTTGTCGCTGAACCACGCAGCGCCGTACATCAAGAATCCAGAAGCAGCATACGGTGGCGCGCCGAGACATTGGCTCATCGCTATGCTGAACTTGAGCTTAGTCGAGAGTATGATGGGCAGGAAGAAAGCGAAGCCGTAGGCGATAGTCGTGACGAAGAGCAGGATAAGTGCGAAAGCGTAGATGTACCAGTCCTTCGCTGGTTCAAGGAACTTCTTCCACGAGAACTTCTCGGCGGCGGCGTCGCCTCGGTCGGCATTGAGGCGATCGATTACGATGTCGAGTTCGTGTGGCTTAAGAAAGCCCCAGGATGGTTTTGTCTTTTCTTCGTCTGGGAACTTGACGATGAATGTGACGGCAAAGAGGGCGACGGCCACTGTTATCACACCTTCCATTATGAAGATCCTGCAATATTGTCAGTTGAGTATGACTGTAAGAGTGGGGAAATACTAACCACCGCCAGCCACGAATCCCTTGAACACCCTCCATCTGCTGCAGGCCGTATGCAAGAATACCAGACATAGCCGATGCAATACTCCCGACGAAGTAGAACACGCTGTATCGCTTCGCGACCTCAACTGCATTCCATTAGCAGTCGCCTTGTCTAGACCAGGACAGGACTTACATTTCGTGTACCAGCACGACAAAAGATACAAACAACCAGGGAAGTAGCCACTTTCCAACAACCCAAGTACCAGCCGAAGTGGGACCAGACTGGGCCAGTTCTTCGTGAATCCAAACCCGATGATGACAGCACCCCACGCAATGCAAATGCCTGGCAGGAATAACCGCGGCCCAACCTTTCTGCAAATGATGATCATGAACGGCTGGCAAAGCACGTACGTGATGAAGAAGCTCAGGTTGACCAGGTTGTATCCATAGCCGCGACCCATCTTCAGATCTTTAAGCATACCAGCAATGGCGGCGTTGGACACATTCTTGCGGTCCATCAGTGAGATGCCATACATGGCGCCGAGAGCCGGGATCAGACGCCAGTCGACCCTGTGGCGAAGCTTTGCGACGAGCTTGATGTCGACAGTGTCGGAGGAGGTGGTAGATGGGGAGGCGAGACCTTTTTCTACGTGTTCGATGTGATCGATACCTTCATCCTTGGTGGTGTGTGCCATGACGGGCTGAGGCTTGCGACGATGCACAGGATTCTGAGAAGTGAAATCCAGTCGGAGTTTTTTTGCAGCACGAAAAGGAGGGTTCTCGTGCGATTATAAGTTTGCGAAAATATTGAGTTTTCTGGAACATGTACGCGCATTCTTGATTCCGCACACAAGCCGTTGCCATCGCCAAAGGCCATCCTAAGACTTTGAACCCACATAGAGCGCATCCGCCTCTCCAACAATTACGCTGAAAATGTCAGCCAAGCAGCGCGACGAGACCGTCGATCCACAACATTCCTATTTCCACGAAGGAAAATCATCCAAGTGTGGTAATGATTGCCACGCTATGCAACGTTCTGCACGTGGAGAGGTGACGTCTGGGGTAAGTTTGCGGGGAAGATCTTGGTTTCTCTTGGGACTGGTCTTGGAAGCGATCGTGGAAGATTTGAACCGCGGCTCGCATCCGAACTTCAGTATAGGAGGGAGGCGCAGTGGTTTTGTGGGCAGCTTGTGGAGATCTAAGGGCTTGGCTATGCACGCTTATTGCCGGCGTATAGGCTACTCGAATGGACATGCATCATTATGGCTCGCGGTTCAAACGGTACTGATAGCCTCTAGGAAGTGAGCACCAGCTTCCAGTTTTCGTGAGTAGATGGAATATCAACGACGATTCCCAGCTCTTATAGTGAAAGATAAAGTGACAAGAACGCGGGCTAGTCGACGTAACTAGATAACAATGAGACGTTCGAGAAAGGACATATCTAATTACCGAAGAAATATGCCAATGAAGCGACGACTAGATGAAACCGGCCCTGCCAAAGTTCTGTACAACTTGCATGCTATTTCATCATCTACTTATCTAGGTAGGTAGCTGGCGACAGGTCAGTGGCAGCAACCGAGGGTAATAACAAGGCATCTTCACCGTTACCTAGGTAGTCATGTCCCGAAAAAGCCCGCCCCAGCTTGGAGAATACGATTCACAAGATTGCTTATTAGTTGTGTGACTGTTGGGTGCCATCATGGCTGAGAACAGGCTGATCACTCGTGACAAAGAAGAAAAATGAACAGCCGTCGGTATGACAACGACACAGCAATGAAGACTACAATTGCTCAAGCGAACAACTCGATGAGTGTTCTTAGACACAGAAAGATAATAGTTCCCAAATAGCGGTACAGCAATTTGTGTCCAGTCGAGAAGCCTGTCTATTCTCACGACGTTATATTGCAAAAGGGCGCAGTTGGCCCTATTGACATTGCGGAATTCTTTCGTGCTGTTGATATGGCCTTTTTGTGCTTAGTGTGTTCCAGTTTTGGTGGAACAGTGCGTCGACGCTAAATAGCCACCACTGCTTACGATACGCTGCGCTGCCCACCGCTCTTCACCTTCGCACAAAGGCTTTCCCAACACTCACTGCAAGCGACTGAAACAATGGCAGCAAGACCCACGCGACGCATGGTGTCCGATCGGTTTCGTCAAGATCTCCTATGGGAAAGTTCAAATACTCGAAGACGGTACACGGGTTAGGGCGGCCACTTGGGGGCAGTCTTATCTGCCGCCAGGCATTGCCTTCTTCTTCCGTGGAGCTCAAGCCGTGAGCATTGACGAGGCTGTGCAGGTGAGCGTCGATGTGTACGCGGAAGGAGAGCGCGACCGTACGATGGAGGAGTTCTGGGCTACACAATTGCGCCAAGCGCATCGGCATGATAAGACGGTGCCAATGAACCAAAAAGGATTTGGTCAAGGCATAACTTTCTGGGAATGGAGTCGAATACCAGTCCCACCTGGGGGGTTTGCAGAAAGACCACCGGGCGAGGCCGTTCCAGGGAGTAGTAGCAGTGAATTCGGGGTGGATTGACTTCCAAAAATAAACTGCCCGTTGCTGATGGATCTTAAAAGTAACTTGAGTACTTGTTACAACCAGCAATACTGGTCTTAAAGGCCATTGAAAAAATATTCACCCCCAGAATATGTCTCTTTCAGAAACTACTTTCCGACGCAGCAAAAGGCTTCCGACCACCGTCACTCGCCTCTCGTTCGGATGTTCAGGTCTCAGCAGCATTGTCATCAACTAGCCCTAAGCTCTTATTCAGCACCATCAATCTCTTCAAGATCTTATCCCTTCCTGCCTTGACCATCACTCCGGCCTTTAACTTAGCTTCCTCTTCCTCTCTCGCATTCTCCGCTTTCTTATCTTCTTTCTCAAATCTCTTCTTCCACATACCGACGTAGTTGGTGTGGCTCTGCCGAATCCAGATATGCCACCACATCTCCTTGACCCAGTCTGCGAGAAGCTTGTCGGTAGCGCCGGCGTAGGTTGCGTCAGTCCAACACATCTCGAAATCCTTGTCGCGAGGGGAGCAGAGGAGATACGGAGCGCCGTTGGCTGAGTCGAAGAGTGTCCAGCGTGCGATGCAGAGCAGCTTCTTCTCGATGGTCATGTTTTCGGGTGGTGGAGACGGGTTGCATGTAAATGGTGGTGTACGAGGGAGTGGCTCCAAGTACAGAGGTATGTCCCAAGGCTCGCTTGCCTGAACTGATGGAAGAGAAATACCGAGTACTGGTGCCTCGATCACGTAGACCTTATCGTATGGCATCATAGACGGCGTGAGTACTCCGGTCGCAATGGGCATGACTTCTGGTGTGTTCGAATTCGCTTCTGGCTGCTTGACGATGACGGACGGCCGAGGGAAGTCGTTTCTCCAACCGTCTTTGCCCTCTGATATAGCCTCCATCAGCATGATCCTCAGCCTTTGCTCTTCAAGCTCCTTCACATAGACAGCTCGCTTCGTGTAGTACTTAACCGCAATATGCGGGAATAAGGTAAACACCTTCGCGCGAACTGCTACTCGGGTATGCTTGTTCCAAGCTTTGAGATCAAGATCATGCTGATCCAAATCGTTGGCAACGCCATCAGGCTCAGTGCTACCATTGACGAATTTGTAACCAGGATAGTGATTTGGAATCCACTCTCTGATGAAGTAGGTCCAGTGAGGCAAACGGTCCTCGAGTCGCTTGTTGTAGTTCTCCTCAGCAAGGCGAGCTCCGAAGTGCCCAGGGTTGAAGAGCCAAGTACTGGCGAAGTATGTGTAAACTGATGTATTTTGTCAGTCTTTGCAAGTATATCTGGTCTACTTTGCCGCGAGGTTACTGACGTTCATCCTTGGTCTTGAACTGTGCATCCAATATCCTTCTATCCACTCCCATGATTCGCAGGACGTCCCTCGGCTCTCTGCTAATCCAAATCATGCTCCCGGGGAAATTGACTTCGTCCATCTCTTCCACACGAATATAGAATCTTTCGGGATCGATATTCAGACCGAGCGGCTTGACCATGCTTCCTATGATCTTGCTGTTGGTCGCGTAGCTGGTCTCATACGTCTGCCATTCGAAATGTTCAGGGTTGAAGCATACTTTGACATCGACCTGGACCCAGAAATCTTCGTCTTCATGGCCTGGCACATGAATGGCAAAGTACATGCACATGAAGTTCAAGAAGCCGCGGCGTCCATGGGTGGTGTTGAGCGCGGA
The DNA here is from genome assembly GCA_010093685.1 of Ophiobolus disseminans. NCBI lineage: Eukaryota > Fungi > Ascomycota > Dothideomycetes > Pleosporales > Phaeosphaeriaceae > Ophiobolus > Ophiobolus disseminans. The sequence goes on from MU006220.1 coordinate 646,603, forward strand.
TTTTAAAAGGCTGACTGTGTCGTCCCAGTCGAAAGTGTCGATGGAAGTACTTGTAGGTGAATGAAGCGGTCCCGAGACGAGGAAGTCAATGTCGCCATAGTCGCTTTTCTCCGGCATCTCCATCGGGATGGCGACGTGAGAGAAGATCGTCCGAAGCGCTGCAGTAGTATGCAACTTAATCTGTTCGTATACGTCTGGAGATATACGGGGACAATTGAGGTATTTGAACGCGTGCGCACCCATATTGATGTTCTATCTTTGACTGAGGCTCTTGCTTATCGTTTATCCGACGCTTTTGAGGTTGGCTGTTGCTAATTTAGTGGCCTAGTAGCTGTGTGGATGAAATAGAACGAGGCTATAGCCAAAGAACTAATACTGTACTTACTAGCGGTGAGGTAAGGTAAAGGCAAGTAGCTGTACTGGTGATCGTCGGTGAGGAGCAGAACGTAATTGACTGTGTGAGAGTTGCTTGTTCGACCGACCGAACTTTTGATCTTGTGATGATGTCTGTATATCGATGTGACCATCTTGAGTGGCTCGTGATAATGCTGCATCATTGGTGATGTCACGTCCCAACTCGACGTCTGATGGTGCTCATGTGACGGCAGCAAAGCAAGCCATGCGTAAGGAGCAAACATTGCTGGGCGTGACTGTGCATCTTGTACGCATGAACTTCTCGAAATAGTTGTCCCAAACATTCTGTGAATTTCAAGGTTATGCCCAGTCTGAGAACGAACTTAGGGTGACCGCATCCAAGTCAATATTTCGATCCTCGTTTCACCCACCTGGTGAGACCATATGGTAGATTACCAAGCAAAAGAAAACTGCGTACGACATCATCGCGCACTTCGTGATTGCTAATGGAAATATGGCACATCGTCGTCGTGAAAATGAATTTTGCACACTCTCACCTTCTAACTCAGCCCCCACCATCAGCCTCCTAGCCTAAAACCCTCAACATCAACCTGTGGCACAAACCCATACCACCCAGGAATCTATTGGATGAGATCCGACAACCAAAGTTCGACCTTTCAATGCACTGCGGCGCAGCTGTGCCACCAGCGCTTAATCCACACCTTTATCAGCACCTCACCAACATTAACACCGCTCCAATACTCACACACCTCACCCAACACCAAAACTCACCAAACACAAAATGTCCCTCTCAAAACTCCAATCTCTCTTCCCCTGCTTCACATGCACCGAACCCGCGGATCTCACTTTCCCAGACGAAAAAGCCTCCCTCCTCGCCGCCGCCGCCAACGACGACAACGACACCGAGAACAACAACCCTCGCGCTGCCGCCCTCATCGCCCAAGATGTCGTCTCCACACTCCTCACGACCTCCCTGCGCGGCCCCGCCCTCCAAATGCACCTCGACGCCCTCGTCGGCACCTATGGCTGGCGCGAAAACCTCGCAAAATGGATCCTCGAGAAACTAAGCCGCGCGCTGGAATGGGGCCACGACGACCTGGGACCGGCTATGCGCGCCGCGTACGAAAGAGCGACGGAAGTTGCACTCGGTGTTAAGGGGTTTGTGCGCGAGCATCCTGTTTTCTGCACCGTGGTTGCGCTGGGCGTGTTGGCGCTGATGGCGCCGTGGGTGTTGGAGGTGTTGGGGTTTGTGGAGATGGGGATTGAGGAAGGTATGTGACGTGTGAACTGCAAGAGTTTGTCTGATAAGTACTGATGATGTGTGCAGGTAGCTTTGCGGCTTGGTGGCAGTCGACGTACGCGGGGTTGGTGCCTAAGGGGTCGCTGTTTTCTTTCTTTCAGCGCTTGGGGATGACGTGGCATTGGGTCTAAAGGTTCGTCGCTCCTTGGGCTATATGTCAGTGCGTGTAATGAGAAACGATGAGGAAGGGAATTGAGAACTTGTAGGGCTTGGTGTGGTTGATGAAGGAGGGACTGTATTAATAATTATTATGGCCATGCTATCATCATCAACCGTTCCTCAGTCGCCTAACTATAGGTATATGTAACAGAACGGGCCTGCCATGGTGCTCATCGCATTCCTAATGGGGATATTGGGTGGCCCAGCGTATCCCACACTCAGGATATCATCCAGCGTTGCATCTCGGCTCGGGTTCAAGTTCATAAATGTGATGGTGCCAGCTATCGCATTCTGCCTTGTCTTCAAGTCCAGAGTCTGCCATACCCACCAGACCAGATCAATCATGCTGTGATGCATGAAGAATGCCGGGTCGGATGGCGAGTTGAATAAATCTCCGTTTGCGTCTCCAGCGATCATGTAGTGCCCAGCGCCATGGAGACCTAGGTCACCGGCAACAACATTTTGCATGTGGTCTTGGAAGCTCTTGATGTCCCGATTGCCGAGGATGAGAGAGACGATATCGTTGTCAGAGGCGTTCATTGCTGCTTGAGGGCTGAGCTCACGAGACAGACAGCGCGGGTTGTAACCCAGGCCATTGGCCTGAGGGTTGGGAGGGATGCCGGGCCAGACGGTCTGGACTGGTCCGAGGTGGAGTTTCCAGTCCTTGAATGGGCCTTGAGTGACACATCCTCCACCATTTGCCGGTTTGAGGCGCACAAGGCAGTTCTCTGCAGTGGGCACACAGGTATCGTTACGTCCAGGGATGAAGACTCCATCTCCGGACAGACTGGTCTCGCTGCCATCAAAGAGGGGCGATTTTCGCGGATCTGGGTACTTGGCCCAGTTGTAGTATGGGTGGGCGCCTTTGTATCCACACTCGTTGCGGAGTGCTTGCTCGTACGACCACACAAAGTAGCGATGCCACGACAGAAAGTTGCCCTGCGCAAGTTAGCTTTGTTGTGTTGAAGCAATCTGATGATTTGTACTGTGAAATGTATGGTCCTTGTTTGTATAATATGAGTGACAACAAAGTCATCATATCTCGTCTTGGCTCCCTCGGCTATGGCTGCTGGGGTGAGAGCTGGCTTCTTCCCTAAGCATTGGACAGCGCTGATGTAGTTGAGCTTCTCTGCTTTTGACAAGGTTCCCCTAAAATTGTGAGCAAAGTTCCATGTCGTGCATTGCTTGTACTACGTACCACTCTCGTCGCACAGATACGTTTCCCAGGTGGCATTGGGCGTTGTCTCGTTTGGCGGTTATGTTTTGAGCGTCGAGGGTTTCTAGCGATTGTGCCAGCAGTGAGTCGATTTCGAGCGATTGGATGGCACCAGCAGTCAACAGCAGAGACGCTGCGATCTTTGTGAACTTCATCGTGAGCAGTGGGATTGAAGGTGTGGTGTTGTGAAGGATACCACCGATAGTCGTGCCGCCATTGCTCTTTATACAATGTTACTTCGGGTCGGAGAACACTTGCCGTGAAAGCCACGAGCTGTAGGATCATATGCAGGGGTCCAGAATTGCATGGATGGACACTCCGGATTCAAGAGCCGCAGGGAGGTCTTCTCTCTGACTCGAAGCGCACTTGCTCCGCCACGCATCAATGTCCAAGAGAGTAGATATCCCGCGACCATGACAGCGCATTATCCCTTCTCAGTCGAGGAGGATGTGATGCTGGATCGTTCGACTACCAACCGCAATATTGCTGGGTCGATCGGCAGATAGGACGTGAGGCGAAATCCCGCTCCTGAGTTCGCTTGCAAGGTACCGTGCATATATTAGCAATCTTACCCCGATCCTTCAGGACTATCCGCCGCAGCAACTTGAACTACCTATCTCGATATCTTGGATTACCTGGTCTTTGGGGCTATTCGCGCATGCCACATAGCCGCGCGTGTGCTGGTCTTGTGTTGCGCACGCTGTCCCGAGTAGTCCCAAAGAAATCGGCCCGTACCAATGGATATTTGGTATCAAGTCACTCGAGTCGAATGGCTAGTGATAAGGCCCCTGTCGCGAGGCGATCTAAATGTAGAAAAGGCTGACTCGAAAGAGCGGCCTGAGATTCGGAGTGAACAATGCGAGGTTGTGGCCGCGCCAAACGTGGCAGCGGGAACGCTTCCGCCAGGCACGTGCGTGCTTGGACTTCGTCTCCAGACTTTGGACCTTCATCCCCATCATTTGGTCCGGCATTGCGTTTCGACGCCGCCTAGCAAGAACAGATGGCTCATTACAGCAACATGCCACATGGGTTCAATAGACATCTCGCCGAGTCATGTTTGCTGTTGCAATTGCCGAGTTCAATGAGGTCATCTTACTAATGTTCTGCGCTTACATCCAGCGACAGCACAACGCAAAAGTACGACTCGTTAGTCGCAAGGTTGTAGGACTGATGGTTGAGGAAACGATCGAATAAGAGCCTCTGAATGATGGACAGTAGGTGGAGTATGTCACTGCATCCCACCTGGGATTGGTAATCAGGCTTTCACGATATATCAACATCTTCTCAAATTTCAAACTTCACATCTCAAACTTCGCTACTCAGATTTCAATAAAGTACCCTACCAAAATGATAGCACTCACCGGCGCAACCGGAAAACTCGGATCTGCCGTCCTCAACGCCATCCTCGACAATAAACTCGTGGATCCTAAAGACCTCGTCGTTTGCGTAAGTCTACCCTCAACCCACACGGCATAGTATTGAACAAGCCTAAAATATCAACAGACCGCATCCGACCCCACCACCCCCAAGCTCCAATACCTCCGCGACCAATCCATCACCCTCCGCCATGCCGATTTCGCCTCGCACTCCACCCTCGCAACCGCCTACACAGGCTGCACCAAGCTCTTCCTCGTCTCTTCGCCGCGCGCAGACATGGACTACAACGACGCCCCGCTCTGGCACGGCCGCGAAGCGCACCACCGCGCCGCCATCGACGCCGCCCTCAGCGTCGGCGTCTCGCACATCTACTACACCTCGCTCGCGTTTGCGAATCCGAGCAAGGCTGGCGTGATGCGCGCACATGTGCGGACAGTGAAGTATCTCAAGGATCTGGAGAGTGCGGAGAAAGTGAAGGTTACAATCCTTGGTGAGGGCCTGTATAACGAGAGTTGGCCGCTGTATCTGGGGTATTATTTCGGTCTCAAGGCGGAGACGCGGAGCGAAGTTGTAGTCGCGGGCGATGGGAGAATCAACTGGACTTCCATTCCCGACATGGGGTTTGCGACGGCCAAGATTGTCGCTGCGCCGAGCGAGGAGTGGGCGGGTAAGACGGTGTACTTGTGCCAGAAGCGGAGCTTGAGTTTACAGGAGGTCGCGCGCATTGTGAGTAAAATAAAGGGCGAGGAAGTAAGGTTGAAAATCACAGGTAGGAAGCAATACGAGGATTACTATGTGGAAGAGAAGGGCATGGAGAGGCCGAATGTCGAGTGGTGGAGTACCACGTATGATGCGCTCAAGGACGGGGAGTGTGAGGTCGACGATCCGACGCTGGAGTCGATATTGAAGGAGGCGGGACGTACGCCGAAAGCACTTGAGGAGACGATTGAAGAGATGTTGCGGTGAGCAAGTAGGAACTCCAACAGACTAAATACATGTAGTTGAGTTGCGACGTTACGATCACCCTTCATACCTCCCCACCACACACACACCCTCCCTCAACGCGTCAACGTCTCCATCAAAACACACTCACACCCCTTCCTCATCTTCCTATCGCAACACGGCGCACTTTTCTCCCCATCCCACCACACCTCCTCTTCCTCTTTCGCCATCTCCTCCTTCTCCCCCTCACTCCTCTTTTCGTTCTTCTTACTCTCGTCAGATATTGTCTCAGCCGATGTCGACTTGTTCACCACCGCCGTCCGATCAATAGCGACGGCGACAAACGGGCGGCGCGAGGGGGGCAAGCGGGCGAGTTGTGCGCGGCCGAAGGTTGACATCATGGCCGTGGCTGGTAGGGCTGGATGTCGTTGTGGATTTGTATGCGATGTCTGTTGTCGCTGTTATAATTTCTGCGCGGCTTCTTGGAGGGCAGGATAGCGGCGCAGTATGATAGCTGGAATGTCTCGAAGCATTTGTTGTTTGTATGGTTTTGTGTGCGTGGTGGACGCAGATCTAAGTCAAACGCAGTAAGACAGTAGATATACGCTGCGAGACAGTTTCGTGCCGTCTGGCTCTAAGTCATAGGAAAAAGATCATTTTACCACTTACCATGGTTCTTGCTTGGGATGTGTTCATGGGCTTCTCATCTTTGAGCCGTGGTGCTGGCCGACTCAACCACGGAACAGGGAGCTTGGAGGTTATACGCACACAACTCGCGAAAATGCTGAAAAAAACTAAGAATACAACGTCGTGTTCGATACCAAATACCTCGCTCAAACATTCAAGTTTATAACCTTACACGAATAAATTTACAGCTCTAGGTCACGCCCGCACCCTCGCTGCATTTTCGTTCCTTTCCGTCAGCGCGCCAAATCCAAAGTCCTTCTTCCGCTTGTTACCCTTGCGATCACCATACTGCTCGTCAAACTTCTTGATCGCAGTTAGACTTGTCATGTCTTCTGATATACTGGCGCTTATTTCTTGCAGCGCTTTGTCGAAGTGGCGGGCGTGGAGGATGCGCTTCTCGGGGAAATTGTAGGCCTGGCCACGGACAAGGTGGAGGGCTTTTGGTGGGGTTGGAGATGTTGAGGAGGTCGAACTAGTAGTGGGCGATTCGGCGGTGCTCACCGAGGGGCTATCCGACTCTGATGGAGGTGCCTCGATCTCGAGAGTCGTTTTCGCGACTTCTCTTGCAGCGTTTTCGTTTTCTTCTTTGACGCATGCCAGTGCCGCTGATACAGCAATGTTCTTCAAATCGCTTCCACTGTAAAATGGTGTGCGTTTCGCAAGATCTTCGAGTTTGACGGCGTCATCAAGCTGTTCACCGCTGAGATGGATGCGCAAGATCTCCTTGCGATCGGCTTGCGTGGGTAGGTCGACTAATAGGCGTCGTGGTAGGCGTCGGATGACAGCATCGTCCAGGTCAAATGGCCGATTTGTAGCCACCATGACGAAAACCGAGAGATCGTTCAGGCCGTCCCACTCCTTCAAAAACTGGTTGAGGATATCTCGATGAGACGATCGATCCCGCATAGCATCCCTCGATGCAAACACGGCGTCTGCCTCGTCGAGGAACACGATACATGGCGACAGTTTCCGCGCTAGCGAGAAAATTGCTGCGACGTTCTTCTCGCCCTCGCCCACGTATTTGTCCATGATTTGACTACCAGACACCTCTAGTACCGTACTGCCACTCTCTTTCGCTACAGCCTTGGCAAGAAGTGTTTTACCAGTACCCGGAGGACCATATAGCAGCGCGCCAGAAATTTTCTCCGTTGCGAGTATACCGTAATTGAATGCATCAGGTCGCAGTAGCGACAACGACGTTATTGTGCGAATTGAGTCAATGGTCTCAATCGGCACGTGCACTTGGTCGAATGTCGTCTTGATCTGGTCTGGGTCCGCAATGCCAGGCATAAGTCGCTTCTCATGTTTGGTTGCAGTTACTCCGATTTGATGAAGCTCGCGCTGGCGTTGCAACCTCTTTTCGTCCTGTTTCCGCTTAGTTTTCAACTCGGCGCTCGCTTCTCCCTCTAGTCGCTCGGAGTTTAGTGATCTTCTTGGCTCTGCAGCAGCGTCAAACGACGCGTACTTGACGGTGTCGCTCGCCTTCAAAAGACCCATGGCAAGAGCAACGTGTGCCCAGCTCATTTGCGGTATAGGACCTTCTGTGTCTGCGGAGTTGCTAGCTGGGCTTGTAATGTGCAGTCCAAGAGCTGTCAACGCTATTCTATGCACTTCATCGTACGTTAAGACTCTCTTGAGATACGATTCTGGGAATATAGACACCCATGTGCGGAAGAGTTCTGAGCCCTGCTCCATATCTGTGATGTCCGATGCTGCGACAGGATCCAATGACTTCAGCATGTCGCGCAGATGGGAGATGTTGATGCTCCGAATTTTACTCTTCTCCACGGGCGAGAGTTCGGCAGACCGTCGGAAATGGTCTCTGGTATGGGCGATCACTTCATCTAGACTGGATTGGTTGGAGTCGGACTCCGCTTCGACAACAATGGTCCTGAAGAAGCTCGATTCGCCTTCGCCCTGAAGACCACGGACTCCACTGTAACATGTCAGCGCCAAGTCATTATTAAGATTTGAGTGATCGTACCTTGCGGATAGCTCCGGCGTGAGCTCACGAGAACATGTACTGCCAACAATCATGATACTCTCACCAGCAACACGCCGCTTTCGAACCACCTCTTCAAGCTTCTGGATTATTCGACCACCGTAGTGTGTAGCATTGAGCTCCTTGAAGTCTTTCACGTATATTATCTTCGACTTCTTAGGAACTTGAGACGACTGTGATGTTGATCCAATATTGGCAGACATGCTAATGCCAGCACCTGCACTCGCTGGCAGAGCGGAGTTGAGCTCAAGTTTGGTGCCCTCGGAGCCTACCGAATAGTCGAAGAATGCAGGTGATTTTGAAGAAGTCGCTGATAACGTCGAATTTCGCGAGGACGACGTGGCATCTTCAGTACCCACCAGGCCCCGTGCCTGCTTTACTTCACTTGCATCAAGTAGTGATTCTAGAAGAGTCGCTAACTTAAGGTCTTCTAGCTGAACTTCGGGTTGACTTTGAGTGCGACTGGTGTCTTCGTTCGCAGTATTTGTGTTTGCGTCATACTGTGCAGCTCGAACTCCAGCAAATTGCATACCCTTCATGCTTTCGCGTAAAGCTTTGTATGCTGATAGTGGCAACGAAATGGCGCGAATCGCGAAAGGGTTTGGCTGCTCCATCGACGGCGGCTGGCCATGTTCTGGCTCTTCTTCAGCAGCGCCTACGATCTCGTCTATAACGGTGGGAAGCTCGGCACTCAAACGATATGTCTCGTAGCCTAGCGATCGTATTGACCGTGGTGTTGGCTCAGCCACTTCTCCTAGATAGTCACCACCCAGTTGTGCGAGGTCCTGGGCCTTCAAGGTAATGACATCTGACCCCAATTCCTCCGCGATCTCGTATATGCAAGCATCGACAAGGTTCTCGTGCTCAGCGACAGGCGAGTGAAGTGTTACGTTGGTCTTGGCAGAGGGAAATGAATCGCTAGCGGAAGGCCTCAGAGTGGACAACGAAGCTGCGATGGTTGCCCTGATCTCTGCATGTACTAGTGGTGATAATCGCCTTGACATTAGCGCACGCCGTGCTTTGGCAGCGGTCATCTTCTTCATCCATTTATTGAACTTGGTTGAATGAATGATTGATTGCTGGAGCCTCTGCTCCGAAGTCAAGTTGGGGTCGGTCATGATGTCCTCTAGTTTACGGGCTAACTTCTTGACCTTGGCTGCCTCCCGAGCAGAAAGTCCCGAGGTCTCATCAACATGTGGAGTTTGTGTTGAAAGATCATGGACGGTTTGCTCCATGGAAGTGCCGGATTGGACGTCGGATGACGGGGCCGGGCCATCTGTTGTCGATGATGGGGATGTGGTTGTGTCGGCAACGTTGTCTTGGCTCGACTCGGAGTCTTTCGCAGAAGCCTTGTTCTCGACCAAGGCTATCCGCTCGTCGAGATAGTTCTCAACCTTGCGCTTCTCGTGGTCATCCAGGCGGCGGCCCCACAAGCCACGCACTAGCCGCGACAGCACTTGTGCAGCGTCCAGATCCCTCGATGCCGGTACGGAGCATGTTGCCTGCTCTCCCGAATCTTCGTGGGACACGGTGACGGAGAGAGCCGCGGGCCTTGAGCGATGTTCCGTGCTCTCCGCTCCATCTTCATGCCGTATGACTCTACTCTTCAGAAACCAGTCCGGTATGTGCACAGGCGGCAATCCTTCAGATTTCTTCGATCTCTGTTGCCGTCGCAAAGCGGCCGAGTATCTGCGGGACGTCTCTCGCGAGCGCTGGAGCTTCTGCGCTAGGAGCTCTGGATCGTCCTTCGCTACCGCAGCGTCGCCATGCTCGTCTGCTGCTGCCTTCTCGCCGTCTGGTTTGCCGGCGTCATTCTCGCCAATTGGAGTGCTGTCCGGGGCCGGCGGTGGGTTTGCAGCCTGGGCGAGTGCGCGCGTCGTATGGAGGCCTCGAAAGCGTGGTGTTGACGGGTAGCGGCGGCCGCGGATGAATCGCGCTGGAGGTCTTGCAGTGGACGCTCGCAGTGCTGGTCGTATGACGTACATACGGACGTCTGAAGTACTCCCGGGGACTGGGAGTTGGAGGGCCTACAGGAAACGGTGCAGGCTCGGAGAGGGCGAGCAAGCGGTGCGCCGTCGTGTGTGATGGCGATGGCTTGGTCAACTTTCTTCAATATGTGGTTCGTAAGGGTCCAGCACTAAGAGCGCGCTTGTCGCGGCTAACTTTGCCACCAAGACCTGTGTAGGAACATCGTTACCACGACGAACATGTGCTTGCAGATGACAATGAAAATTGCGCCGAGAGGACGAGTTTTTCTAGTGGTTTGTACTCTTAGAACAGTCATACTCCTGACCTAGCCATGATCGACAAAGCCTGTTGACCCATTAAATTGGGGCAGCTACAAGTTTCTCCCCCGGTACTACAGCCAGCATACGTCAACCAATATACACAGGTTCTATAGTGCAATCCAAACTTGGTGAAGACGACGTGTGGACCATCGCTTGCACAAGAGTTGCAGCGCTAGATGGACGCCATGGAGTCATCTAGCACCTTGCCTGAGTCGTGACAACGAAAAACAATATTGTGGCATCCTTCGAACCACGGTATAAACACTCGGACTCCTTCGACTCATCAAAGAAGCTCAACATACACCCTCCGACTCTCTGGTACCACCCTTGGTTGTGCGCAACATGTGGAACGCGATGCGCGAATCTGAGATTCTGGTAGCAGAACCATGGAAAGGATGCGAACATTGAACCAGAGTTCCACTCTGCTGCCTTCCAAGCACTCATACTTTGGTGTTCATGTGTTGAGCAGACAGTTATTCGAAAGTCTTAAGTATTCGAATTCTTACCGGCCATTCTTTTCTGGACTCCTGTCGACCATCTCGTCTACCCAATACATCACATTACGTTTCCTCCGTCCAACACGCTGCAAAGATGTCATCCATAGACTGCGAAAAAAACAGTAAGTCACTCCTCTTGCTCTGGAGGTGGAACTACACTTTCCATCCTCGACAAGCTCAAGACTTGGGCTAACAACCTCAGATCCGGGAACACCTGAATCATCCATCATCTGTGGGAACAATGGAGCACAAGTGACATCCTCACAACAGGCGAGAATCATGTGCTCAACATCTCTGGTGGCATTCACAGTCGTCGGTAAGTGAACTTCTAGACAGTTACCTGTTGCATTTCCTCACACTCCTTAATGCTCGAGCGTCGGTGCTGACAAGAGCAGGATGCACTCAAGCGTTTGGCGTATTTCAGGCTCACTATGCGCGCGCAGAAGCCGCAGAAGCCGGTATAGTTCGTCCTGACGAGTTGATGAACCGCGCTCTGATCTCGGCCATCGGATCCTTGGGGAACGGAGGAATCGTTGCTGTATTCGCGGTGTTTTACTATCCCCACTTACCTCGCATCGGGGTGCACGTCAGAACCCTGTGTTTCACTGGGACGTCATTTGTTGTGCTCGGGTTGGCAACAGCGGCTGCCAGTCAAAGTGTAAGCATCCAATGACTCCATATACTGAGGAGCTTACTGACTGAATTAGGTATGGCATCTGTTCGCCAGCCAGGGCGCGTTGGTTGGCATTGGAACAGGGATATTGCTCTACGTGTTGGCACCAATACTGCCGGAATATTTCCCCAAGCGTTCGGGGCTTGCTCAGGGCACCATGTTCACAGGTAAGACACCAATCTCAGGAACCACTTCGAACTGTTGCTGACAGTTATAGCTGCCGCTGTGGGTGGCACGTCGTTTTCTCTTGCGATTACAGCACTCATTGAGAACGTGGGTATACGTGGGACACTCGGCATTCTCTCCGCAATCAGCCTGGTAACCTTGTCGACTGCCAGTGCGCTGGCGCTCCCACCGCGCAAATTCGAGAAGCGGAGTACAGAATTCGTCGGCTGGAGTGCGTTCAAGCAGCCATTGTTTGCATGCCTTTTTCTGGTCAACCTCATCCATCCTTTGACACTGGCGGTGCCCATGGTGTTCGGGCCAGAGTTTGGGGAGTCGTTAGGGATGGGGATCACCAAGGCGTCCTATCTGCTAGCCGTCAACAGTGGCGTTGGCATTCTCTCCCGGATACCCGTTGGTGCTCTCGCAGACAGGATTGGGCACCAGAACACACTTCTTATCGCTACTAGTGTGTATGTCCTTGCGACGTGGTCTCTCTGGCTCCCGTCGGCCCTTCACGGCACTGTTGGACTTTACATCGGCATGAGCGTCTGCCATGGACTCATCAACGGCGTCTTCAACATCGTCATGAACTCGGCGCAAAAGCAGTTGTTTGGCGACGAGATGTACTATCCAAAAAACGGGGTCATGACGACAATCCGGGGAATCGGGTACGTGATAGGTGTTCCAATCGCCGGAGCACTGGTGCACAAAGTGGCCAACGAGAAGCTCAAGGGAGTCGATTTCGTATCGCCGATCGTCTACGTGGGAACACTGCTGGCAATCTCGTTGGCGTGTCTGCTTAATGTGCGCCGTTTAGACGCGAAACAGAGCGGATGGAAGTGGGTGAGATGAAGGCGTTGATCGAGCGCGTTGAAGAGGTTCGCAGTAGCAATAGATTGCTATCGGTACAATTAGTGCCTTACTAGTATCATTATACCATGTTTTTATAGGGTGTTTGATTCGCGGAATATGAAGAGGTGTTATAAGAGGTGCTTTTGTTTGCGTCCCGAGTGATGCGAGATGCCGTTTCAATCGGAGCTGCCGGGAGCAAGCGAGTGACGATGCGTTCCGCTGCACCTGGGCAGCCCTAAGACGAGACACAACAGGCGGACACCTGCATTGCGGCGTCTGTGCCCCCAAGACATGGTCGTCAATATGGCTCTGCGACGACAAGGATGGACGCCGCATAGCTGAAGAGTGATTGCAAGAAGAGTGGTATGATAGCTCGAACTTAGCATGAGCTGTAATGTGATGGAGATGCATGGTGGCAGAGGCGAGTGTCTGTGAATGGCTGGTGCCCGCCACCCTGGGTAGTTCCTGAGGCTCGTGCAGGATCGTCGTTGCCGGATGGTGGAAAACAAAGGCTGCACGCTCGTGCCGGCGCTTTCACTCCCACATGCACGTTCAATTGCGCTGCAAAGATTGCCGCGAGCTGCAGATACGCTCACCCTTCACCCTCGCACGCACATAGTCGCTTTCCCGTTGCGCAATTGCAGTGCATGTATAATGTTTGCATAGCAGCTTCAGCTCCAGCTTCACCCTTGCCCTGGCCTGGCCTTCCTCTAGCTCCTCGTGCCGCGCATCCCCTCACCAACACATTCCGTTCACTTCACCGGCAAGTACTTGCCATGACGGCCTGAAATGTCTTTGCGCCTTCGCAATCCTCCGCCACGACTGTCTTGGAAGAGGCGATGTCGACTCCACACAACTCCAGGATGATGAGCCCTTCCCTGGGGCCCGGCATCAGACTTAATCCCTCGCCATCCCCATTTTTCAAAAACACCCCGTTGCGCTCTCCGGTCAAACCAGGGCGCGCCGAAGTCAGCCTCGCCCTCCGCCAGGTGGTCGGAACTACAGCAAACACGGCCAATGCCTTCGACAGCCTCCCATCCGGGCGCTGCTTTGCATACACGGCAGGCGCGGCCGCTGTGATTGCGACTGTCGACGACGAGCACCATGTCTCGCAGCGCTTCTACCGCGCGCGGCCGACCACCAACCCTATCAATGCCTCTGCATCTATATACGGAGGGCCCTCGACGCCCACCCAGAACGAAAGCCGCAACCGGACGGCGGCTTCTCTGCGCGACGCTGGCTTTGGCGGCTCCCCTCTGGCCTCTCCAGCCCTTAACGACTGGCCAGACTCGCCCGGCAACAGGGCGTGGACGATGAAGGAGAAGATCAAGGCGGCCACGTGCGTCAGCTTCAGCGCGGATGGAAAGTACCTGGCTGTGGGAGAAGTAGGTCATATAGGTGCAACAAACATTCTCCCCCCAGCTAACGCTTATGTAGACCGGCTACAAACCGCGCGTCCTCATCTTCTCCACATACGTTGACGCGCCCTCCGACACGCCCCTGACGTCTCTTTCCGACCACACGTTCGGCGTCAACTGCTTGGCCTTCAGCCCCGACTCGAAGTACCTGGCGAGCTTAGGCTCCTCCAACGACGGCTTCCTGTATATCTGGAGCATCAATGCGCGCACCGGAGCCGCTACACTCTATGCTAGCAACAAATGCGTCAGCCACATCAACCGAATGGCGTGGATGGGCAACAAACTCATCACCGTCGGTACTCGCCATGTCAAAGTCTGGAAGATCGACGATCCCACCTCATCGATACGACTGTCCAAGGCTCGTCAGAGCGATCTTTCCTTTCTTACTGGCTCCGCTTATAAGACTCTCCCCGGTCGAAACTGCATCTTGGACAGTCTGAGGGAGGCAACCTTTACAAGCGTCGTCGCTGTGGCCCCGAACAAGGCCATCGTGGCATCAGACAAGGGCGAGGTATGCCTCATCGATGATAGCAGTTCGGATCAACGCTTCATCAAGCTCTTTGAAGCCGGCTTCCCAGTCACCTCCATGGCTGTAGACGCAAAAGGAAGGCTGCATCTCGCAAGCAACCAAGGCGGCCTGAAGACTGTCAACGTCCGCGATATCACCAGCAATCTGACGCCGCCACCCTCGCCGTCCCCTCGAGTTGAATCACCAACCGTTTCCGTGACAGACAGCAATCAGGTTGGAGCCATTGCTTGCTTGGCCGACTATGTTGTGACTGTGGACTCACAGCGCGCTATTCGTCTCTCACATCTCTGTGCGCTTGATGACGAGTCGGTGGTGGGCGATGTGGCTCATACGCTACCTGCGCATGGCGACTCGGTGCTTGGCGTGACAGCCCTCCTTTCACAGTCCAATACCTTGAATGCATCATATTATACGTGGGCAGCCGACGGCACAGTACTATTCTGGAACGCAGATGGGAGCTTTGGAGACTCCCTGCATGTGGCACTTGAGCAGCTTGATGGCCCTGACCCTGTTCCAAACGAACTGCGAACAGTACGCGCCTCCGCCGATGCTAGCTTTCTAGTCACGGGCGACAAGTATGGTGTACTTAGAATCATCGACTCTCACTCCAAGGCGAGCGTGTATGACTTCAAAGCGCACGCTGGAGAAATCACCAGCATCTCGGTCTACGAGGAAGACCAGCTCGCTTTTGTTGCATGCGCCAGCCGAGACCGAACAGTCCAGATTTTTGCGCGCACTGGCGAGACTTGGGATCTTCTCCAAACCCTTGACGAGCATGTCGGAGCTGTCAATGGTATTCATTTCTCGCGAAACGGCAAGAGACTCGTATCCTCTTCGAGTGATCGGAGTATCGTGGTTCGCGAGCTTCTTACTCGTGAAGACGAAGGCACTGGAACGATCCGCGCATTTGTCATGCTGCGAGCCATTATGCTCAAAGCATCTCCAGTATCCGTGACCTGGGACGTGGACCAAGACGATATTTTACTGGTGTCATCAATCGATCGTCAGGTGCATAGGTACGACATCCGCAACGGACAGTGTCTCAATAGCTTCCGGGCTTGTGATACCGATGGTGGTGACGCGGTTGTTCTATCTTCGCTGGTTCACATCTCGCGTGGCTGGAGTTCACCATTGATTGCCGGCGTGTCCAGTACTGACAAGTCAATACGAATCTACGAAGAGAATGGCTCCCTGCTCGCTCGTGACTGGGGTCATACCGAGGGCGTCTCGGACATCTCCCTCATCCAGAAGCCAGATGCAGGGGAAAGTGACAAGTCCCTCGTGACTGTTGCAGTAGATGGCACCATCTTCATCTGGGATCTAGCATTACAGTCTTCTAGTCGTCATGACCTCTCAAAGTCTATGGACTTGCTTGGGCCAAGCACTCCGTCGAATGCAGAGTTACTTGCTAATAAGCCCCCTTTGCGCCGTGTCTTCTCGCAATCTGAGTTGGCACGATTCCAACGTTCACCCGAGGATGATAATGTCACTCCAACGGGCAATAGATCGCCAAAACTACGCAAGAGGGTTTCAAAGTTCTCGTTGGCCCAGACGCCCAAATTGGAACCTTCGCCAATGCCTGGAAGTACCAGAGAAGGTCGAGCGAGCGGTTGGCAAGGTTCCCTTCGTCGGAACAAGAACCGCTCACCCTCGCCGCCCAGTCCTCGCAATCCACAAGTTGCGAAACGACGCACTTCGATGGACGTACGGCCACGCACTAAGGCTCCCGTTAGTGAATTCGGAAGTCTAGGTGCGTCAACCGAGAGCTTATGTAGGACCCTGCGTGCCTATCGTAAACGTCTCGCCACGAACACCGACACTCTGCGCTCTGAGCTCGCAAAGGAGGTCGAAAGGGAGCTCGCAATGACAGCTAGAGCGATTGGTGACCGAGTCAAGTCTAAAGAGTTCGATGAAAGTGTCATGGTCAAACTTCTCGATCAATACTCGGAGAGACTAGTGACCATGCTTGACGAGAGGATTGCGGCAAGCGTGGCACAGCGGGTCCGCGAGAACAGCGTCGGTAATTTCTCAGAAGGCGCAGAGTCGCCCACACTCGACCATAGTCCACAACGATCCAGGGAGGATAGCGAGGCTGCGGTAGACTCGTTAGCGGAAGAGTCAAACGCCGAGACGCTCGTAGTCGAGAGCATCGAAACGAGCACTGCTGACTCATCCTGATGGTCACCACATTGAGTATCTGCGACTGTATCATATCATCTCACGACTATCACGAACCACGATCAATAGGCGTTTACTGGGTTTTCTTGCCATGCCACATATTGGGGCGTTCAGGGTTGCGAAACACGTCAGTTCTAGGCACATCCCGAAGTCACGACTTAATGCGCATTCGCCTTCGGATCGCCTACACGTAATCTTAGTTCCTATTCCTTGCACTCTAGCAATACACAAAAGTTCTCTGCATCTTCCATATTTCCCCATCCCTAGGGTCATGCGTGTTCTTGCTGTCTTACTTCATCTCTTCCTTTACTTCCTTCCAGCCTAACACAAACACGGCAAATGTATCGTCTGGTAATTACTACAACTCCTCCCACTCGGCGTATCGCTTCCTGTCTGCAAATACAGATCGTAATAACTCGCGTCCGTCGATTTACACACCAGCCAATTCAGTTCTACATCAAAGTCAGCAGCCGTCCCATCCCAAAGCTCCCCTCCCAACCCATCAAGATCGGCTTAACTCACGCCTCCCATAACTACTCCCCTGCACCGTAATGATCGTATCCCCCTCCAGTCCCCACGCCGTCGTCGTGCCCGCAGCTTCCCACGCCAGCGGCTTGTAACTCGTCGTCGCAGTTTGGATGTTCAGGTACTGCGACGTCTTGCGCGATTGGATCGTGCCGCCGATGGTGAATTCGTCGGCGGAGGACTCGGGGCCCAGCACGGGGACAGAGGCGTTTTTGGAGTTGGATTGCAGGTACAGGTGGTAGATTGGGTCGCGCACGCCCCGGATTTTGCCGATGGTTGCTGCTGAGGAGGAGGAGGTGGTGGGGAGGGAGTGCGTGGGTGCGGAGACGAGGAGGAGAAGAGGCAAGAGGAGGGAGAGCATTGTGGATGAGGGGGTGGTTGTGGGTATTCGGGAATGCGAGTCGAGGGGGAAACCGCGGTTATTGTAGGACTGTCTTGATATGATCGTCGCCCCGCATTTGCTGGTCTTGTGTGTAATTTGGGATTTAGATGGGGTGCGTCAGGTGTTGATGCGGATGTACCGGCGGATATATTAAGTATCCTTGTAGTGTTGCGAACCTCGTTTGTGCTACTACTTGTAGGGAAAACACGATATCTTACTAAGGATATACAACAGTGCGTAGAACGAAGACGAGAGTAACAAGGTGATGCCATTGGCATGTTTGGCCAACCATACACATGATCAAGGATAAGGTAACATCAGTAGATTCCTCAAGGCAAGTAGCTTAATCGAAGCGTACATCCTCACCAGTTCCCTATCATCACACTCTCTCAACATCTAACCACCCATCATTCCTAACCAATCCACCCACCGCCCCACTCCCCCGGCACCCCCTGGGCACCGTCCTAAACGGCGCAGCCGCCGAATCCGCACGCACAAGCATCCTCTTACCCGGCATCGTCGCCGCCTCGGCCACCCTTCTCGCCATCGGCCTCGTGTACACGGGAGCGCACCTCCAAGCCGCGGGAATCGCAGCTCGACGCTGTCGAAGGCGCTGCTGAGCGAAAATTGCGCAGAGACGCTTGTATTCTATGCGAAAGCGCTGGCGCTCTGAGGGCGTGCGTGCAGCGGCGAAGACGCTTTTAACGGCTTCGAGAGTGGTTTGGACGTGCAAATAGCGTTCGGATGCGAAGCGCCGGTTGGGGAGGGTTTTGGAGTAGGTGTTGGGGTGAGCGTAGTGGAGTGCTTGGGGCGTAGTGGTGGTGAGGGATCGACTGCGGATAGCGGGTGGTTTGGTCGCTACTGCTTTCGCGGTAGTTGGTTCAGTGGGAGGAAGTGAGGTGTCGAGGGAGGAGCGAGGGGCGGGTGGAGAAAGCGGTGAGGTGGTATTCGAAGACGCGGGGAGTTGTACAGGTTCTGTGACTGGTAGGGACGGAAGGACTTTGGGCTGGACAGGCTCGGGAGTGGGTGGTAGAATGTCCTTGGGATCGCCGGTGTTTATTGCATATTGGATCATAGGAGGATCAGGAAGGCACACGGGCTCTGTGACTGGTAGAAACCGAGGCTCCTCCCTTTGATCGGCGGTTAAAATTGGTGTACTAGTTTCCTCTTCGCCGACAATTTCGAATGGACCGTGAGTATCCTCTGGTGACTTTGCATCCTGGGGCTGATCAGCCTTGGGATTGTCGGTGATTTTCGTCCATAGGCGTCTCAGTGGTTTCAAAAAGCGGGCTCCCTGAGGACTCTTTCCTTGCCCTTCGATAGCGCGTGAAGGCCTGGCTGGCGGTTTGTTAGTCTTTCTTCACATTTCTATAATAGAGTTTGGTGCATGCCTACACGTCACTACAGACTTAACGCGCTTGGATAACCTCGTCAACTCAATATTCTCTACTGCATTAAGTCTTTTCTTGACAAATGCGCGTGCCTTTAGTGTGATGCCCTCATGATGTGTGGGGATGTTCGCCATGTTCGGAAGAGGTGGGATTTAAAATTATATGGGTTAGAAACAGTGCAGACGAGTAGCAGTTAACGAGCCTTTGGGAACAAAAAAATAACATTACAAGCGAAAATTGACGGTGATGCGGAGAGAACATAGTCATACCATGGTACTCGTGCCCACATAAGATGGTTGGACCCTGGAAGCACGGCGAAAACCTACGTGACCCAGGCGACTCTCTGCAAAGCGTGCAGATATAGAAAACTGACGTCTTCAACCCAACACACATTTCGTCTTGTATAGTCAAGACTTATATAGACATAACATAGTAGTATTGTAGTCTCTGTCCTTTCATAAGCTGCCCGTACGCAGAGCTAACTCAGGGCCAACCATATAAACAAGTAAACTCCCAACGCTCGTAACAGTGCTTCGTTTAGACAGTGATTATGGAATATTCCCGCTCGCGAAGGTGGACGTCGGCGGCTCGATCGTTCGTCAACGGTAGGTGAACACAATGGTTCGTTAGGCACTATTCGCTGTTAAGACCCGTTATTAATTACTGACTTGAGAGTAACCTTAGTGCTTGCGCAAGTATACATATTAGTGAGGTAGGAGACAACAAGACTTACTATAAACTCAGGGTGATATCGCCGCGGATACTCGCTTTGAGCTCAATCTCAATCTCCAGGTTGGCCTCCAGCGTTAACTTCAGTCCATCTTGGTTCTTCAAATCGTTGCTTTCGTCCCGGGGCGGGGCTTCGGTGGGATGGGTGCCACGCATTGGAATCTCGCCTCGCATGGCGCGCGCATGGGTGACGGGGCCGTCCATGGATGTGCTGTCTGGTCCAATGCGCTCGAACATACCCATCTTCTGAAGGTCGCCGTTTGCATCTGCTTCCTCGAGCACTTCCAACGACGTCGTGTGCATGTATTTGCCGTCTTTTAGGTCTTTCTCTAAGCGACTACGACGCGCTCGGCGTGAAGAGGAGCGTGAGCGGGCTGACTGTAGACCGGCTTCACGCTTCTCTAGCTTCTTCTTGTTGATAGCCCGTTGCTGTGCCATCGTCGACCGCTCATGCGGCTCAGAGTCCGAAGCGGAGTTTTGATCTTTGTCGGCCATGTCGGGTGGTAGCTTTGCTATCATTCAATGATTGAAGGGATGGTAAGGAAGGTATCTCAATGTTCAGGAATGGGGCAGAAAGAACCAGCAGAACGGCAGAGCTCTAGTCAACGGTCAGGGCGGACGTACAGGCGGCACCGGTTAGCCAGTCCAAAATCAAGATTGATGCAACGGCGCTGGGATGCGCTGCACGGAACATGCTGGCACACAGAGCGCCACCATCAGCCCGTTTGAGCGAGTGACCCAGATATCTGACGTCATTACGGACACGGTAGAAGGAGCCGACAATGTCACCACATGCTCTGAGCCTGACTTGGGGACGGAGGCGAATACAGGGGTGTCGTTGCAAGTTTAGTTCGCGGCTGACGACAATTTAGACCGAAAGTTGGCAGCCGCGTGTTACGGATTGAGACTTGCATTGTGCGGGGCAAAATGCGGCCATAGCTTCATGCATGCAGGACGGAGTTCCCAGCCGCGTGTGCCCTCGATCAAAAGCCAGCTTTCAAGTTGTATGGCATGAAATGTCACTGGAATCAGGAATACGTGGACTTGTAGCGTAGATTCCTTCTGCACACATACATGCAGCAGCTATGATTGATTACACTATGTAAGGTTCAGATGAACGCCATTGAATTCCCAGGAAGTTGCGAGCGCGTGCAAAAATAAGATAATGCAGTGTCTTCGTGCTCAGTTTCTAAGCAGGGTCAGCGGGTGTGATCGTTGCTATGGGCTCATGGGGACAACTTACAGAAGTCCAAGGGTGAGATCACCATGGATCTTGGCCTTCAGCTGGATCTCAATATCGAGATTGATTTCCAAGCGCAGACGAAGCTGCTCGCCGCCGCCCTTCTCTTCCTCTTCACCGCCGCCACCGCCGGTCAGGCCTCCGAGTGCCTTACCAGCGGTGTCGCCAACTTGATTGACAGCGTTACCAGCAGTATTCTGGACCATCTCGCCGGCACCACCCACCATGTCTCCACCGGGGACGTTCTCGGTGATGTCGTCAAGTGGGCCTCCTCCCTTTCCGCCCTTCTTCTGGCGTTGGCGGTTGCGGCGGCCTCCAGAAGCGGAGACGTCAGATCGCGTAGCAGACTCAGCATCTGAGTCGCCGCCTCGCCGTCCACGTCCGCGAGACTGTCGGCGTCTCGATTGCGATTTCGACTTTTGCTGTTGGGGCTCGGGTTCCGAGTCGTCGGCATCGCCGCTCGTGGTTTGCTTGCGCCCTGCGTCCGCTTGCTCAGCCTCTCCTTCACCATCGCTTTCGGGGGCAGGAGTGGCTTCAGGAGTGGGCTGCTGTTGAGGCTTTTTCCCACCCAACTTCTTCGGCGTCTTCTTCTCGGTCTTCTTACTCGATGATTCCGCACTGCCCTTTGCTCCGAGAGAAGCATTGGCATCAGCTTGTCCCTCTCCAGAAACAGAGTTCTTTGTCTCCTCTACGGTGTCCGCCATGGTAGGAATTGATGATCAGTTGGATAGATTGCGAATGTGGTGACGCGAAAATGCAGTGCGCTGAAGATTGTCCGGGAAATGCAATAGAGATTCAAGGTGACGGCGCAAATTGTTAAGAGGAAAGTAGCAAAGGGCAGTAACCGGTTTGAAGATGCGAAGGTGCTTGCAACCCCTGCCCACACGAGCCACCCGTCATGCGGCCTGACGCAACAGTGGCACCAGCACTGGTTCCCCACCAAGCATGAGCTCAACTCGCCGCTAAAACCTGTCCTCAACCTTGCAAGCATCGAGTCGGGATGAAGGTTGCCATGATTCCGGAGCCTCAGAGTGCGGGCGTAGGGTGTCCACTTTGCCGTGCCGTCTCCCAGCCTCCGCGCCACAAATGCTCCGGCTGCCGTCATTGGAGCGCGTCTCGTGCATCAAGCTTGGTGTCTGGATCGAGCGCAGGCTAAGGTTGACATCAACGTTTCGGGATGGCAACGTGCATTCAGCGGCGTAAACCGCTCGATCTGTTTGGGATGGCAGGTGTTAGGGTCTCACGCCATCGTCGATTTCGATCTCAGGGTTGCTGTCAACATCCGAGACCAACACTTGCTCGATTCTAGAAATGCTCTCCTCAGGCCAAAAAGCGATCGATCGCATCGTGCGCGGAGATGGTGCGACGTTTGGAAAACGTTGGACTAACGGACGTTGAGCTACCTGGAAATGCAAACTTCGGAGGCAGCTACCCGGGACGGGCGTTTCTCCGTCCTCCGGTTGCCGACCAATCAAAGCCATAGCATGTGACGACACCATTTAGCCTTCCGACCTGAACACAGAACTCAGTAACATCGAAAGATTGAGGTGGAAAGCAATAAAATGGCAACACCAGATGCGCAAGAGGATGCTGCGCGACAGCGCATCATCAAGCATATGAATGCGGATCACCTAGATTCGGTATGTCCAAGATGAAGCTTCCACCAAGTGGAAGCTAACATGAATACTAGGTCCGCCGCTATCTCGAAGCATATGCCAAAAAGTCCATCCTTCAGACCCGGAGCGCACAGATGACAGACATCAGCCTCAACGAAATGAAGTTCAGTTGCAACGGCCAGCAACACGTCATCGCCTTCGACCCGCCCATGAAGTCGCTCCGAGAAGCACGTGAGCGCGTCGTGGAGCTCGACAAAGACGCGCTTCAGATTCTTGGTCGCAGCGACGTCTCTGTCGACAAGTACATTCCGCCGTATGTCAAGTTCGGGCATTACTGGAATTTCACGCAATGCGTGCTCGCCTACGTTCTTCTACCGTACCCTTTCGTTTGGCAGCACGGCTCGGTTCTGTACGACTCGTTTCTGTACCGCTTCCCATCCTTTGCGAACCTCATCGCTAGTGTTGGTTGGTATGTCGTGGTATTTATCATGTTACCCCTTCATTTCGTTGAAGCGGGCTTCATGGCGAGGAGATTGAGAATCAAGCATGGCTTGATACCGCTGGATGGTGTGTGGTGGCTTTGGGTGAGCAGCTGCTTTATAGAGGGTGTGACAGCAAAGTGGAGGCTGGATGGGTTAGTTGAGCAGAAGAAGAAGGAGAAGGAGGCGAAGAAGCATTAGTGTTTCCATAGCTGCCGGACCACCACAGTAATCTATTGGGTAGCATGGCGTGGTGGCACGCCGTATATGCACAGCCTCAGCACTGAGTGGTAGGGAAAAACCCGCAGAAGGGACAAAGCATACATTGTTCTTGGCTACAACGTGCAATTTACTCATGAAAGTTACTTGTGCTGCTAACACTGATATCTAATTCCCAAAGCAGCGATGTTCTCACTTCCAAACGATGTCATCGAAGTCTCGTAACAATACACATTTCCCGATAATCTCTCGAAAACTACAACAGTTTCGATGTCTGCTACCCAAGTCGGCTTTTATACCCGGCAATTAGCCAAACCGCCTCCAACCAAGAATGAAACACTGGGGATACCCCCACGAGAGCAGTGCAGCGTAACGTGGATTCACATTGATGCCGTAAGAAGCTAAACGTCATAGGAACGTACACTTGAGACGTACCAGACCCTTATGTGCTGGAAGTGGATCAAAGACTTTGCTCGCTTTGATGTAAACCTCAAAAGTCTATCAGGACACAGACTTTCAAGCAGCCAAGGTTGGGTGAGCTAAGCATGGAGTGGGGTTGGGGGCCAAAAGCGTGGGAAACGTGAATCGGACCCCAAGCGCAAGTGCGCAGCTGGTCAGCCACGTGTACCGGTGAATGGGGCGCAGTCTTACTAAAGAACGTGCAACGTGGTTGGCTGCTTCACGTTAAGGGGTAAGCGAAAATTCCTAAGGCGGTTCGTCGGGTCACATGTTTGCGGCGATGCAAATCGAGGAGAGCTCAGTTTGGAGGCCGTTGTGCGCTAATCTGCAAATGTGCTAGTGTTGCTGGTGTTGCTAGTATACGAAGTAGAACCCATCAATCGGAAGCCTTCCACACCCATCACTTACACAATCCTGGGGAGAAAAGTTTCTTATGGTCGTTGTCTGTCTGTACTAGTTTCGTAACGTTTCGGATAGTAGTGGATCTGCAACTCCAGTGCCCGCAGTCTCACTCTCCGAAGGGCACAGTAGACCCTGTCATAAAGTCAGTGAGAAGACCTCAGAAACATGATTCGCTGTCCGTACCATGATCTCTTCAACTCTTCGCGAGGTGTGCTGATCTTTGGCCAGCCCGAACCCGCCGCGCGCAAGCTGTAATTTGCGTAACTGGCGAGATTGCACAGCCTACCCAACATTAGAGTGTAGCTCGTCATGAGGCATAAGTACCTACCTCTTCCACAGTACCTTTCATGATATAGCGGATGATCTTCACGGATTTCTCTTGACCCAACCTGAGAACACGACCAATGGCCTGGCTTTCCACGGATGGGTTCCATTGTGGCTCAAGGATGTGAATATGGTTGGCTACCTTCAACTTGTTAAGGCTGGAGTGTATTAGATAAGTTCGGTGTGACGTGATGGTAACCAAACATGACATACCCTACTGCACCAGTCCCCAATGTGATCAACAAGATCCGGGCGCTGCCTAACTTCTCGAAGTCGGTAAGAATCTTACTTCTTTTAGTAGCTGATATCTGTCCGTGGATGCGACAATAAGCCATCGTGTGAGTGTCGAACATTTGAGCGACTATATCCAAGGTCGTCTTCCAAAAGGAGAACACGATGCTGATGTTGTCAATGTATGTCAGAAAAGTTGATGAGGAAAGCCTCACCATTTGTCGTTAATGCTTTGGCTCTGAACATTCTCCAATAGCGCTAGCAACTTGGTAGGATATTTACCATTCTTCACAGCCGTATGTCGCGTGGTGGCTGCCCCAGCTCGTAAGATGAATGAATTTCGTTCTCCACGCAGTTCGCATTCAGGACATTTAGCACGCCCGTCCTCCAGACTATCGTCTAGGTCGCCCTCGTACTCGGAAATACACTCACCACATATTAGATGTTGGCAGACAGTGAGTATACCGGAACTTTTATCATCTTTCTGGTACATGGTGGTTATATCGGTACCACACCGAGCACAAGCCGATGCTTCAGATGTCTGTAAGTAGCTCAATGCCTCTCCAGGATCTGAGGGCAGCCCATATGCGTTCACCCTCTTTGCCAGGGCATTGTCACCATCATTGCAGAAGAGCCGCATACCAAGAATGGCCTGTATAACATGTTGGTTTGCTCTCTTCATGCTGTGTCCGGAAACCGCTACGTTGATAGCTTGCTTGCAAAGCTCGCCAAAATCACGATACTTGATCGTCTCGTTCGCCGAGAGCTGGATATATTCAGTATGGGTTATTGGCTCCGGGAGGTTCAGTAAAGCTTTCGTACGCCGCAGACACACTGCTTCAAGGAGCTGACGTAGGTTCTTGAATCGCCCCGAAACATTAGCAATGACAGGTATAGTAATCTGCTTACGAAAGATCGCCAAATCTTCAAGTATAGGTACTTTGAGGAATTTCACCAAAGCACCTAGGTCTTCAAGGGAGTTTTGTATAGGCGTACCGGTCAAACACCATCGAAGCTTTGATGGAATGGCATGGATAGCCCGAAACTGCTGGGTCGCGGAATTACGGACGAAATGAGCTGATTGGTTCAGTGTTGTTGAGGCTCTGATGTGGGGGTGTTTTATACCTTCATCCAGAACAACGCGGTACCACTCAATGCGATGCAAGGTGGATCTTCCTCGACAAAAGTCAGCAGCAATGCTTGCATATGTTGTGAGCACAACATCATGCTGGAGCAATTGAGCCAGATCAATAGCCTTTCCAGGACCGTGAAAACGATATACTGAGATAGTACCAGGCATGATATGTCTGTATCGTCAGTGATCGACTTGGCAGAGACGAGTATACGCACTTTGCGATTTCCTCTACCCAGCTTTCCAAAAGTACTGAGATCGTTAGCAGTGTGGGTATAGCCTGACATGAGGATGCACTAACAAGCCGACGGTACGACCACCAAAGTACATTTGGACGGTGTAATGTCTTGCCAATACTGCATCGGCGCTCGAGTGCTGGTGTACGCAAATTGAAGAGCATGTCCAAGCGAGGTCACAATGGCGGCGAGCATAGATAAAGTCTTTCCGAGACCCATGTCATCAGCAAGGATACCACCAGTCACATCTTCCATCTCACTACTCTTCGCCCCTGTGATGACGTGTTTGAAACTGATCGATGAACGTAATCAGCGACAGCGATAGTCGGGAAACTGCAACGCACCAGAATAGATTGTTTGGAGAGATATGTGGCCTCCATAGAGTTAGTGAAGGAGGTAGATCCCCAGTCTCTCGCCTGAGTATGAAGTCGAC
Source organism: Ophiobolus disseminans (assembly GCA_010093685.1). Lineage (NCBI taxonomy): Eukaryota > Fungi > Ascomycota > Dothideomycetes > Pleosporales > Phaeosphaeriaceae > Ophiobolus > Ophiobolus disseminans. Next base: position 673,059 of record MU006220.1, read on the forward strand.
TGCTTCACTCTGGTGTCTATCTGATTTAGCACAAGATGAAAGTATCGACCGGAAACGTACTTAATTAGTGGTGTTCGAATGCTATCGTTCGTGAATGCTTCTTTCAGAAATCTCGACTGTGGTATGTGATCTAGTAGAGTTTCTATTTCCGAGCTTGACGCCTCATTGTGATTGTTGGAAGTCACTTGAGGTGGTGGCGCCGCCGAATTGTCGAATGATAAATGGGCCACGTCAGGCAACTTTAGATAATGAGGATTGTCGTAAGTAGCAGACCTCCCATCGTAGACCGGATCCTGTAGAAACAGTTTCGCTGCGGCGAGTGCTTCGCCGGCTGCTGATGCAGCGTGCTCATGTCCATATACGTTGAAACCGACCAGCAGTTGTGCAGCTTTCCCGGTCCGCTTCCATTGTGTCCTAGACTTTTCTAGGCACGAGATCGATACAACACAATCCATCTCGACACAGGGGAAGGTCGTCAGTCGCTTCAGGTGTTGTGAGGTTCGACCACCAAGACAGCCGAAATTCTCCCCGTCATGCAGCTTCAGCCAGCAAAACTCGCCGGTAAAGTCAAATTTCAAGTTCACGAAACCGCTTACCCCATAGAACGGCAAGGTATGTCTTGAAGCTAAGAGTGGATCATCTCTGATTTGTAAAGGTACATCAAGAAGCTGGAGGAAGTTATGCGGATGAAGTTTCCAGTCGAATTAGAGGTGCTTACCGAGCCATAACAAACTATGATATTTTTACTGCATCCCTCGGGATGTTTTGATCGGCTTCTACTGGATGCGCGAGAAGCATGGTAGGATGTCGTGTCGCTACGCGGTTCTACCGGGCGCTTAACTCTGTCATTCAGGTGGTGCGCTGGGCTTGTAGATTCTTGTAGATCCGTCAACGAAATGAATTCCTTTATTCGTGGATCTTAACACTAAACAGAAATGATGTCTTACCTGATGCTGGCTTCGGTGATGCAGAAAGCCGTTTTGGCGGCGAGTGGTCATCTTGTGGTTGCAGCAGCCTTTTCATTTCGGAGAGCGACCTCGACAAACCGATATCAGTTATCTATCGCATCTAGAAATCAATGCAATTATCGTTGTCGCTGCTGGGTGGCGATCATTCGCGACACTGTAGGTGCGAGACGTTGGTGTCGCAAATTTCGAACAAGTAGTATTGTGTCTTCCAAAGAACAACCAAAGACAGAGCCACGACGATGTATGCGATGCATCCGACATATCGAGCAGGCCGAGGCTGTGCAGGATTCTTGACCGGTGACAGAGTGCTGCGCAACATGCTGGCGCAGCAACGCGACGAGGCGCCAACCGTGGAACGCACGAGCCACTTGCAGCCTGCCTCTTGCATGCAAATGCGACTGCCTCACCGTTCATCAAAAACCATCGCAATTTATGTTCTGATTATGTTCAAAGACTCGAGACATTATGGCAAGTCAACAACAGGTCCACGCTACCGTCTTTCAGCTTGCGCTGCTGAAGTTCCAATCCACTTTGAGCGTCACGGAGAGAAAACAATTTGGAGCAACCACTCTCCACGATCTGAATGTTACGATTGAGACAATACAACAAAAGCAGAAGTCCGAAAGAAAGCTTCGAGCAATGAGCAAGCTAGGTCGGTTCCTCGAAGGCATGAAAGAATATGACAAGATTGTAGCGGTCTTTCTGAATACGAGCGAGCTGCTGGCATTTATCTGGGTGAGAACGGCCCAAACTATCTGCGTAGCCGTGCTAGTTGCAATACTGAACTCTTTTCATAGGGTCCGATGAAGTTTCTACTACAGGTGCGTATTGCTGCACCACCTTTGCGTATATATCCCCTCCACAAACGAGTTGGCCCGCTTTCATAACATTAGCACCCGGCATTATCAGCTGCAATTGGTCAGGTAGTGGGTCTAGACGTCCTCAACATAGTTTGCGCGAGGATGTCCAGGACATGCCGGGAGTAAGCATTCGGTACCCTGGTCGCGATGTCAATTATTGCCCCTACGTTAACCACAACTGACCAGAAAAGGTGGCCTCCACCTTCTACGAAGCATTCGACACTTTACTAGAAGCATACCAACGTATAGGCGAGCACATATATTTGCTTGCGCAGTACGAAACATACTTCCACAACCGACCGCACATGTGTGACCCGTTGACACTCATTTACGAAGACATATTACATTTTCATTCAAAAGCGATGAGATTCTTCAAGAAGAAGAGTAATCACTGCAGCTACTATTGACTCAGCAACCATCTAACAGCCTCCAGTGTGGCAACAGCTATTTCACGCGCTGTGGAAAACCTTCGAATTCGAGTTCGGCGCCATTCTTCGCGACATGCGCGAGCACATGACATTGATCCACTCACAAGCGACAATTACACAATTTACCGAGGTCCTCAGGACCCAGGAGGTAGCAAAGCTCGCTTTGGAGAACCAGAAAGCAGCCGAGTTACACAGGCGACGCCAAGTGGTGCGGCAGTGGCTTTCTGCTGCCAACTGTGAGGCTGATCAGGAAACATTTACTAACGTACGCAGTCACTACCCCAGTACTGGGCAATGGATCTTCAAGAACAATAAATTCAGCTCTTGGTTTGATCCCATCTATTGCTTGACGCATCTTTTGTGGATGAATGGCATACCCGGTGCCGGTAGGTCAATATTAAACACATCTGTATATAGTCGCGCTGACGTTTCATCAGGGAAAACAGTTTTAGCTTCTTTGATAGTCGAGGAGGCGCGTAAGCACCAAGATGTGTCTGTCATCTTCTTCTATTGTAGGTATCGCGACTGTGATAGAAACACGTTCCTTGGTGTTGCTCGCGGCCTCCTGTCACAGCTCCTATCTCAAGACGATGCTCTGCTTTCGTTCATCCATGATAAGGCATCTACAAGTGGACAAACGACGCTGTGTACGGAATCAATCGCAAAAGAGCTATTGGAGACATCTGTCAAGAACTGCGACAAACTCTATGTTGTGATAGATGGCCTCGACGAGTGCGAGAGAGAAGAAAGGAAACAGATCGTAACATTCTTCGAGAGCATCCAGACATCCCTACCACAAGACGAGGCTGACTCGTTACGTTGCTTATTCCTGAGCCAGGACGATAACGTCGCAAGAAAAGACTTCGCAAATATGTCCTCTTTCAAAATTACAGGATCCCATACAAAGCAAGACATCCATACCTACGCCATGGCACGAAGCCTGGAGCTTCAAGCGAAGTTTCAGCTACCACCGGATCGACAGCACTTCATACAGAGTCTGGTAACAGATACAGCAGATGGTAATGTATCACGGAGGGACCAATGTTCGGAAACTGACTCTGCCTAAGGCATGTTCCTGTTCGCACGTTTAATGACGTCTTATTTATTCGACCAAACCTCTGTCGCAGACCTCGATGTACAGCTCTTGCCAGAAAATTTTCCGCAGGGACCTTTGAGACTTGATGAAGCGTAAGCATAAAAAGGGCATTTGCGGCAATATGCTGACCAGACTAGTTACTCGCGGATTATGAAACGGCTATCGCAAGCAGCACCAACGCACGCGCAAACTCTTAAGCTCCTAACATGGATGGTATGTGCCAAAAGGTCCATGAAATGGCGAGAAATCCAGTGCGCTGTGTCACTTAATATTGAAGACCAAGTCGTGGACTGGGATCGCAAGCAATTCAGCGTTGATTCGAAGGACCTCTGCGGATCACTTGTGGAAGTGTACACCGACGGCACAGTCAACCTGGTACATCATACAGCGAAACGGTAAGAAAAACTGATTGAATGGCATTAGTCACATCACCTAGACTTGCAATGCTGACATGCTCCTAGCTACCTTATCGATCAAAGCATTGTTGATGTCGAGGCTGGTGAGCGCAACCTGGCTTCATTATGCGTCAATTACTTGAGCTTCCCATGTTTCAATCCACATGGTTATGATGCGAATCTTCCGATCTATGTGTCGTTAGGGTACTACGGCTTCTTTGACTATGCCTACGCATACTGGTCACGCCATCTTGACGCCTGCTTGCGCCTCCAAACATCGATCGATGTCCCAGAAGAGTTGCGCGAGGCGACGGAAGCCTTCGTAGATACGCACTGGACAGAGCCAAAAACCAGAGCAGTTGTCCGACGCCCGTTTGTTGAACGCTGGAAACCACTAGAAAACAACGGCAATCTGGAGCGGCTTGTACTGGCAGGATGGCTTGCGCAACGGCAACTGAACGCATCTACGAAGCCTGATATGGACGAACAGGTGCTGAGTTTGCATCGTCTGGTTGCAAGAGTTCGGACCTGTATTGAGGAAGCGAGGGCAACGACAAGCAAGCCTGACAGGTTTCGATCCATGTACGGAAACAACGTCTTCAAATGCCCTCGCGTCAACTGTGTGCGGTTCTACAACGGATTTGCGTCGAAACAGCTTCGCGATGATCACGTACCAAAGCATGAAAGGTCGTTCTTTTGCTCTTTTCCTGGATGTGCAATGGCTACGCTTGGCTGTACGACCCTCAAAGAGCTGCAAAAGCACGAAACTGATTACCATGACACCCTCAACCTCGACGATGATGAGCTTGAGTATCCCGAACTGCCAATCGAGAAGACAACGTTTCAATGCACTCAATGCGACGCCAAATTTACACGCAACAACAACCTCAAGATACACATGCGGAAACACAACGCTCCGAATAAAAAGGACTTCGTCTGCGTACAGTGCGGCAAGAGCTTCGCAAGACAAGGAGATCGCACACGACACGAAAGTACTACGCATTCGAGCAGCAAAACCTTCGCGTGTGGAGGAAGTCTCAAGAATGGCACTACGTGGGGATGCGGTCGCGAGTTCAACAGGGGAGACATGCTGAACAGGCATTGGAAGAGCGAGAAGGGAAAGCAGTGCATTCGACCCAAGGAACAGGAGGAGGCGATGGAGGCTGCGAGCTCGAATGCGACGCCTCAGCCTTCGATCGTAGCCACGCCGGGTATTTAGCTATGAAGGTGTAGCCGAGCGGGTTTAAATTACTCCAGACCTAGAAAAGAAAATGCGATCTTCGTCTGAGATCCTCGCCACATAAAGACCTCAAAAGAGGCTGGGCTTGTAATGCCCTCCGTTCGACGGAGCTCGCACTTAGTGATGCACCGCACCACCAAGTGCTACATTCGGTTACTAAGACTTCAACAGGAAGCCTGTATATCCTCACAATACTATAGATGCCCAATTCTTTCTTAGTAACGATATAAGGATAGACAGGCTCTTATGTGCTGGAATATAATTCACTGCAACAACATCAGTGCATCACCAAATACGAGGTCCTTCAAATCGAGGATAGAACTAGGCTTTGATGAGACTAATGACATATCGGCTCTCCATTGGAGCTCTTCTGAATTTGCATCGCCGCAAAATCTCAGGCAGCGATGGATTTCTCAGGCATCTCGGGCGGTCATCAGGCCGTCTTGCATCAATCGGCTTGGAGGTGCAGCAAGGCTGGACAATGGCTCCAATCGTAGCCCATGAGCTTGTCTGTTTAGGTATATGGTGGAAAGTGGAGCGGAAGACCGAGGCAAAGGCTACATCATTGGTCAAGGAGGTCACAATCTTTAAACCGGTGAGAAAAGGGCAACTAATCTGACCATCGCTCTCACACACCCATATATAAACCACCAACCTAGCCTTTGCCAGTAGCCATGCTTTAGTCGTATATGTCTTTATTAGTTGCTATATTGGTACTCGCTGAAGCCCTGGGCAGTTTGTCTACTTCGGCCTAGTCAGCCTTGACCTCCTCTTATAGTATTCTTTGACGACAGCATTCTACATACCTAGATTGAATGTATCAAATGCATAACGCGTTGTCTTTCTTGACCAGCACAGTAAAAAACAGTACATAACTGTTGCACAATTCTGTGGCTCTTCATGGAAAGTTTCCACATGTGCCGTTCAAAAACCAAATTCCATGCAGTGTAGAGACGTCTGACCTGCTACGCCGACGACGCCACGACAGCAAAAACAAGGTGCTGTCCCGTGCCAGACTCGAACTGGCGGCCTTGGGATTTCTACTCTGAGAGCAGTCATATGTGGTGATATGAGACCCACGTGATAACCAACTACACCAACGAGACTTTTTCAATTTTTAATCGAAGTCAGTGCTGCACCATAGGAGCGAATGTGGTGAAATCTGAATTTAGCTATAATATATCCTATACCTACTGAAAAGAGCCAAAGTTGACAGGTAATGGCCAATGGCTGGGTCAAAGTGGGGAATAATCTCTACGTGAGGGGTAGTCAGGGGCTGGGCAGGCCCAACAGAGAAAGGTTGTGCCTTAGGTATGCATCCAGTCATGTCACGTCCGCGGACTGCCTAGAAATCTCATAGAGCTACACGGATGCGCGCGATGATAAAAACAGAACATCAAATAGTCTGGAGGATTCGCTGCATATCTGAAGGTTAGTCAAATTTTAAGAGGAATGAGTACTCCAAACAGGATTCCTGGAGGAAGTCAACATCTACTCCACAACGTCCCGTTCGAGGTGACAAAAGTATGTATTTGCCCGGCTTGTCGGTGGATGTGTCAAGCACGCAGACGAGACGGAAGTCGACAGTCATCCCCGACCTCGGCCTTCAAGGGTCTTATCGATAAAGCGCATCGTAAAAATTTGGAGTCACGTCACGCTCGCAGTCACACCTGGGCAACGAACGGCAGATAAATAAGCGATTCCCTTCTTCTCAGACTTGGTACACCCACAATGGCATTGCGAATATCATTCGGACGGGTCTGCGCCGCATTGCGTGCACCTCGTGTCAATTGCACGTCTACACGCTTTGCATCAGCGGCCGCGACTGCCCTCAAGGGTTCAAGTCTCCCGCAAGATATGAAGGACTCAATAGCTGTAAGTATACACCTAATCCTCTGCCGATTGTCATGCTAATACTCCTCAGCGCGAGTCAACTCTCCCCGCGCCCGACCCGCCCGCCAGCTCCAAAACCGCCGGCCTTGTGAACCAGCAGCTCCCGTACATGGTCCCGACCTATGTCCGCCCACCACCAATGTTCGAGAAGGGCGAGGGATGCTACATGTGGGACGTTGAGAACAGGAAGTATCTCGATCTCACCGCGGGTATCGCTGTCAATGCTTTGGGCCACTGCGATCCCGGCGTGTCGCAGGTGCTATTCGAACAGGTACATCAATTGTGAAGACATGCGGACGCGAGCTGACATTCTTCTAGTCCAGGCAGCTCATGCACACGTCGAATCTGTATCACAACCCACACACCGGCCTTCTCTCTAAGCAGCTCATCCAGCTCACACACGCAACCGGCGGCTTCGAAAGCGCAACTCGTACATTCATCTGCAACAGCGGTTCCGAGGCCAACGAGGCTGCCATAAAGTTCGCGCGTAAGGTCGGAAAGTCGATATCACCGAGCAAGGACAAGCATGAGTTTGTGTCGTTCCACAACTCCTTCCATGGCCGGACCATGGGAAGCTTGAGCGCAACACCAAATCCGAAATACCAAACACCATTCTCACCCATGGTACCTGGCTTCAAATATGGGACGTTCAATGACATAGATGGCATTAACGACTTGGTGACTGAGTCAACATGCGGTGTTATCGTTGAGCCAATTCAGGGCGAGGGTGGCGTGAACGTTGCAACACCAGAGTTTTTGCTTGCGTTGCGGAAGCGTTGCACAGAAGTTGGCGCTGTCTTGATCCATGACGAGATTCAGTGCGGTCTGGGGAGGACAGGAAGATTTTGGGCACATGCTGGCTACCCCAAGGAGTGCCATCCCGATATCGTCACTACAGCGAAGGCGCTCGGAAACGGCTTCCCAATTGGCGCAACTATCGTCAACGACTTTGTTTGCGACCACATCAAGATCGGTGATCACGGCACAACATTCGGCGGTAACCCTTTGGGTAGCCGAGTCGCATCGTACATCCTGTCTCGCTTGTCGTCTCCAGAAATCCTAGACTCAATACCAGCAAAGGAGGCAGCATTCCGCAAGCATTTCGACGCGCTGCGAAAACGATTCCCAAGCCAGATCAAGGAGGTTCGAGGCAAGGGTCTTATACTAGGTCTCCAGCTTGACGCTGATCCAACACCCATAATCACAGCGGCTCGCGAGCGCGGACTGCTCGTCATCTCATGCGGAACCAATACATTGAGGTTCGTCCCGCCGCTTGTCATCACCGGGCCTGAGATTGACGAGGCCATGCAAATCTTGGGGTCTGCTATGGAGAGCGTCTGGCAAAAGGACGAGGATGTGGAGGGTACCCCAGGCCAGCAAGAGATGCAATAACGTGTTTCATGATGTGTTAGTTTTCAACATGGTTTTAGCATGGCGTTTGGGTTTATAGACTTGCGTTCGAAGCGATGCAATCAAAAACTACATTAGAATTCTCCATGTGATGGTGGGGGGTTGGAGTGAGCCCTGATGCACAATCTAAATGTGATGGCCCAAATACCCTCCGTCTACTTTTGCAGCTCTCGAATCCCAGCTAAGAAACAACCTGAGTATATACGGGCAGCACTGTGCCAATCCTTTGTCTGAAATAATTCTCTAGATCACGGCAAACGTACGAAGTACCTGTCTCTCAGTGTATCGCGAAAGCTAAAAATAGATACTCTATTCTATCTATATACAGAGATTCTTAAGAACTCAAATTTCCCTTGTTATACGTAGATGAAGTCGTTAAGCTTGGCTTTTTAACTGGCTTTCACGACTTACTAAGAGCCTGTCTCTCTTGGTTGACCTTTTCCACCTAAAGCCGTTAGCGCGGTATCAAGTCCGAGCGTCCCCGCTTGGCAGTTGCCTCCTTCCACTCTTGTCTCACCCTTCATTCTCTGAATGTCTTCGATCAATACGCCGTCTTGACCCGAGTATTCAACAAAACCTCACTACGTTGGACTTTAGTATTCGTGTCATGAGTGGGTCGGTATCACTTGATACGTCTGCTTCATGGCGTAGCAGCGGTATCGCGCATCGAACGACATTAACATCACAGCATGCTGGGTCAGATCAGAAGCAACCCTTTCACCCAGCCCACGATGGATCTGAATGCCCTTCGCCACCACAAGATGTTTCAGCAGCTAGTGCAAAGCCCACTCCCGCAACGAGCATCTCCTCCTCGAACGCCGACGTAGAGAGCAAACTTGGAGACATCGACCGCTACGTTGCCCTAGGGTGTCTCCATTTCAACACCCAAATTCCTCTTGCTCGTGGTCCTTCGCTAGAAGCCAACTGGGCCGAGATGCTTGATCTCCCCGATGCGGTAAAGTTGATCATCGGCAACGAAGCGACAAGATTATTAGATGCACGCTGGATCCGGCTTTTTCTGCACCACGACAGCTCGAAAAGTCGCTCATTTCCTAGTATTGTTCGCGTGTACCTACTGCCAGAGGATTGGAATCGATGTTTCATCGATCGTAACAGCAAGAGCTTAAAAACAGCTTTACGACAGCTCCTTACTCAGATAGATACGTCGCCGAGGGTTTGGATTGGTGATCACCTCGAAGCTGAAATACAAACCTTTAATCTATGGGCGAGTGCAGAGAATGTCAGCCTTTACTACCTATTCAACAAGCTACCGTCTCCTGCACCGGATCCAGAGACGATCAAGAGCCGCTATGCGAGGATAGCTGTGAGGGAACTCCTACGATCCGCGAATTTCTCTGAGTGGGAAGAGCATGGAGAACAGCCCTTGGCTGGACTGAGAACCAGGTTGTACCCGTACCAAGCACGGTCTGCAAGCCTCATGGTACAACGCGAAGCAGCGCCGAAGCTGCAACTGGATCCAAGATTGGAAGTGCGCACATCCCCGAACGGAAAGCAATTTTACTTCGGTGCACGTGATGGAACATTTCTACAGGAACCGAAGTATTACGAAGCGAATCGAGGTGGTATCCTGGCGGAGACAATGGGTCTCGGCAAAACACTCATCAGCCTTGCCGTTATCTTGACAACAAAGGGCCATCTTCCGCAAATACCGGCTGCGTACATGCCTCCTACCCCTGTGAGGGCCCGTGTCGGAAGCTTATCAAACATGACCGCTGCAATCATTGGGCGCTTCTCTATTCCCGCCAAAACCTTGATAGAACAGGCTGAAGCGACTCACGACGCAGACTACTCGAACTTGAAAGATACCCTCAATCGGAACGTACCGTTTTACGAGATTCCACCTGAGCTCCCACGTATTAATAGGAACACCAAAATACCTCCTTCACGTCAGCTTGTGATGTGCTCTGGTACTATCATTGTCGTGCCAAGGAACTTACTGCATCAGTGGCAATCCGAAATACGGAAGCATGTGCTTGAAGAAGGCCTGAGAATCCTCGTGGTTGATTCGGTACCGAAGCGCAGCAGAGCCAAGCATGCAGATCAGAATACCGGTAACATGACATTTGTCAGCGATTTGCCAGCACCTACTGAACTTATGAAGTAAGTGCAACTCAACACCGTGTGTGTGGTCTCGGACAGACAATAACAGTGGTTGCCCATAGGTTCGATGTGGTTCTGTTCACTCGCACTAGATTTGATCAAGAGATCCAAGATGGTTCTGACGAGCAAGGCCGGCGAGCAGTAGCCGGTGTGAACCGCATTTGCAACTGCCCTTACATCGGAGCTACCCGCATACCTGATTGCAGTTGTATCGATAATGGAACTGTGTACGAGTCACCGTTATTCAAGCTGCACTGGCTACGCATGATCATCGACGAAGGCCATAGCTTCTCATCGTCAGTCTCAAATGCGGTGTTGATAGCGAAGCAAATTCAAGCGGAGAGGCGTTGGGTTGTCTCTGGCAGTAAGTCCTAAATGGATCCAACATATCAAAAGAGTACACACTGACTTTCCAGCCCCTGCTAAGAATTTAGTGGGTGTCGAACTCGAAATGTCAACCCTTGACACCGACGACATCGACAAGTCAGCTCTTCGCAAATCCGTTATCGAGAAAAGGAAGACATTCACTCTTGATGATGTCGATGGTGCAAAAGCAGCCAAATCCCTGGGCTCCTTAGCAACTCATTTTCTTGCGGTACGCCCTTGGTGCGATGCTACCTTGGAGGGGAAGCTTGAATGGGACGACTATATCTACCGTCATGAACACCAGTACAAAAGGACATACTCTGGGTTTTCGTCGTGCTTTCTGCGAACCCTTCAAGGCCTAGTCGTGAGGACGAGGCCAGAAGATGTGGAAAAAGACATCATTTTGCCACCAATGACACATCGCACGGTATATCTCAAGCCATGCTGGTTTGACAAGATGACAGCGAATCTATTTGTCCAGGTCTTACGAGCAAATGCCATAACAAGTGAGCGGAGCGACGTCGACTATCTCTTCCACAAGAACAGCATCAAAGCACGACATAGTCTGATCAGGAATTTGCGCCAGTCCAACTTCACTTGGACAGGTTTTAGCCTTGACGACGTTGTTGGGACCTTGGAAACCACACAAAAGTATCTCGCTAAGGATGAGAAAACGTGCTCCACGGAGGATGCAGCCTCACTGCTAGAGAGCAGCCAGACGGTTTCAAAGCTTGCGATAACTGAGAGCTGGAAAGCGCTGAGTAGAGCACACGAAGTGGGTATGGCAATTGAAAATTGGCCAGCGGGCTTTGAAGAGTCGTTCTCTTTGGCATACCCAGCAAAACCTGCCGTGATTGGCATCACACAGCTCCTTGTGGGCCAGCTCTACGTTGATAGCAACCTGCTTTCACCTAACCCGACTCATGGTCTTCAGATGGTAGGCCAGGCAGCTAAAGCAAGAATTGATGCTATGGTACAGGCTGATGACAAGACCAAGGACACCAAGGAACCTAATGAAGGCAACCTGCAGCTGAACAAAGCCGGTGTACCGTCTTCTTGCGTAGGCGGTCAACAACCTGTGCCAAGTCGACGCGTATCGTTCACGACAGGTCAGACATCTCCCCGGAAGCCAGCAGAAGTCGAGCCTGCAGAATTTTCAGCTATTGTGGATATTCCGGCATCGCCCATACGTCCCAGGAAGCGCAAACTCACTCTAGCAGAAGAGCAGGCAGAGCTAAACGCAGGATCGTCTCTTCGGAACACTCGTGTGGTCGCTACCACGTCGGCCAAACTGTCATACCTAGTCGACAAGATCATCAAGCATCAAGTCAACGAGAAGATCATTGTCTTCTATGACGGTGACAACGCTGCTTACTACATCGCTCAATGTTTGGAAATGCTCTATATCAACCATCGCATCTACGCTCGAACGCTAGACAACACGAAAAGATCAGAATACGTCGCACTTTTTAATGAGGATCCAGATGTTCGTGTACTTCTCATAGATGTAGCTTGCGGTGCCTTGGGCCTAAACCTGAACGCAGCAAGCGTGGTTCTTATTGTCAATCCCATCAACCGTCCCGGTATAGAGGCGCAAGCCATTAAGCGTGCGCATCGCATTGGTCAGACTCGTCCCGTTCAAGTCGAGACCCTCGTACTCGAGAACACAATGGAGAACGCGATTTTCGATCGAGCTAAGAAGATGTCACGGGCTCAACATTCGGAAGCAAAGGAGCTGGAGGACGATGCAGGCATAATTAAGATCATACAGCATGCGAGGATACTACCAATTCTGCCTGAAGAGGAGGATGGCGAGGCCATGTTTGCGAAACTCGAGACTCCACAGCAGGTATTTGGCCGGGCGGGTCGCCAAAGGTATCATCGCTATGGTACAACAAACACGAAGACGCAAGACAAACCGAGAAAGAAAGCGAAGACGATCACAAAGCCGTCGAAATCCTCCAGTAAAGGGAAAGCTAAGGCAAGCGGCAAGACTGCTGGAGCTGTGCCAGTGCCCATCGTGGAGCCGGCCACTGGGAGCCCGAATTCTGAGAGCTCGTTAGCCCAGGCTGAAGGCCGTAGGGCGGTCATAGGCAGGATCTTTCGCAACGCCTAGGTTCTGACACGGACCTGTTATATAGGAGGTACAAAGGCAAGTTCTGTACAAGGACAAATTCAGAAGCGATTGATAGGAGCGAGAAGTAATGCAAATTGGTTTCATATGGGGGAAGGTCGCAGATACTTGATACCCCATGAATGAGCTGTTCAATCCATTCATATGGTAGTCCATCAATCTTCATCATAGTTAAAAGTTATCATCACTACCCGACCAGTCATTTCCTATTCCAGACTGTGTCTATGCCATCATTGAGCATTTCAGATTTTGTTCGCCTTGACCAACACCGGGTTCTTTCCTGGCGCAAGACCCCAGCCGCAAACACCGCTTCCTATTAGTCGTTATTAGCAATCATCTTATAGTGTTTCGGGAACGGGTTTCTCTCTTACCACCGCACGTCCCAGCCAACTGGTTTCCGACCTCGAAATGCCCCTCGCCCTCGAAGCTCGCAGTGTACTGAGAACCTTGATATACCAGATCTGCAACGTGCGTAAACTTCAGATTGAAGTTGGTCGACGAGTACGATCCGCTGGAGCCGGCGAGGACTTTCATGGTCCAGTAGCCGTCCTCGACGGGGTCGCAGGGCCATGTGCGACCGAGTGGCGTTTCGCCGCCCTTGGAGAAGTATTTGGCTACGCAGTTCTGTGGGTTTTCGGTTAGCAGAATGGCCTTGAGGTTGTTAGTTGGAGGGTGCGTACGATGCCTTGAGAGCCAGCGGGCACGATGACAGTGCTGCCGTCGGATTGCGCGGTACCAAGGTTGATTTCATTGGGATCGGTGATGTTGGCTGTGATGCTGGACCATGGATAGCTGCCAGGACGGCCGGATGGAGTTCCGACTGCTACGCCGGTGACCTTCCAATCCTGGAGCGCGTTCTGGCGGGCCTGGAGGGGTGTTGCCACTGTGGACGATGTGAATGCCAGAATGGCGGCGAGAGTAGAAGTAGTGAACTGCATCTTGACTTGTTATTGATTAGAAGCGACTGTCGATGTGAATATCGAGGTGGTGCTCATTCATCTTAAGCAGCAAGTTGATTTATACACAACTAGCCCTTGGATACGAACTCCATCATCACGTCTCATGCCACCCATAGCACCCAGCTTCCTAATTGAGTAACATCAACGATGTGTCCCTGGCATGCTACTTCGGAAAAAGTGTGGCCCTCGGCCCGCATGCAGGAACCTCGCGATAATTATAGAACGATCGGCGTCAGCACGAGAACCGAGTTCGCGATACTCTACAAAGCTTCACACGCACTATCGACTTTGTATAAGCTCTAAATCATAATAGACTGTGGATATCGACAACGTGTTCTGCTTCCCAAAATCCATTACGGCGCAGTCGAGGTCCTTCAAAAAGTGAGAGCGACGTTCCCATTACTAACCGCCTACGAATCATTCCCGCCCCCACCAATACGACATGGGAAACAAATCTGGGGCATACGAAAGCCTCCCCGTCATCCTGTGGAGTGATCTGATATTGGATATGTGTGTCGTATCTAGGTAGCATCCGTATAACCCTTCGCGGCCTAGCTGATGCTTACTCAACACAAGGCCCACTCCACCCCATCTCACGAGACCTTCAGCTTTCGAGAAAACGCGTCTCTCATATCACACGTTTATGGCGTAGCGAAACGTATTAAGAGTGGAACCAATAAGATGTGCGGAGAAAAGGTACGGCACGTGCGGCACGTTCCCGTGTGGCATTGCGCCACGGAGCTGAGGTAACTGTGATAGGGGAGTGATAACTCGTAACTTGACTCCGTCTCCTCTTGAACTAAGCCAAAATGCATGGAAGATGTATTGAAGTAGGTTGCGTGATGCGACGAGTTGATGGGAGTGGTACCTGCGGCGGGTGCTGACAGTCGGCTTGCATTCGACTCATGGAGGCGGTGCCTGGTGCTGATGCAGATGTATGTAATTAGTATTGGAGGCGACAGCTAGCTTTCGCCACGTGTTATTGGACGCTATTTAGGTGGTACTTAGAATGTGCTGAGAGTACCGTGAGATCCTCGTTGAAAGTTGACTCGTCCATTCGGATTCTTCGCCTGTTTCCTAGTACTCTTGCAAACCCTTGAGCTCTGTTTATTTCACTCGTGCCTCATCTTGCCATTCCCTCTTCCCCCCAAATACCTTATGGTCAGGTATTGCCCAACTGAAAGCCCGGCTTCTTGCCAGATCATGCGTATGCTCGCCGACATTGCTTTAGGTATGTCTTCCACGTAGAGCATCATAGCATGGTTCTATGGTACGCCTTTTCCCATGTAAATGCTCGCAAAAAACCAATGTGTTGTATTCAAAGGCCCACGGCCAAAAATCCAAGTCCCCACCATATCAGAAGCAGCGCACTCCCGAGACAGCCGTCAGTACCCGTATATCCAGGATTGAGAGCACCACCTCCGGAGACTGGCTTCGCTGGTACATCTACAGATTTCCCTGTTGGTAGTGCCCAAGTGCCGCCGCTTGTATATCCCGCATGGCCTCCACCTTGACCGCCGGCCCCAGCGCTTCTTGTTAACGTTACAACTGTCGTGACTGGCTGCAGAACACTTGTGCTACCTTGAACCACCACTGCAGTTCCACTATGGTCCAGACTGAGTGTTGTCCCGTCTACCGTAATAGCTTCGCCACCGGGTTTGAGTACGGTTCCGGGACTAATTGTGATGTAGCCCGCTCGATTGGCAGTGTATACGCGGTTATTGAACGTGAGGGCGGGTGCCGCGGTTGTCCAGATGTTGCCAAATCTTGGAACGATTGTAGAGCTTGCGCCGTTTACCACGATCACTGTAGCTGAAGGTGCAAGTGACATGGTGGTCCCAGAGACGGTGATTGCTGGTCCGCCAGGTAACAAGGTCTGCCCGGAAATAACATACTGCGACTGTTGATTCGCCACAATGGTTTCGCTTCCAAAGGTGAGCACCGGCGGAAGCGAGCTCGGCATATACGTCGTTCGAGGTCCTTTATTCGATTTCATTGGCTTTGGCTGTAACGGTATGATCGTTGTGCCCACCACAACCTCTACACTATTCCCTGTGGTTTGGATTGCCACAGGGACATTGTCGACGGTGACAGTTTGTCCAGGCGTCACAGTGATCGAGCCTCCTATGACAAAGTTCCCACCAGAGGGCGCTTGACTGATGAGAATGTTCGAAGGTCCGGCAGATATTCTTGTCCGGATGAGTGCCGTTGAAGTCTCATGCTGTTCTTCTGCAGGACTATCCAGCCAGCCGGTAGCTGTAATCTCGATAATTGGAGAGCATGCTCGACACGGCTTCGTGACACTGAAGTTTGGCTCCGTGATCTCATGATGGCCGTTAGGATCGCCAACTCGCGTTTCTGCTGGGGGTATTGGTTTTAAGCCTTGGTCTGTCGATGTCATCTGCGGCGTTCCTATGGTCGTCACTCTGGACGAGTTGATCAAAGACGGTGCATCCGTCACAATCGGCGCAGAGGGGATCGGGCCAAGACCTGGGGTCAACGATAAGGAAGGTATGGGTGAAATAAGTGGTGGCCCTGGTAGAACAGGTGCTGAGGGAATCGGAGCAGGTGTGGACAGCGACACGAGCGGTGGGTTAGGTGAAGGCGCTTGCGATGGGATCAGTCCCGAAGTAAGCAGCGATGCAGGTGCTGATCCGGTTGGATTCGCTTGCGACGGTATGGGCGCGGAAGGGATAATTGCAGACCCTAGAAAAGAAGAGATATCATGATTAGTGAAAAGTTTGGCAGGTGTTGGTGATTCTTACTTGGTGCTGAGGGTATTAAACCCAGGAGCGCGGCTGTTGCATATTCGCCAGTACCTGTGGTGCTATGTAAGTACAAGGCTCAGTAAGGAGTTGAAACACTACCAACAGCTGCATACCCGATTGAGGATGAGCTTGGGCAAGCTGTACCCATGTCGCACATAAGCATAGAATATGACATAAGAAGAGTGGAAGTACCCGCCCACTGGGCTCAAGAGAGACGTTGAACATGATGAACGAAGAAGCTTGATGTCAACTCGCCATGACGCAGGATAATGCACCAGCAAGAAGGTAGGAGATGTGCGGTCTTACAGCAGGTCAGGGTGGCAACGCAGCCCAAAGTACCAGGTGCCAAGTCGCAACCAAATGATCGAAGATATTGGATCCAAATTCTCCGCGTTCTCCTTCTACCGCGACAACGGCTGGTCACTAAGAAGGGATGAGTCGGATGGTCGACGGTATTTATCTAGATTACTCTTCATTAGGGTGTCATCAGATCCTGGGGTGTGTTTGCGCCGATTGGAACCCCGAGTGTGGAGGTGACCCGGTGCTGCACAGGATAAATTGTACCCGGGTTAGGATGATGCTGTGATACGCCAGTTGGGTCTTTACAAGAGACCAGCCTCTTCCGGCCGCCTTAGCGAAAACTCATCCTTGTCAAGATGCCAGAACGCCGCTGCATCAGTGACAATGCTTGCAACAACAGAGCAGTATATTTGACGGACTTTCTGGAAATGACTTAGACTGAGGCAGAATAAATTATGTATCCTCGACGTCCACGAACCCAGGCGCATGGCTGGCCAGCATTCATGTCCGGACAATGGTTTTCGTCTTGTGTCTCAGCCTGGGTTGTTGGTTGTGGGGTCGTCATCCCAGAGTCCGCAACACAAGCATGGTTATTTGTGACCTTGCCACGTTTTCCGCTTGCTGGTCGATACGTACAAATTTGGCTCTATCTAAGTAGCTTCAGGTATACAAAGTGGTGCGATTTCATACAAACAGCGAGTTTAGTATACACACGCATTCTATGTCGAGATCTGCGCTATGCTGAAAGGCTCGCTGCGGGTGGCCGGTGGTCCGGTCCGCGAGACATTCAGCCGGTACCACGTAGCCAATGGCCCCAGCATCTGCACGTCCAGGCACGTGTACAGTACAGGCATGTGAAGTGTCGATAAAATTGTAGGGGCTCTGAAATTCCTGCCGAGGCTTTGCTAGAATGTTTCCTCCAACATGGGCGGTTCTGACGTGCTTCATCCAGTAGGGATACTGCTTCACGGATATAATCGATTGTTTGATCTTGTCTTCTTCTTTGAGGTCGGTGCCATGGAAGCGCGGAAGGATCTTTATGCACGCTGCCGGCATAACGCTTCCAAAGCCGGCTGATTTTGGGGCCAACATTCTCTACTCTAAGTGGTGGCTGCATCGGATACAATGTGTTAACCGTCCTGAGATAGTTTCAAGTAGACATTTCAAGTGTTCCTCTTGCTCGAAATGTTCTCACTACTGCTCAATACGTTGTATTGAGCTCGCGACTTGGTCTGGAGTCAGTTGGCGTTGATCTTCGGTAGATCCTAGCACAGGATACTGGATGATTGTGGCCGGTTGTGAACTGCATTGTTTGCTAGCAATCGCTACTTCGACCCGTCTTGCCGCGAAGGACGTCCATCGCCGAGTGTAGGGAGAAGACTGGGTGGATAAAACTGCAAGATCAACGTAACATGATCCTTCACGTAGTCGCCGGAGAGTGCGAGGTAAACAAGCTGCAGCAGGAGGCTTAGTATGGAATCTTCTTCTCAGGCATCCAGCTCGCTTGGATGATGTGACTTGTCAGTCAGCTTTCACACAAAGAGTCCAGAGATGGCCAACATCTCATTGCGCATCATTCATGGACCCAGTCACTACATTGACTCGGTAAGAGTTCCAGGGGTGGGCTTCGGATAGCTGGAGTAGGAGTATTCGTGATGCATGCGATGCAGCAGGTGCTGAAAACTAGAATCGGAAGAGAACTTGGTGACGGTCACGTGACTCACTAGCGTGAAGCTCGCACAACTCCTTCGCTTAATTTTCGAGCACTCAACTTGCTCGAATTCCGACCACGCCAAACTAACCCCACGACAACACAGATTGCACCAGGAGACACGACAAGGTATGCCGCACCCATCTTTTGAAGCAACCAGCATTGCGACACCAGGACCGCCTCACGCTTCACCGCACACATCTACGAACGTATCAACGCCCGCGAGCCCACCAACCACCCGAGCTGCATACGTTCTCATGGATGGCACACGATGAAGAGGGAGTGAGGGCGGTCCATCACAATGCTGCTGCTTCAGACACGGTTTTGAAGGGACAAGGCTAATTTGATTGTGGACAGCAGTCTTCTGACACACCGCAATTATGGGGTATCTACGCACTTCCCAGTCCACATCCAAGACATTCACTGACACACGCCAGTATCTCACGCGACTCTCGCCACAAGCGCTCGGCTTCTGGAGCCAAGCGCGCATACTACCGCAAGAAGAGGTATGCATAAACCGATCGCATCTCTAGTCATGTCTAACATGGCTTTAGGGCTTTCGAGAAGGGTCGCCAGCCCGCCAATACCCGTATTGGCGCAAAGCGTATCCATCTTGTCCGCACTCGTGGCGGCAACCGCAAGTTCCGTGCTCTGCGTCTCGAAGCCGGCAACTTCTCCTGGGGCTCAGAGGGCATCGCCAAGAAGACCCGTGTCATCGGTGTCGTCTACCACCCTTCCAACAACGAGCTTGTCCGCACCAACACCCTCACCCGCTCCGCCGTCGTCCAAATCGATGCCGCTCCCTTCAGACAATGGTACGAGGCCCACTACGGCGTCTCGCTAGGCCGCAGGAGGCAGGTCAAGGCCGGCGAGAAGGCCGAAGACATCAAGAAGTCCAACTCGGTCAGCAAGAAGCAGACTGAGCGCGTCAAGACCTCCGGAAAGGTCGAGAGCGCCGTCGAGAAGCAGTTCGAGGCCGGTCGCCTGTACGCCGTCGTCTCCTCCCGTCCCGGCCAGAGCGGTCGCTGCGACGGATACGTCCTCGAGGGCGAGGAGCTCGCGTTCTACCAGCGTGGTCTCAGGAAGTAGGGGTGATGTCTGTTCTTCGGTGCATCGGTCAGGTCAAAATGGGAGTTTAATCGTGTATCTGGTCTGCATAGCCGCCGGGCTTTGAACTGCACCGGACATGATGATGTCGCTTCTAGATATCACGAAACTACGAATCACGGTTTCACAACGTTATGCAATGCTCCCCTGCCGTGATGTTGCGCTCGAACTTCGCCTGGTCACCACATCTCATCAATGCGTCGTCTTCTACTATAACAACTGTCTACACCCACTATGTCCAACCACAAGTTAGGAAGCAGGACTTCGGTTTCGAAACTGCTTCCAAAGCAAAAAAGAAAAGCGTGGCTCGTTAACATCATTGTCAGAACTGCGCAGCGTTGCTTGCTCTAATGCATCGCAATCTTCCAACGTCTAAGATTGATCACGTCCGAGATTTGCGAATGATGTATACTGTTTGTTCCTATCAACCCAGGATCGCCCTCCAAACTTCAATCTTTTCCAAATAAGTCTAAGATGGTACCGATCAAACTTCGATATGTGCAAGCAACACCCCCTTCCCAAAGAAAGTCCTGCCAATCGATGAACCAGAATCCGTGATGACAGAGGCGCGCCTATCCCAGATGGTGCCGCGTCCTACCCAAGAAACGAGAAGCTAGTGCTGCTTTGCTTTAAGGTAGTAGCGTAGAGGATATTTTGGTAACAAGATACTGTAAGCTCGCGTGAAATGCTTGGCGTAGAGCGTGATAACGGTGGATTCTTGGGAAAGCCGCCAACGACTAAGGTCTAACGACCACCCTTCTTGAACGTCGCCCAAGCCTGGGTGAGGGCGTCACGAAGCTCTTCATGCTTGGGCATGCCGTCGGTCGTCGTGTTGGCGCTGTTGAGCTTCTCGTGATAGCTCTCGCCGCTGAACATGACGCGGAGGTTGATCCACGCGGGGATCTTGGTCACCTTCTTGGCCTTAGCATCAGCGGAGATGGCCCTGGCGATTGCATCTTGTAGGCGCTGGACGTGCGAAGTGGAGGTCTCGCCGTCAGTCTTGGCCCACTGCTTGCCGAAGCCCTTGCTAGTGGACGGCAACTCGAGGATAAGCGTGAGGGTGGTGATGCCGCGGTAGTAGTTCTTGATGACGTTGTATCCGCCGCTGAGGAGCCACTGCAAGCCGTAGAATGAGCGGATGCGGATATTGAGCCTGGTGACGAGACGTTGGCAGCCGGTCGGGAAGAGGCGGACGCTAAAGTCTGTGGGTGGGCTTAATTCAGTTAAAGGCTTAGCGATTTCGAAGTTGTTCTTGCCGTATAGAACTGCCTTGGCTTCGGCATGTACCTCCTTGCTCGCGAGTAGGATGTTGCCGTTGGTGCTGGCAAAGCGAGAGAAGCGGGCCTTGTAGCCATCGACTGTGAGTTGTGCGAGGGCATACGCGATGCCGGTAACAAGGTCGCGACCTTCGGTATAGAGATGGCCTCCATCACGATCCTGGGAGATGGTATTCTCCTGGCGAACACAGATAAGAGCTGGGATGACAAGGAGGTGCTCATACACTTTCTCGCGGATGGACAGTGGCAATCTCATGAACGGAAATGGCTCAGTGACGACAGAGGATGCGGTTGAGGAAGCGAAGAGTACGTTCTTTTCGAGCACATCAGACTTGTCTGCAGACGATATGCTAGGGGAAGGAGATGCTGACGAGCTGTCGCTGGTGGATGGGATGGTCTCGACATCGCTGGCTTCAACCTCAACCTCAGAGCATTCTTGAAAGTCCTCGAAGAACAGAGTTGGCGATTCACCCTCTTTCAACTTGGTATCGAGTCTGGCGCTGGTCCTATGGAGATCATCATCGACGAACGTGACCCTTTTGTCGAACTTTGCCGTTGGTGGCGGTGTCAATAGGTACGCATCACCGTAAGGCACAGGGGGAGGAGTGCTAGGTCGGTCCATGTTCTTTGTCATGTCGATATTGCTGGTTCCGCTGGTCCAAGTCTGTCGATGTTGCTAAGAGGTGTGCGTTGTGCGGACAACTAGGTGGAGCAGTGTCGAGGGGATGTACGAGTAAGAGAGGGTGAGGATTTTGTATCAAGAGGACTGAAGGTGAAGTGAGATTGCTGAGCAGCGCTCAACAAGGTGTCCCAAACTCGCGGTGATCCACGAATGTAAGCCCGTAGCGGCCATTTCACGGTGAAGGTGGATTCGAAAATTGGTGTTGGCAGTGAACAAGACGGTCGCTGGGATTGCAATCGTGCAATGCGAAAGCAAGAGCTACGAAACTAGGTACAACGGAGAAGGATAACAAACCACATCTCAAAAGCCTGAAAAAAAATACCAAGGCGTAGAAGGACCAAGAAGATGTGGGAAGGATGTACTTGACCGTATGCTGAACGGAGCACAAGGCACCAGCGAGATCCTCCAGCTTTACCTATCCTGAGGCAACTGATAGTTTGAGCCACTGTGACAACCTCTTGAATTTGATCGATGCGCCATGTAGTGCGCAGATTTGACCATAGCCTCCAACTTGGGTTTGACGTGTGCGGGGGTGAGTACTCAGAAGGTGCAAAACATTGCGAGCTATGCGTCATATTAAAGGGAATAGTAGCAAGATCAAATCAGTGCGCCTAACGTGATATATGACTAAAGCGACGATCGAGTGCGATGTTGTAGTCGTAGTCATAGTGGCCATCAGAACTCAGATCAACGGCGCCCAAAACAGCCTAGTCTTGCCGAGCGCTCGAGAGAAACTGTGTGTTGCCAACCTTGAACTCCACCATACGCCAGCTCCGACAGCTCCCCCATCCCGTATTCCATCTCCTCTCTACTCGCCATGTCCGCAGCCCGTGCATTCAGCACCGCTCTCCGGGCAGGTGCGCCCCGCGCCCCCATTGCTGCCCGCGTCGCCGGCATTCGAGGCTATGCAGCCGCTGCACCGGCAACTGGCGCAGCGAACAAGCCGCCCGTGGCCCTCTTCGGCGTCGATGGAACATATGCCAGCGCTTTGGTACGACTCCCGGAAGCTCAATTGGCGGCAAAGAAGATGTGGGAGGATGAGATGGGAAAGCAATGGCTGAGAGTAGGACGTAACTAACAAATTGCACAGTACACCGCAGCCGCGAAAACCAACGCCCTCGACCCCACCTCAAAGTCTCTCGAGGCACTTGGCGGCATCTTCAAGAAGGACCCCAAGCTCGCGCAGGTCCTGAATGCCCCCACCCTCACTGTCTCAGACAAGAAGCAAATCGTCCAGGAACTCCAGAAGCAGCTCGGCCAGCAGGACAAGGAGGGCATTGTCAAAAACTTCCTCCAGACGCTCGCAGAGAACAACAGACTGGGTGTGCTAGAGGGCGTTGTGGAGAAGTTTGGCGTGCTCATGGGTGCGCAACGGGGGGAGGTTGAGTTGGTCGTCACCAGCGCTACGGTACGTTGACCTGGAGAAAGTCGGAGGGGTACCTCAGGAGCGCATACCAAGGATTCGGTCACACCTTGAATAATCGCTGACCCTTTACAGGCCCTCGACAGCCGAACCCTGAGCCGCCTCGAGGCCGCCATCCACAAGTCCGAGTACGTGGCCAACGGCCAGAAGCTCAAGGTCGTTTCCAAGGTCAACCCTGAAATCAAGGGTGGACTAGTTGTCGAGATCGCCGACCGCACCATTGATCTGTCCGTCGCGGCTAGAATGGCCAAGATGAACAAGCTGCTCAAGGATGCTTTGTAAATATCACGCTTGCATAGACTGGAGGCGATCAGCGGTTGGAAGTGGAAGATGAGCTGCGAATGTGACTATGTATTCTAGGCCCTGGACTGGGTACAATCTACCATGTTCAACTCTCGACTTTCGACGGCTGGCATGTGAATTTTACTCGGCGGGATGAGACTGTACAAAAGTCACCAACTAATCTGACGGGATGTGTATTACCATCGGGTGTTTGACGCCTTCACAATCGCCTCGCCATCGACACGCCACAGGATACAATCCATGCTTCCTTCTTTCCTTCCTTTCTTCCTTCCTTCCTTCCTTGACGGCTTTATCCAAACCAGTTATCTGCGGCTCATCCCAAGTCGAGTACGCTACAACGAAGTCCGACAGAAACTCACTCAACATATCACCCCAACTTTTTGATATGACATGGAGAATTACGGTACCACTCGTTCTTGCAAACCAAGTGCTCATCTATTCGACACGCTACTGCAATTTACAATACTTCCTCCCATGCGCAACCTGCCACTTGCATAACTGGACCTCAACGACCATACTCAAAAAGCCCGCAATGCAAATCCCCCCACTATCACTCACGCTCGTGGCACCCAGACTAAACTCCCTATCCTCCTTGGGCACATTGTCCGTTATCTCTGCAAACGTGCTCACATACACCAGTCCGCCCAGCAAGCCCTCCCAGAAGATAATGATGCAGATGATGTAGTAGCTCGGTATGAAGTCGAACAGCGCGTGCGCGGTGAGGAGTATGAGATTAGCGACCTGTAAAAACGACGGCATGTACAGGTGGTGTATGCGTATGAAGGGCGTGCTGGAGCGGGATATGAAGACGCCGACTTGGTAGATGGCGTTGTACGTGCTGTAGAAGGAGCGGTATTGCGTGAAGGGGGAGGAGGCGAGGGGGAAGAGCAGAGTCGGTGCGACGCCTTGGTTGATTGTGTATTCGGCGATGTAGACGAGGAGGAGCGGCAGCATGCTGTGGGTTGTTAGCGTGGAGAGGGTGTGAGGGTAGACAGGATGTACTATGGGAAGAAGAGACTGCGGGCGCGGGTGAGGTTTGCGCGGAAACTGCTTAGGGCGCTTTTGGCGGGGAGGGAGTGTACAGATGATGAGAGAAGGTTATCGTGTTCCCTGTCGTTCGATGTGTCATTTTCTTCTTCTCCTTCCTCGTTCTCAATTGCTTCATAGCCGCCATGCTTTGCATGTCCAGCGCGGAGTGGACCGAGGGGCAGAATGACGAAGAAGCTGAAGACCATAATCAGTGGCAGGAATGCGAAAACTAGGAGGCTCGTTCTCGGATTGATATGCAGCGAGTTTGTAGCAACGGCATACGCTCCAGCACCGATCAAGCCAGCACCTCCAGTACCAGAACCCCATGCCGCAAGAGCAAAGCGGTCATAGTAATGCGTGAGACTTAGAAAGCTCAGTTCACCCCCTCCACTGCTCAGGCTAGCCAACATTACTCCACACATCTTGATTGTGATTGTACGTGAGTCTTGAAGTGGAGGCGTAAGCGCAATAATAAACATGCCGCTTGCGGAGAGGGCCACGAAGACTAGGATGCGGATGTTGTAGGGTATCTTGTGGATGAAGTATGGGGCGCACAGCTTGGTGAGGAACGAGGGTATGACATCGCAGAGGAGAACGACGCCTTTTGGGACGGATGGTCCGACGAGGTCTAGGGCGGCGGAGAGAATGATCACGTAAAGAACATTGTTTATGAGGCCTAGGTGGTGTTAGCTGTAGGTAGTTGTAGCTGTAGCCCGCAACCATGGTGCAACACGCGCCAGTTCTGACAGGAGCAATCAGCTGTTCACTCAACTTCTTCTAGAGAAGATTCGAACAGAACTGAGGTAGTTCCAGTACTCATAGCAAGGTGAAGTACAACTCCGACCGAAAGTCAACGTGCATGCATACCGAAGAGCCAGAAGGCGGCGCACACTCTAGGGTCTGCGCCATGGAAGACAGCTTTCAGGCGAGCACGGTAGACGGCCCAGGAGGAAGCTGGAGAACCAGGCATCGGGAGGAGAGGCATAGGGCATGTGCGTGGGTCTGTCGGTCCACATAGTGAGGTGCAGTGAGGCACAACCCGAGGCACGTGAACGTGTCTCACAGCGCGCAGATGACAAGGCTGGGGCCGGGATGGGAAGGGTTGCCGGCCCACCAACGTCAGTTTAGCGAAGATCCGGCTCACCGCCTTCAGGAACAGCTGGCGTGCATGGGTACCCGCACGCACGCACAGTCTTGAGTCGCTTGAGATTTGTGCCGGATGAGCAGGTAGATTGCACTTGGCTCCCACGATATTACCGGGATGCGTGGTATGCGCATGACAGACCAGCCTCAGCAGCGGCTTCGTGATCACCGAGACTGCTGAATTACGCGCTCTGTGGTGCTGTCACAACCATCCGAACTGCAAAGATGGGGTCCTAGTTTAGCGGGGCTGCAGGGATCAAATAAGCCACAGGAACCGGACCGTGCGCTGCGCTGGTCCATTGCTCGTAGATGTGGAGTCCTGCTTTCTCTCGCCCTCGCCCGTTTGACCTTCTTTTGCCTTCATTCTCACCTGGGCGCGATACTGCGGCCTCCAAGACGTCCACGCTGTCCTTTTGCTCCCTGCCTGCCTCTCAGATGCGCGCAGATCGACAAGAGCACCATGGACGCCCGCCAACCTGCTCCACCGCCATTCCAACGACCACCAGATCGCAATATGATCCATAATCCGAACCACCAGCCGCAAGCGCAGCCCTACGCCGGCTACCCTCCGCCGACCGCCCAGCCGCAACAACCGCTCCACGTCCCCTTCTCGCCCGACCCGTATGCGGCGTCCCGACGCGATCCATTCTTTCCTTCCTCCGCACAGCACGCTCGACGCAGCAGTCAGGGCATACATGGCGGAGAGAGCGCGCCGCAGGCTCAGGCTGAACGGCAGGGCGGTTGGACACACACAGGTACGGAGCATATTTTTGGTTTTTGTCTCAGACACCCAAGTCGTGCAGGACCAGCATGGCCATTTGTCTCAGATGTCTTTTTGAGGCTCTGGACAAGCGCAGGCCGAGCCATACCATCGCATACTGAGTCGCTGGGCAGTATTGCAGCTTCACTGTGAGGCTTCAAAACTTGTCAAGACTACTCCGACTGCGTCATGACAGGCCGCAGCGTTATACAGAGTCTCGACTTGAACATGTCTTGGGCCCTGTCGCGTGGCTCTGCGACTTGTCGAGGCCACTATGGAAGACGCAGAAGCGACAGGTCATAGCCTGCACAGCGCTGCCTGCATGACATGTCGATTGCGGAAGCACCACTTATGCGCCGTGACGGGATCCTGCACTCCTCCTCACTTCGCCGCTTGCTGCGAGCGGCCTGGATGTCTTCGGGCCATCTTGCAGTCCTCAATCAGCTTGCAAAGGACGCTGGAGACATCCGGGCCTCTGCGAGACATGCACTCCCGGCGTGGCGGGAGCTGCAGGGGTGGTGCGCATTCTGGTGGCTGGCTCGCTATTTTGCGATGCTTTTCTCCACATGTGGCTCGCCTCCAGGCTGGCTAATGCAGGATCCGCGAAGGCGTTAAACCCCTTTTGAAAAGTCGCGACGGCTGATCGATTGCTAGCGCGTCCAGGTCATGGCATTCACTACGCAGGCCATCACCACTCCCCGTCCGGTCCACCACCGCCGCCATCCATGGCCACGTCAAACAACCCTCCCGCGCCCGCGCCCTTTGGCTTCGAGGCCACCCCCAGAGGCGCCCTCAACGGCGGCAGCCCCTCAACCCCCTATGGAGGTAGGAGCCCCGCATTCACGGGCCCAACGCCGTCCCAAGCTAACTGGGAATCTCTTGTAGCTCCATCTCACGACACTCCTGCGCCGCCATCCTTTGCGCGACCACAGATGCCGCCCCCATCTTCGCCCCAGCAGCACCACGCATCGCAGGCGCAACGAGCCCCGTTCGCCTCGGCGTTTGGCACAAACAGAGAGCTCCCTGGGCTAGGGCCGCTGCATCGGCCGGGGAGCAGCATGTCCATCTCATCCCTTATCGGCGGCGGTGACACAGGTGCACCCGCGCAGCCATCACAATCACAGTCGTCACCCCCTACAAACGCGCAGTCGACCGCCAGTCACAGCATGCAACCGCCGTCTCCCCGCCGTGGCTTGCCATCCGGGCCCCGACCAGATTTTCCATCGTTTCGCCGGCAGCCGTCGCCCGACCGAAGCATGTACGGCAGCAACACATCGAGAGCGTCTGAAGGGCAGGGCTTCGCAGCAGCATCGCCAACACGGTCGTACAGCAATCACGGCTCGCCAGACCTGGGTCGGCAGTCGCTGCCTCCATCTAATCAAGCATACAGGCTCTTCGGCCAGCGCCTTTATGCGCCTGCGACGAACGCTACATCTGGACAAGACGCGCGCCAGCCTCCTGGGAACATTCCCCCGCGACCAAACAGCCAGCCTCTGGGTCCCGTTGCAGCTTCAGATGATGGACGATCGTTATACGATGCTTTGGCGGGGCGGCGGAGCGCTCAGGGGCCACCAGAAGAGCGACGACGAACACTAGGAGAGTCGCATCACTCCCGACCCAACGCGGCGGAACTGCTGGCGGCTGCTAGCCAGGGCGCCCCAAATCGAGATCGCCCCAACACCGTCCATCCTGTGTCGCAGTCCGCCTTCAGCCCGCCCCGTGTCCAGCACATGGCTACTGGGCCAAGCGAGCCCCCGCGCAGTCTGTGGCGCCAGTCTGCGCCCAGCATTGGTCTGCGCGAATCTCTCGACAGCCGACGGGAGGAGCCTCCCATGTCGCAGCGTCCGTACGGTCCCTACCCTTCGCCATCGCACGTTACTCCTCGCTACGATGGTCACAGCGCCGAAGACATGGTCCGACAACGAAGTGTTGATCGGTTGAACAACCGTGTGGTAGAGCAGTACCATGCACCACCCACCTCCGACCCTGCCTCGATGGATCGTCATAAGACCGAACCACTCGCTCGCTCACTCTCATCAAGTGGAAGCGCGTACCCTGGACGATCATTGTACGACTACCCACGAAGAATGGGAGAGGAGATGCAGCTTTCAAAATCTCACATTGGCTTTGGGTTGGAAGCTAGTCGAAGAACAGGGCGTGCCTCGCCGCTGCCGCAGGCTGTTCAAGGAGCACAAGCACAGCCTTTATCGATTGGCAAAGACCCTGGGATCAAGAGCGAGTTCGGGCGCATGTTTTCCGGTCTTGGGAGCGGTTTGGGATCATCGACCCCGTCGCGTGGGAGCCCAATGCCACAGAACGGTCACGGCTCCTTTTCGCACGACCTCGAATCTGGCGACATGTTGAGACTACAGCGTGTGAACTCGCAGCTGGGTCGGAAGCCAAAGCGTGTCAAGGATGAAGACGTTTTCGACGCCGAAAGCAATGACGGGAGAGGCACGCCCTCTGGAGTGCGCGGTGCGAAACGCAACAAGCACACCCATCCTGGCCATCATCACCACCATGCGCCACACCATCAGTAAGTACACTCTGAGTCTGGTGCTTTGTTCCAACTAACACAAGCAGTCATCACCATCACCACCACCATCACAAACTGGATGATGACGTTCCACCTTCCAACACATCTACTCCACTCAACGGGCGACCGAACAGCCTCCCCCAAAGCGCCCCAGGGCAGCCAGTACACCACCATCATCACATTCAAGCCACACCGCATCACCACCACCACCATCATCATGCGCCTCGTGGCAACCTGCAAGCATCACAAGTTGTGCTGAAGGCCCCAATCAAGGTCCATGATACTCAGCCGGTCCTCGAGGAGGCTGCCAAATTCCGACGCAGACACTTGGGCTCACATTTATATGAGCCAACGACCGAGCTGCCTAAACCAAATTCATCGTTAGACGATCAGTTCGGTTATGCTTCAAAACCGAAGCGGCTTCCTCGGTTCGAGGCAAATCCCATCAACTGTACTTTTACTATCCGAGTGCCTAGGTTCTACCTAAAGCCGCGGCAAAGACAGCACATTGTCCTCGAACGGCATCTTTGGGGCGCCCGCGTGTATCGTGACGACTCCGACCCCATCGCTGCTGCCATTCACTCTGGCTGGATACGGGGAGAGTGGGATGACACGGTGGATGTCGCTATGCTTGATCCCCGTATCACTGCGCCCAACGACCCCACTGACGCCGAAGAGACTCTCACCAAGGTTCCCGCTGCCCCTGTAACGCCTCCTGCCGACATGGATCTGCAGATCGAGATCCTCATCCTCCCTCAAATTCAAGAGTATACCGCAACCGTCGAGTACGGTATCTCCAGTAAGAAAGGTAAATCGCACGAGGGCCTTAGCTTCATGATCAACAAGATCAGATGGGTAGAAGAGGGCATCGGTAGTCGAGGACAGGGACGAACCGCAGCAGCGTTGAAGCGTCGCCTCGACGCAAGCGCCTCACTTCTTGCCCTCCAGGCCGGTTTCGACGACACATCCAGGTCGAATAACATGGCTAGATTGCACGCATGAAGCGCTTAGCCGCTGATATTTTGCCTCGAATTATCACGGCCGCTTTGGGATGGTTACTTGCATAGCGCCTCTGTAAGAGTAGGATTTTCGTTCAGCATTACTAGATACCCGTATGTTATGGTTCTTGATTTTAGCGCGAATTTGCATACCCAACTTCGAAAGGTCAGATGGAGAGTCATGTGGTAGACTTAATTGAATAATGTTCGCTGGTTATGACGGCGGTATTACGTGTGAGTACATGTGATGTGTCTGAAGTGTTGCAATGCGACCGTGATTTTCTCAAAGTGACGATGCTCGAAGCAATGTGGCATAGAGGAAGGAGCGATGGTCGCAGAGATAGCGGTGTGCGGTGTGCTTTTTCGGTAACGCAAACTGGCTGATAAGACTCGAATAGTTAGATGCTAACGACTTTGGTCGTTACTTCGCCATTACCTTGCGAGACGTTCCGCAAGCGACATCTCCTGCCTCAATATCGCACAAAACACGGCACCGTTGTGCGCCATCCTTCCTGCCCAGCAATCAGCCTCATTGCCCCGCTATATCTCGACCCCTCGATCATTGACCCCGCAGTGGAGAGCAGTGTCGCGATGAGGAGAGCAAGCAACGCTGAGGCCTTAGGCCACAGTCGGACCTACTCCATCTCAACCGTAAGTCCTTTCCAACATCATGTTTCCTCGGCAATCGCAACCGCCTGGCACGGAAAGGTCTTCAAGGTTGACCCTCGCACCCGGATCTCGGCGGCTTCAGGCATGTGAGTCGTGGCCCCGCAAACCACATGAGGCTATCGGCAGCCATTGGCGTCATGCCGAAACGCATGGTGGTATCATGGCACACGATCAGAGAGGGACCCCAGCAATTTTGGCATCACGGCCGCTTGGAACTTCCGATTGCGCTATTCATTGTTGCAGCTGCAGGCACGCGAATCGGAAGGCACACCAGCAGCTGCTTTTTGCACTTGTCTGTCTGCCACCAACGTCGTCGGCCAAGTGGAATAATTCGACACGAGCCAGCACCTGACTGTCGAATGAACATTGACTGCTGCCATCATTCCACTACTGGCTCTAGTACAGACCTGCAGCCCGCACGCCTCTGACAAGAAGCACGCCGGACCCAGATGCGGGGAACTTTCCATCATTCGAGCTTCATCTCTTCCCGCTACTCGCATGCCGAGCCGAACTTCACAGATCTGCGACATAGCACCCAACACTCACACAACAACTGCCTCAATCTGTGAACGTCCCGGTCGCTTCTAGCCACAGCTTTTCGTTGACCGCCTAGCCCAATTGTGCCTGCGTCTTTGATTAAAAGCCGCATAATATCGCTGCACCTCGGAAAACCTCCGCCTGGATACCGAGCCCCATTGATTTTTGCGACTCTCATCTGCACACATTACGACACATTCTTCCATACGTCTGGACTGCCCAAGGAGCTGGACTCTTCACCGCAGCCAACATGACGGAGCCCGAGGCAGAGACCACCAACGGCTTCTATGCGCCCCAGATGCGCAAAGTGCCCACTGGCGACCTGGTAAAGCCGAGCAGAAAGACTAACGGTGCCGGTGTGCAGGCCGAAGACACGCGGATATGCGTCGTCATGGTAGGCTTGCCTGCTCGTGGGAAGAGTTTGATCGCGCAAAAAGGTAAGAGCCCTCTTCGTAGCCCTGCACAGCTGCTAATATGGTGCACTCCAGTTGTTCGTTACCTGCACTGGCTGTCGATCAAAGCAAAGACATTCAACGTTGGCCAATACCGCCGCACCGCGACCCCAAACCCGTCCGCCGAGTTCTTCGACACATCGAACCCAGAGGGAGAGCGCCTCCGGAAGGCAGCCGCCGAAGCCGCTGTCAATGACATGTGCAAGTGGTTTTCAGAAGGTAGAGGGCTTATTGCGATACTGGATGCCACCAATTCTACCAAGACTAGGCGGAGGTGGATACAAGAACGATGCGCCGCTGAGAACATCGAGACCCTGTTTGTTGAGTCAAAATGCGACGACGAGGAGCTCATCATGAGCAACATCCTAGAAGTAAAGACAACGTCACCAGACTATGTGGGGCAGGATCCCGAGGAGGCTGCAGCAGACTTCCGCAACAGGATACGCAACTACGAGAAGGTGTACGAGACAATCGACGAGGACGAGCGCGACTTGACCTACGTCAAGCTGATCGACGTGGGCAAGCAGGTCATCATCAACCAGATCCAGGACTACCTGCAGAGCCGAGTGGTGTACTACCTTATGAACCTCCACATCAAGCCCCGGTCAATATGGTTATCACGAGTAAGTTTATTGCGGTGATGTACGAATCAGTTTGTTGACAATCCCAGCACGGTGAGTCGCAGTACAACCTGTCGGGCCAAATAGGAGGAGACGCAGATATATCCGAGCGAGGCGACGCCTACGCACACGCGCTTCCTGGCCTTGTGGCTAAGTCGGTTGGCGATGGTCGCAAACTGACAGTTTGGACCTCCACTTTGAAGCGAACGATTCAAACCGCCCGATTCCTCGAGTTCGAGAAGTTGGAGTGGAAAGCGCTCGACGAACTTGATTCAGGTGTATGCGACGGCTTGACCTACGCCCAAATCGAGCAGAAGTATCCCGAAGATTTCGCGCAACGCGACGAAGACAAGTACAACTACCGCTACCTGGGTGGAGAGTCATACCGCGATGTTGTCATTCGACTCGAGCCCATCATAATGGAGCTAGAGCGAAGTGAAAACATTCTGATCGTCACGCATCAGGCGATTCTGAGGTGTATTTACGCATACTTCATGAACGTCCCGCAGGAGCAAAGCCCGTGGATGGAAGTCCCACTACATACCTTGATCAAGTTGACGCCAAAGGCGTACTCAACGCAAGAGGAGAGGCTGAAGGCAGATATACCCGCGGTCAGCACGTGGAGAGGTAAGGGCAGCAAAGCTGAGCATCAGCAGACAAACGGGAGCCATTAGCCTGAGACTACACAGCAGCGGGAATGCCAACTTGCGAAAAGCCGCCTGAATCCATGGACCAGCAAAGTACTGGTGACAGGACGTGGACGTACTGGAAAGGATAGGAGTTTTGGTGGTTGGAGGTTGCGGACAAGTTCAAGTGAGCAGAGACGGAAAACTTTGGCAGGCGCACGTTACGATTCATATGGATATAGATTGGCTTGACTGTACTTCTTGGCCTCTATATGGCTGGATATCACCTCTCGGGCGGCTTTGGTGCCTGGTAGCATAGCGTTTGCAATCATACGAGTACATTCTGGAAATCTGCTTGCACATTATGTGAATGTTGATCTTCAAACGTGAAGCTACACACTATATCCAAGTCCCATTGCTAAAAACTTACTTCAGTGAAAGCCATCCTTCTCTCTTTCTTTCTCTCCCACCCAAGCCCCCCATCGGCTGCACCTTCCCAACCCAGCATTCTCCGCGGACATGCATCCTCCTCCACCACCCTCACCAACTTTCCTTCCCCCACCGCAGCTCCAACCAAATACCCAAACCTCACCTCCCTCCCATGCCGTAAACCATGCCCCTCACAACCCCTCCCCGCCCCCCGCGCCCCTTCGACACCCCCTCAGCGCCCACCTTCTCCACCGCCCAACGCAGCGCCCAAGCCCGCAACAAACCATACAACCTCTCGGACAAGAAAGCGGCGGAAATAGACGCGAGGAGATATGAAGAGCGCATTAAGCGCGAACAAGCTGCGCGCATATTGGAGAGCAGCGAGATGCTGATTTGGTATAGTAATGCGCGGAACGAGGTACCTACCTACTTCTTTTGCTAGCATGCGGCCGCGCAGTGCGATTCCGGAGATATAATGCTGATATGTTTGTGTGTGCTAGAGTATACCCCAGACCCGCCAGTACTTCCAAAATATCGTATGGGGCTTTGAAGAGGATGAGAGCGGTGTTGTGTGGCGCGAGGAATGGGATGGTGAGGGTGTGGGCGTGGGGAGCCCGAGGAGTGCGAAGGGCAAGGAGAAGGAGAGGGAGAGGGGGAAGAAGAGGGTTGGATCGGGGAAATATGTAGGGGTGTAGGAGATTTGAGGACGATTTTGTGAGTTCATGGCGCATGGGCATGGTTTTGGCGTTTACTTGCGGAGGACAGGGAAAAGCGATGATAAAGTACATGATACCCCTTTAGTACACGGAATCGGGAGTTGAAAAGTTGGGGTTTGGCATTTGGGTAGCAGATTGGGACATATTTAGTTCTTTCGATTGAACGATTGATTGGTAACAAGGCGACTAAGTCGTCGCTCTACAACATACTACGCCCTGTCTACTGATTCATCTCGTCCGAGCCTGCGGCACGCAAAGTGCAACCCATCATACCCAAAGCACAGCCTATATACACGCCTCCCTCCTCTTCCCCCATCTTACACACCTTCATCCATACCGACATTCCTCCACCACGGAACCTCACCCTTTCCCCCTTTCTGCGCAAACATCTCCTCCGCATCGCCCACCTGTCTGCGCTCACTAACCTCCCTACTAACCTGCCCACTCAGCTTCAGCTTCATCGCCTTGAGAGCCAGCATACTCGTGGGCCGCGAACCGGTCCTACCGCGCGCCAATCCTTGGGAGCCGGAGCGGATGAGTTCGCTCTGTGTCCATCCGCCGTCCCTCATGACGGGTAATTGCTATTGTAGAGGCTCTGAGGACGACGAGAGGCGGTTTAGGTGCAGGTAGACGTCGGTGCCGTAGCTGTTGTGGGGTGTTAGTCAAGTTGGAGGGGGGAAAGGGATGAGAGGACGTACCCTTCCATACTAATGAGCTTCAAGTCGCCGCCAAAGTACCTCGCGTACAGCCTCGAGATGGGCAGCCCGTATCCAAAACCAGCCATTGGTGCTTTGAAGTCGCTCTTGTTGAAGTCGGGGTCCAGACTCGGTGTCTGGTCGACCGTCGTGTACATGTATGTCCAGACAAGTGGGATCGAGGATCTTGGTATACCACCCCCCTCGTCCGAGATTTTGATGGTAATGTCTTCCTTTCCTTCGGCAACAATGACCTTGGTCACTGGGAAGTCATCCTTGTCTTGTCCGTGTCGCTCGACCACAGCGCGGAGAGAGTTCTTCAGGGTCTCGAAGAGCATATGCGACAGATGGCCGGGCACATACATGAAGCTGATGTCGTTCTTGCACACGAGCTGTACCGTCGGCGCCTCGAACAGGCCGTAGTGGTCCTCGCAGACAAATCGTGCGTTTTCAATGGCTTCCTGGGCAAGTTCGCGGACGTTCGTCTTGGTGCAGATTATTCCGACGTAGTTTGGGTCTGAACGTGCGCGCTGGTCTGTCAATGCAATGTGCTGGCCGATGAGCATACGGATGCCGATACGTGACATGTAAAAGCGGTCGAGAAAGGCCTGGATGTTGTGGTCGATCTGCATCCGTTGCCTCTTGCGCTTCCACTCCAGGATGCCCTGTGCAACCGTTGTCACGACGCTGTCGTGCCGCCGCTTGATCTTCTCGAGTGTGTCGGCAAACTTGGTGTTGTAGGCGCCCAGCTCTGGCGGCCAGTCTTGACCGTCGTCTGCCGCAGCATAGTATCTCCGGCTCGAGGTCGCTCCTTTGACCTCCCTGCTTGTGGCGCCATTGCCATGGCTGCTCTCCGGCGCGGATCGGTATTGTCCCTGCTTGATGCTGGGGTTGGGTGTCGCCTTGCCCATCAGGGCCTGGTCTTTGCCATTGCGCCTCGCCGGCTTAAGTAATCGCTCTTTGATCTCGGAGGAGAGGTTCGGTCGGGGGAGTTGTACAAGCTCCTGTCCTGCATGTGAGTCAAAGCACTCGAGACGGAAGTCCGCCACCACGTACCTCGAATGACTGCGCGTACCAGTCGCGCACTCGGCAGATTGATGGCATCTCGTTGAGGCCATCGGGAAGGTCGCTGAGCTCCTGCACGCGATGTGCTAATCGAATGGGGAGCTCTTCGGAAAGGAATTGTGACGCGCGGAAGAGGGTCCCTGTGGATGGCTTCTCGCCAAACTGTACCATCTGTCTAAGAGATACACCTAGTGAAATTAGACAGGTTCCAATGTCGACCCTCAAGGCACATACCGGTGGCTGGAAAATTGCTATAGTGCTACTGTTGCGTTAGCTAAAGCTTCCTATACACACTGTGCGACCGCATTACGTACTTTGATGGTATCCATCAGCCTCTCTGTGCGCTTCCACGACATGATGCCAATTGCTCAAGGCCGGACGGCCTCTTTCACTGCGCGGTCGCCAAAGTTTTGTTGGTGACGGTGTTCACGCCTGGGTAATATTCCGCCCCGCTTATGACGCTAGATGCAGTAATGATGTAGGCCGAGGTAACGGGAGCGCGTGAATGCTGAAGCAGCCTGGGATGGAAATAAATAACAATGGAGCGATTGTGTCAGTCAGACTGGAGGTAGCAGATGTCTCGTGGTGGTGAATTGGCATTGGAGGTGTGGAGACGGAGTGTTCCGCAATGACACCAGTGCTTTGACACTGCACCTTCCCCCACACTCGATCGACCGCTTTCACGTGGAGGTGCGACAAAAAGCCACCAGAACGCTCAGACAGCGGACGTGAGCATCCCGCAGCTAACACGACATGGTTTTGTAACAAAGCGCAATTGTCTTTCTTTTTCATCACCCACACTGCCCACATGTCATTCACAAACGTATTCACAAACGTAGTGCATATGCTCTTCCGCATGGATGCAAGCTTCAGCCACATGATCCTCGGCTAGGTCCTCAGAGCTCAAGGACTGCCGGACAAATGCATGTCCCTGCCTTCCACAAGCCCGAGGTGCTCGCGTGAGTCGAGCACACTAGTCAACTCTCTGCTATTGGCTCCTACAGCTGTTTTCTGTGGGTGATCGAGATATACGTCAGAAAATTTGCACCTCGTATGATTGGCTGAAATATGGTCCGACTTGATGTTCATGGAGTTTGATTCACGAGCTTCAACAGAGTTCCTGAATATACTCAATTGTTCAAACGACCATTTTGAAAGTCTGTTTCACATCGCTGAAGATAGCCAGAAAAGTCAGGTTGGAGGAGGAGAATTGTTATTTCGATCGTGCCGCTAAGTTCCAAACCGACTCTATGCTTGCACCATAATTCGAAAACGCGCCCTGGCATGATACACCAAACATAATCTACACAAGGCGACGGCTCGCCCACTGGCTGCCTCGTCGCCTCAATCGTACGCGTACGTCTATCGGTATTGGTACAATCGGAAGAAGTTTTGAAACGGAGGATGGGAGAAGGGTCATGGCGTGTCGGAGTTGTAAGGGAGAAAGCGCTCGGGTGGCGAGGCGCTTATGCGGTCTCGTCCTTGAGGAAGGTGATCAGATCGTTGCGGTCCTTGGGCTTCTTGAGGCCACCGAAGGCCATCTTGGTGCCGGGAATGTACTTCTTGGGATTCTCGAGGTATTCGAACTGTGGTGTTGTTAGTCGTGATTCTCATGCCGTTTGCGGAGGTGGTGTGATCGTACCAGACTACCCTCCTCCCAGGTGACGCCCTTTTGCTTGTTGGCGTCGGTGTATGAGAAGCCGTCGACCTGGCCAGACTTGCGACCGAAGAGACCGTGTAGGTTGGGGCCGATCTTGTTGCCCTCACCCTCCTTCAGGGTGTGGCACTGTGCGCATCGCGTCTGAAAGATGTCAGGAAAGAGTCCGCGGGGCGCCGAAGCGAGATTTGTTTTGGAGCCATTCGTACCTTGAAAAGGTTGGCACCCTTCTTAGCGTCGCCTGTCAAGATGCGTCAGCCGTGTGCATGATGATGAGGTGGACCTGCGTAGCCGAAAAACCCGCCGCCTGGCCTCCCTTTGTCGCAAACCTGCCAGCTTGCGCAGACAGACTTTTGACATGCCTAAAATGTGATCTTGTCTCTATTTGCGATATGCCGCTGCTCGAGTACGAATCTCATCGGCGTGCGCATGCTCAATGGGCGGCGGGAGACCGTGGCGGTGACGAAGTTGCTCGATGACGTCCGCGGCGGTCAGAAAAACGTACCGTTCTCGAAACCCATTTTGATTTATGGAGTAGAAAGCTGGGATTTGGTGGTGGAGGTATAGAAATGGGGTCTGAGTGTCGATAAGTGGCGTAAATGTGTGTCTGATGGCGAGTAGCTGGAGGGAAAGGAAAGCTGGCAGAGTGAACGAAGAAAAAGGCAATGGACGTGGCGCTAAACTTGATGAGATCAGGGTGCACGTCCTGGAAAGCGAGCCACAGCGAGTCTTCACCGATGGTGATCCTCCAATCAGAGGACTCGAGAAAGTCAGGTCTTCTGGCTCTCGGGCAGAACCGGTCCGGCAGCTCTTCCGCGGGAATACCACCAGAGGCTGGGAATTTCGCCTCTTTGCGCGCAATCTGGTAAACTAGGCATTCCAAGCACGTGTGATCTTGATCAATGATACTTGCACATGTGTATCTGGCTGTATTTACGCTTCGTTGTGGTGGATTTCATCTTCGCAATATTTGCAAGGCAGGAGCGACCAGAAGGTCTTCTCACTAGGAAGGCGCGCATGCGAATCTGGTTCACCGGCTAGAACTGCACTATACGCATCTCGAAGCACGGTAATGGTGTGGTAGTCGGCACAAGGTTCCAGGGCTGGCTGGCTGCAGGTCCAATACGGCCCTGCTTCGCCCCAGAAATGACAATGATCGCACCCAGGGTGACCAGGGGTGTCGTAAAACGTGACATGTCACTGCTACTTGCACCCGTGGCTTGCTATGTGAGGGGTCGTCAATATCGCAATCGTAACATATCCATCATCCTATCGAGATATCTTGTCGCCGTGCTTTGATCGAACCTGCTGCCTGTTGACATTGCCTTGATCGTCCAAGTCATCAGAAACGTCGACGTCATCGCTTTTTGGTCCTGAGGCTCTGCTCCCCGCCGCGCACCACCAGCACGGATGAACCAGATACCCAGCATCTTATATGCCGACGAGGATTTTACCACATGGCTCATTCTCGGGGCCAGTAGAGGCATTGGACTGGAGTTTGTCCGGCAGCTTTTGGCAAGAGATGATCGCATCATAGCGACGGTGCGGGAGCCGTTTGCATCACATGCCTCCCAGCTATGGGGGCAAGCGGGGAGTGATCATGGACGATGTCAAATGTACATTTGTGATGTTCTGTCGGAGCTGAGTATCGAGGTATGTAATTGTTGTCGTCTGATGTTGGCAGCGATGAAGAGCCCAGCTGATGAAGAGCAGAAATTCGTTGCTCAGATAGCCATGATACCCAACCTCAAAATCGACTACGTTGTTTTAAATGCTGGAGTTCTGAGATACCCCAACGTAAGTCCAAACGGGCATGCATATTTCGATCGAAAAGAGCCGCACTAACCTTTCCAGAGAGCCACCGAACTGTATGTTCTATTTCGCCGAAACTGCCTGGTTTGGGCTAGGGCGTGCATCTCAGCTGGAGTGTATCTGTACTGATGAACGACACAGATCCTTCGATGAATTCGCTTTTCACTTACACACCAACACCATTGGGCCCATCATCACCGCCAACAGACTACTGAAGACGAACATACCCATCGGCACTATCGTCTTCATGTCCAGTGACTCGGGATCGCAGGGAAGCTTTCGTGAAATGGAGGATGGGTTTGCCGCGTATGCTGCGTCGAAAGCTGCGCTGAACATGGCCGTAAGGCACTTGGCCGCAGAGTTGAAGAGGAAAGATGACGACACGATCATACTAGCCATGCATCCAGGAGAAGTCGCGACCGACATGGCCAACGTGCAGTTACCGTGGGAGGTGCAAGGCATCATCACGCCTGAGGAGTCGGTCTCCAAGATGATCGAAGTAATTCAAAGTAAAGGCATACAGCACAGCGGCACATTCTGGACCTATGAAAACAAGGTCAGTGGTCTTACGTCCAGTACACTATCACCCCCACTGACTTGAACAGCCTTACGTTTGGTAATAATACTCTTTTGGTCGTTTTGGTCTTGCATTGGTTTGATACATCTCTATTATGACT
This sequence comes from Ophiobolus disseminans, assembly GCA_010093685.1. Lineage (NCBI taxonomy): Eukaryota > Fungi > Ascomycota > Dothideomycetes > Pleosporales > Phaeosphaeriaceae > Ophiobolus > Ophiobolus disseminans. The sequence continues at coordinate 712,921 of MU006220.1, forward strand.
ATACCCCATATTTTAGAATGCATGAGCTCAAATCTGACCTCATGTAAACAGTGCTTCAGAATGATGTCGAGCCTTCAATATCCATGACTATCACAGTTGTAACTTTTCCATAGCACCAAGTCCTTCTTTGTATCTCCACTGTGCTCGCATTACGCAATCTCGCCGAAGAGCCGACGAACAAGATCGGTATCCCACTCCAGACGACCGTCATCTGTAGGCAACTTAGAGTCAATCATCGGGTGCCGCCTGGTACCCGTGTACGTCACCCTCAGCTTCTGAACCGAGTCCATGGCTCTCTTGCCACGCTGTTGCCTCTCTTCCATCTCGTCCCTATGATCAACCGAAGTGTCCAGATCGGGAAAGCCGTCGATTGGATGGAACGACTCCTTGTATTGCTCTGCCTCTGGGTCGAATAGCTCTGTCTTTCCGCCATTGGCAAAATCGGCCTCAAACAGCGCACTGGCACGTCGTCGAATCTCGGAGCCCATCTTCTTGGTTGAGGGTCGCCTGGCTGGATTCGCTGTGGTTTCCGGAGTGACAGAGCCTGAAACGTCATCCTCATACTTGATTATTGTTTCCCTAGCCATCCGACTCTCCTTCTTTTTTTGCTTCCTCCGCTGCTTCTCCCGTTTCCGCTGTTCCTTCCTGTCCTCGGCAGTGGCGAATGCCTTGTTATGTGGTGTGACTTTGTTGTCTACTTGCCACTTCTCCATCAGCTTCATCTGGGTCTTGAAACGGCTTCTGCTGACTCCCGTAAGCTTGGGAAGTGGCAGGCCCCTTGAGTCGCGTCTAAACTTGTGTCCATCGACCGCAGCCTGCGCCGCCGAGAGCTCGTCGCGTGGTGATGAGCTGGAGTTGTATGCGAAGGTGAACTGGTTGAGCTTTGGCGGGGTGTGTGGCTCGTTCTTGACGTTGTTAAGGTTATGATTGCCGTGGCCCAGGCGGACAGGACAGAGCGGCAGTGAGCAGTCTGGTTTGTGATCGGTGACGTTTGGCGGCAGGCTGACTTTGCCATCAGGGTTCGCCAGAGAATGCGCGTACATACAATGTATTGCCTGACCGTTTCTACGCCGGGGCCGAGGCGAACAATAACCCTTGTGGTACCAGTAGAAGCAGATCAGTGCACTGCCGCCCTGCGCACGAGGCCCTCTAGGCGCGCACGCGGGAGCCTTGGAGAGCTGGAGAGGCTGAGGATAGACAGACGCTGGTGAACGGTCTGGCGTTGGCTTTCGCTTAGTGCGCTTGTAGTCATCCAGGCGCTCATTTGGCAAAGTAGTCCTTGTCCTCTTGCGCTTGAAGGTGCCCATATGACTCAGTGACAGGAGCGGCTCCTCCGCATCAGATGACGGAGAAACAGGAGGCACGTATTCAGACAAGTCGACGTAATCCATGTTGCTGGATAGATTCGCTGTCTGTTCCGTTGTTGGTGGTGCTGGTGTCAAAGCGGGTGGGGCGTGAGTGTTCGGATCGAGTGTTTGCGTCGCAGGCTTCATTGCGCCTTCCTCAACAAGATCGTCGTTACCAGAGTCGGAACAGTCGGAATATGGGCCAGTCAGAGGACGACTGCTCGGCTCGAAGAGCAGCAGCACGTTCGCGGGTGTATCGAGGATGCTTGCAGCCGAGTGAAAGCTCTCGTCACTGAACGTCGAATCTACTGGGAACACAAGGCTGTTGGGCTTGACGTATGTCATGTCGATGGGCGGAAGGTCCTTGTAGTCGACCAGCGACTCGATATCCTCCTGGTCCTTATGGTCTCCATGTGCGATATTCGTATCATCGTAAATATCATCACTCTCGACGTCGCGAAACCTCAGGCCGATTGGCGTCGGAGCGCTATGGTCGGTGTAAGTCATGTCGATGGGCGGAAGGTCTTCGTAGTCGACCAGCGGCTCGACATTCTCCTTGTTCTCTTCTGCGTCGTTCACGTCATGGTGGATATCATCGCTCTCGCTCTCGTCGTCGCTGAGTGTCAGGTCGATGTATGGCATGATCAGCTCGCCTTCGTCTTCTTCCGTGTTGGTGTCGGTATAATCGCTCTCGTAATCGCTCTCGATCACCACGACAGACGCTGCGCGATTGGCACGGCTCATGGTTGCTCCATCAAGCTGTCCACTGAGCTGCTGCTTTCGACCTGTCTGCTGGCAAGCCACCAGAGCCTCTCGTAGCGGGCAGAGAGGTAGCTTGCACGGCTCGTAATGTACGTAGCCTGGAGGAGATGACAGCGGCCAGGTGATGTGAGACTCATGTGCTAGAGTGCATCTCTCGCCGCGACGGCAGCTACCGTGGTACCAGAAGAAGCAGATTTGTTTTGGAGGGCCCGTTGGGGTTGGAGACGGCGATGGGGTTTTGAGAACTTCGATCCTGGCTTTAGACGGTGGAGTCGCGTTTGTGTTTCGCTGCGCGTGGTTGTGCTTGAGTTTCCAGAATTGCGGGCAGCCACAAACCCCATCTTGTGTGTCGTTGATAGGGCATTTGCAGGTCCTGCGAGAGCCGTCCATTGTTTCTGTCGCGTGGAAGGTCTTAGGAGCCGGGGTGTAGTATGAGGGTGATATCTTCAGAAGCCTGTGGTTGAGGTGATGGATGTTGTGTGCAGGTTTGACGTAGAGCAGGGGCTGTCATTTAATTGTGAGAGCAAACTATTGCAAAATCTTCACAATAGCTATAAAGTGCTATTGGGTCTAAGGAGGCTAGAAGCGGTGGGGTTAGCGGCTGCCAGGTGAAGGAGACGCACAAGTGAGAGCCGACGGTGCAACCGTTGAAACCCGGATCTCAGTTGCGAAAGGTGAAAGTGACAAATAGGCTCTTGACATAGTTGGATGCATACGCGCATCAACGAAGCTGGCCATAAGTGCATAAGTGCAGTGCTAGTAGTACGTGAGCTGAGATGTATTGAAGTACTCCACCTTCATCCCAAGCCTCATCTGATGTCGGATGTGAACGAACGAAGAATTATGCCCTACCACATCTTCCCCAGAATATGCGAAGCAATCTTGACTGACACTACTGTGCCCACGCCCACCAATCCAACAAAGATACCGAACGCCCTCAAATTCCTCATTTCCAAACCAGAAGTCTTCATCTTCGCCTCACCAATGTCGCCAAGATTGGTCAGAGTATCGTACTGCGGAACGTACTTGAAGTCAAACGTTGTCTGCGTGCCACCGAGGCCCCACTTAGCCTGCACGATGACATCCCAGAAGATCTTCTTCGCTCGTCGAACGTGGTCTTTGTCCAGTGATGGAATGAGGCGGTAGGCGTAGCAGTAGAACATGAAGAACAGGCATTGGCCAGCCATGAGAGACCAATAATACCAGGACACTTGTTTGAGGCCTAGTCGGTCCGAGAGCTCGTTGCCATTCAGCCAACGTGCACTGGCGACGAGCATGTCTGCAGATACAAAGGTCGGAGGCTCTTCTTTGAGGGCGTATATGATGTTGTTGGCCATGGTCTTGGACATATCTGATGGGTCCACTTCATTGTAGAAAAGCGTCTCCATGGAGGCCTTTGCTTTCGCTCGAGTTGAGAAGTAATGGTCAGGTGTGCCGAGAAGGTATGCGATGTACCGCCACAACGCGATATAGTCGTCTATTTCTTGGCCACTTAGGAATATACCTTGTCGAGGGAAGCTGAGCCAGATCAAGGATGATGAAAAGGTACCGATTGTTGCAATCTGATCAAGATCGTTGACAGGTATGCCCCACTCCTCCAGATTGAAATACGATGGCCTTTGGTGCGCAAGTTTGACGATGCGCTGGCGTACTGCGGCGTGGAGTAGTCGAACTCGTATTGAAGAGGCAAACCCCTCTCCGCCAGGCTGAATACCCTCCAAGGTCCTCGTGCATTGCAGAATGTGTTGAGTAGTCTCGAACAGCCTGCCTCGGGCGACCTTTGTACTGAAGCCTCCGGTACGTGCTAAGGTTTCAACGACTCGTGCAGCACCCATGCCACCAAGTAGCGACTGGAAAGTCAGACCAGTCAGAGCAGGACCGCCATATCGATAGAATACATCTTGGCCCCTCTCGATTTGGTCCCAATCCACCCAATCCGGCACGGTGTTGACTTCTTGCCACAACTGGTCAAGCTTAGGATTTGACGAGTGATGTTCTTTGAGTAGAGCGTAGAGATCTCGCCGGGGTACTGGAAGGCTTTCCTTTTTCTCAACCTCATTCCCTGTCACCGAAGATGGCGCCGGCTGCCGATCATTGTTGTTTCGCGGCAGCGCATTGTTCTTTGGTGGCGAAATCTCGTTCAGTATGTCAAGGCACTCCTCCGCCAGGACGTCATAAGAAGATTTCAGTTTCTCGACTTGTTCAGGCGTGAAGTGGTCTTTGGTCCACTCAAACTCGTACCCCCAGGCGCTGCACGGGGTCAGCAGGTAAAAATGTCAGGAGGAAACACTCTGAAGCTCACTATCTAGTGTTCTCTGTACGACGGCGGAATGGGTTACGCAAGGCCATAGCTGTCGAGAGAAACGTACAACCAGAAATCCAACCGACTAAGAACGCAAAAAGTGCGGAGTAATGGAGGCGTATGCCTAAAGCATGTGAATGTTAAAGACGAATGGAATCGACACCGTCATATAATACCCAGGCGCTAATTCACGACGGATCCACTTCCATGTCGCCTCTTTGAACATGAGACCCTTTCTATCCTTCCCTTTCGCGACTCCCATGCGGCCGGATCTTTGCCAGTGGCTATCCGAAGAGAATGTATCGGCCCGTGGGGGATAGCATCGTGAGCTCGACCCTGTCTCGACGTCATCATCCGGCTTTAGCTTGCAAGGGTTAGACAACTTAGACGTGTGAGACGCATGTAAGGGTGCAGAACGTCTTGATAGTTTAGTATGATATGCAAATATATGCTCCGGTCGTCAAATTCGGGCCTCCCGGCGAGTGTGTTAAGAATCTTTAACTATGGGTCCTCTAGGGTTGATGATACATACTCGGTTGCACCTTTCTGTTTGAGCAGGATATCTTGCAGTAAATATGATTTGATGTCTATGGCTCAAAGCGATTAGTTGATATATTTAAATCACGAAGAAAGGTATGATAAATTGTCGATGTTCAGGTTGAGGTCGTACAAGATGCGTGGATCGTTGTGGCGTCAGCCCGAAGATGTTCAGGGTCCGTGCATATAATTTCTCGAACTCTATGGCAGGAGCACCTCCTCCAAAACAACATCACAAAAACCATGTCTTGCCACAATTGCGCGAGAAGGACGTTGAGCCTGTTTATCCGCTCATTGGTCAACACGGAATCGACCTTGCCGCTGCGCCCAACCACGATCCGTAATGCGCAGCCCTCGCGTTTCTTCACCACCGCTCGCCACCCGTACAAACCCGAGAGAGCCGAAGAGCAGCGCCCAAAGGACGTCATTGAAGACATTACCGAAGAAGACACAAACCAGAGAAGGGAGCGCCCGTCATGGCAGTTGCAGAAAGCAGCCCTGAAAGAGAAGCTGGGCGGAGAAGCCTGGAATCCGCGCAAAAGGCTATCGCCCGACACGGTAGAAGGCATACGCCACCTACACAACACACAACCAACCAAGTTCACGACACCAGTTCTCGCACAGCACTTCAAAGTCAGTGCAGAAGCTATACGCCGCATACTGAAGAGCAAATGGCAGCCCTCAGACGAACAATACGAGGACCGCATGCAGAGGTGGAGTAAGCGGGGCGAGAGGATATGGACGAATATGGTGGAGTTGGGCGTCAAGCCGCCGAAGCAATGGAGAGACATGGGTGTGGGAAGGGCAACAAACGGACAGCGACCGAAGTGGAAGTCACGGCACAGAAACATGGTGGATGTAAGAGATAGTGCGAGCGACAACTTTGTGGTCGAAGATGGGGATATCATTCCTATCGTGGATGGGTCTGGGAAGTCAAGACGACCGATTGAGTTACCGCTGTCACAACGACTTTGAGGGATTCATAAATATACGCATATTCTGTCACAATCGACCGAATGGCATATACGTACCACACCACTCACGAACTAAACTTCCCAGCAACCGCTTAGAAAAGCGATACCGAACAAAGATCGGCGTTTGCTTTCACAAACGCAATGGCGAACATGAATGAGCACATGCAATATCCGGAACTGCCATCTCTCAGTCAATCAGAGCTCGCAACTCCTTGTCTCAAAACCACAATACTAAGTGTGGAGATAGATCATCGAGTAGTAACAGTCACCGCTCAACATCTTGAAAAGTATGTTCAGAGTTTAATATCGATTAAATTATTGCGCTCCAAGTATTACTCATCCCCTTCTCAATCCCAAACGCCTGAGTCGCAGCAAAGTGGTATCTTGCGCTCTTCCTCCTATTCCCAATCCTAAATCCCAAATGCCCAGGAAACTCCATGCCGCAAGAATCACTTTTCCATATCCATACCCAATGCTTCATCCCGAATCATTACTCCATCCTCCCAATCCCTCTTCTCCTAGTTCATGCGCCATAAACAGCCGCACTCGCAGACCTGACACTCCTGTGGTGCTCAACCGCCCTGCTCTTAACCGCGCTCCAAACCTTCTCATAGTTCCTCGGCTTTCCCTGCTCCAGGGCCTCACGCTCAGCCTCAAAGCTAACCTTTGGCGTAGGAGCAGCCGAGCTAGCGCGCGACGACGAAGCCGGCGTGGAAGCTCCCGGCGCGTAGAAGACCGAGTAGGCGGCGTTCATGTCGCTGTGGTGCTGCTTGAGGGCCTTCCATGCTTTGGTGATGTTGCGGTCCTGCGAGGCGGAGGAGGAGGTGGAGGCGTTGCGGGAGGGGGTAGGTGTGGAGGCGGAGCTGGTTGTACGGGGTGCGTAGGTTGCTTGGTAGGCGGCATTGAGGCTTTCGTGGTGGGCCTTTGCGCGGGCGGCGATGGTGGAGAGGACGTTGGATGGCATTTTGATTGTTGGTGGTGTGGTGTTTGTTTGGTGGTGGTGGTTGATGATGATGGTGGTGGTGTTCAAGTTGAGTCGAGTTCGATTGATTGATATATCTCGAAGGTTGATAGTCTTGAAGTGTGATGCTTTGCTTTGCTTTGCTTGATGGTTGTTTGCTTATTGTGATGATATCCCATCCAGACCATACCCACCCTCCTTATATACCAAATCCACCTCTCCCAATATTTCCTTATGACACCAACTAAGCATCACCAGCACGAGTCACCCACCCACTACACAATTTTCCCATCCCAGGCGCGCCTTACCCATCCTTCACGCCTTGCGCATGTCCTACCACATCACCTAATCCTCCGCAGCCAATCACGCCCCGCAGCCACTTACCAATCCACACAATTTTGTCAGCAAAAACCGCAGGGCGCGCGACAAGTGGCGCGTGCGCAATGACGGAGAACTCTCGCGCCCTGCGGAAAACCACCTAGAAGCGCAAACACGCCCTGCAACATGTCGATTGCTCCACGTCCTGTGCGTGTTTTCCGACGGCGGCTAAAATTAACAGTGCATTAGCTCATCGCATCGCACAGAAGACGTCAGAAGTCCCTTCAGAGATTTATCCCCTTTTCCGTTAAGTGTTAGACAAATGCCTTTGGAGGCATGGCCAATGAAAATTTGCTATTGAATGCGCCTTACATGCAGGCCAATTACGTTTCTCCCAGCACGTGCGCCGCACCTAGCCGCCGCGAGTTCTTCGGCGAGACCGCTTGGCGAGATTTCACGATGTTTTGCTAGAAGGTGCTGGTGGGTGCGGTTGCATTGGGAGTGGATGCTTGTACGTAAATGCCACGAAGTAGGGGAGCGGACTTGGTCGTTAAGTGTTAGAGGACTGCCATTGGAGGTCTGGTGAGGAAAACTCTGGAAACTGATTCTTGCGATCGGGAGATGGTGAGACTGTTGGGTGTGGAGTGGTGTGATGGGACTGATTCGGACAGGGTCGCCGTGCATCGTGAGTTTTCGACGAGGTTTGATGCGCGCATGACTTGGAGGTTCGTGTTCGCAAGCGCATGATTCTCGGTGACTCTGGAATGTTCATTGAAGTTCGGTCGCAAATGCTAATATCGTGAAATCTCAATCATCGACGTAGAACGCATGATCCTGCGGTCTTCCCTGCAGATGCAAATGCCATGCTCAAGCACTCCACCGCATGAAGCCAAAGATGGTATTAATTAACACCCCCATAACAACCGCCAACTGCCTTCTGCGACTCCACACCCCATCTTCTCTAAACCCCCAGACCAGTGCTCCCAGCGGCCAGAAGAAGCCCGTCATATAGCCCCATAGCATATCGTCCAGCCCGCCGTCCTCCACGGCAAACCCCGCGCCCCAGCCGGTATCTCCGCCTTCCCCAGTCAGCGCGGGAGACGGGTCCGTGGCCGTGCTGTCGAGCCAACGATCCTCGAGCACGCGCATCTCGGCGGGCGAGGGCATGGTGTCGGGTGTGTGCGTGAAGGAGAGGTTCGTTTGGAAGTGCGAGCGCAGGGAGGCTACTTCCTGGGGCGTGAAGCCCGAGGAGAGTAAGCGGTCGAAGCCTTGAGCTTGGGGCTGGGGCGCGGTGGTGGTAGTGGAGCTGCGACGGAGGGCATCACTGCTACTACTTGTTGTATCTGTACGGCGCCGTGTACCTACGGGTTTGGAAGCATCGGATCGCGCCCTTAGAGCTTGTTCGGTGGACTCGGCCAGCGCTGCCTCGCTGGCGAGCTCAGTGGGTGTGAGCGCATCGCCCAGGGAGCAGTGTATGTAGTACTTTCTCACGTCTGGGGGTGTCTCTGCCGTCGTGCCATATACTGCAGCTGGGCTCTCCCGCAGCGGCTGTTTCCCCTTCCGCTTGCTACTTGCTTCATCCCCATCGTGTGGTTTGTCGCGCCGCGGTGGAGGTGGCGGTATTCGTAGTGATTTCGACAATGGGTCTGTGTCAGCGAGGACTTTGCCTGCATAGATCAAGCGGAGGCGTGCCGAGTGATGATTAGGTGGTAGGTTCTCGCGGATGAGTTGCTTCAGAGAAAGCGTGGTAATCGCCCAGGTCGAACGATGCTTGATTGAGAGCGGAAGATCTGGTACAGAAGCTGTGAAGCGAATGATCAAGTAAATGAGCTGCTCCGGTAGGGCTGTCGCGTCCGTCATGTTGGTGGTGGAGCGATGCCGCGGCGGAGCTCGGAGGTGTCGAGTACACGTGCGTGGGGAGGACGTCGATAGGAAGCGCTATTCTTCCAATCGTACATGACGATGTTCTAGTCTCGTAAAATGTGTTATCGTTCTCACATGGTGGTGTAGTAGACTGAACGTACGCGACTGCGGCGATCCGGAGCTATGGCATCATACATCCGAATCACCCCCCATCTTTTGCCCTAACCTTGAATCACCACATAATTACACCAACCTCCAATCTCACAATGACCATCGTTCACATCGTACTATTCGAGTGGAAGTCCTCAGCGACACCTGAAAAGATTAATGAAGTCTGTTTATATTCAAGTATTGATATGATACATTTACTAATGCTACACAGGCATGCAATCGCATGCTCGCACTAAGCGACAAATGCGTTCACCCAACTTCCCAAAGGACTTACATCAAGTCCTTCTCGGGCGGAAAGAACAATAGCCCAGAGGGCCAGGCGGTAGGTAGATAGCCAGGACCTACTAAAGTGGTTGCTGATATTCGCCAGGACCCTTACACACATGGCTTCGTAGTCGAGTTTGAGAGTGCCGAAGACAGAGACTACTACGTGTACAAGGACCCGGCGCACCAGGATTTTGTCAAATTTGCAGGAGAGGTGGCAAACGGCGTGAAAGTGGTGGACTATGAAGTAGGGAAAATTTGATGAAGCGTGAGATGAAAGACATGTACAAGTTGAGATATCATGCCAAATTATAACGCCTAGTATGCTTCGCCAATCGATGATGTACGGTCTATAATAAACAATCGTAGGGGTATCATGACACGCTGAATGACTCTCCGCACCCGCATTGCTCCGCTGTGTCATTATTAGTCTCCGGCTTCGATGCGCAGGGGCGATGTACTCACTGATGTTTGGATTCCTGAAGATGAAGCGCTCGTTCAGCTTATCCGAGAGCCAGTCCATCTCGCTCCCGATAATGTTTAGCAGCGCTTTGTTGTCAATCAGAACCTTGACGCCATCCTGCTCGACCTGCTCATCCAGCATGGACGGCTTGTCCACGTACTCCAAGTGATAGGCCAGCCCGGAGCAACCCTTTGCCCTTGTGCCAATTCGAATGAGCTTCGGCTCCGGCTGGTTTAGCAGGTCCCGGAGGTGCTGAACAGCCGAAGGCGAGAGCTTGATGGTCGCTTTGCGGGGTCCAAAGTTGTATCTTCGCGGTCGCAGAGGCTTACTGGGGGCTGGCTGGCTCTTTTGCGCTTCGCCTTCTGGTATGCTCACCATTGGCTGTTCTTGTTGTGCAGGTTGTCTTTGCTGTTCTGGCGCCATCCGCAACGACGCGAACGTCTTTGGTTGTGATGTTTCGCCGGCTATTGAGGTATCCGGTACACCAGCATTGCGAGGCGGTGGCGGCGGAGGGTACAACGAATGTGGTTGGTATGCAGTTGCGGTCTGCATCTGTCTCTTAGCCGACTGGCGATTTGTCGCAGACGACGAGAAACTTTGGACGCATTGCGGACATCTCCGGGAGGGGGTGAGTCGTAGGAATGCGGAAGATGAGCGCGCGAGCGCCCCGGTAGTGCGCGGTATCGACATGGTCGTAGAGATATCGTATGAGTTACGGCGGTCTGAAGTCTGAGAGCATGCGGTGATTTGTAAAGGCGAGGTTCAGGTGCCACATTCACAAGGCTATGTCATCCGCGGCAAATCCCGGCTCAAAAGCGACGTGACAATCAGGGTCGCCTGATTGGCCCATGATTCACGAGTCGTCCCTTCACATTCGGAATGTCGGAATGACTCTTGTCACTCATTAGCCACCCCACCCAACATGAGACGAGGTAGAGGGCCTTTGCGTAGAAAGGTTTTACACCATCTTATTCATCGCACACAATGTCTAGGGCGAACTAGCGTGAGACTACTTGCTTTACCAGTTAGTCCAAGTAACCTTCCGACAACAGCCCCGTCGGCACCGTCATTGTGCGTGTATCTAGCATTCCATGTATCCGTCATCGTGTCCGTCGTCCACACTCCCTTCGAGACACCGCTTAATCATTTCGTCTATACACCCAGCATCTAGAGCTCGATAGCCTCCTTCTTGCCAGAACCCATACCGCTCAGCGGTCCCTTTAGGACCATCAGAGTCATAACCTCGTACAAGGTGTCCTATGTACCGTCAGTATTTGTCCAACTCTATCGTGGGTTCGACCTACAGCAGCGGCCATGGTAGTCAGCTCAGCATTGGTGTCATAAGCAGGGGCTACCTCGACTATGTCGGCGGCGATGAGGTTGATGCCCTCGAGACCACGGATGATGGTGCGGAGCTCACGCGTACTCCATCCACCAGTCTCGGGTGTTCCCGTGGCAGGAGCGACTTTGACTTGTCAGCGACACCTCCATATCCTCACAAGCAGAGAAGACTCACAAGCTGGGTCAAGGGTATCGATGTCGATACTGAGGTACACAGGCTTCTCGGTGCCGACTCTGTCCCTGATCTTCTTGATGATACCATCGGTACCGATCTTGTCAATCTCCCTGGCCTCAACGATCTGAAAGCCACAGTAGCCGTCGTTCTCGTAGTCAGATGGTCCAGACAGCGTCGTGCGGATGCCAGCGTGGATGTTGGAGTCGTTAGCGAGGAGACCCTCCTGCGCGGCGTGGAAGAAGTAGGTGCCGTGGTTGATGCTGGCTTGCTCGCTGGGAGAGCCACCAAAGACCTTGGGCTTCCAAGTGTCACTTCATAGGCTGTTAGTGTCGCGCGAGGATGTTATTGATCGGGAAGAGCTTACAGATGGCTGTCGAAGTGGATGACACTGACTGGGCCGTACTCGCTGGAGTTTGATGTTAGTCTCAGAGACAGGATAAAAGCGAGTGGTGTTTCTTTATTTCTTACCGGTTGATCGAGCGCAACAAAGGAAGAGTGATGGTGTGATCACCTCCAAGCGTGATCAAGCGAGGAAGAGTCTTGCCCTTCTTTGAGGGTCCGGGCTTATCGGCGTCGGTGTGGGGAGCTCGGCTCAACAGCAGGTTGTGGCCTTCCTCAATCTGCTGGAGCGCATACGCGTTGTCGTACCTATTCATTCATGTCAGTAACAAGCTTGTGGACAAAGATCCTCATACACGAAAACTTACGAAGTGACTGGGATATCACCGCAATCAATAACCCGCGCCCATGAGTCGAACGGGTTCGCTTTGAGTGGGACATTGTATCCGCCGCTAAATCCAAGCTTTCGTGAGCCTTAATGCCCACAAAGAGCCAAAAGTAAGCATGTGAATGCTTCAGGAAACATACTAGAGATTGAGGCGGCGAGAACCTTGTCTAATGCCGCTGGGCCCGAAGCGAGCTCCTGGACGGTATGAAGTGCCAGTGTCAAAGGGAGCACCTGTGGACGTGTCAGACAACAGTCACTCCAGCGTAACATGCTCTCCTACCAATGAATGCGATGTCGAACTTTGCGTGTGTGGACAAGCAAGGGCTGTAAGGAAGGCGACCGAATGTAGAGATACCAGAGAACACAGAGTCCGCCTGCCCAAGGGTCAATTGCTGCTTCATATCTAAATTTCTATGCGTTGAGTTCTGACCTGAGTTCCGCCGTCTCCAGGAAGAGTGTTGTACCACAGCTTCTCAAGTGGGCCAGTCAATGGCTCTTGGTCGTGGTCGTGGTCGCCGTGCGCAGCTACGGCTGCCGCGAAGCTGAGAACAGCTGAAAAGAGCTTCATTTTCGGGAGAATTGAAGCAGGAATTGAGAACTGGAGGTAGTACGGCTTAGAAGGAGAGAGGAAGACGCGGGAAATTGACTGTAAATAGCTGTGCGAAGCTCCAGCCTTCAGTATCAGCCATCATGTTGACGAGCTCCTGTTAGGTAAACGAATTTTAGGTAAACAGCTTGAAGCTACCCTTGTCGATTACGTCGTATGCAGGTGCAGCAGCATGTTGCCTCCAATCGGTTAGTAGATCTTGAGTGGCTTTAGACTCCGGCACTTTCTGGGATCTGTCATCAGATGCGCTCCCACGGAGCAGTAGAGTTGGAAAGCAAGTTCCAAGTTGCAAGTAAAGCTTTTAAAGGTATTGCTTCGAGACGACTAATCCTCTTATCCCGCATGCCAGAAGCACCTTGATGTCTTCTACAAACCAGCCATCAATTGTACCTTCTTAGGATAGCCTCAATGTAGGCGGAATCGAGCCGTTACTGGTCAGCTCCGACTTAGCCCCGCCATGTGCGATGACGGCGAACCGACGGAGCATGGCTATGAAGTTGACCAATAGACTTTGAAAGAGGCATGCCGTAAGGTTGATATTCATCGTCTTGTGTTTCGGTCTTATCTGCAGTGGGACAAGTTGCTAGTTCCCAGCAACTTATGCAGGCAGTATGCTTCCGCTGCAGCTCTTACGTTTTGCCATTCTGCAGTCAACTTTTGATACTGCGAAGAGACCGAGGCTTCAAGATCGGGTGCAGTCAAGAGCTGGGCTCGGATGGCTTCCTCGATACACAGTTCGACAGTGCACCTGCCGCGCATGCTCGCCAAACCGGCGGTCAGGACGTGAACGTGCAGCCGGGAACCGGCCTGCGTGCTCAAGATAAGGTTAACGGTTCGTTGGTGGGTTCTGCGCCTGCATAATATGTCATCGCATGGGCCATTTGCAGCGTGGGGAATGCATGAAGCGGAGAAGGGATGAGGTGAGGTTCAGATCTTTGACTAGGGTCGAGATACTGCTTCAACGCTAATGCGCCACTAACGATCTTCGGGCAGTAATTAACAGCGAATGCATATCGCCTTCGGATAGCTATCTATCTCTATTTGCCGTCTTTCCTTTTTCCTAAACACCGTGCCCAATAGTTGCGATGTTGCCATCGATGGCCGGGATGGCAACTCAATTGTACGGAGCGTTCGGCGCAACACCTTCTGGAACGCCCAACTCTGCCCTGTCGTCTGAATCCATCCGCTCAAATGCCTTCTTGACTTGGTAGTCCCAGTTGCTCCAAGCAACGATTGCCCACTCCCCAAAGCCAACGAGATACAGAGCAATGCACTGACCCACCCACAAGCCTCCCAAACCCCAGCCGTGGAAAGCAAGCCAGATACCCAATGGCAAAGCTCCACAGTAATAGCTCACGATGTTGACGGTAGCTCCAATGTGCTGTCTGCCCATTCCTCTCAGCGCGCCGCCACAGCTGCCGTTCAACCCGTCTGCGATCTGGAACAACGCGACGTAGGGCATGACCTGAGCAGTGAGCCTGATAACCTCAATATCGTCGTTGAAAATTTTCGCATAGAAGTCCTTCACGCCCATGAGTATGGCAAGGACGATGGCGCCGAGCACCATGCTCAAGACAGCTGCTGTGTTGGCGGCTCTAGCAGCGCCCTTCGCGTTGCGCGCTCCAAGAAGATTGCCCACCCGCGAGGAAGTGGCGACTCCCACTCCAAACGGGATGGTGTTCATGACCTGGTCGGTGGTCATGATGACACTCTGGGCAGCCAGCGGTATTGTGCCAAGCTTCCCAGCCACAAGAGCGACAATCTCAAATGCCCACCACTCGGTGCCTACATGTATCACTCCAAGGAAGGCAAGGCGCGCAAAAGTCCCCAGGTTTTGTAAGCACTTGCGATCCCAGCCTCCCCAACGGCCCCATCCATCGACGAAGCGCGCGTAGGCGAGAAGCAGGAGGAATGAGACCCAGTAGGCTATTCCAGTCGCGAGCGGTGCGCCGAGCAAGCCCATCTGGAATGTGTAGACGAAGAGGTAGTTCAGTCCAGCGCTCAGCGGGGACGTGATTAGGAGGACGTAGGTACCGGGCCTCATGATTTCTGCTTTTGTCAGCCATTGAAGTCTTACATTGCCAGTAGCTTACATACCTTGAGCTTGCAAGTACTTCTTGAGCGCCTCAAAGAATATGTAGCCAATTCCACCAGGAGCGAGTACGGAGAGAAACTTTGCAGAATCGCGCGCAATGTATTCCTCTTGACCGAGAGCTCGGAATATTGGCGCCGAGCAGAACCATAGGACGGCGATGGGGATGTAGAACACAGAGAGGACGACGAAGGAGCGCTGAAGGATGATTCCAAGGTCATGAGGATTCTTGCTTCCAGTGAAACTTGCTGAGGCCAGCGTGTCGATTGCTGTGGTTCCTCCAAGCGCAATGAGCCAACCAGTGGCCATTGCAAACATGTAGGAAAATGCAGCTGTAGCCAGAGCTTCAGGCGACAAGCGTCCCACAATCAAGACCGAAATGGTCTGGAGGGAATTTTGGAGCGCATATGCCAGGATTACAGGTAGCGATCCTTTTAGTAGAACCCAGAACTCTCGCAAGATGAGCTGAAATTTGGATGCCGTCTCATCTTCCAGCTCGTAGGTTTCTCCAGTAGACCACTCGTCATGTTGCGTTTGTGGAAGGAGAGATGCGCGCTCATCTGGTGAAATCCCCGCTTCTGAGGCCTTGGATTTCCGGAAGAAATTGGGCAACCAAGATTGTGATTTGCTCGTCTCGTGCGCCATATTGGAAGCTTTTGAAAACAAGAACAATGCGTAGCCAAATTGACACACCAGGGCACAGCTTTTCCAATATAAGAGGATATCAGCGTATGACGACTGGCGCCATACGATGCGAAAGGAAAGTAGATAGCATATCCTACATGGAGAAAACTCCACCCCAGCGAGTGGATGCTGATAGAGTGGGATGACAGTACTGTTTACCGCACCAAAGATACAGCCTATAACCGGTGTAATCGCGGACTTATCGACCTACCACAAAGGTATAATACATGCAAGGAGGACCGATGAAGCATGATGCATATCGCTCTAGGCTCTTTTGACAACGGGAAATCGGGTGGATCGGTGACTGGATGCATGTGCTGCGGTAGTCTTATCGACTTGCATCCTCCGCTCTTTGACTAAGGCTCTGCGGTAAGTTTTACGTGACGTGAGCAAGTGGTCAGAGCGGACATGAATCCAATCAGCGGTGCGTGATGTTATGGCGTGAATCTGTATCATGATGGCGGACTCGAGCATCGGCCGTGTCCAAGGTTCTTCTGAGAGTGAACGCTTGCCTACACCTTTTTCAGGATGGCATATCGTATGGCGCCGGCGAGAATCAATGCTATGCGCAGAGATGCATGTGGGTCTGATTTTGCTGTCAAGAGTTTCGATTAGCGAGTGTGCCGTCGGAAGTGTCGGGTGTTTGGCCTTTCCTAACCTGGTAGGATCAGCATCACGCTATTCCAACACACGAGAACTCCAATACAGACTTCTGCTATGATCCGCATTGCAATGGTGGTTGCAAATGATTCTTGGGCCAGCAGAGACGTCTCCGTCGGAACGTGCGAGTTGTTGCTGCCCTCTGCAACAAAACATGCCAAATCGTGGGTCAAGTCGCTGTGCCGTACCTAGGGAACATGGTAAGTAATCTTGAATTTTCCTGTACATGGCCGAACAGTTTGAGCAGTGCGATTGCAGATGTATGCTGTTGCGCTTCATTGTAGCGCGTGCGTACGCGACTTCAATTAGTGCCAACACTTCAAGTTCTTGCAACAACCACAGCTCAATCCTTGCTTCATCCAGCTCATGTTTCATTGGCCAGATTTTCCAAATGGTAGCTACTGCCTATCCTGATGTGAGTACTCGTTACATCTAAAATCTCTCCCAAAGCCTGTTCCCACCCCACCTCACCTCAACACTGTGAAATTCCTCATACAAAACTCATGCAAACAGCCATACAAGCGCCAAACTCGCGCGTATTCAATCCGCATTCGCCCTCTTAAATCGTCGCAAAGAGCCTGACCCCATCTCGATAGCCCGCAAGACCTTCCGGCGCGAGCCCACGTTTCTCCTTCCCTTTCCTGCTTCTCTGGGCGGTCGCAAAGATACTTTTCTTTAAATTGAAAAAGGATTTCCTGTACAAAACCGTACTCTTGTCTTGTACATTCTGTGGCTTCGCGACACGACCCTCGACGTCCCATGTGCGAGCGCGGCGTTGGAGAAAGTTTAGCGACTTCAATGTTGAGGAGCCGGAATGAGACGATTTGACCGGACTGGATTGTTGTTGATCGTGGTTCTGCGGGCTGTGTGGTGTTGCTCTGGGTTCAGGAGTGAGAGGCCAGTTCGCGGCATCGTGTCCTTCTGGAGTACTGGCGTCTTCCGAGCCTCTCGAAAAACCATTCGGCGGTGTGCGGTTTAATATGGCGCGGTTAGACATGTCGCTGGCACTTGGTAATCCTGGGACACTATGGTCATCTGCATCATGGCCGGGCACGTCTTGCGATGCCATGAACGTTGCCTGGTCTTCCTAGGTCAGGCGCGCAAGCTCCGCCTTGTGTTTACAATCCTTTATCAAGGCGATCATCGCCGACTCAATGTCTGGACTTTTGCAGATTTCTTTCATCACACCATCGATGTAGACCCAATGCTCGGCTATTGATGTCATGGCTGCTTGTGCTTGCGCGAGAGATGGAGATGGGCGAGCAGGTTCCAATATGCGTTCTTGGAGCTGTGCGCTACGCTCATCGTCCAGAAGAGGGATCGAACTGTGGGCGTCATTCGTGTTCATGTTCGTGCTGCCGGGATCGATATCGTTGGGAGCCGTTACGGATCTTTCGCCGCACTGAAGTGTTGTCAGATCAAACGGTGACACCGCAAGAGGAGGCAAAACCCTTGGCTTGTCCTCGTCACGTAGAGTTGCGCTCGATAGAGGGCGTGAGAAGTTGGCTATTACCTCCTCGCCCACAGGTCTCAACGATCCTGGGCTACCCCGCTCGAGCGTCTCTTCTTTTGAGTGCTTTGGGATCGGAGATTGACGATGAAGGCTTGTGCCCTGTGACGACGTATCAGGTTCTTCCTGTATGAGACTCAAACGTGTCGGATTATGTGTATCGGTTGGGGTTGTGCGCGCGTTCCCTATATCATCAAGGTCGTCCTTTATCAGAGGGCTAAGGCGTCTATTGCTTGCTTTCTTCTTGATGAGAAGCCTGCGCTTTCTTGGTATAACCACTGCATCAAGCATGTCGCCGTCTTTGGTCCAAGGGCTTGGTACCGGATCATCCAGCAACGGCAATGCTCCAGACATGCATCCTAAGTCCGATGCAGCAGAGTCAGGTCGGTTAACCGAAAGAAATGCCGGCAGCGGTACCCTCGATGCGCCATTCGTAAGATTCACATGGGAAGAAGACGGTGTGGTTAGGATTCTGCGTAGGTCGCGCTGTGCAGGTGTGTCCACAGGTCTCGAGGGCCGAGTTGACGATCCTGATGATTGGGACGTTACGCGTCGGCGTGGGCTAATCTTTGAGCCATCAAGGCTGCGACGCCATTTGGAACAATCCATTCTACAACTGTAAGTGACATGTATACACTCAGCTAATACACGCACTCACTTGTAAAAGTTGATACTGTGTACGGATAAACCAGGCGCCCTAAGCTGTAACGGGTGGAAAAGCGATAGACACAATTGATAAGGCGAATGGGTAACGATAAAATCATGTGTTGTCAAGCGAATTGATGGAAAACGTGAGTATAAGTTAGTGTCGGTAGCGATGGATGGTCGTTTGGCGGACTAAGAACCGAGAAGTGATGTTCGCGACCGTATGTAATGTTCCGGAAGGTGTTCATTTGACCAGTGCCTTCCTTAACTTCAACACGACTGCCACGATGTTCGAAAAGCAGTCGCGCCCATCTCTCAATGAACGAACGGGGTATCCGAATGACACTCTTGAATGATCGCCCTGGAACTGCTCGCAGCACTGAAGCTTTTCGGTTATCATGCGCATCGTGGCACTCTACATCTTCCCTCTGAAGTGACAAGTATGTGCTGGCTGGACTCACTACTACCTTCGTGCGGCTTCAAGCGCTGTGTATCTCGCGCATCAAACTAGCCCTACCACTACTACTTGCTCCTCTCTCTCGATGACTGCCTCTCCACGCATAATGCCGTGAACATAAACATCACAAACAAGGTGATACCTTCGACTCTTAGTATCTGATCCCTCCAAAAAGGAAATATTCTGAGGTCTGATCACGAAAGGTACACGCCCACCACCAAAGATGTGGACTTCATCTCCTTCTTGTACGTCTGGAGAGCCCATGCCGATGTAGCCCTTTGTAGTGATGAAGAATACATGGTTCGGTACAAGACCATGAAGAGATAGAGTCAAGCGGCTATGCGTGCCTTTCTCAACGTAGGCGTCGAAGTCGTCCTTGTGGTAGTACTTGGGCACTCCCTTTGGCAATTCTGCCATGATTAAGTTGCCGAGAACTGTCCTCCAAAAGGCGTCATTCAGTGTTCCTCCGCTGACATAATCTCCTTCGAGATCACTGCTACACGATGCTTGGTATTCCTCCAGGATGCGACGGGACTGAACGATGGTTTCCCTGACCCTCTCGTCGTCGATTTCATCTTCAATTTTCACGTGGTATACTTCGCCGACCTTTTGTACGCGGTCGATCAATATGCCAGATAAAGACAAGGTCTTGTCATCCTTCGAAGCCTCGAGCCGAAAATTTAGTCCTTTGGACGCTGTCCAACGAAGGTAGCGGTGGGAGTGCTGCCACCATTTCGTCTGTCGCTTCCCGATGGCGCTGGAACTCGCGAAATCAACAGCCCAAGTTGGTAGATCAGGAGTGATATGTTGCAGTTCTCGTGCACCAAGAAGCGACCTGAGATCTTTGTCGATTCGTATCAGATCTAGTGTCACCCTTGCGAACAGCGTTGCTGGGGTGATGCTATAGCTAACGTCCCGAACAGCAGGAAATTTAGATAAGCTGCTCGAAGGAAGCAATCCTGCAAGACCGTACACTTTGTCTCGTGGATCTGTTGACTGTCGATATCTCCATCGCATGAGAACGTTCAGCGGACCCTCTCCGGACCGTGCGATACTCAAGCCTCTTACAGGATATAAGAAGTTACTCGTCAGCTGCTCGTACTCCGTGGCGACTTCTTCACTAGGGATTTCGCAAAGCCAGCCTTGACAGAGGTTCAATGCTGCAAGCTCGATAGTCTTTAGCGGCAGTCTAAGTGGTCCCCAGTGTAAGGTTGCTTCATATGGTAGTGAGGCTTCTTGCAAAGTCCACACGCGCGACCACCAGGGGTTACCGCCCATTATCAGCGCCTCGAATGCCTTCCGGGCTCGTTTTCCGGCGCCGTCGTGGGTGACGAAAGTATGAACTTTGGTGAGATAACTTTTGTCATATGCCATGATGTGAATGAAGTCCATAGCGACCTTGGCATCCACTGTCGAGAATTGCCTGTCGCTGGGTATCTCGCCTAACCAAATTACACACTGAGTACACTTCCTATAGATTGTCCGCATGAGGCTCACTTGGTGCGACTTTTCAATATCATCGAGCTGATTGATACACACTTGATCGACCCATAGAGTCCGCGTCTCGTCGCTATCTCGCAGATTCTGGAAGGCAACGTGAAGAGGCTGAGTGATTTCAACGTTGTAGCCGGAAATCTTCACGGTACGCGGGCTAAGCAGGTCTCCCCAGACGTAGGAGAGCGCTTCAAAGCTACGACCGCCATTTAGGGTTATGATGCGGCATTCCAGAGTAATGGGGTCGAGACCAGATCCAGGCAGGAGATCGACGACACGGATTTGGTCACCGTGGATGGGAAAGGCATGCTGAAGACTGCCAGTGAGTGGGGAGGCATTAGAAGAAGACAGCGGCTGCGCCATTCAGAGGTTCAAACCGAAAACCGGTTCAGCATGGCACTGTAAATTGAAAAGTGGGCAGTGTGTCGCCAAAGGGAAAGGCTGAGCTCCGTAGGCATTTGACAACCACCACCTGCAGTCTAGATGACTAATCACATAGTAAGCATCATTCTGTTCTTTCCATTCACAACCACTCTCTCGGCAAGTCGCGACAACTGGAAATATACAGAATATCCTGTCTGTGTACAGAGATTTCAAGACTTTCAAACTGCTATTTTATACATAGATGTAGTCGTCAAGCTTGTCTTTTTTTCTTCGGCTTTCACGACTTGCCGAGAGCCACTATTACTACATTCAAACAATGACCCTAGATCACATTATAACTCGAAAGAAGCTTTTCGCACAACATTCATTACCAATTGCATAATCGACAATATTCTAAAAACTTTGCACATCACTAGCTCAATGACCGAAGTACGCCGTTGCAGGAAGGAATTCATCTCGTATTGAATGAACATCATTAGAGGATATACAGAGACATGTACACATGGCCATTACTCGCTACGAACACAGTCTCCCGTTCCCACCCAACCCATTCGATCAGCGCAGAGTCGCGTCCGTGGTCGGGCCCGCCGCGCTGTGCGCACTAGCACCTGCACCGGGGCCAACAGCAGCATGCGTAGCCTGCTTGTGAGAGGCCTCGCGCTGCTCACGCTCCCTGGTCTCGCGCTCCAGCTGCTCTTCAGTTCGCTTGTTGCCGCGTGCGATGAGCTTCTCGATCAGGCCGCCCTTTTTGGGTGTGTCGTGCTTGTCGCTGTGGTCGAACTCTTGGAGGTAGGCGACGCGCTCGTGGGGAGGCATCGAGGCGAGCTCAGAGTCGATGGAGTCGCGGTTCTCTGTTGGTGAGGTCAGTAGGGTGGTGGTGGAGGTGGCGTGTGCATGTGTCGGCATTGAGTGTGAGAGGCTTGATACCATCATGGTAAGCTAAAGGGCGAATGTACCTTCGATGGTGCCAACGCCGTGGCCCGACGTGGTTGAGCTTCCAAGCGTGGCATCGTTCTCGGGCTGCGACTTGCGGCGGCTGCTGCCAATGTGGAGCTTCTCCTTGATCTTGTCCATTGTGTATGTGTATAGGTGTCGAGGTTAAGGTACCGAGGTTTTAGGGAACTGTTTTGATTCGGAATGTTGACTTTGTGTGTTAGGTAGAGAGCGGGGCTTGAAGAGGGGTGGTTGTCCCCTGCATATGAACCAGTCCACACGTCATCGCCATTCAATAGCTCCGTGGCTTGAGAGCTGCGTTGGCAGTAGCGGGCCCATCTCTTGCCAATTACGTAGCTTCCCGAACACCTGGGCAGCAGGTTTGCTCCATCCGCAATTATGCATAATTGAAGTGCATTTGTGAATGCACGGCATGGTTAAACATGTATCGTCCACAGACCAACGCAAAGTCTATAGTGACTAACTTGCAGCAGCAGCATTTCAATGTTACTTGTTCGAGCAGCACGTGCAAAACACGTCACCTGGGTAGTGGGTGCACTTTTGCTTCGCGGTCCCCTGAGCTCGATCTGGGCGGTCCTCCAACTAACCGAGGCCTCGGAGACTAACTAGCAACTTAGATAATTCGAGGCCCAAAAGCGTGTGGCCTTGGGTCTGCATTAATCTGGTACAACGTGAGTCTAATCATGTCCGCCCGTCAACGCCAGATCGTTTATGTACAAGTGGTATCTTCTAACCATTTACACCCCAGTATAACGCCAGACCCAGCTTTTGCAACATAGACATGCCTTCGGCTGCAAGTGATGCCGAAGACTGTGTTCCACCCGTGGAACGCCTTTTATGTTCACCGTAAAACGCTCCTATTATTGATGGAATTGCGCGGTCAATGGCGACACGCCTGATCGTGGCCCGTGTCCATTGCCCGTGTAACCGTCATCGCTCGGCACCTGGCTGACCGGCCGGCTGCCACTGCTCTCAGCATCCATATCGTATGGGCTTCGTGGTGGGTGTAATGGGAGATGCACTTCCTGCCAACGTGGCGTTATTGGTGTTCTTGACTCGGCATGGAGCTCCTGTGGTGTGTCGTTGATGCTCACTGGCGGCTTTTGGTCGGACGGGAAATGTGTAATGTAAGGCGAGTCGAGTTCAGTCAGCGGGGTACCACTGAGCTCAGATGGCCCTTGCGACTTCATCGGCGTGGTATTAGTGAGGAAGTTCGCTGACCCAGCATCGGAAGCTTGGTTGGTTGCAAGCTCGTAGGATTGTTTCTTGGTCCGCCGTCTTCGGAATAAGAAGAATGCGAAGATGGCAAGAAAGGATAGGACAGCAGCACCGACGGCAATGCCGACTATCGCTCCTGTACCAAGCCCAGAAGATTCCATATTGGGAGCTGTATTGGCCTGCAGCTTTGAAGTGATTGTGACGACATTCGCGGCTGGAAGCGGATCGGGAAATACTGCTTGTGCAAGGGTGAAGTTGGCTCGCTCGTAGTCAACTATCAGATATGCCTCTTGTAGTAGCGTCCTTCCAAGCACGTATTGTGTATCGTTTTGTGCGCGGCGAATGGGAAAGTAGTTCGTTGCATTCGGGTAATACGGATAGGAGGCTTGCAGATCGAATGCGGCATACGGTAGTTGTATGTTGGTGTAGTTTGTCGCCGTGTCCTGGAGCGAGTTGACGAGCTTGATGGTCAAAGTCGGGTTTCTTGACAAGAGCTGCTGGTGAATGGTGTCGTTGACGAGATAGAGTTCCGTCTTGGGGTCGTACGTCAGTCCGAATGCTCGTTCAAACTGGCTGCAGACGGCGATTGGTAGCCACAGGTGCGGCACTGATGAATCTACGACGGAAAAATGGGCGCCTGAAGTGAGTGAGAATGTCCCCTCCAGACTATTAGTTGCCATAATACTGTCTACCCCAACAGTGAGCAGCTTCGATGGGTCCGTGGAAAAAGTGAATGAAAAGTCATTGCTGTTTGGTCGAAAGCGAGTAGAGTCATAGCCGCCTAGGATCAAGTTACCAAACACAGATTTCAGCCTATACTTTGCGCCAGCTGTGTATGCGTAGGATAGACTGGGTATTTTCGTGGCGTTGCGCAACTGGTACAAAAGAGAGTCGAGGGATCCGCTCAGACTCGAGAAACTAGAGTCTGCTTGTCCTAGTGGAAGATACCCAAGAAAGTAGTCGAGTTCGGCAACACCAGCAACGACCTGGCGATCCAGCGACAGTGCCCTGCTATCTGCAGCTGGTCCCAATGACACCTTATCGAAACCGAACAGTCCTCCAGCAGTATAACCGAGCGCCGACTCCAGCTGGACATCGTATTGACCGATCGCAGACCACGAACTCGACACGTTGACCTGGAATCCGATGTTCTGAGCGCTGTTGAACACCTCGGCTCCTCGAAGTTGTTGGCAGTTCGTCGGGTCAACTCCCGCCACACAGCCATCAGGAACGACCACCTGTGTAACACCACTCTTGGTCGATGGCAGCACACGGAAATCCTGGCCTGGTGTCCCAACACTGAGCTTGAAAGTGCTCCAGCTGCCATCATTGCCGTCAAACTTCTGCGAAGGGGGTACGACGTAGGGCTGCGGAGCCGCGGTTTCTCGCGCAGCAAGTCTCATAATGGAGCGAGTGGATGTGTGAACGGGCGGAACGCGAATGTGATGCTAGACATGGGCACGACGTGGTCGGATTACGAATTACGAGGTACGAGTAGCATAAAACACGGTGAGGAGCAGTGAAAGAAGAGTCGCCGTCCTCACGCCGCGGCTCCAGGAGAATGGCAGTCAGCCAGAAGAAAGTTTCGAGGGGTTCGACCCTTCGACCAGCGGTGCGCGTTCCGCAGCCATGAGTGCGACCTAAGAGATCGCCCATGACCCAGCAAGCAACGCAGGACGTGCATGATTCGATGGCACCACAGGTCGCATGGCTGGAGGCATGGCGTGTGCTCAGCTGAATACGACGTGCCATGGTTAGGGGCTGCCAAGCTGGAAATTCCGATGCATGAAGTCCTGCACCTTGATGCGAGTGCGGGCCAATCGTCGGCAGGAGGCAGCGATCCTCATCCCAGTCTCCACGTCAGACTTCAGCTGTCAGCCTCCTGGGCGCCGACCTCGATAATCTCATCTCATCCGCCTGGTAGGCCAGTGTCATGAGCATGAGCATGAGCCCTGTGCCGCCACCAACGTGAAACTCTACGGGCTCGCATCGAACGCGCAATCTCTACGCTTTGCTCGATTCGGGCAATGCACGCCAATTTGTGCGAGCAAAAGCTGGGGCGCTGATACTCGGCAATGGCTCAGCCCTGTGTAGCCAGGTCCCAGAGGTTGCCTTACAACACGCTCGAGACAAGAGTTCGAGGCGCCGCTGCCACGGCCGTGAGATATGACGCTGGCGGTGGTCCAGCAAACCTTGTGAACAAAAACCATCAGATTCGTTGGCCCAAGCAAAGTATGGTTCTGCATGGGGGCCAGCACGGCCACAACGGTGATCAATTGGTGTCAGTGGGCACCTGGTTTATCCGCTAGGGACCTGCGCATGGGACGCATGGAGCCCTATTCTTAGCGGAGCCTCCCAGCTCGCCAGTCTTCAACGCTCGATTGCGCGCAGTCTTTCCATCCACCTTGAGCTGCCTCTCGTGCTTCTCCGCCTTTTTTCTTGTTGCTTTGCGACTTTTGCTCCTGTCCCTCGCTTTGTCACTCGTTAATATGGTAATTGAATGATGTGGAAGTTCGCTCTTCTTGCGCCTTTCCTCGCGGCTGCCTCCCCTGCGAGTCCAGGAGACGAGAAAAGTAAGTTGTGTTTGGGCTCCTAGAACTTCGTGGCTAACATCCGTAGGTTGTATGTCAATACGAGGTTGGACTACATCATGTGGCGTCTCTAACTAAAACAGATAATTCCACCTCGATTGCATTCTCATCAATATCAATATCAACACTGAGCGCGCAATCGACTTCCTCGCTGGTTGTTCCTAATGTGTACGGGACGACGGATATCTCTTCATCTTTCTCATCACCACGTTCGCTGAGCTCAAGATCCTTGTCCCGACCTTCGTCTCCATTATTGGCCGTCACTTCGCAGACATCTTCGTCGTTTGTCAAGATCTCTGAGAGGTCATCAAGCGAACCAACTTCATCGCCGCCACTAACAACTGTGACTTTGACGACATCGACACCATCCCCAAGCTCAACAAGTCTGACGTCACCCAACCATGGCAGTTCCACTCGTTTACCATCTTCATCACGTTCAAGCTCAAGCAACGCGACTACTTCTACGCTATGCACAGGGTGTATAATCCAAGCACGAAACCCCATAACGACCTTCTTCGACAAGGAGGACATCTACAATCGGTGGACGAGCTTGGTGGTAACTGCAACAGTTGTCACGTCGGTCATAACATATAATGATACGGTTGTGACCCAGAGCAGGACAGTCAACCAAACCAAAACACTCGTGTTAACCGATGAGGACACGACCATCACGCACCAGACCCCTACATTCCATATCACCCCCGCCAATGGAGTAGTACTGACCTTGAACGCTGGCCCCACCTACGTAATCTGGAAGGACATCTATGGAGGCCTGGATCGGTTGGCCTCGGGGCCAGCTGCAAGCTGTGGCGCTACCCCGACTCAGTTGAAGAACTGGCAGCCAACGCGGGAAGAAGACTGGAACTACTTCATCCAGACATATTCGCGAAACTCGACAGCCCCAAAGAACACGAACACGGCCATACCGGTTCCATCCGAAGCATTGCAGTATCTCAAAAATAACCTTGCTATACATTCGGTGTTCCAAGGGTCCGATATTGCAACCTGTACCTTTCACCAGACAACGACAGTTTGGAAGACGCAACCTGCCCTCACAATTGTGCCGCATCCTTCCCCAGCGCTTCCGGAGCCAGCATTTACGACACAGCGACCAGGTGCACCCCCTCCACAACCTCCAAGACGGTCATCTCCTGCAGCCTTCCCTACGTCAGTTGCGGCATACCCTTCTGCTATTACATCAACCTTTCTTTCAACAACGTACGCAACGACAGTGACGCACGTAACGCGAGCAGGATGTCTGAGGTGTCAAGACACAGTCTCACCGCCTTCGCCTACCCCGGATGACAGAATCCACAATGAGCCGGAGCCTACACCGAGCAACCCGGACAACAATACAAACAATCCCAGCAAGCCGGAGGACAGCCCGAGGCCAAACGAGCAGCGTCCACCTAATGTTCCTGTTGTAATCGGTGACAGCACATATACCGTAAACCCAGCCCGGCAGACATCTCAATCAGACAGGCCAAGCGAACAATACCAAGCTCCACCCGCAATCATTATTGGGACGCAGATTCTCACTCCTGGTCAATCTACAACCATCAACGGCGTCCCGGTCATCGTGCCTCTGCCCACACCCGGTGATGGCGGCCCGCGCATTGTTGTCAATGGCAATACAATCAACATTCCCACCTACTCGTCACCCACCGGACCCCCAATTATGACCATCGGATCTAATACCATCACTGCGAACTCTGAAGGTCAATTCCTAGTCGGCACCCAAACGTTGAAACCAGGTGGCTCAGCCATCACCATGGCTGGTAGCACTTTGAGCCTTGCTTCAAATGGTGGCATTTTAGTCGTCAACGGCGTTACGCGCACACTTCAAAACGCACCCATCATGACCCCTGCGCCAGTTATAACGGTCGGCGGACGCGTTGTCAGTGCGACAGTAATCGGGTCAAACACGCAATTCGTTGTCGGCACTCAAACCCTCGTACCTGGAAACGCCATCACTGTCGACGGCGTAACATATAGCCTGCCATCTGGCGGTGGCAAAATCGTGGTCAATGGTGTGACGTCTTCCTTGAACTCAGGGCGAGGCTCGATTACAATTGGTCAGCAATATGTCACCGCTTCCATCAAAGATGGAACAACATCCTACGTCTTTGCAGCAGGACAGACACTCACGCCCGGCGGCGTGCTCACTGTTTCAGGCACGACATTTAGCATGCCTGCCTCCGCTTCTGGGTCTGTGGTAGTTATCAACGGCGTCACATCAACACTGCGTCCCGGGTCTTTGACCACACCGCTCGCGCTCACACTTAATGGGAAGACATACGCAGCAACTGTGCGCAGTGGGACCACTGAGTTTGTGTTGGCTTCTGGAGTGACTCTCAGACCCGGGCAAGCTGTCACGATGTCTGGCACGACGTACTCGCTCGATGGCCAGGGCACCGCGCTCGTCATCAACGGACAAACGAGTAGTATTCGGAGAGGACCGGCAAGTAATAACGCAACAACTACGCCGACCTCATCGGCGAGGTCGACAACTGTTGCACGCGATGTAGGCAACTTTGTGTGGAGCGGCATTGGGGGAGGTGGAGGTGGAAGCAGTAGCACAGGAGGCGGAATACCCGCACATCTCGGGGGACTCGACAAGTGGGTAGAAGGTATAGTTATTGGGATTGCTGGATGGCTTTTGCTGCTCTGAGAAGACGGAGGAAAATAGGCATTTACGAATTTGCATGCAGCGCGGCGTTTGGGAGGGAATTTTGGACACAGGGCTTGAGATGCCTTTCGGACTACACATCATTTTCAGGGCAGGGAGGAACCCTAGGATACGTGTTGTAATGATATAATGTCTTCACATGCAAAGTGCTCTGCTTCTAGCGCATTCGGGTTGGAAGATTTTAGAATACTTAAACACAATACCTACAAAGCCTCTAATACTATTGAGTTGAGATACAAGAGCGTGTCGGAAAGGCGCGCCGTGTTTGATAAGTAAGCATTCAACGTCGAGAGGCGACAGCCGTCGGCATGGATCGCCCGGTGAAGCCTCGGATGCGGTCCCGTTATCAAACCTCAACATCGCGACTTCCGGGCATTACCGCGTGGGCCCGTCGCTAGCCTGCAGCATCCCGATTTCGCAGGGGAAATTTGCCTTCTGGGCTTCGATGCACGAGATCCGAAGTTCGAAAGGGTCGAGAAGACACGACTGCCGGCCGAGTCGCTGGGCTGATGGAGATAAACATGCGGGGAACGGCGGTTTCTTGGCAATCGTCACGAGCTTGAAGCTCCTCCCAACCGAAGCTCACCATTCGCAAGCAGCCGGCCTAGCCCAACAAAGAAGATCCTCGGTCCAGCGTCAAGATGGGTGACGTCTGCATGGATTATAATACTCTGCGGCCGCCCAGCCCTCTCCGCACGCATACTTCATTGCATTCCTCCCTTGCCATACCTTGAGGATCCGGCAATTGCTTAGATACAGCTTCATACACTCACCATGGCAGCCAGCGCTGACACCATCCTCCGCGAGGTCAACATCCTCGGCGACCTCAACGACAAGAACCGGCACATCCTCAGCAAGGATGCCGCCGTCTTCCTCGCCCTCCTGCACCGCACATTCAACCAGCGCCGGAAAGACCTCCTCCAGCGACGCGTGATCCGACAGGCCGAGCTCGACAAGGGCAACCTGCTCGACTTCCTCCCCGAGACCAAGCACATCCGCGACAACGACACATGGAAGGGCGCCCCGCCGGCCCCCGGCCTGGTTGACCGCCGCGTGGAGATCACGGGGCCGACAGACCGCAAGATGGTCGTCAACGCGCTGAACTCGAATGTCTGGACATACATGGCCGACTTTGAAGATTCGACCGCGCCGACATGGGACAACATGATCAACGGCCAGCTCAACCTCTACGACGCCATCCGCAGGCAGGTCGACTTCAAGCAGGGCGAGAAGGAGTACAAGCTGCGCACCGACCGGACGCTCCCTACGCTCATAGCACGTGCTCGCGGCTGGCACCTCGAGGAGAAGCACTTCACCGTCGACGGCGAGCCCATCTCTGGGAGTCTATTCGACTTTGGGCTGTACTTCTTCAACAATGCACACGAGCTGGTCAAGCGCGGAGCCGGCCCATACTTCTACCTGCCTAAGATGGAATCGCATCTCGAGGCACGCCTGTGGAACGACGCCTTCAACCTGGCCCAGGACTACATTGGCATGAAGCGGGGCACCATTCGCGGCACGGTTCTGATCGAGACTATCACAGCTGCCTTCGAGATGGACGAGATCATCTACGAGCTCCGCGACCACTCCTCTGGTCTCAACTGCGGCCGCTGGGACTACATCTTCAGCACCATCAAGCGCTTCCGCCAGAACCCAAACTTCGTCCTGCCCGACCGCGACTCCGTCACCATGACCAGCCCCTTCATGGACGCCTACGTCAAGCTGCTCATCAAGACCTGCCACAAGCGAGGCGTGCACGCCATGGGTGGAATGGCCGCCCAGATCCCCATCAAGAACGACCAGGCAGCAAACGACGCCGCCATGGCCAAGGTCCGCGCCGACAAGCTTCGCGAAGTCCGCGCTGGCCACGACGGCACCTGGGTCGCCCATCCTGCCCTTGCGGCCATCGCGTCCGACGTCTTCAACACATACATGCCCACGCCCAACCAGATGCACGTACGCCGTGAAGACGTCCACATCACCGCCAACGACCTGCTCAACATGAACGTACCTGGCAAGGTCACCGAAGAGGGCATCCGCAAGAATCTCGACATCGGTCTGAGCTACATGGAAGCATGGATCCGTGGCGTCGGCTGCGTGCCCATCAACTACCTCATGGAGGACGCCGCGACCGCCGAGGTATCACGAAGCCAGCTGTGGCAATGGGCAAGGCACAACGTTACGACTGCCGAGGGCAAGAAGGTCACCAAGGAGTACGCGCTCCAGCTACTTCACGACCAAGCGAAGCAGCTGAGCGAGAAGGCGCCAAAGGGCAACAAGTTCCATCTTGCGGAGAAGTACTTCGAGGGCCAGGTCACTGGCGAGGATTACGCCGAGTTCTTGACATCGTAAGTTCTCATACATTCCTATGGACAGGGCCAATGCTAACGCCTTCTAGATTGCTCTACAACGAAATCACAAACGTAGGTCCACCCAAGGGAGCTGCAAAGCTCTAGTTCTCTCGCAATGCATTCTTTTCCTTTGATATCGTCCATGTAATTATACCACGTCAGAATGTACAGGCACATTGAGGCCTAATAAGCTGCAAATGCAAAAAGCGTTCTTGAACCCATGATTGCAGTCGTACACAAAAAAAGCATGTGAACATAAGCTAACATCCTCCCTAGGTCGGCTCACCGTTCGCAGCCGCGAAGTTGTAGGCTATGGTGTGCCGAGGTCCAGTTCAGCTTGTGGTACCCGAGTTTGTGGGCGACCGCTGAGAAGCGGATAGCATGGGCGGGTTGGCATGTGAAAGACATGTGAGCATGAGAATTAGATTCACGAATTTATGACGACGACTTTGTATATATGGGCTCTTGGGTTTGCTGCTGGTGTCGTGGGTGTTAGATGGGGTATATTCCATTTTATTTTATTTTTTTCAGGCGGTGTTGTGGAATGTACTGAAGGTATCCAGCCTGTACTAGTGCGCAAGTCGCGATGGGTCTAAATATCAAATGTCTACTTATCCATCTCACTCATGAACTGTTAACTACAAGCTCGGCGAATCCCTCGAGTCGAGGAACATATCATCTGGTGAAGGGCGAGCGTAGCACGATCAAAGCTACACTTTGGACGGCTAGGTTGGGTGTCTGATAATTGAGTGTGGAATTGTGTGGTAGCCTTCAAATTGCAAGAGCTGGGGAATTTTCCCATGTTGTGCATAAAGTTGTGAGGTGCGGATGTGTATTGGGAAGGCGCGTGGCACAACATGGAAGGACGCACAGTTTAGCACAGAGGAAAGAAATGCATCCGGCAGGAGAGAAGTACCTATGTCATGATGCAGAGAGTGTCTGCACCTGGCGTTTGTAAGGACCCTGAGATTGTTTAGCGTTGTTTGCGATGCTCTTTCCTTCTTTAACTGAGATCTATGCACTCACTTCTCCCATGCCGCACCTCACCTCACCTCTCTCTGTCGCACCCAACTCTCGAATCTCCTCAACCACCAATCCACATCTCGAAGCACACGCGACGTCACAAAGATGTGCTACCTCAACTTCTATCCGTTGATGGACGACGAAGAAGATCATTCGCCACCTCGTGGATGTCCCAAGCTGGAATGGGCCGTGCCTGTCGACATTGTACAGTTGGGCACCAGCCTTGAGGCATACTCCAACACTCTGGAACAGACCTCCACGCTTCGACTTGCTCATCGCTTCCGCGCTAGCGCTCTATCTCGACTACCGCAGGAGATCTTGGAGCAGATTATAGATGAAGTTCACACTACAGAGCAAGCTAGCTGCGAGGCTGCGTGGATCTCGGATTATCGCTGCTTCCAGACAGTGTGCCGTCCGCAGGATCACTATCAAGCGTATTCACCCCACGTGGAGGATTTGTGGCATATGGCTTATGATGGATATTGGGAAGATGCGTTTGGTGACGAAGACGAATTGCGTAGTCGTGGGGATTACTCGGAACAGGAGAAAGTGGACATGGTTGTTGAGTTGGTTGCCAACAACCCAATGATATATTTCGAGACGGATGATTCAGAGATGTGCAACACAAAGAGAGATAACTGGCTGGGACGCGTCTGCTCTTGCTCCGAGATGATAAACGGTAAGGAGACAAACCAAAGCATATTGAAGCTGCACAGGGTGAGTCCTCGTCCATCCCCACTCATGACGGTGTTGACAGAACTAACTGTGGCTCCAGATTCTAAAGGTCCATTTTGGTCTGGAGGTCATTGTGCTCCATGAGATGCTTCACCACGCATTGGATATGTTCCTTCCACTGAGTAGCTTTAGTGAGCACGGATTGTGTCATACGGCTGCTTACCTGTCTCTACCATCAAAGGAGGCCAGCACACACGTTATCGGAGGTCGAAGCGCGCCCCTGGCGGACGGCAAGGCTGCCACAGATTCATCACACATGATCTTCCGACAGAACATCGATCCATCTCTGCTCCAAATATCGGAAGACGCTCGTCGCCGCTTTGCACGCGCTATGCGCGTTCTCCACACACCTCCGAGCTTCCATCTCGCGGAACTCCAGCAGAATATCCGCAAACCTATACTGGACAAGGAGTTGCTTGAGATCGACGCTAGCTCAACTCGTTGCTGTGCGATACACAGACAGGGCATAGTGACCGAGAAGACCGAGAAGCTTTGGGTATATGTGGCGAAGAAGAACGAAGGTATGTACATGCAAGATTATCTTGGTTTCCGTTGATCTGACACCTACGTGCACAGAACTAGCGAAGCAGTCATGGCCTCAGTTGATGATTCTTGCGGCGTCTGACACTGTTTCGCCTTGCTAGTGCCACTAAGGTTGGCTGCCTGTCGGGTTTCGGTAGTTCCGGTGATGACAGACGATTTGCAAAGTTGAAGGCTAGAGTGAACTACGTGGTTTACGATATACTCTCGAGGAAGGAATGAATCATTGTAGCCGACTGGATGGACTGGGCACCTCAAGCCATGATGCGTACGCTTACACCGTTTCAATCGAATTAGCTAAACTTTCTTCGTAGCGGATTACAAATTGTAAGATCATACCAGATACTATCTATCCTCTGGCCTCTCCGTCCTCCTCCCTTCTTGTTACCTCCTCTTCTTTGTCCCACACCTTCACTCCTGCAATCCACGTCTGCAATACCTCGCCCTGCTCACTCAACACCGTCAAATCTGCCCGTCTGCCCTCTTTCAAAACACCCCTCTCCGCATCAATGCCCATCATCCCCGCCACATTCTCCGTCACCGTGCTCACCGCCTCCGCTATCCCACACCCGCTCCACTCCATTAGGTTCCGCACACTCTGCTGCAGCGGAACACATCCACCGATCAGCGTGTCCGTGCCTGCGATGGTAGCCCTGTTCCCTGCTTTCGTTTGTTGGAATGGAATTTGCGAATGACCTGGGTACGTCCCATCTGGCAGAGACGCAAGCTCAATACTATCCGTTATGAGAATCGAGCGGCGCGGAGTAGCACGATGTAAGAGCGAGACGGTGGACGGATGCAAGTGCTGGCCGTCAGCGATGATAGTGTAGTACGGCACCTGAGCGTCTGGCAACGACACGAGTCCAGCTAGACCCGGTGCTCGCGAACCCAGAGGCGGCATAGCATTCAACGTGTGCGTCAGACACGTAGCACCCGCGCTCAGTCCCGCGATTCCTTGATCGTACGTCGCGGTCGAGTGGCCCATTGAGACTTTGATGCCATGGGACTTTAGGGTTTTGATCAGAGATGAAGAGCCTGGGAGTTCGGGCGCGAGTGTGACGAGTTTGATGGAGGATTGCAGGTTTGAGGCGCCGAAGATGGTGGAGGGAGAGGTGGAGCACGGCTGGAAGAGGGAGGCATTGTGGGCGCCGTTTTTGGCGGGGTGGAGGTAGGGGCCTTCGGTGTGGGCGCCGAGGAGGGAGGCGGAGTTTGGGATGGGGCGGGGGGTGAGTGAGGGGAGGATCTGGGGGTCAGTTAGTTGGGTGTATACTGTTTAGGTGTTTAGATAAGAAGGCTCGCGATTGTAGAGTCTATCTAGGCTGGGTAGCATGTTGAGTTGAGATTTGTCAATTTCTTCAGAGTCTTATCGGCATGCCGAGCCTTCGTTGGGTAATGTGAAGATATTCAGAACCCCGTCGGTGTTTGTCATTTGAGATTGTATGAGATGTGATCTACCTTCTGAAACTCATCGCTCTTCACTGTGGGTATGGTGGCCCAGAAACCCGTCACGCCCTGAGTCGTATAGTACCTCGCAATATCGTCTATCTTCCGGGCATAGCTCTTCTCGTCTTTAAAGTGCGTAAAGTGGAATCCATTCGCGCCATTGGTATGCAGTTCTAGGAACCCGGGCGCAATGATGCTGTCCTCTAGATCTATAGCCTCGCCGCCAATGTACCCTTCTCTTTTCAGGATAAGCCCAGTCTCGTCGGAGATAACGAGGTGGTCTTCGACGAGCTCGCCATTGAGGATGTAGCGACAATTAGTGAAGAGGGTGAACCAGCCCGACATTGTCAATGCTCGCGCCACGGCCTGGGTGAGAGTAGCGGAAACCTTTTTGGGGGATGTCATCCCAAGCGGGCCTAGACGCGGGGCTTCAATTGGTCAATGCGCCCATGCGAGGATCGCGGCGACGACGATCGCACATGGGTTCGCGATGTGTGCCGGGATTGTGTGGCATAACGCAGCCACAAGTGGAGATTTGATAGCTTTTGTGGGTGCAGAAACAAGAGCTGAATTCGCGTCTGTTCGCATGCGGCATCGTGGCTGCCTCCTGCTGCTTCTCTGAGCTTGCCGAAGTAGCACCTGTATGATGTCATTGCTATTGTAGCACATGCACAAGAACATCTGTGATGTCTGCCCTGATTTCAACGTGCGGAGAACTTTCCGGCCTGCTCGTCCTTTCTTTCTTTACCCCTCCACACCTTACATCCTCTTCAAGACGCCCAATTGTCTGTGGGTGAGGTTCGCGCTACCCTACTACTTCTCTGTGAAGCCTGTGAGGAGACAGTACCCACAACATGGCACAACAGCAGCAAACCGGGCCTGGAGGCCATTACTCTGGCCACAATCCAATTCCCACAGTGAAGCAGTTCATTGAGAATCTGGATAAAGACAAGAAGACCCGAGACCAGGAAATCGATGCCCAGACAAGCGCGCAGAAGACGCAGAAGGCGGGCAAAGCAAGCCAGACTGCCACCACAGCTGGAGGTGCTCAGCCGCACAAGATGCAGCAGAGAGCAGTCGAGGGCACAGAAAAGACAGTCACGGATCCCACAACAGGCAACCAAGTCACCATCTCGGACGTGGACAAGGCTATGATGAGCGAAGTGGAGAATCCGCATATCGTGGTCCCCAACGCCAACCTCCAGAAAGACACGGTATCTATAAACCCAGACGTAGCACGGGGCTTTTACTAACACCATCAAGCCTATCAAGACCGACCCGCATCAGTCGCTCGAAGAGTACAAGTACAACCAAGACGTCACAGCGCCACCTGATCCAGTCGCCGAGGGAACAACTTCAGATGTGCCTATCCATGGCGAGAAGACCAACGTCCTCTTCCACCCGACACCGTCTGTCAGCTATGAGCCGACTTTTGCCGCTCTGGAGAAGCGCGCTGGCATCCTTTGTATCGGCATACTCGTGACCACAATCGTCGTGGGCAAGATGTTCGGTGGTGCTCTCAAAGGCTTGATCCCACTCGCAATGTGCCTATCTTCTGGTGTGTGGCTTTGGATGAAGGAAGTAGTCCGCAGTGGACGCGAAGTCGAGTGGCAGAGCGAGAAGACCCGTGGGCAGATGGTGCGTACATTTCCCTCAGCATTGTTGAAGGAAGCTAATCGATCTCTAGGCCACTCTCAATCTTCTGCCAGAATCAGTCGAGTGGATGAACACGTTACTGGGCATAGTTTGGGGTCTGATCAACCCGGATATGTTCCAGGGCGTCGCCGACATGCTCGAGGACGTGATGCAAGCCTCCGTCCCAGGCATCATCGAAAATGTTCGGGTCGCCGAGATCAACCAGGGCAGCAACCCTCTACGAATCCTCAGCTTACGAGCTCTTCCAGACGCGCACATGGGGGATATGAAGCAGGCGATCCATGAGGAGAACAAGAAGACCAAGGACCCACAGGAAGCAGCTGCGGACGAAGAGGGCGGTGACTACTACAACCTCGAGGTGTCGTTTGCCTACCACGCGCAGCCAAGTGGAAAGCGTGCTTCGGACAAGGCGCGCAACATGCACATGCAGCTGGTGTTCTACCTGGGGATTAAGGGTCTCTTTGGTGTACCGCTGCCGATCTTCGTGGAACTCCAAGGTCTCGTCGGTACCGTTCGACTTCGGATGGCCATGACGCCCGAGCCGCCGTTCCTCAAGACATTGACTTTCACTCTGATGGGCGCGCCACAGGTCACGGCTGGATGCATACCCATGGTCGAGAAGGGTGTGAACATCTTGAATCTGCCACTTATTAGCAACTTCGTCAACTATGCTATCAAGGCGGCTGCAAGCAGTATGTGGAAATACACTCCTAGACTAACAGCAAAATACTAACTTGAATAGTGTATGTGGCTCCAAAGTCTATGTCTATCGATATGCGAGCCATCCTACAGGGCGACTCTGTCCAAAAGGACACAGAAGCTCTCGGTGTCCTTTGGATCCGCATCCACCGCGCTACCGGACTCAGCAAGCAAGATCGCCGCGGCTCCAAGCATGGTGGCAGTGACCCTTACATCACGCTCGCATTCTCCAAGTACGGCAAACCAATGTACTGCACTCGGGTTATCACAGATGACCTCAACCCTATCTGGGAAGAGACTGCTGCCCTCCTTGTCGGACCCGAACTTATCAAGGCAGACGAGAACCTCAGCGTTGAGCTCTGGGATTCTGATCGTCACACGTCTGATGACATCGTCGGCAAAGTTGAACTCTCCATGCAGAAGATGATTCAGCACCCCGGAAAGATGTATCCGCAGGTCTCGAAATTGGCAGGTATGGATGCTGACAGCGAGATGCCTGGTGAGCTCCACTGGGAGGTTGGGTACTTTAGCAAGCCCAAGTTCCGGAAAGAGATGCGAACCGATGGTAAGAACAAGGCGCTCCCAGATCAGCTCAAGGACGACCCTCGGCTACAAGACGATAAGGGTGTCACGAACAGTGAAGAGGACGATGCTGTCATGCACACTCCACCAGATCCACTCTGGCCCAGTGGTGTATGCAGTGTCGTCATCCACCAAATTGTCAACCTCGAGCTCGAGAACATCAAAGGAACTACAGGAAGCCCCAAGGGACGCGAATACGAACCAGCGAAGCCATATGGTGAGGCCAAGGAAGAGACTGGCGGTGAGCTTCCCACCAGCTATTGCACGATCTTGTACAATGACGAACTCGTTTACCGCACTCGTTCGAAGGCAGTATCCTCTCAGCCCATCTTCAACGCGGGAACAGAGCGGTTCGTCCGCGATTGGCGCTCGGCTATCATTACTGTCACCGTGCGGGATCAACGGAATCGTGAGCATGATCCCATTCTCGGTGTTGTGCCCCTCAAGCTATCTGATATTCTGGAGACGTCATCCCAAGTCACCCGCTGGTACCCACTGGATGGTGGTATCGGCTTTGGTCGTATACGCATTTCTCTGCTTTTCCGTAGTATCGAGACACGCCTACCTCCAAACATGCTCGGCTGGGACGTTGGCACTTTCGAGTTCCGCTCCGAGCGCATCCTCGCTACCGGTTACCAGCATTCTCCGAAGATCAAGCTCCGAACAGGTGGTTCGACTGGCAAGCTCAGTCGGACCCACGCAAAGAAGCTGGACGAGAACGACGGTTACTACTTCGATCTGATTGGAAACGAGGGAAAGAACAACGTGCGACTCCCAGTTAAGCATCGTTACAGGTCGCCAATCGTTTTCGAATTCCACGTTGCGAACAAGCGCAAGGCGGATGCCTATGCCGTCATCTGGCTGCAACACTTCATTGATAACGAGGACACTGACATTAACATCCCCATTTGGACGACGCAACACCCTGCTCGTCTTACCCAAAATTATATCACTGAAAACAACTGCGAAAAGGAGCCTGGCCTCGAAGACCTCAAGGAAGTTGGACGTCTGCAGTTCCGCGCGCGGTTCAAGGCTGGCACCGACGAAACTCACGAAGCTTTTGTATCTGACAACAACTCTCGGGAGACATACGAGACCTGGGAGGCATGCCTCACGGAAGGAGTGCGCAACCGCAAAGTCGAGAAGGAGCTTCCAGAGCGAGTCAAGCAGCTTCACGAAGAGTCGCTAACTGCTGGCCGCGACGTTCTCAAGAACGCAGACGAGGAAGAAAAAAGGAAATGGCTTGCAAAGGATGGTCAAGATTGGTCTGGCGCTTTTGGTGACGATCCCAAGGCGTACATGAACACCAAAGGCCAAAAGAGGAGAGAGCCCGGTGCTGAGGAGCCACTCCACGACCGTTACCATCCATCCGATGACGAGGACAACGACGATGACTCTGATGACGACTCATCGGCTTCTTCGTCTGATCTCGGCATTGAGGATGGAACTAACACCGGTACTGCAGCCGCCATGTCTGGCGGACCCAGTGGCGGCATCAAGCATCAGCAGACCGATCTTTCCCCCAACAACAGCGAACCTCGCGCCTCCCAGGCTACCGACCGAACTGATTACACTGCCACGACTTCCACGACCGCTACGACCAACGGCTCTTCACAAAGCAAGGACTACAAGAAGCAAAACAAGCGTACCGAAGAACGCAAGCATCGTGGCTTGATGCAGTGGAAGCCAGCGAGGAACGCACGCTTTGCGAAGAACGAGGCCAAGATTGGTCTATCAAAACTTAAGAAGAGGGTTACGGGAGGTCTGGAGGGTAGGCAGCCGGGTGTTGAGACTGGTAAGTCCTCTTTCATAGTTGTGGATTTTCGAGAATATGGCTGACATTGCATAGAAACTGGCACGTAAGCAACCCTATGAGCTGTGCAAAGAGTGGCTTCACTTGATGTTATGTGTATTCGACGAGAAGCGACAATGCTTTATTCAGGTGAGAAGAGAAGGGGGAATGTAATTCTGAAAAGTGGTGCGACCCTTCCAACTTCGTATTCTCATGAGGACAGCGGATGATTATGCATGCATTGGCGAATAAGGCGTTCGCCGATGCAAGAACACACGAGTCCTACGAACGACGGCCTAAGTAGTATGACATTCATATCCCTATTTAATATTTCATGGTGGCAGTCATAATGAAATCTCTCACATTGTCTTTACTTTATCGGTCGCTGGCTATACACCAGTATCTCAGTGTTTACCCAGTAGCTCATGACCTTTTACGGGCTTATCAGTCGAGCAAAGCCACCGCTTCCATGTCCAAACGTGTTCGAACAAGAAGCCAAAGTTCTGCCTCCAAAGCATCCAGTCTAGCGCCTCACAGCACGCACAACAGCTCCAACGCCCTCTGCTCCCACAACAACTCTAGCCGCGACATTCGCAACAGCCGCAGCACCGTATCCGCCCATCTACATCTCGTCAGCAACGTCCTCACATTCATCCAGCAAGACACTCACAGCAGCAGATTGCAGCACCGCAAACGTTCCTCCCGCCGGGATAGCAGCACCCATGCCGGATTGTATAGCTGCGGCTAGTGATCCTGCCACTCGCATGTTAGCTTATGTTTTGGGCGTTGGTGTTGATGTCCATGTACCAGCAGCGATGCCTCTACTCGCGAATCCAGCCATCGCCAGGAGTGGCGCGGTGATGATGCCCGGGACGAGCAACAACATGCCGCTGAGGACGTGGCCGGTTGTACGTATGGGGTGCTGGACAACGTAACGTACGATGGGAGGGGCGAACTGGCGGAACGTGTTTGCGATGGCGTCGGAGGCTTTGGCGATGAGGGTGGAGATTTTGGCGCCCATGATGATGTTTGGACTTATGGTAGATTGGTGTGAGGGGTCGTAAATTGGTGATGGGGACTGGTGATAGTGTTGTGTAGAGTTGTAAGTTAGCGTTGGGAATTGGTGATGTCGCAGTTTTCACCTGTGGTCTAGGATTCACTTTCGTCTTCATCGGCGGGGAAGAGATGGCGTGTGTGGAGGAACGGAATTCATCGCGATGGCATTGGGAAGAGCTGAAAGCAAGAGGGCGGAAGATGATGGAGAAAGAGATTGGTAAGTTTCAACTCATGTCCTTCATGATAAACAGCCCAACTGATCAAATCTCGTGAGATCTGTAGGTTCTAGATGAGTGTCGGTGACGAAGAAGCTGGCGTTATATGATTCAGCATGCGCAAGTAGCTGGTTCTGT
Source organism: Ophiobolus disseminans (assembly GCA_010093685.1). Classification (NCBI taxonomy): domain Eukaryota; kingdom Fungi; phylum Ascomycota; class Dothideomycetes; order Pleosporales; family Phaeosphaeriaceae; genus Ophiobolus; species Ophiobolus disseminans. Next base: position 753,340 of record MU006220.1, read on the forward strand.
GAGTTTCTCTGTCCCTTCCACCTGTACGCAGTCACGTTGAGTGAGTGTTTGGTTTACGAGCGGTTGCTGCAGGCATGTGTGAATGAGAGCTTGCACTTGGTTTCGCTCAATCGAAGCTACATGAGATGGATGCTGAGGCGCCTTGTACATGTTGTTGTTTCATTACAATCTCTTCTTTACGTTCGCAAGGGCTGACTAGTTCCAGTATTCGACCCCATCGATCGCCCCTTGTCCCACCCCGTTCTCGGAAGTCGCGAGGTTCGGTAGCCGAAGGATGCGATGCCGACTCATCTTCATGATGTTATACTGGACTTTCGGCCGAGTTTACTGTGCCGTATAGGCCGAAGTGTGTCGAGCGCTTCTCGGTAAAGCTTCTTCCGAGGAACGATGAGTTGGAAGACTGCCTAGATCAGCGGGTCACTTTTTTTCCTGGGCTGAGGGACTTGCATTGAGGGACTTCGTCTTAGGCATCTTTCTGTGGTTCCCGAAGGCCCGTAAAGGCGGGAAGGGAGCCTCGGGCTGCTGCCTCATTGTGGTGTGCAAGTAAACGGGCCCCTTCGGCGTACCCTCCATGATGGGCATGAGGTCGGCACGAGACTTCGTCGGCTATCGTAGGGCCAAATGACCTTTTCCTTGAGGCGAAGGCAAATGACTAGCAAGGTCAGTGAACATCCATCTAACAGGTCCGACTCCACACGCTTCACTGACCGGCTTCCAAGTGGCCCGGCGATCAAGGGTGTCAATCGTGATGAAGTCAGTAAACCTGTGTCCGACGATAATCGGGGCGGCAGTGTAATTTCCGTGGGCAATGGTTCTCGTTGTAGGACAACATGTGATCTCGGACTCATGCACCACGCACGCATGTCTCACGGTTGCGTGAGGGCTCAGGGCTAGGGGTGTGCGGGTCGGAGTCGATCTCCCAAAACCGCGTACCTCAGCATCTAGGATACGAGGGTATGACGGAAAAGCTATGTCGCATCGAGGTCATTGCGCGAGGTGCCTACGGAGGAGCACGCCGCTCGTAAGTGCAAGGTTGCACTGCGGGAGCTCGAGCGCAATGGCTGTGATCTTGACACCTTGATGCGATGGTAAAAGACGGTACAAAGAACGCCCGATCTGACTACTACGGGGTTTTAAAGCATCCCTGTCTCTTGTATCTGAAGATCAATGCTAGACTCGGTCTGGTTATGGTGAAGTGAAATGAGGCGCTTGCTGCAAGCTTGAGTGTGTAGATCGGCGCATGCTTGAACCTGTCGTCAACTCAACGAACGAAACAAAGGCTCTAAGCGCCGTGTGCGTGTCAATCCAGTGATCTTGGAAACCGAAGGATCCAGACGCATTTGCCGCATCGGAGACGGTCGTGAGTTGCTTCGAGAATTTAGGAGCCTCAGTGGATCGTGTCCGATGACCAATCTGCCTCGCCAGCTCGACTCCACTTGGCCACTATACCCGCAGTAGGCTTTCTCTTTTGCACAATCGTTTTCGCCGTCTCTCATCCACCAGTTTTCGCCCTAGAGCCCGAGAGAGTGGTCATCAAGGCAACGTTCTCGCTTAAGTTGGGCGCTTAAGCGCGGCAGGGGCGCAGGCATTTTAGTGTCACTAGTGTGCTGAGAGCAGGGTCGCAAAAAGGGTGTATACGTTGGTTTCGTGCAATGGTGGATTGTATCAGGATCGGCCACTTGGTTGGCGCCCGACAGCTGTGCCACACTTGGTCCTTTTGATCAACCTTCCAATCGGTGAAAGCCTTGCCGAACAAGAGGTCAATCAGAGGAATCATATCCGAAGATTATGTTTCTTCGTCCCTTGCCGAGGGTACTGTTTGCAGTTAGGAAAATCGTGATACTGCACGCGGGTGTGCTCGCTTACTCAACCCCCCTCATGAGCGTGCAGGTTGCATGGACCGCTTCAGCGACCCTCCTCAGCCCGGGCGTGTGATGGGTGCAACAACACATTATTTGAGAGAATGGTTCCAGCAGTCTGGATCTATCGGCGAGGACGTCAGTTGGCGCGCGGAGAATGACTCGGCGAAGAGTCGAAGGCAAACGCGGAACAGTGGTCCGCGATAACAGCATGAGAGAGTTTCCTCTGGCTGTTCATGGGCCAGAAGGCTTTCCATCTATATACTATGAGCAAGCTAAGATCAGATCGCCGCGTACATGTGGTTGGGGTGCATATGCCACCCGGATCATAAGACACTGTCACGCTTCCTGCCGTTGTGGCATGCATGGTCATGCATCCGTTGACGGTCACATGTTTTGCTTACTTGCTATAGGTTGCGTTTCATGATATTAGGGTTAGTCGCAGTTATGTCAGTGCGGACTGTGGGCCAAAATTTGAAGGCACAAAGGCTGTTATCGGTTGCTCGGTTAAGTCATTCCAGATCACGTCCATGCTCAATGTGTTTACGCCCCCTTTTGCCTGGATATCACTTTCCTTCCATCGACTTCTCGTGAATCAGCAGAATCCTCCAGTGCCTCCGGCCAGCAATATACAACCTTGGAAAGGTTAAAATAGAGTGCTACAGGAAAGCATTTTGCCGTACGATACGTACACGTCAGCTAACGACGTGAATAAGACATCAAAAAGCTCGAATTGAGTTAAATGTTCCCTAAAGCTGCTTGCGGTTGCAGGAGAGGTCCGGATGCCGCACACTGATGACGATGTGCGACGTGTGCGCGCCAGAAGCATTCATCAATAACTAGCTTCGGCAACAAAAGGCGCTGCGTCATCTGATTATATCACGGTGGGATGTGGTGTACAATCATGCAATTGGGGGTTGGAAAAGTGCTGATAACAGGCATCTCTTGTTTGAGAGATGATTCGTCGCGTAGTCATGGAAAGGACCGTATCGTTATCCATGGGGCTTTTGCTTATTTATGGCTGCCATCATATGCTAAATCGTCGTATCCAAGGTGTCACTGTTCCGTTCGACCGTTCGACCATCTGGCGTCATCAGTGTGCAATGGAACGCGCGGAAGTAATTCCCGAGGATCGACCTTTCAGAGCCTCATCAGCGGAGCAACGTTTTAGACTAAATTTACGGTCCATTAGAAGAGCCCCTAGTGAGGGCAGTACCTACGTGTCGGAAAGGGTTGAGTTTGCCCCCTTTTCCTCGTGGATAGCGAGTGTTTTCTCTCCCGAAACGGACATAGTAAATACCGTAAATCTGATGATGCTACTTGTCAATTAACGTCCCAGGACTTAGGCTGGGTTGGTCACCCTTACATTGGTTCGGCCGGTTATTTATCCCACAGGGTTGCCGCCAAGCTAAGTGCTGTTCGCATTTCCCGTTAAAACTCCTGAATGATATTACATCGGCAGGTCGACGGCGCAGTGGCGGCCCCCGGAACGGTCCATGGCATAGTATGCAGACGTTGTGTCGAGTTCGAAGTGTTGGGCTGGGGATCAAGAGCCAATGGCCTGGCAAGCGCAATAGCGAAAATGACCCCGGTGTGTCGAGGCTCTACAGTCCAGCTCTCATACGCATGCTGCCACATTCTACATTTGGTGGGGTCGAGTGGATGCTTTTGTCGTTAGCTTGAAAGAGGCGCCTGTCATGCTGTTGGGTCGATGAAGAGGCTGCCTTCTTCTTCAATTATATTGAAGTAAACAAGGCTTTGACACAAGAGAAATCATCGACCTAGGGGGAGTATGCCCGGGATGTTAGGCTGATGGAGTTGTGACTGCATGTGTTAGTGCACTCCGGGAAGCTCCCGCAGCGCCCCTACCACAATTGATGGCGCCACCTCTCTCGCGTGTCCATACGGCAAATTATTATTTTTCGCCCGCACCATAAGCCAGGTTTTCCCGAGTGTCGTCGGTGTCTGTCGAAGTAAAGAAATGAGTGATTAGTGCGCCAAGGCAAATTCGAGGTAACCCTCATGCCTGCTTTTCTGCAGCTCTGGCGGGTGACAGGTACATCCAAGGTGTCGATATTTGAGAAACATTCTCAAGTTGAATATTTTGATTGGTTAGAGGAGGCACATTATTCGGGGAAGAGTTTTCCATTAAGACGTAATAATAGCTGGCTATACTCCACGCGACAAGGAACGACTGAAAAGAAATTTGCCTGCCTTAACATTCGCCATTGCTGTACATGATAATAGTGACTTTGATGGCCGAAGTGGTTCCTTCAGATCCGGAAGAATCGCAAAGTTCCGCACCACAGCGCCTGATGTAAAGAATGAAACCGCCCAAATTGACCAAAGGAATAAGCTCCCAGCACGAACGAATGACTTCAGCACTTGGCTGAGGTGAAAACTGCCTTCGAATCCACACTACTAGCGGGGTCTACGAGGGTCGCTACACTGATGTGGTCTTTAGTGGGCTGTGGGGCTGTGCGACACTTGGTGACGAACCTGGCAATGAACGCATATTCCATCCTTATGATCGATCCAGACGTCCGGATGGTTTGGGACTTTTCTATCATACTTGCAACGAAACCGACTGTTTCCTCCTCCTCTTGCCCCGGTACCTCTTCCACCTGAAGGGTCTTGGTATCCCTGTCCTCTGCTAGTGGACGTAGACATTGTTGTAAAAACTAATTGCTTCAATTGTGTTTGGGTTTGAGGGTGGTTGTTGTTTGGGGAGAACGAAGGTGTAGTAGAGAGGAATGATGGAGTTGTGTTGATACTGTCGAAGATGGAAAGACCGGTGCACTTTATAGCTATCCAAGTAGTTGCCTTCGACAGTTCCACCGACCCGTCACTAGGTACGTGTTTCCACGCCCCAATTAACGGAAATTTAGACGAGGAGCAGTCCTGAGGCTAACTCGCCCCGTCCGCACGAGACGGAGCAGTCACGTTGGATTACCCTAGGCCGACCCTCCAATGGCCTCTACTTGGGTCGCTAGGCAGTCTTGTAGACTGGGCCGGGGACGCCACACGGAGACGCCTCACAATGACAACGGACCGCACAATGCATTATAGTCGTTAACCGTGCCGCATCCGCCACAATTTTCCCTCGCATCCGCGAAACGTCAAGTGATGCATGCTTTGGGAAGGCGGTCGTAGGGTGCAGGTCGACAGTGGGATGCCATGGCCGAACTGTCCAATATCATCATGCGCATATCTATCAATGCCGAATGCCAGTCTGTCATTAACCGCCACATGAGCTGATCGAGCGGAACGAGTGCCGTGAAAGTGGTGGGTTGGAAAGGCCCTAACCGACTAACCTCCTTCGTATAACCGAGCCATATCGCTGGGTTGTTGAAGAAATGACAAAAGCTGTGTAACAGGCAAGTCTAAACATCTGCAGGTGCACTTTCTCGTTTTCCGAAAATCCTTGCGGCTACTGGGGCTATCGAGATCTTGCTTGGCTCAGTCGACAGAAGTTGAGGAGACCCCAGGCCGGTACAGAGCCAAACCCACCTCGCTGATCACAGAGATTGCAAGCGCCGGCCTCTCAACTGACTCAAGGTCTGTCGGCTATCTGCTTAACAGACTCATATTAGCCACGTCAGAAGATGCTGAAGGTCTCAGAGGTAGCCCACCGCCTACGTCGTGAGCCAGGGAAGCCGCAAGGCACCAAGATTTGTCCCACTCCCCCTTCGCTGCAACTGACGGTGTGACTAGTCTTGCAGCATCACGCCGCCCTCAGTATCGTAGAACTCGTCCTCACTAGCGTCCTCCGTGGCCCCATCCGCGCGGTTTTCGAAAATCGTGACGACCTTCCAGGCGGCGATAGTCTCCGCTTGCAGTCTCTTGAGACCCTCGACAACACCCCCAACGTCCTCCCCGCCTACCTTCACTTGGCATCTATACCTGTTGTTGCCACGAGTACCTGCTTCCTCACTCCCGTGCACACGTACATACTTCATCTTCTTCTGCATGACGAGATGATTGATACGCTCTTTTGGATGCAGGCAATCGACCGAATCGCGGAATATACGCTCGAGACAGTCGAGTATTCCAAGACGGCGAACGAATACTTCGCAGGCAGAGATGTCGCCATGACTGTCGATGTAGATCGCTCCAATGACGCTCTCCACGATATCGGATAAGAACTTGGGAGGGTCGGTTTGGGCAAAGAGGTGCCACGGAAACCTTGCGTCGTGGAGGACACCGTCGTTGATCTTCTCTCTGACGAGGTTGTGTTGCCGCAACGCAATGTCCCTACTGACATTGAGTGCTGGCTCGCTGGATCGCAAGAACTGCCACAACGCTCTCTGTTGCACGTCCGCGTGCAGTGTAGACTTGTCGGTGGTCTCTTCTGGTAGAGTCGTCTCGAACATCCTGAAGGCAAGGAAGGACGCATTGACCATCGCTGTTCTGATGCCATGCATCTTCTGGTGTGACAGAGGAGGCTCATGTGCGTACAATCGTTTCGAGATAATGTAGTCGAGAACAGCGTCTCCAAGGAACTCCAACCGTTCGTATGAAGAGTGTGTTTGTGTGTTGGCGCCCTGAAACGAACCATGTGTAAGCGCTTCGAGCAGAAGCATCTTCTTGTGGAAATTGTGTCCGATAAGATTCTCCAATGTGGTGAAGTTGATTGGCGTAGCGTCTGCTAGAGCAGCCTCGTAGAGGACAGTATTGGCGACTGGCACTGGCGTCCACGGTTCAAGCGGGAGGAGTGTCTGAATGCAATGAAGCGCTTTGTCAAAGCCGCCGACTGTATATGATGCGCCTATGAGAGATTCGATCACGTCGGCGATTAGCTTTGAGGATCTCTCTACTGTTGGCGTGTCCTCGGTCTCGAGCAACATATCACGGGAGTATCGTGGGGACCACTTTGCACATGTGAAGCGTTTCGTGATGACGAACTTGTCTAGTCCTGCAGCAATCGAAGCTCGGGCGAGAAAGCCATTGCTGACGATCCTGCCTTTCTTCCCAGTGAGCAAGCTTTCTGGCCATTTGAGTTTGTGGGACATCAAATGCACTGATGCGATGAATTTCAGAATGCAGTCTCCGAGGAATTCAAGTCGCTGGTAGTTGTCGTCCTCAGTCGCCGATGAAGTGATCGCTCGGACAATGAGAGGTATATCCGTAACGTCGAAAGATACTGGCGCAAGAAGTGTGGCCCTGAGCGTCTCCGCAATCAATGCGATGGTCAGTCTATGTAAGATAGACGGGAACAGAAGGGCGAAGATGGACACCGATGCGGGAAGCTCGTCCACGATACACTCAGATGCAGCCAATTCTTCCGTTCTCGTGTACGCATCGTTCTGCTCCGCTTGTGCGTTTACTGGATGCAGAAAGTCGCGACGTTTGGGTAGTCGAACGAGCTGAAGTAGAGGATTGATTTCACCCGACGTAGCCTTGAAAGTGATTCTGGGTATGCACTTTCGAGCATCCCCATCTTGAGAGATCAAGCCCCATTGCGACATGTCGTGCCGACCCTCTGCGATAAGTGCCGTTGCGCGGCGGCAGCCTTGGCCCCAGTTTGGCAGCCGACAGTTGCTCAATGGGTCACCTGATGAATCGCAAGGAACGAGCAGATACGGGAAGTCACACCTTTTGGCCGCCATTCGGGAGTGGAATACGGAGCTCAAGATCTTGTAGGTGACGGATTTCAGCATGTCAATCTCTACGGGCAGCATAGTTAGCGGAGCACATTTGATAATTCGACCTCACATACCATCTGTTGCCAAAGTCATGTTTGGCATGCATGAGCCGACAACTTTCAAACGGGTCGAGTTGTTCCAGTAGAGTAAAATCTCTTGAATGGTTGGTAAAGTAGCTGGTGTAAGTAGTAGCATGTGTATCGGCTTTTCCTCAACCCCGTGCAGAATCAGGAGTGTCCGATAATAAATCTCTGGGTTCTGCTGTTGACATTGAGCGATCAACGGCCACGGATCGAATGTGGGCGAGGCTTGCACTAAAGAGGGCGTCTGGTCCGTGGTATTGTGTTTTGCCAACTCATCGTCCACTTCTTGTTGTGCAGGCAACAGATTGTCATTGACTAGACCAGCCTTGTACAGCGCCATGTACGCCTCGAAAGCCGCATCTTTCTTTGCCATGCGCTCGGTGACCCATGTTCCAGGGCCAGTAGCAGTCCTGACCGCAGGATCGACGGAGATGGGAAGCGTCACGCGAGCGCTGATCTTGCCCAGTGTTGGCTCCATGAAATCGAATTGTGGGCGGGTGTCAAGGTATGGACCTGATCCTAGGAGTGCGCAAAAGTGATGGAGGTGTTGTGACGCGTTGTCAAGGGTCATGAGTGCGCTGAACGGGTGTTAGTGAATACTAGCGTTAAAGCGGCAGGTAAAGGTCCCATGCGAGCAATTGAAACTTACCCAGTCTTCGCGACCTGAAAGAAGCGTTGGCCATTCTCATCTTGAAGCTCTCTTTTTTCGGCCAGCTTTACCTGGCGTAAATCATCCAGGTAGGCCTTCTTCATCTGCTCTTCGAGTGACTCCCACGACTCTGGCGGTCGCCCACGCCCGGCCTCAGGGAAGAAAATAAAGTATTTCGACTCTTGCTTTCGCGCTCTTCCTCGCCGTTGTACAAAACTTTTCAGATTCTTCGGGCGCTCGAAGCAAATTACTAGGTGACAGCTTGACACGTCGATGCCTTCTTCGAGAACGCTGGTAGCCAGAATAACGTTGATAGTACCGACTCGGAACTCATTCAAAGTTGCTTGCTGGTTGATAGGCTCCGCGAGAGTGGCAACGTTTATTTTGCGCTTACTAGATTGCGAGGTTCCAACAAAGGTCCCGACTCTCAACAAATGACGCGTTTGAGGATGGATGGACAAGATCTCGGCAAGTACTGCCACCCAGACACGCTGCTCAACGAATATCAAGCAAGTAAAATCAGGATCATCTTTCGCTTCTGCGACCAGAACCTCGACAAGAAGTTCTACTTTCCGTGAGATATGAGCCAATGATATCGCCGGGCATTCGGTCTCCAGGGGAAGAAAACGTGACAGAATTTGTAGGAGGTGTTCCTTCTCGTTGACAGTCCAATCAAATAGAAGGGAATTTGTGCTGTGTACGATCTTTCGGAACTGTGCCATGTTCTGGTGCATGTACCCTAAAAATAGATGTACAACGTCAGTGTTGTCTCACATACATTTCGTACACGAAAGTTTGCTTACATTCCATCGATGATGTCCCAAGCTCTGCCGCCATGTCTTCTGCTTTCACAAGCAATGACTTCAACTGCTCCCTGCAGTATGATTTGCCACCAACGACCACTTTGTGCATCTGCTTCGTGACATCATGACCTTCCCCTTGAAGTTTGACTAGATCAAGAACGTATGGATCCTGTTTCAAATCATAGTTCTGGAAGGCATTCCGAAGTGAGAAGATTATTCGCGATTCCTTGGGGACTTCCACTGGGTAATCTATTCGGACTAGCTGGGGTCTATGAACATAGCGCATGAGTTCTGAGCGATGTAGCTTCGGGGTCTTTGCGGTTGAGGAAAGATTTCGCTCAATCTCTTGAAGGTCTTCCGATGTAGCCTTTGCTCTCATCACTGGGCTTGCGCTGAGTCCGAGAACTTTGGGCAGCTGTTGGTCCTGGCCCATGCGTGGCATGTAGAAGTCCGACATAATGCGATGAGCGGGATGGTTTAGTGTACAATGATGGGCTGTAGGCTGATCAGCTATGTAAATCATGGGTAAGTATAGGTATGGTATTGACCTTCATCGAATATCAGCAATGCTAACCCGCTCATTTTGACAAACGCATGCGTAAGTGCATCGACAAGAACCTGGTGTGTCGACAACACGATGCGGACGTTGAGAAGCACGGCATCCCAGGCGCTCTGCTCAGTCCAATGATCGACATTGTCTCTTCCGCACAGCAGCTGAATACCATAACCAGGTAGATTTGACTTGAAGACCTCATACTGCTGCTCTAAAGGTAACAATACAGTTAGTAGTTGGCCAGCTACGAATGCACAACAGGTATTACTGGAAACGATCTCCTTGTGCACAGAAGTGACGTACCACACAATGTAACGGTGGGCGCGAGAAACCACACACGCTTTGCTATCATCAGCAAGGGTCTAGGGTGTACGAGTTTGAGGCTACCAAGAATCGCACCTTTTCTGCATGACAAGTTTCCAGTTCTGCTCGGGTCCGTTCAATGGCACTTTGACCTGTCAGTTCTGTGACACGAACATCACACAGTGACGCTTACATGTGAGTTTTGCCACTACCAGTGTCCATTACGCCTGATTAGAGTGAAGAAGAAGATTAGCCAACTGTTCGTAAAACAAGAACCGTGCTGAGGAGACCAGCTCTAGATGAGAGGCTTGGAGAGACGATAGGGCATGGCGCATTGTCGACTTTGAGAGCTTCGCAAATGGGAGGGCAGTAGACTTGAGCTTACTATACAGCAGTTAGTACGGTATTTGGACGCGCACCATCACGACATTACCATATAATATTCTCCCTCATGCTGTCTTCGACCATTTCAGCCTGATACGAACGAAGGCGAAAAGGTGCATCCTTCGGCTCGGCAGTAGCAGCGAGCTCATCGTCCGCAGCAACATATGAGGAAGCCATCATTCAAAAGCTGAACGTCGCGATTAAGTAGTAGCTGGGGGGTCAAGAAGAGGTGAAAGTCGGACGGGGCTGTAAGTACGGATGATACTAGCCAATCGGAGCGAGGACACGCGAGCAAGGGCGGCTCAGCCTCGCGAAGGCGCAGGCTGGGAAACCCACGGCGAATAAGCAGGGCACCATGTTTCAGAATATGGGACCAGGGATCAATTGATGGGCATCTAATGGTTCATTTTCGTGAATGCTACATAAATCGTCTCGAGTCTAAGGCTGACTAGAGCAATACACTAAGCTTGCTTGGCCGCTCCAAGCTGCCTGTAGCTTGCATTCACCTTGCTCATCACGCTCATAGCCACAAGGCATACCCACAGCCACGGCCAAATTGATCCTTGCGGCGTGGACGGGCCGTTTACAAGTTCGTCAGATAATCCTCGACCTCAGAAGGGCTCAGCTTCCTGAAGCGTGGGCCCACCGCACCTTCGACACCCTCGGTGCCCAGTAACCTCTCCTCTGGTGGACCAACGATGCCGATCTCGACCGTCTCGCCGTTCATCTCGCCTTCTATTGTCTCTTTCAGAGTGAGCAGGGCGATGTGAATTGCATCCTCCAGCTCCAAGCCCTCGGTGTACCGCTTCTCTAAGAACGTCTTTGCGCTTGTTGCGCTCTTGCCAATGGCCGTGGCTTTCCATGGGAAGTAGCTGCCGCTGGGGTCGACCTGGTAGAGGCTGGGTCCGCCCTTGAGGATGCCGCCGGTCTTGCCGCTCACTTTCTTCTGCTCTTCACTGGTCTGCTCCTCGCTCTTGCCCTCCGCCTCAGGCTCAACACCGTCGTCCCAGCCTGCGATCAACAAGCTTACGCCATACGGCCGTACACCACCCGACTGTGTAGCCTCCTGCATCACTCGCGCCACGTCCTGGACTAATATCCTCGTGGGTGGGTACTCGTTGTAGATGCGCTTGTAGCCGGTGTGTGATACTTTGCGGGCCTTGTCTACGAGGACGCGGTAATCGGGGCCCATGCCTGAATAGACCATGCCGATGTTGGGTGTTATGAGGCTGATCTTCGAGGACGATTGCGAGTCGATGAGCGGTGACGATGACTTCTTCTCAGTTGCGAGGACGATGCCATTGGTAGCTTACTCGCGTTAGAACTCTTCTCGGGCGGCTTTGCACTTCATACATACCCTTGATTCCCAGAGAGGTGACACCCTGGTTGACGGCATTCAGGGCATACTCTAAAGACTCATTAGATTCACTATGTCACTGCCGAGTAATGTGATGGGCACAAACCTATTTGTACCAGCTTTCCACTACAATTAGTTAGCAAACAAGCTCGATGCAATCATTACAAACGTGAATGTTTACCTGGGCGAGAAGGTGGTGAGCGAAAAAGAGTATCTGTCAGCCATGATGAGCTACGTGTGAGTCTGCGACGTAGAAAGAGCACGTGAGGGTATCGGAGCGAGGAGGGCGGGGATAGCGGGGTGATTGCAGAGCGGTAGCAGACGTGTATAATGAAGCTGTTTGGAGCTCTCCAGGCAATCGATTGACGCGGCACTAGCCTTGATCGAGGATGGGTCCGTGCATCCGGCGTCGGCGCCACTTTTCCTCCGGCACCTTCTAGTTCGACATGCAGGCAGTCCTTTGACCGAACCTTCTCGTCCATCATTGCCTTCGCACTGCTGCCACCGTGGCTTCTAGGATACGTACAAGACCTACGAGGCTGTGTCGGAACTAGAGCCGAGTACCCGAGTCGCTTAAGATGTATTACTCCCCCGCAGCTTCTTGATTGATCACATCATCATCATTCAATGTTCCCTGTTCCGTTGGTAAGAACCGAAGTTACTTACCTCAAGCTCGCTCTTTATTGAACAACAACTGCAACATGTCGACATACTCTTCTGGGTATCAAGCGCCTGGCGGCTGGAGCTGGCCAGAAGATCTACCCAAGAACGAGCCTCCGCAGCCGGAGCCGGCGACCGCATCACCCTCATCACAACAACAGCGATCAAGCACCTCTTCTGGCGACCCCCCAAGCTCAGGAACAGGAACTCGATCTCGACGCAAGCACTGGCCGCCCAGACAGTGCAGAATCTGTCTGGAAACTGTTCAGCCCACTTTCAACACTGCATCAGACAATATTCCAGCATTTCTGCAGTCACCAAGCGTGGCCTATCAAGATGAGGGCGGCCGTCTGATTCGGCCGTGTATGTGCAAAGGCTCTTCCAAGTATGTCCACGATGCTTGTCTTCAGGCTTGGCGCCACGCCGACCCAGGTTATGGACGCAGAAATTACTGGCAATGCCCTACCTGTGGTTTCAAGTACCGCCTGGCCCGTCTTGGAGCTGGCCGTTTTATTGGGAGCCTTGGTGAGTGTTCATTCTTCTAGATTTTTCCTACAGCGATTAACAAGCTTCGCAGCGGCCCAAATTGCACTCACTGGTATCATCCTGTTTATGTTCATATTCGTACTTGGCTTCGTTGCAGATCCCATCATTGGTCTTTACGTTGATCCCTGGAGCTACATGCCCTGGAACAGCCGCGCGAGACCGATTTACGGCTATGACGACGTGGATGACGAGCCGTCCACATGGTACGAGCATTTTGCCAAAGGTTTCGCCAGCATGGGCGTGCTCGGATTTTTGAAAGTCCTTGTGGCAAGCCCGTTCTCCTATTTTCGCATTGGAGGGGGCGGTGGCAGGAGAGCAACAACTGGTCGTGACCGTGTTGAGCAAGTCAGCTGGATCATTATCGTGATTGGAGTTGCCACATTTCTCACAGTGCGTATCCCAGCCAGCTTCGTTTTGACAGACTTTGCTTACTGTGCACAGGCTGTATACAAAGGCGTTCGCGCTTGGAGTCGTCGAACCCTTGAACGAGCTGGCGAACGAGTCATGGACGTCCAGAATGATGACGACGATGATGATGAGTAGCTGAATGCTAGTTGTGCGATCAGATCTTTCAAACATTGCTTCACGAAGCCATGCTTTCAGCGATTTTGTCGCAGTTCCGTGAAAATACCGCACTTTCTTAAATTGCCACATGTTATTCCTCAATACCGTGTCAATTAGTCTACGTGCGAAGATCGAATAGCGCCGCGACGTCCTTGCTGACACCGTACGTTTTGTACTGTCAGCTCCTGGAACCGCGGTGCTCCTGCCTCTGGCTCTATATCTTCTCGGTCTTGTCTGCTTCGAGCAACGCTGTATGGCCTGAACGAGGAGTTGCCGTGGGCACATTCAGTAAATCGTTGCTTCGTGAATGGATTTGAGATACATTGTGAGGTTTATATTCGAGCCAATTTGAGATCATGTTCAACGTCGACATATCATTACCTCAAGCAAGGCCCGAACCTCGGCTTTTAGAGGCAGACACCAGTAGTCTGTATGTAGAACTGTTATTATTGGTAATGTTGTGTCATCCAACACCGCAACACACTCTCGCCCGCAATAGCACGTTGCTAACCTCCTGGTTCTCACCCCACTCATCCCCAGATTTCTCCAAACAAGGGAACACGCAGAAGAGGAATTGGCGCTTTGACGAAATCATGTCATCGTCAACCATGCTGTCCATATCATTGACAGACTCCATTCTTCGCTCATCGAAGCCAATCTGACCAACACTATCTGCATTGTGGAAAAACAGCACCTGATACTGCGCCTTTTGAAGCGCCAGCGTGCGCTGTAAGTCGGCAGCAGTATTCAGTATGCCCATCAGCGCAACCTGAGCGTTCGGCGTGAGATTGGCATTCGTCAACGTGAACAACAAATGCGCAATCTCCTCACGGATGCGATGCAACACCTCGTTCTTGCCCTGCTGGAGAACGCTACTGACTTCATCCTTGCTCTCGAGCAGACGGACAGTAACACGTCTCCACTCACGATGCTCAGTCCCGCTCAAGTTCATACTTTGAGCGAATGCTCGGAGCGCACCAAGGGGTCCTGTCACTGAGAGTCCGATAACGACTGCCTCTTCGAAGATTTGCATGAGTGCGTTGGACACGATGGCTTGGTACAGCGCAAGCCGATCCATATTCTCAATAGCTTCATACGCTGGCGTCAATGCCCTCAAAGCCTTGATCGTCCCTGCCGGCAGGTCTCCAACGTCGAGCTTCGTGCGCCTGAAATTGCTTATCACCCATTCCCGTATGCGATTCGCGAGCTGGTCGAAAGCATCTGCCAACTCACTGTCTGTGACTTGTGCATCTGATCGCGTCAGGGAAGATATGCTCGACTTCAAGGAGAGAAGCTGCTGCAGTCGCTCTTGGGACTCTTTTTCAGTGGCGTGTAGACGCGAGCGGAGATCGTTCCATTCTACGTCGTTGTGTAAGAGGGTGCGTTCGACACTTTTGCGGTGGGTTGTGTCTTGGGAGACAAGTTGGTCTTGTAGATGCGCGAGCTTGTAGCGGAGGTCGTGGTTCTGGCGGAGGAGGTCGTCGTGCGAGCGGGCGTGGGATGACGGTGGACGGCTGGTGGGTGTGTCGAAGGACTTTCGGTTGCTCCTTGTGTCTGACCAGTCTTCAGATTCGACGTCCCTCTCAGGGCTGGCTGATATTATAGCAGGAGAGACAGGAGCATCCTGGAGTGTCTGGTCATCGTGCTGCTGTACGTCGTTGGACGCGCCTTGCTCCCCCAACCTCCTCTGCCTGGCTCCCTCTAGCGCTTCTCTCAAGGCATTCTGCTCCTCTCTGGCGAGACTGAGAGCTCTTTCTAGCTCCCCGACTCTGTCTGCCATTCGCGCATCCACCGCACCGCCTTCTTCGCCAGTGTGGGACTCGTCATGGAGAGCAACATCCTGAATGGACGCTGCTTTTCCAGTCACTGTGGCATCACCACTCCGGCGCCTGAGGATATCGTTGAGGTTGCGGCGACGGTGTACGTCGTCCTTCTTCGCGTTTGACGCAGCTATGGCCGCTTTAGGCGGAGAGCTGATGGTGCTTGAAGATGGCTTGGAGGACCTGGAAAGAAGCTTCTTCCCATTCTTGACACTGAGACGGTTCGTGCTTTCTGAAATTGTTGGCCAGTTTGCTTGTCATCCAAGCTTGACAAGACTCACCAGAGCTCTTCTTCTCTCCGGTCATACTTGTGACCTAGCGTTCCGAAATCAGGGTCGCACCTCGGAAAGAACGTGCATCGCATTGAAGCTAGAACAGGCTTCGCTACATGTCCAACACAACGAACACCAGGCACCACCAAGGAACGACACTGGGCATGCACGAGCATGTTAGCCCCGCATGCGACAGCCGCGCAAGGCTTGCGATCGCCAGGCCTGCAGCTAGCCGGCCGCCTGTCAGGCTTCAGCCCGCGTGCTTCACATCGCACACTTTCGCAGATGCCTAAGCCTCCAATGCTTCTCAGGCAGACACATCGATGACCTCGAGGTCAAGTCTGACCCGTTCACTTTCACTCCTCCATGAGCTCCAGCTACAGTGTGCTAGCCGTAGCCCCGCGCCCGGCCCCCACGCGACTCCATAAACCGGCTTCCGTATGACCAGCAATTCATCTGTCCAGCACATTGATCTTCGTATCATGAACAACGCGCTACCTTTACGAGGAGGCAATATCCCTTATGCATTCAGCACGGGTGTCAATGCCAGCATTGCGACTGGCGCAAGCGCTTCTGCTGTGAACGCAGCGCAGGACAGGTTAATTGTAGGCGTCGATTTTGGAACGACATACAGTGGTGGGTAGCGAAAGATGCAGAATGACAGTATAGAATCTGAAGCTGAAGCCGAGTAGGTGTGGCTGCCGTTTACTCTGCCACTCCAGACGATATAGACATCATCAAGACATGGCCTGGAGGAAATGGTACGCAAGCCAACAGTATGATGCCATGTCTCAAGTATCTCACGAACATCAGGCATTACGAGCGATAAGGTCCCTACCGAGATCGGTTATACTGAAATCCCTCCGAAGAACGGCTCCACATCCTCTCTCGAAACGTCCGCGAAGCCCGCGCAAAATGTAAAATGGGGCTTTCAATTCAAGCCAGAAGAGACTCGTCTCCGCTGTATCAAGCTCTTCTTGGACCGAAACCAGAAGCTGCCGCATTTCGTTTCGCCTCTCGAGACCGCTGCACAACTTCGGAAATATGAGAAGACGGTCATGGAAGCTGTATCGGACTATCTAGCGCAGATCTACAAGCACACCATGGAGACTTTGACGCGGAGGTATGGGGAGACTTTCATGAGCTTGACCAAGGTTCAGTTCGTCCTGACTGTTCCCGCAGTCTGGTCAGACTCGGCGAAAGATGCGACGCTGAAGGCAGCAGAGAAAGCAGGTATGGGCAAAAGGCATGAGCTACAACTCATCTCAGAGCCTGAAGCAGCTGCTGTCTATACGCTCAAGGCAATCCAACCCAACCATCTTCAAATTGGCGACAACTTCGTCGTATGCGATGCTGGTACGTTATCTGCAGCACACCCATGCGATTGCTTCCGCTAACAAAGTGCAGGTGGTGGCACTGTCGATCTAATAGCATACAAGATCACTCAACTCAATCCTCTCCGTGTCGAAGAAAGTGCAGTCGGCACCGGCGGCCTGTGTGGCTCAGCATTCCTGAACTACCGCTTTGAAGATCACGTCAAGCAGCGCATAGGCACGGAGCGATATAACTGGATGCGCGAGAAGAAACTCAAAACATGGAACATGGGCCTTAAATACTTCGAGGAATTCGTAAAGCGCAACTTCAACGAAGAGGAACACGCAGAGGTAAATATTCCGTTTCCTGGCCTGCCGGACGACGAGGAAGCAGGGCTGGACTCTGGCTTCCTCGTGATGAGCGCAGAACAGGTTAAAGAGATTTTTGATCCTGTCGTTGAAGAGGTGATAAACTTAGTGGAAGGTCAAGTCCAAAGCATCCGGAATAAAGGAGGCCTCGTCTGTGGCATTGTGCTAGTTGGCGGCTTTGGCCAGAGCAACTACCTATACGGTCGGATGAAGGGACATTTCAATAGCGCGCCGCCACCGCCCTATACCGAAAGGCCGACGCATGCCGTTGTGCTGAGCGCGCCGCAGTCGGTTGAGATCTATCATCCCATACATGCGTGGACCGCAGTCGTAAGAGGAGCAGTATTGAGAGGGCTGGAGGGTAGTATGGTGGTCAGCAGGCGAAGTCGATGGCATTACGGTACTAGCTATGCTACGGTGTTCGACGAGGCCAAACACCCAATCTCGGATCGCTACTGGAGTCCTCTATGGGAACGTTGGATGGTTAGTGATCGGATGCAATGGCATATTGCAAAGGTAGAAAGCCTCTCGTTTCACGCATTGTGTCTTGCTAACCCACCACACAGGGCGCACAAGTTTCTGAATCCACACCAATATCCTTCCACTATACGCGTAACTTCCGCCCTGGCCAGTCCCTCATTGTGGAGGACGACCTTATCGCCTGCGATGCCGAAACCGCGCCAGATTCTTTCCGCAAAGGGCTCATCAACGTGTGCACGCTTACAACGGACCTGAATACAGTACCAAAAAGTCTGTTTACGCGCCTAACGACTACCAAGGGCGTCGAGTTTGACAACCTAGATTTCACGCTGGACATGAAGATAGCGAGTGCCGGGTTGGTTTTTGAACTGAGGGTAGACGGGGTGCGGTATGGGAGCGTTGAGGCGAAGTTCCATTGAGAACAGGAGTAGTAGACGAATATGGACTCAATGGTCTTTTGCAAGGGACGTATATTTGGCGGAACAAGACGCAAGGTGAAATGGCGGGCTGTATATACCCAATACACATATGGCAAAAGAACGACTACATCCATGGACCATCATTAACACAAGCGTGGTTTGAATATAGCCTCTCGCTCTAGATCATTATGTGTATGCTTTTTCCATTCGCGGCGACGTTCATAGTCAGCACCAAGATTCGCATCGCGTTGACGGACATGATGTCAGATCAACGTGTCACCCCACGCGCCTCATACGGACCTGCAAGGCGCGCTGTTGTGCATCTCAGACTCACTTTTAGACATTCTCCTTCGTCTATATTCGCTCAATTTGCTTTGTTTTCGAGATCTCCTCATTTAAGATTCTGCAATGTTCGTATTTAGGGCAAACGTCACCTTGACGCGGGGGGCAATTCAACAGTGTCGTCATAATATCACACCCAGAGCTGCTCGATATCTCACAACATCAAAGCCCCAGTTCAATCTCACTTCGCAACCACAAAATCGCATGCAAGCACGAGAACGTACACAGAACATCACAAATCAACTGCAAAGATCATACGCTACCATGTCTAACAACAAGGATCTCCAGCTCGGCGAGGTGTTCGATGTCAAGGGCAAGGTCGCTCTTGTGACAGGAGGTGGATCAGGTATCGGTTTGATGATTACCCAGACTCTTGCCGTCAATGGTGCCAAGGTCTACATTGTGGGCCGAACCGAAGAGAAGCTTGAGAAGGTCGTCGAGGTGCACGGAAAAGACATTCCTGGCGAAATCATCCCCATCGTCGGAGATGTGTCAACCAAGGCCGGTGTCCAGTAAGCACAGCGTTCGTAACGTACATCAGTCTCGTTGACAGTTTGACACAGGAAGCTGGTGAAGGAATTCGAGTCTCGGGAGAAGTGCTTGTGCATCCTTGTCAACAACGCCGGTATTGCATACGGAAAGACAAGCACCGACGTAGAGAGCGCAGAGGAACTGAAGAAGAACCTTCTGGAGCCCACTGATGAAAAGGAATGGCTCGATGTCTACCAGACCAATGTCGTCGGCCCCTTCCTCATGAGCACAGCCTTCCTTCCCCTCGTTCAGAAGTCAACCGAGACCCACAAAGGCTACTCCGGAACCATTGTCAACATCAGCAGTATCTCGGGACACGTCCGCATCTCGCAAGACCACTTCTCCTACAACGCGAGCAAGGGCGCGACCATCCATCTCAACAAGATGCTCGCTACCGAGATCGCAAAGAATGGTATCAAGGTCCGCGTCAACAGCATCGCACCAGGCGTCTTCCCTTCAGAAATGACAACGGGCGAGAGCCGTGATGACAACCAGAAGTCGGAGATGCCAAAGGAGGCCAAGGAGGGTCTTCCAGCGCAGCGGCCCGGTAACGACCGGGACATGGCTGCGGCGATTCTGTTCGTGGTCAGCTGCCAGTATCTCAACGGCCAAACTGTCACTGTTGACGGCGGCTACTCGATGCAGGCTGGAAACTAGGAGAGTACGACGGGTATGACGGAGACTCTCACGACGTCATGCAATGACTAGGGATGCGACTGTGGCAATAAAACGTTGTCGAAGGGGATCCTAGCAGACTTCCGTCGTTCAAAATAGCAATTGACCATGAATCAACTAGTCTCACTCGCCGCGCATGTCAAGCTAACGCCTCAAAGCTTTGGAGCGCGATTGTGGGCGCTATGCTAGGGGCCTGCCGTGATTGGCCCCACAGCGTTTCCCCTTGGCGTATGCTTATCTCGGCCCTGCCATCGAAAACGTCGCTCTCAAACGTCATTGCACGAACGTTCGCGAACCGCCATCCTCGCTTTCGGAGCGCTAAACGAATCTTGACATTCAATTCCACGCGCAAACGAATTCCTCGAGGCTCACATTCCCGTCCCAAAGGACACGGTCGGTCTTACTATGCACTTGCAACGCATATCCGCGTCAAATACGAATTACTTCCGTAACAACTCCAGTGAAGCGCCGCAACGCCGTTCCTAGCACCTCCGTATGCAGCCGCTCCACCGGATGTAGCGAGCGGGTCCCATGCGTAGCGCCATGCTAAAGTTGAGCCTCAACCCTCATCCATGTTTGATCGGCATGCATGACATGGTTATTGGTCGTGCTGTTTGGCCGTAGTAAGGAGGTATACGAGCGTCTATTTGTGCGCGTTGGCTATAAGATGAGCTCTGCGCTTCACGTTCTACAAACTCCAAAGTATTACTCAAGACTTGACTTATACACTCGTTAGTTCATTCGTTACTTCGACATACTCGTTAATCATAATGCGTGTCTCTACTCTCGCTTTCTTCTCGCTGGTCTCTGGTGTGCTGGCTGGTAACTGTGGGCCTGATAATGGCAACGCGAAATGCGCGGCGAATGAGTGCTGCAGCCAGTACGGATGGGTACGTTATTGAACCCAATATGTTCATGTATTTTCTAACAATTTCTAGTGCGGAACCACAAAAGACCACTGCGACGTCCCAACCTGCTTGACCCAGTTCTCTGGAGCCTCATCCGTCTGCAAACCAAAGTCCACCCCAACAACCCTGGTCACAAAGCAAGGCACATCGCCCGTCCAGACCGGATTCCCCACCGCCGTTCCAGAAATCGACGTCTGCGGCCACGCCCAAGGCGGCGTCACATGTCCTGGTGCCGGTGCCGATGGCTACTTCTACCGCTGCTGCTCGTCTGCAGGCCACTGCGGACCCAAGAACGATATCCAGGACCAGGCGATCTACTGCGGTGACGGATGCCAGGCGGGCTTCGGCAAGTGCGATACCAAGAGCAAGCCAGCGGAGCCGGTAGCGGCGCCGGGAGTGTCCGGTGAGGGCGAGACGTGTGGGCCTATTGTTAACAAGAAGTGTGGAAATGGCCTTTGCTGCTCCGGATCGAACTTCTGTGGCGCTGGAGATGATTTCTGTGGTGCGGCGAACTGGTGCCAGAAGAACTGGGGCAAGTGCAATTAGGTTGGGATACATGTTTAGGGGAAGAATTGGGGGAGAGGGTTAGATGGAGGGATTGTATGATGGGTAAGAGGAAAGAGGTATCTTGATTAATATGAAGAGGACATATCGGTAACCCTAAACAGTGTTATACAACATATAATCCATCACAAATGTACACTTCACTCCGTCTTTCACGCAAATCCTACAATACCAACACCATTCCCTCCCCACAACCTCCACAACTCCAAACCGTCCACCCAAAAGCCTACATCACACAATGCCTTACCCACCCAACCCACCCCCCTCAACCTCCGACATCGTCTTCCGCGGCGGCGCCTCCATCCTCAAACCAAACCACATAACCCGGTACTCATACCCCTGCACACTGCACCTCTTCCTCTCCCGCCTACGCCTCCAAACTCCCGTCAACGCCTCCCAGCGCTCCCGCCCTCAAGGCCGCAGCGACTTTGGCATCGACGGCTCCACATTCCTGACCATCTCACGCGCATACCGCACCGCACCGCATCGCTCCGCCCTCGCCATTGAGCGTGAAGCCGACTCAACAAGTACGAACCCACTCGGCCGCGCCATGTCCCGCGTAACAAAATCCGCGGGAAACACATTACTCCAGAGCGGGAAATTCCAGCTCAGAGACGGCATGACGTACGTGATCAAGCGCACGACGACTATACCCCTAGCAGACGGCGCGTTTGCGCGCGAAGAAGACGTGTACGAGATTCCGTGTCAGGCGTGGAGGAGTATGCGCCCGCCGAGTGCGCCGGGGCACGATAGCTGGTGGATGCGGCTGCATGATTTGTATGCTGGGGGGACGGATCGCACGGTGTGGAGTGCGTGGGAGACGATGGATGGGGGTGGGGTGCCGGCGGGGTTAGTGGGTTGGTGAGTTGAGATGTTTGGTATTGTGTTGGGGATGGGTGGCGTAAAGGAAGGTGTTAATGGAATATAGGTTCCCACGCCCCGATGTCGAAAACGCAGTAACCGTGTACCGCTCAACGCGGCATATTTCCTCGTCGGCGCATGAATCTGCGTATTTGTTGTGCTCGCGCACGTGGTTCGAGGATAGCGAGTATGCGTGTCAATTGAAGTGTGGACATTGGTGTTGTTTGGAATGTATTACTAAAGTCATCGATGAAGCAGGTCATTTAAACTGCCCCCATTCTAACTCACCCCTTCCATAATCTGACACATACAAGGCAAACCCCGAACCGACCCCAGCATCGGCGAACTCGACCCCCCCGACAAATTCTGGCGCTGCCCCCTCTGCAACGCCATTTCCCCCGTCCTGACCGACCGCGCAGACATCATCCGGCCAGACGAACTGCCCTACTGGCGTTACAAGATCGCGCGGCACCGCTTGGTGCTCGAAGTCTCGGACTGGATCTTCCGGCTCGCAGCGTGTGAGCTAGATCGCTGGTGTGCACCACTACCACCCCATCTGGAGCGCGACGACGCCGATGTCGAGGACGTGAAGCGCGCGCGCACCGTAGTGGTGCATATGCCCGATGCAGCGCGAATGACGGACGCTATTCCGATTTTCGTGGCTGGCGTGTTAGATTGGGGGTTTAGTTTGGACAATCCTGTGAATTCGGCCGAGGGGGATGTGTTGAAACAGTGTCTGCTTGAGGAATTGGGCCGGCTGGCTAGGTCGGGGAAGAGGTTTAATACGAAGGATTTGGAGGAGCATATGATGAAGGTTGGAGAGGCGGCGGTGAGGCCCGTGGTGGTGGAAAAGAAGGGGGAGAGGTTGGGGAATCCGGTGTTTCCGCCTGGGTTTGTGGCGTATAGGGAGTGGCTGTGTACGTGGACGGCGAGGGCGTGCTTTTACAGTCCGACTGGGCGGGGTGAGATTTTGAAGTTTATGCAGAAAATGGGGGCGAGGAAGGATGAGAGGGATGTGTGGTTTGGAAGGGGTGCGCCTGTGTGGTCATGTTGACGATATTCAAGGTATAGATACTTATATGTTCTTATATGTGCCGAGAAGTAACTACCAGGTGTGGTGGAGACAGCAGTATACAGAAGCTGCAACTAGCGCGATCGTCCACCAGCTTTGTCAGAGACATCTTGCCCGCGCCCTAAATCGTCATTCCGTCTCTTGTACCACGCAATCCATGCGATGGCTATGGTAACAATAACCACCAATGCTGTCGTAACTTCGTTGAATGTAACTGCACTCCAGTCGCCAGAGAGTCATAGCGATGTCTCTCCCTTCTTCTCGTCCCCGAGCGGAGGGAGCTGTTGGTTCAGGTATGATTCGAGGTGATCGATCTCTTCTTCGTCGGCCGAGTGTACCAGGTTCCTACTCGTGTTAGAGCGCATCTCCACTTAAGCAGCAAGCTAACATACTTGTACGTCCTGAAGTCGACCTTGTATCCATGCTTGGTCAGCTCGTCGGCAGAGAACTTGCCCCACTTGTGCGCAACGACCTGATCCGCATCGCCATGGCCCATGAAGATGGGAGTCTGCTGGTTGGGGCTGCTCTCTGGGATCATGTCCTTGATCTTCTTCTGCAGCAGCAAGTAGCAGCTCAGGCCAAAGATGCCGCCCAGCTGGTTCTTGTATGTTAGGCCAGACAGCAGTGATATGGCTCCGCCCTGCGAGAAGCCTCCAATGGCGATGCGGTTCGCGGGTATGCCCTTCTCGATCTCCTGGTCGATGAGGGAGTGAATGTAGTCGCGTGACTTGAGGATGCCTGCCTCGTCTTCTTCGCGGCTGTCGAGGGTGCTGAAGGACTTGATATCGTACCATCCGGGCATGCGCATGCCCATGTTCTTTCAAACGTCAGTTTCTGTGGTGTGAAGAGTGCTTCCGCACATGGAAGTGGCGTGCTCACCACCGTGATGGGAATGTTGGGCGCATTCGGAAAGATGAATTTGACCTCCTCAAACTTGCTTCGCCGCCGCCAGTTCTCCGCCAGGAAGGTCCTACGCGTTGGTTAGCCCCGACGCGCTTCACTGCACAATCAGGCGCGTACCAGCCAGCCCCGTTATCTCCGAGACCATGGGCAACGATGATGGTGGCGGTGTGGCGCTTGAGAGCAGGGACGACCAGGGGCTTAGCAGCCATGATGCAGGTGGTGTAGGATGGATTGGTGTTTCCACGGCTAGGTCGCGATGGACAGCGATAACGTGAGGGAAACTCTATCGGAGGGATGACGGGAGTCTTCCGTGCTAAAATGTTCCTGCATAAGTTAAGCCAGGGTCTAAGCTCCAATCACATCGTCGACGTCATTCACAGCCCGTTCGCATCGCCCCTGCCCTTCATTTTTACTTGCACTTGCACTTTCACTCTCACTGCTTCTTATTGTCTTAGGTATTTGTAGGCTGGAAAGACACTAGGCTTCAAATCTGTAGTTCCCAATCTTCAATCCTACCACACTTACTCACCAACCTGTCTCTCACAATTCGTTTACTTCGAGGCTCCCTCGCATCACCCATACCCTGTCAAATCTCACCAAGAACTCTCAGCATGGCAAGAGTCACCAGGGGCTCTACAGCCAAGGTCGAAGCCGCGAAGTTGCCAACAGCACCAGTCCAAGAGCCCGTGCAACTCTCGAGTCCTCCAGCAACACCAGGACCGGGAATTACCCGTAAGAGAAAAGCAGTCAAGGTCGAAGACTACCCGGCGAATGCACCTGTCACTCTAAAGAGTACTAAGAGAGCGAAGAAGAGCGTCGTGAAGGAGGAGAATGTCAATGACCTACCCCATGGCTTGGGCGCCATACCTGACTTACCATTGAAGAAAGAAGTAGATGCACCAGAACCGCCTTCAAAGAAAGCTACGAAGCCGAAGAAGGCCGCAAAAGCTTCAAAAGCCAAAACGGAAGACGTTAATGACCTTGTTGCCAAAGCTACATCGACCACGGATGCTGCACCAAAGAAAAAGGCAAAGGCAAAGAACAACACCTACGGCCTCACACCCGGCCATACACCCTATCCCAATTGGCCGCACCCCACCCCAGAAGAGTGCGAAGAAGTAACCCGCCTCCTCTCCAAAGTCCACGGCAAGGTAGAAGCCCCCAAAACCATACCCCTGCCATCACTCGAAGTCTCTGGCTGCGGCGAAGTCCCCTCCGTCCTCGACGCTCTGATCCGCACGCGCCTATCAGCCGCAACATCGGGCACAAACTCCTCACGCGCTTTCGCCGGCCTTGTCGCCCGCTTCGGCGTCCTGAAATCTGGCATCGGCAAAGGCAGCGTAGACTGGAACAAAGTGCGCCTCGCCGACACCAAAGAAGTCTTCGAAGCCATCAAGAGCGGCGGCCTGGCGGACGTAAAGAGCAAAGACATCTCGAAGATACTGCAGATGGTGTGGGAAGAAAACCAAGAGCGTCGGAAAGCGCTGCAGTCTGAGAAAACAGAGGCAGCGGGCGAAAGCAACGAACCTGCAAATGAGAAGAACGATGAGATTGAGAAAGCGCAAAATGATATCGTCAGCCTGGATCACCTACACCTCCTCTCTACCGACGACGCCTTCACACACCTCACACGCTACCCCGGCATCGGCCCCAAAACCGCATCATGCGTCCTACTTTTCTGCCTGCAGCGCCCCTCCTTCGCAGTAGATACGCACGTCTTCCGCCTGTGCAAGTGGCTCGGCTGGGTGCCTCCACCCGGCGACCCAGCGGGTCTAGCGCCAGGCGCAAAGGGCGCATTCACAGGCGCGACGCGCAACTCGACGTACGCACATTGCGAAGTGCGTGTGCCCGATGAGTTCAAGTACCCGCTCCACCAACTGCTGATCAGGCATGGCAAAAGTTGTCCACGGTGTAGGGCCATTACGGGAGAAGGCAGCGCGGGCTGGGATGAGGGGTGTCCGATTGAGCACTTGGTGGAGAGGACGGGAGAGAGGAAGGGTGGGAGTGCCAGTGCGAGTGGAAGTCCGGTGAAAGGGAAGAAGGGTAAGGGAAAGAACAAGAGTGTGGTTAGTGACGACGAGAGCGAGGCGGCGTTGAGCGCCGGCAGTGATGCTGAGAGCAGTGATATGAGCGATCTAGTCAGCGATGAGGAAGTCGAGGTAACTTCGGATGAGAAATCTGATTCAGAGTAGGAGGGAGTGTGGAATTGGTTTGCATGGTTATGCAGCTTCATTTTCACGGTTTGAAACTTCGGTGTAGTTTTTGGCATTTCATCTACATAGCTTACGCACATCATCTACTTGACTTCAGCATATCATATAGCATATCATCCAGTCTTCAAATCTCCATCACCACCATCACCCACTTCTAATCCTCATCCCACTCCCAAGCCCTAATACATCCACCATCACGCGCCCGCCCTCGTACGACCACCTCCCATGCACCTCCCTCGCAACACCATCACCGTTACATCCGCCCTCCCAGCTTCCCTCGCACAAGGCCGCTGCCGGCTATATGTGGCGCACGGAGCAGGCTGTCAGACGGGGGGCGAACGCCACCAATGTGCCAGGCGTGGCGGGTGTAGTTGTTGAGGGCTTGGGGTGGTGAGGTTGGGGGAGGGGTGCGATGGTGTGAGGAATGAGGGTGGGTGGAAAGGGGTATGGGGGGGTGTATGCGCGGGTGCGGGAAATGCTGGGGTGAGTTGTGTTTCAGAGTACTTCGTAGTCAAGGTGCGTGGAGGAATGTTTGTGCATACCATCTACCACTACACGTAAGTAGCCGTACGTAATCGCAATCAAACCGCATTCTTCTGCATGCGTCCTCTTCGAGAAGGAGTGTCGAGCGGGTACCTGCCCCGGTGTAATGCCTGTCCATTTGTTCTACAGGGTGGTAGAAATATGTCCGGCAGCGTGTTCCGGATCTCGTACAGCCAACAGCCGTAAACCGCGAAGAACATTGGGTTACTCAAGTCGAGAGAAAGCAATAAAGCTGCCAAGGCCCATACCCACTTATCTCATCACATCCAAACACAAACCCCTTCCGCGCCAAGAGTCCCGTACCCGCAATCCGGACTTCCAAAACGATGCAGCGTGATTCGTCACCGACGACGAATATAGCAATCGCACAAATATTTCCTTCCGCATGGAGCAGTCTTCCAGACTAAGGTTCCTGCCGTGGCACGAGACTCGAGGTCCGCTGCATACATTGGTCCCAAGCGTCACAAGACGACTACGATGCAGATACCCGTGGAGCGACGGCTATCTGCATCTTGGCTCTGCAGTCGCTGCGATAAAATGGCGCATGTTCCAATGAGCAGAGACGATACTGCGGACCATGTGATGACTTGCAAGCGTTGGAATGAGTAGCAACTGTGGCGTTTCTTGGTGGTTTGCTCGTCGTAACCATGGGTTCGTGTAGTTTGGGGCGGAGCTGCACGCACATCTAATGTGCAGTATGATGGAAGAGCCGCATCGAGATTTATCACCTGACCTTCTGTCTTGCCCGGCTGGCTGCTCCTGACAGCAAGCGCTGCAACTAGTGGCTGCTCTCTGACAGCTCCAGGACACCTGTCTAGTAGTAGCCACAGTAGCAAGCACCAACGTGTTGCTTAGTTCGGTGTATTGGTGCTCAAGCCACCGTGAAATGCGAGACGTTGTGTAGGTTGTGCGGGCACGTTAGTGACTGGACGCCCAAGTTATCCGTACTACCACAGGGTACCGAAAGTCGTAAGTAAAGGAAAGAGAAGTAAGCTCGTCTGAGCGGTAGGGTATAAATTGTGTTGCTAATTCAACAGACCGGTTCTGTGCAGTGAACTTGGAACCGCATTCGGGCCGAATGACACGCGCAAAATTCAATATCATAAACTCGTGGCCTAGAAACGGCTCAATCGTGAAGATCTGACGATAAGCCATACCAGTAAGGTGAGCAAGACGCCCAATCTTGCGCATGAATCCAAAACTCCAAAAGCCGTATTGGTTAATGATGCTACATGTTCCCACCATGAGCCCGGGACGCCGAGATAGAAAAGTGAACCATGTTAGAAGTGAACCGTGTTCGAATGGAAAGGTAAAGTGTGTGACCATGACGCTAGTGAATGCAGTCGATGATAAGGCAACCGCCGGGTGCGAAAGATTGGCATGACAGACAGGTGATCGCTTGCACATGTCGCTACGATGACACTTGGAGAGTATGCAGATGTTGACGCTGATGGCAACACAGATGTGCATGTAGGTGGTGGCGAGGTTACTGGAAGGAGAATGTCTCATCCAAGGAGTACTATCATTGTTAGCATCAAGTTTGATAAAACCAGTGCAGGTGTAACGTACCTTCCCAATTCCAGTCTTTCATCACACCCAGCCAGTGCAACCGACCTTTGACTGTGAAGTCATGCCCAAGGTGCTCCATATTACCGTTTGATGATTGCCTTCTCTCCGGCGTTTCCAAGATGACCGGACTAGGCAAAGCAACAGCATAGGACGACATAGAGTCCACTGCTCTCCGCTTAGGGCCAGCGTCTAGCCAGCAGAAGTCACCATCAGCGTGAAAATCATCGAAGAAAGATTCGAAGTCGCGTTTGAGGGGCGTATTGGATGGAAAGTTATCGCTCTGAAAGTCGTCGAGCATCTTGCGTTCCGCGGCGTAAGCATCGCGACGGCACCAGACTTCCTTGGTGACGTCAAGTGTCTTTTCTAAGATGCCGAGCTTCATGCGCGACTGCATCAATCCCCACCGCTCTGTGACCCACTCCCGGTCTTCTTGCTCCATAACCTCGCAGCCAGCAGCCATGAGTGGATAAATATGTACAATAATTGATCGCGACCGGGGTTCAACCGTTGCAAGCTCGCAAAGTACTCTCTTTGCGAGGACACTTGAAGGTTGTGATGGTATCTCAGGTACGGCTTGATGCAGGTAAAGCAGTGTTGCATACTGATACGCGACAGCTGTCTTGATCGAATCGTACGGACTTGTAGTTTCGTCTTCAGGATCTTCAATAAAAGACGGTGGTGTCCACTCCTCGAGCTGTGCCTTAAGCTGCAATGCTTGTGATATTATGCTTGGTCCGTTGCTGTCGGTGCGCCGTACCTTCCTAACGAGGTTTGCTACACGGCCAATGATTGGAAAGAGTGTGTGGGCACAACCCATCAGCGGATCCAGCTGCGGATCTCTCTCTCCATTTGCATATATGCTTTCATGGACCATGTCCACATCGTTGTTTTCGTCTTCGTCTGCGGAAGTGAGACGAGCAATGACATCCATGTAGATCCATGTATTGCAGAGGAACTTCAGACGTGCCCATTCTTCACCCTGTTTAGGCGTCTGTCGATGCTGAACAAGAGCTTGATTGATCAGGATCTTGGCGCCCTTGATGTGATTGATTCCAGTGCTGATATGCTGATCCCAGGACTCCGAGAAGGCAAGCACGAGGGTGGTCGAGATGGCTGCGTCGAAACGCATGTTGCTAATCCCTGCTGCTAGTGCATGAACGGCATTCCGCATATGATCGATTCCTTGAATGCGCATGGCGGGCATTTCTTTGCTCTGGTGGAACGACGTCATGGAGGCGATAGCATGATAGAGCGCAGGACAGTCGCGCGCCAGCGGCCAAACGAGAGTTCTCCAAGGGTTTTCTGTGGGGCCATCCTTGACCGAGAGCACGCCACACGTGTCTCTATCGTACCGTCGCGTGAGGTGTTCTGGCGAAGCAAGGGAGAATTGCGGTTGTACAAGCATGGGTAAACCTGGCGAGTCTGCTGAAGAGCTTGACGAGCTGGAGGGTGTGGGGGACGGTAGGCGCATTACCCAAGCCTCTGGATCGAGATTGACATTGCGAGGGACTTCTTCGATATCGTCATCTGTGGGCTCCGCAGGTGGAGTCAGTCCCGTGGGCTGATAGAACGCTCCATGCTGAGAGATGAATGAGCTGTACTCCTCTGGCGGCACAGTGAGATCGGTTCCAGGAAGCAGGAGGTCTATGAGCTGCGGCGATTGCCCCGATGACACGCTCGAGGGCGCGGTCTGCCTTGTCCGCCTGGTCCTGGTGCTCTCCGCCCCACAATTGCTGTGTGACCCTGCCAGGGAGCCAGGCGCAAAGGAGTCGACAGGCGAGATCGACTGTGGTGTTATCAGGTACGGTGACGACAAAGGCACGGCGTACGTGTTATCGGCTGGTGGGAATGAAGTTTGAAGTGGAGGGTGGTTGAGTGTGTGGTACTGTGAAGGCGGCGGGTAGAAGACGCCCTGGTTGGGGCCGGGGCCAGCAAAATCATATTGTTGTTCGTAGAAGCCCCCTGGGTTGTAGCTGTGGTTGGGTGCTGAGGTGTATGGGAGAAAGGCAGCGTCTGCCAAGTGCAGACCTTTCCGCGGCTTCACTGGCTGTTTGCTAGGCACATTGGGCTCTTCGAAGGGCCGCCATTTGAAGTCCTTCTTGTAGCCCCCACAAGTCACAGCTCGCCGCGTGCACTGCTTGCACGTCGGCTTCGTCTCATCACACTTCAGACGTTTGTTCTTGCATGTGACGCACCCTGCGCATGGGCATCAGTATAGTCGTCTCGCACGAGGGGCCGCTCGCACGGTGCTTATGCTGCAAGGTGATATGTCAAGACGGAGGGGGAGCGTACCGTTGCGACTCTTGGACTGCTTCCTCTTGGTTACGCCCGTGGTTTCTGACGCTTTCGGGGCATTCTTGTTGGATGCTGACAGCGGCGCGGCCTTCTTCACCGTTGTGGGGAGCCTCGGAGCCGGGTCCGGCGCGTTCAAGGCGAATGAGGGCGATGAGATGACGACCGTCTCCGCCATATGCCACGTAAGAAGATGCGCTATGTGTACGCGCCAGTACCGGGTGTCATCGACGGCCAATGTGCTTCTGGAGTGTCTGCACAGCTCAGTGACGGCGGCGGAGAGATGGTCGCTATCTACAGTGGAGTCGACGCCGGCACTCTGGGGTCGGAGGCTTGACTTTAGCGCAATCAGCGGGAGCTCGGGCATGCATCACGGCGAATAAGACGCTCGAGGCTGGCGTGGGGTGTGCGGCATCACCACCCGCCGCACTGGACCCGACAGGGCACCGCTAATATCGAGTGCTCCCTTGGAAGATACCTTGTGCGCCTGCTCGTGCAGGTCGAGTGTTCTCGAGTCCAGGGACCTGTGGTACCGTGTGCTCTGGAAGCAGCCGGCCCTGTTCTCTAGCACACGCACATGCAGGTCTAGCTTGTCACCCGTCAGACTACCGGCTCAGCCTTGCGCGGGAACCACTTTGGGGCCGGGGACGTTCCCGATCCGACCCATGGGATCTCGAGCAAACCGTTGATCGTCGTCATCAGTGTGGTTTGCTAAATAAAAAACGACATTCATCTCACCTCACACCACAGCTATGGTGATCATCCCGCCAATTCTTCCATGTGAGATAGTATTGGCCCAGATCGCTTCCCAGACATCATGTGACACAGCACGACAAAGCCACCCGGAGGCGAACACGAAGCAAATTGCAGTCGAGAGCGTGTTCTGTATCGGAACATTTACAACCATACTTCTGGCATGGGCTGTACTATTGGATCTATGTAAATGGCGAGATGTAGCTACTCTATGTACAAAA
Organism: Ophiobolus disseminans; assembly: GCA_010093685.1. Taxonomy (NCBI): domain Eukaryota; kingdom Fungi; phylum Ascomycota; class Dothideomycetes; order Pleosporales; family Phaeosphaeriaceae; genus Ophiobolus; species Ophiobolus disseminans. The sequence goes on from MU006220.1 coordinate 784,866, forward strand.
TATTAAAGATAATCTTTTTCTCCCATGTCTGTAAATTGAACAGCAGCTGTCGCGTGCGACAGGGTATATGATGAAAGGTCTCCGATGTAGTGGTGTTACAGATGTCTGGTAATGTCCAAGATACTAAATAGTGCCGGAAATGTCGAATACTATCGAGGATATAGAATACAAGTCGAAGATGTCGAATAAATGTCGATGCTGCGCCGAGCCATGCTGGTCTTTGTCATCCTGTAGTCGTACAACAAGATCCCTCCCCATAAATGCTGATATGTCAATAATAACTCAATCCACTGACCCTCGGCTTCTTGGGTGCCTTTTTCTTCTTCCTCATCGTACTCGTAGTTGGCGTCGGACTCGTCGTCTTGCTCGTCCTGCCGCCAACCCTCTCCCTCTCTCGGTCCCTTCTCTTGCCTTCACCAGCTCCGCCCATCTTGCTCATCGCACCCGTCATGAATTCGCCCTCAAGGAACAGTCCTGGTGTCGCAGGTTCGCTGTTGTCTTCGTGCCATGCAACGCCAGCAGCGTTGGCGGCGCGTACTTCATCGAGATATGCTTCCATTCTGCTGCGCTCCTCGTCGTCTTCAAGGCCGCAGCCGCAGCCGCAGCCGACCACGCATTCACCGTCATCTACACCGAGTTCGTCATCCATGCAATCGAAATGCGCGACATGTAAGCATGCGGGGCACAGATGGACACGGCCGCAGACACGGATCCAGCAGATGCTGCAGCTGTAGATGGGGTCTGTTGCAGCGGGTTTGGAGGGCGCCGTGGTCGTTGCGACAGATGGTGAACGACCGGCGCCCCAGGATGAAGTACCTGAGACGTTGGATGGGCCCCGTGAGAGTCTAGGTCGAGGTCCTTTGTTGTGATGTGGGTGAAGTTGATTTGGAGTGGGAGAGGACTCGAGACCGCCCAAGTCTTCGTCAAGCTCTCGGCTTGGAGTTGGTGCATGTATAGAAAGCTGTAAACACTGCTCGATAGGGGTGCCGACATCGGGTGCCAGTGCATATTCTTCCACTGAAGCAAACGCTGCTGTACCAGGCTGGAATTCTTGTGCTTCAGGATTGAACGAGAAGTTTCTCGGCGACACGGCTGGCGAGTGCTTGGGTTGTGCTGTCCTTGGCGATGGAGGCACGAGCGTCGTCGAAGCTCTCGATGTATGCCTCTTAGCTACGCTGTCATCTGCTTCCACGCTATCCTTGTTGATTGCGAGGCTCATTGAACCGGACTTGGGCATTTGTCGAGTGATTTCAGTAGGGAAGTATGAGACCAGTCCGTTGAATTTGAGTACTTCAGCCTTTGCACTTATCAAGCCCCAGCAGCCCAGCATCTCAGAATACTGCTCCCTCCAAGCCCGATAAAGCCAGTCTTTGCTCATGTTTAACAAAGGCTTACTCACACATGCTTCATCATCAAACTGGTTTTGGTTCTTGAGCTTGATCTTGATGCTTTCCTGGGTCTCGGCACTATCGCCCTTTGGAGTAAATGGGCGTATATATTCAGAAGCACCATCGTTGATGACACCATCTGGTTCGTCAATTCTCTCGTACTCGGAGTCCGAATCGTAGAAATAATTTACGTCTACACGCTCCGATTGTCCAAAACTAGCTCGCTTGCTATGCTTATCACGAGAAGGCGCCAGGCTCCTGCGATCGATTTTGTCGCTACCGTAGAAGGTTGTAGTTCCCCATGTGACACCGCTCGAAGGTGCAGATGTTGAGAGGTCGTCCGTCCGGCTTTTGACCGGGGGTGATGAGGATATGGCGTTTGCAAAAGGACGTGACAACGCGGCTACTGCGCTAGCAAAGTTGGCAGTTGAACTTTTCTTAAGAGTAGTGTGGCTTTGCTCGGGAGACGTCGAGTATGGTGTGTGGTTCGCCGTGTGCGCGCTTCTCATTGTCGAAGCTCTCGATAAGAGTGGTGGTGTGTGACCAGTCGAGTATGGCGTGACTGGTTCGCTAGGCGCAGTATCGCTTCCCCAAGGTCCATTTGAACTATTATGGCTTCCATAGGTGCCCAGATTCTTTGCTAGCTTTTGCCACCCAAAGTCATTAGCAGGTGTTGCGTAGCGCGAATGAGCAGGCGTTGATGGCTTTGAGATCATGGGCTTGAAAAGGCTCCACGCAGCGTCAGCCGAGGAAAAGTAATCTAGTGAGAAAGCAGGTGCTTCCATAGACATGGGAAGATGCGAGTGTCTCATTTTAGCCATGGTCGAGGTCACCCCTTCGCGCGCCGCAGGTTCAGCAAAGATGCAGGATAACATAGCAAGCATCTGTGTATCGGCGAGTCGCTCAAAGTGATCAAAAAGAGCCGGTATCAACCAGGTCACGACGGCATGGTTTCCCCACTTCACTCTTCCAGTCAATTTGGGTTTGGTCACGGTGTCTGCCTCATCAAACTGGAGGTCCAAGCCACTATCCTTGCGTTTAATCCTCACGAGCGCTCTGCGGGCTAGCACTAGTACCTGCTCCTTCCTGTGGTGTTGCGGTAGTATTTCCAGGGGTACCTCGTTACTCAAAATCAATTTGCAAAGCATCCAAACATCAGCCAAATCCTCGTATCCGAGACGCCTTGCTACCTCAGAATTATGCTCACAAACGCCAGGTCCAGAACCAAAGATCCGGTAATCCTCTGCCAGAGTGCGCTTACTTGGAACCAAATCATCAAGCGCCGGGGGAAGTATAGTTACGATAGACCTTGGTCTTGGAGCCTGCCTATTTGCGCCAGTCGATGAAGGAAGGGAGTGACGCGACTGGAACCTTGACGCCGCTTTCTGCCATGCCATCGGGGGCTGAAAATTCCCAATATGCGTATTGACCACATGATCTGAGCCAGACGAAGACGATGGCGAGCTTGAATCTCCCCAAGAGCCGACGGAAGAAGTTGAAGATGATTCGCCGTCGGAATCGTGCGTGTGATGCGTGTTGAAGCGGCCAAAGGAGTTGAAGATGTCGTTCTTTCCGGGGCCGTGTCGGAGACTTCTGTCAATCCGAAAGATCATGGCCTCCTGGGCACTTGCAGATTTCGTCATGGGTAGCCTGGCGATGACGAGGGAACCAAATGCCGAGAATCGTGCAGAACACTGATTGGGGAGAGGAATATTAGCATTCGTATGAGAGGATTGCATAACATCATTAGTGAACTCGCCCTCGGCCGACTCATCGTCGTCATCGTCACTGGAAAATTCCTCTCCTGGCAATGGCCCCAGATCCGCCAGTACTTCGTTGTCATCAACGTGGAGGCTGTCGTTGAGCCCGCGCTCTCCTAGTGCGTATGATAAAACGGCCTCAAGAGCCTCGCGTTGTTGGTCTGCGCAAGCTTCGGCAATATAGCCCATGTTCACCGTTAGCTCGTCTTGGTTCTCCTGACTAATGGCTGCTGTTGTCCTCTCAAAGTCAATACGCAGTGGCTTTCCTGTCCTAATCACCTCTCCATCCACGTCGAATTCCTTTGTAGCCCTGGGGTACCCAACAGGGAAACCAATGGTGAGACGCAAGAAGATGAGTTTGTTATCCTCAATTACTGAATCGTACTCTCCCCATGGGCCGTTGAAAGAAACCGTGATGTGGCGGCCCGGGACATCGATTGACTCGAAGTTGAGCTTCCTGTACTTGTTACCGACATAAGAGATCTCTGCACCCAGGTTGTTGCGTTCTTGGAACGGATATTGTTCTCGATCCCGAGGTTGACCAAGAGAGTCGTCGGCATTGTCGTGCCCGTCACCGACCTTTACGCCCTCCATCCACGTCATGTGTGATACCACTGGGGGGCCGGTCCGACGTATCGATGTTGCAGTCATTGTCTCCCGGGTGACCGAATCGGTGTTCGTCTGGGCTGTGTTCTGGCGCTTGTGTGGGAGAGAATAGGATGTGTCATCGAGTGAGAGGTTCTGGAGCAGGGTCGAGAGATTTCCTCTCTGCTGTGAGTAGGTGCTACCGGATTCGCGGCTGGTTGTTGAGGTGGTTATCTGCACTGGGCCGTCGCGGTAGGTGACATACGCAGCACCCTTTCTAGTCATGCTTGGCTCCTCAACGAGTGGATCACCTTTGCGGTGTCCTACCGATTCGAGTATATCTGAAGTAATGCGATGAAGGCGGAGGTGGTTGTCTGTACCCCAAGATACAAGCTGGAACTCTCGGTCGTCGATGCCGTTGTCGGTGGAGCCACGGGACCGCCACAAAAACTCTCGAACTTGTGCACCGTCATCGTGACCACCCAAGATATGCATGGGCAGGTTTGCAAAGTCTTTGGGATCGCTGTCATTGACGTGCTTGTACAGCCACAGCTTTGAGTTGTCGCGTTGGGGCACGGCGAGAATACCGTGGGGAAAGGGAGTGTGGCGGGCTCTCCAAACAGGGTAGTGGGTGTGGATGGTGCGGCGAGGGGTTGTGATGTTAGTGTTCACGCCGACATTGTTCCAGAGCTTGATGGTACGATCAAGCGAGCAGGTCATGATCTTCTTGGCGTCGGTGCGACTCCAGTCTATGCCATAGATCTTGGTTTTGTGGGCATCAATGGTGGAGATGGGCTTGGTAGCATGGCGCGTGTCCCAGATATGAAGATACTTGTCGTGGGAGCTTGCGATGATCTTGTCATCTTGGCGATTCCACTTGACCTGGTGCGCGCCTGCGTCCCAGTCGGCTAACTTGAGGGGAGCTTGCTGTGTTCGCAGGTCGTGCACGAAGACGAAGCTGTCCATGCCGCAAGTGGCTAGGAGGTCAGGATGGTGGGCGGAAAAGTTGATGTCGGTGATGGCGCGATCATGTGCCCGCAGCGTGAACTCGATTGGCGCCTTGGTGCTGTTGAAGGGCATTGCCAAATTGTACACCAATGCCTGGTTGTTGCGGGTCGAGGCTATCCACTCGGCCCTTGCCGCGAACGGCGACCATTGCACGTCTGCCACCTTCCACGAGAAGTGGTTTGGGATGTAGAGCGGCAGCGAGAAGGGGTTGTCAAGATCGACGATGCGCAAGCCGCTCTGGCTGGCCAGCACAACGTCTCTTCCGCACGGCGAGATGGACGCCGAACCGATTTCCTCATCAACGGCTATACTCACCGTCTGGCCAAACGTAGACGACTCGAAGGCCGAAGATGGCCCGGTCGACGGAGCCATCTTGGTGTTGGTGGTGGTGTTGTCAAGGGGAGAGGAAAGGAAGGAGCTAGGGCCATGCCCATGCAAGTCGGCGGATAGCTCCTGCAGCGCGCCGAGTCAGACGCGCTTGGTTCCTTCCGCCGCCCAAGCCACCATCCCAAAACAAGCAACCCCCACCATCCGACACCGCTGAGTAATTCCTTACTCATGTGCCTGTCCCAGTGGATTCGTCATCGAGGCCTGACCCGCTACCAGCACCGCCGTCAACACGAGGGCATCCTTGCAAACGCCCGCTACGAACAACTCCTCGACGAGCTCGATCTCCCGCACTGCTATCCGGGCCTCCCAGACTTCCTCCTCTCCGACTTCCGCCACCACAAACATGTCTGGCCTACCCAAGCGCATCATCAAGGAGAGCGAGCGACTCGTCAAGGAGCCCGTTCAGGGCATCTCGGCGACCCCCCACGACGATAACTTGCGCTACTTTGACGTGACCATCGATGGCCCTTCGCAGTCCCCATACGAGGGTGAGTCGGCGTCGGATGTGCGCGAGCAGCTGTCAGAGCGCGGCTGACACGATTAGGCGGCGTCTTCAAGCTCGAGCTGTTCCTCCCCGACGACTACCCCATGACCCCGCCGAAGGTGCGCTTCCTTACCAAGATTTACCACCCAAATATCGACAGACTCGGCCGCATCTGTCTAGACGTCCTCAAAAGTGAGTCTGACCACACCGTCATTGTTGCGAATCTTGTACTAATTGGTCAGGCAACTGGTCGCCAGCCCTCCAAATCCGCACGATCCTCCTGTCTATACAGGCTCTTCTAGGCGCTCCCAATCCCGACGACCCTCTTGCCAACGATGTCGCCCAGGCGTGGAAGGAGAACCAAGGACAAGCCATCGCAACAGCCAAGCAGTGGACTCAGCAGTACGCGAAGGCTTGACAGATCACCCCACACCCTTGACATTCAAGTTCTGAGATTCCCGACGTTATGCGTGTACTAGGAGGAAGTACCCGTTAGACTCTTGTCTTTTGGGGAACTCTTAGGATCGCGTGTCCGGCGAGGATTTTGGTGGATTGCATTTGTTACGATTTCCCCCTGAGCACTGATAGATTCTGCGATTTTGCTGCACTGAATGGCCTGGCGTTCGATGGATGATCCTGGATAGCATGGTGGCGAAATTCCTGGCAGACCTGAGGATGCATATTTCCCCTACTATAGGATCTGGCCCGCACGATGAATGGATATGAATGATGAAACCCAACCAACCTGCTCTGACTGACATGTATGTTAACTGCCTGTCGTGGCATTGGTATGGAGATGAAGGTGCTGGAGAAGAGCTTGGAGATATTTGTTGATGCATGCCATGTCTTCGGGCTGAATTCAAGAGTTTCTTTAACTTCGGGCACCACGCTGCTACTGTGACAGTAATTAATTACAGACAGCTGCGCGGTGATTTATTCTAGCTGTACCATCGGACCAGCGCGCTGCAGCTGTGTATGCGGCTTCGCTTAAACTCTCCTGCCACCGCAAAAGGAACAGCCGCATACGATAAGTGCACACCAACCTTGTAGTACAAGATAGTTTGCTGATGGCACGAAATCAGGCCAAGGCCGTTGCTCTGTCACTTTCTCGCTGACTGTGTGCCTCGACTTGACACGGAGCCGCTAGTGAAGCTCCAGGACGATGTCCGCCCGGACTTTCCACCATGGCCGGCACGACTCGACGCATGCAACCGCGACAGCGGAACTCGACACGGCGGATTCTACGATATTGTGCCCGCGTAGAAGGACCTTCGACTCTTTGTCGTACTATTGCACGCCATCATACTAGCTGCCATCCCTTGCCGATGAAGCTTCAGGATGCCGCAGAGCCCAGCGCTTCCGCCGCCAACGAGACCGCGCTCAAGATCGTGTTGCGATAGACACAGGAACTACCCGCATCTACAATGGCCCACCGGCGCTGCGTTACGGTGGGCGTTGTGGCGCTACCACAGAGTCCACGGTCTACCCCTCCGATGTACATGGCTCCGCTCACGCCGCAGAGCGAGGACGACGATCGGCATGCCGCGCAAGAACAACTCAACCCGCCGCGGGGCCGGATGCTTCCACACGCTGAGGCAGATCTGGAAGCATCGATGGTAACGATTGTCTGCAGCGGCGCTGACGAACAGCAAGCACTCGGTGCCACCCCCCTCTAAACACCTCCGCGGCGCTCACGCACGACACTCGAGCTCACCATCGTATGCGGAACCGACATTGTCGCTTACATGCGTGGAGACAAGGAACCCCAAAGGCGTACACGCGGCTGGCATGCTTGATGAGAATCGCATGTCCGCAGCCTTACGACCACGCATAAACCGCTCCTCGCAACTCGACTCCTTGACGGTGGCGATAGAACACGACTCCCGATGAACTCCGCGTGTGCTAGACATCAAGAGGGGCCGGCACGAGGGGTGTTGTGGGCAGCCCTCGATCGCAGGCTCTTCGACACCATGCCATCGCCAATACAGGCGGGTCAAGCATCAATTTGGATTGGAATGGGAAGCTGCATAGGCGACCGATCCCGGCATCGGCCATCCTACCTCATACCTCCAGCAAGGGTACGCATACAGAATGCCCTGTGAAAGTCGGCATGTATGTGCTGTAGCTGGCCATCGAAGGGGAGTCCTGCAGGATCGCGGCCCTCCGCCAGTCTGAATTGATTAGACACTCAAATGCTTGGGAATCGGGAGCTGTGGGCGCACATGCATCTACCCTTCGGTATCGAAATCTGCGCCGATGCTTAAACGGATATCTGTATACGGGATACCACATGGGAGCCGACATGGGTGTGCTGCAAGTAACCCTCGGCGGCAGAATCTGCAAGATTGCAGTTGCTACCGACGCTGATCAGACACTCATTCTGGTGTTATTGTCGGAAAGGGACGGCATGCCACGCCCAGTCGTTCCTGGAATTCTCTTCGACACAATATGTCTTGCTGGGCAAAGCGATGCATATGTTCCCAATACACGCCCAAAATGGATTCCGTTTCAACGAATACTGTAGCATGGTTCTTCATCCACACACCTTGTAGCCACGATATGGAAAGCCATCGTAGCCGCGAGGAGCGGCTGACATCGAGATACATTCGTGCTGCATCGAAGGAAATTCAGTGGTCGAAACAAATTGTCGAAAGAGGAGAATAATAGATGTCTCTTGTCCGATGTCAGACTTTCGTATCACCATTGATTTGGTGTATGATTCGCCGAAGCTAAGGGTGCCTTCCAAGAGATATCCCAGGGTATGGTGACACCTACAAGAGCCAGCTTCGCATACTTGGGACGAACTTGGTATGAAGCATCGTCCGAAGGACGGAAACAAATCATTCCAACCTATGTCGAAGATACGGCGACATCTCATGTCGGTCAGGTCGGTGTGCATCAACTTTCACATAGAGCCCTCGAATCCGGGGCGTCTTGCTGGCCCACATGGTGCCGGCAGATTCTAGCATGACAGTATATCTCTTATATCCCAGTACCACACCCTGCGGTCTCGACGGGCTTGAGCTTGAGCCGTTGAGGGGCGACTCCGCCTGGGACTTAGCTGGGTCGACCGTGTCTTGCCAGATAAAGTGTCGTGAATATGTCGCCTCGACAGTAAGAGCTAGGATACGCAGCGATGCCAGCGAAGGCACATTTTTTGTCAAGTCTCGAGGTGTCGAGCATCCATAGCTTTCAAGCTCCACACGCTGCTGCAGATTCGGTTTGAAACCAAAGCGCTCGTCGGCGAAAGAGTGTACGAGGCTGTTGTGCAGTCTCTCTCCTCGAGCCGCTGTTAAGCAGGTACGGCACGGCACTTCGCATTCGATATAAGGGCCTCGGATGGCGCGGACCCGATCGCCGTCTCGCCTTACAGTGTTGTTCCGTCGCCCGCGATCCCGTCCAGGCGCTGCGTTGTCGAGTCTCGTCGGCGATTGTGGGTTTCCGCCTTGTGTTTACTAGTATGATGGGCGGGTGGATATACTTGTCGAATGGTTTAAGGTCTCTTCGAGGGGAAGCCTTCGTTGGTGGTCGTCTGGGTGCGGCGTTCGAGGCGATTAAGCGCGGCCGTGACGACAGCGGGCAGATGAAGCATGAGCCTAGAGCTTTGGCAGGTGCCTGAATATACTCAGCATGGCTAGTTGAGGACGACTGCGAGGCCTCCATTGCGGTGGTCGTAGCAAAATACCCACGGGCGTGGTGGGGTTGGGGTTGGGGTTGGGGTTCACCAGCAAGAGCTTGAGCTCCAAAATGTCAAGGAGCTCGACGAAGACAACAAGTGAAAACTCGCTACACCACAAATTCGCTCTCAGACACCACAACTCGAATATCCTCGCACACCTCAAAAGCATCGAACAATCTCCCAAAACCACACCAGACACCTACAAGACACCAGCAAGATGTACGCCATCATCACATACATACCTCCTCATCATCATCCACGCGGCCGCAACGACTCTGCTCTCGGCCATCCGCTACGTCCCCGAGCTCCTCCTGGAGACACTCTTCGCCTACCTAGCGAAGCTCTACCACTGGGACCTGGGCGGCTACATCCCCGCCGTGCACATCACCGAAGTCGAGCTTTGGTGTCTCGGCAACCTCCGCGCCAATTTTGCTGAGATGGGGCTGCTGGCTCCGAGGACGCCGCAAGGCTTCATGACGGAACCAGTGAGTGTCCTGGATGCCATCAGGGACGAGCAAGACGAGGAGGATTGGGACAATTGGCTGGGCTGGGAGGAGGAGGAGGATGGCGACGATATGGTGAGACACCCTTGGCGCTCGGGATGAGCAGGGCTGGATATCCGCGGTGCCTCGACAGCGGGGAGAGTCTGCAGACTGAGGGACTTGAGGATAGACAGGCTCGCGCACCACACAAGCCAGCGACTGTTTTGGGGGCCGCGAAGGCATTCAGAAGATAACAAACTCGAATGTCAATTTCTTATCTTGGCTGTTCTCGATACTTCATCTCGATGTCCACTTCATACACACTGTGCTGCACACTAGGCGCTAGCTCCTGATCCGAAGCCCCGTCCTGCAGTACTTCCCACTCGTCTACCCTCTTGATATCGCGGACTCGCTGCTGACTGATAGTTTGTATGCCAAGCGCACTTGGTCGCCCGCCACTCGGTCCTGACGAACCGCTTTCATTGCCGGTGCGGCGAAAATAATGGCGCAATGAAGGCACCGAAGACGCGATACACCCAATACCCGTTTCGATATTTGAACAGAGCAATGTGTGCGCAACCCAGACTGCAGGTTATGGGTTAGTTGAAGAAGACTACACGATTCGGAAGGGGAAAGCTTACATGGCAGATCTACCATCCCCTCGAACTTATTCACGTACGGAATCCGCACCATGGTGATAATCGACGCAACGGAAGCGAACGATAACAGCCCGAACGCCTGCAGCTTAGCTTGACGCTTCATCTGCGTGTTCCACAACATAATTGCGGGCAGCACTACCAGCGCCAGATCTGTCACAATCGTGCTCACAGTAGCAGTGTGTCCAATGATCACAAACGTGGCAAGCGGCGCACATGTTCCCTCGCCGCTCAGTATCAACTGTGGAGTCCATATCGTGCGCACAGGACGGCAATACAATAGGGTTCCGATGAATGTGATGAAGAATGAGGCCCAGGTTATAGCGAGGAGGACGTAAACCGCAATCCGGAGGTTGATCCTTGTGGAAGCGATCCGCATGATGGTGATGCATATTGAGGACTTGACTGTGGCCAGCGCTAGAACATAGTGTAGGATCCATATAATGTAGTACTTCATCGCCTCGCTTTGCTGCCATGGGTTCAAGTCAACATCCAAACGACCTAGGCCCACGAATGCGCCGTGAATGGCGAGAGCTGTGGCGACTGTGTACATGACCTAGAGACGAGTCAGTTGACATATTCTGAAAGTTTTGAGAGAGGCGGCATTACACATCCTACGATCATGAACCCATCGTCGATTCCAAAGGTACCTTTCTTGAGGCGAATATATGTCCGCAGCGCCACAGTTATGACGGAGAGACTAAGAAAAATTGTCGATAGAGCTACAATGGCGAGAGGCAGTCCATCTGTGGGTGATGTTCTGACAGTGGGATCGACCGCCTTTGCGTTGGATGACATCGTTCTTCAGCCCGTTCGTCCACAACAACATGTGGTGGAGAAGAAAAAAGAAGCACGATCGACTTGGAGCCCACCTCTTTCCTTATATCCAGCACACAGACCACCAAAGCGAGTCGTTGTTGAGTGCCGATCTCCACGGATCCTGATCCTGAGAAATGTTCGAGACAAAGCAAGGAGACCAGTGTGATCAGAGGTGTCGGTCTGGGAAAGTTTTCTCCCCCAGCACCCTGCACCCTGCATCCTTTTGGGCAAAATACCATGTCCCGACACGACAAAATCCATGTCCTTGCCACATCTCCATTGCAAGTCCACCATCCCCTGTAATGTCAAATTCATTCCCACCGGAGCTCCAGCCCGCTCGCACGCAGGCAATAAATACCCCGTACCCCTAACGCAGCAGGGAAATGATTCGACGACTGACGCTTGGCAACGTAGCGAATTTACACGTGTGAACGGCGAAGCCCGCGCTTCATGGGTTAGTTGTGGATACACTATGACCCTCAGACATCCAGCATCCACTATTTAGTCGCCGTTGTTCCGGAACCTTGCATGTGGGACCCTGCTCGGCGACTAATGCGCGTTTACACTGGTGGCTTGACTCGCAGGGTGGAGTAATGAGTCAGGCCGAGGTCTGGATTCGAGGGCACCTGCAATATTGATGACATGCAAAGTTTAAGAATATCACGAGATAAACTTTCTGGAGAGAAAAGAGGTGGGGAAATGTAAAGTTCAGTGATTAGGTTGGGTAAAGCAAGAGTCGGCTTTCCGCTTCATTCTATGGTCACTCTAACGCCACGGTTATGCTTCGTCATGGGTATGAACATGTCGTAGTCGTATGTCACGTCTTCCTCTGTCGTGTCGCGGAGACGCATGTGTGGTAGCACTCTCAAGACTAAACCTGCGAGACAGAGATGGAGTTCGCACAACGCAAGACTATTGCTCGAGTTAGCATGATCAGGAGCTTAGAACGAGACGATGGTCGACTTACTTCATTCCCAAACAACCCCTACTCCCCTTGGAAAACGCAAGCATGCTGCGCTCCACGTCCTTCCTGCGCTCGTTGTTCTCATCTAACCACCTCTCCGGAATGAAGGCGTACGAATCTGGAAACGCACGCTCGTCGTGGTGCGTTATGATGGATGACATGCCCACCGCGTAGCCCCGTGGGATAACGTACTCGACGCTCTTCTTGTTCCGCTCTCCGCGATACAACAGATTCTCCTCTGTCGGGATACGAGCGGTCCGACTCGATACGCCATAACTCAATCTCAAACCTTCTTGAATAACAGCGCCGAGATATGGCAGTGTCTCCAACACCGCCCACGCCGGAAGATTTGTCGGATCCTCAACCACCGTCTCCAACTCCTTCGTCAATTTCTCCAGAAGCTGTGGCTTAGTCAAAAGGTGGTAAGTAATCACACTCAAAGCCCAACTGCCAGTCTCTGTTCCCGCGCCGATCACTGCCGCAGCTTCATCCGCCAACCTCTGCGGCTCCTTCTCCAGTACCTCCAAGTCGCTCTTCAGCAGTTCGCCAAAGATCGTCGGCCGCTCATACACAATCCCGTTATCCAGATCCGCCTGTGCCTGCCGTACGCGCGAGGGCATATCAACCTGCAACGTCTTAACCATGAGCGCGACATCGGCCGGCATGTAATCCACAAGATATTTTCCTAGCCCAACACTCGCCTTCGCCCACGGGAAGAACCGAAACACAAATACAGGTCGCAGCACGCTGGCCGTTGGAGCGCGGAAATTTGGCTCCCAGCCAGTTTGATCCAGGAGTCCGAAACTGGTGCCGAAACTATACGAGCTGATGGCGTCGGTCGTGAAGCAGCTATATGCCATGGCAACGTCAAAAGATATCCCATCGCCGGACTGTGAAAGTAATTTGGAACACAATTTCTGTACCAAGACGTGGATTTCCGGCTCGAGGCGCAGAATCATTGCGCGGCTGAAGAATTTGGCGACGGGGATGCGGCGCAGACGATGGAGGTCGTGGGACACTGTGCCGAAGCCTGCTTGGCCGAGACTGTTGGTTATGAATATATTAGACAATGCCGAGGCGAAGAAGGGATGGGAAAGAAATTACGCTGACCCATTGATTTGGTGAAGTGGTTTATCTCGTTTCCTGCCTCCGACGGCGTAAATTTCGTCGGCAAAGGATATGTCATTGCAGTGTACTTCGTTTGGGTTTATGCGTACGATTGGGCCTGTGAATATCGTTAGAAAGTGTTGCTCATGAGGGTATTGTGCGTTAGGTTGACGGACCGTATTTCTCATGCATTTTCCGGATTTCTTTCGAGTAGCATCCGAATCTGATGACATCGTGGTAGAATTCCGGCAGGTACGTCGCGGCAGCCAATTTCGGCCCAGGAATGTGACTTAGAGGATGGAAAGGCGATACATTGTATAAGGCCTGGAGGAACTTGAAAACCAGCCATGCGCCAAAGACAGCGAAAGTATTGCGAATAGTAAGTATCGCAACTGCAGCCGGCAGCGGCGTTCCCTGGATAGTCGTCATGTTGGCAGAAAATGCGAGCAGAGAAGATGTCTCTCATCACATGCGACGAGGTCCATCATATTCATCAGCTCAAGCATCGCAACGAGGGGTAGCGCTGTCGGCGATGGGCGCAGAAGTGGTGAAAGACTCCACTGCTTGTGCTTGTGCGTCATGCTAAGCTAACCAAAAGGGCCGAGGCGGACATGCTTCCCGGTCCGAGTGACAGCGGTAACCCAAACATAGTGATTCGTCCAAGATTTAGATGCTGGAGTAACCGAGTCAGTGGATCGTTTTTGACTCGCGAGAGGTCGGCGGGCACGAACATGCAACTTGCCGTGGCTTTGCCGTGTGCAAGGAAAGTCAGGCTTAAGTTGGAGTGACTGCTTCTGTTGTGTATGTAAGCAGTTGGGAGCAGGACATGGAGTGTGATGTAAGGTGTATTGTGAAGTGTTGTGTGTTCTAGACTAAGATATCCGTGATCTAAGCTTATGTACATGAAGTAGTGGGCTGATTGGTTGGCGGATAATCCACGTGACCATGCAAGGTGCCCTGGGCTTACAGTGTATGAATCTGGTTTCGTTTTATTTGGTTCGTATCTGATTATTAATGCATACAATCGTGGTATCTTCCTACGAATCAACGCCAAAAACGCCTTACAATGCCTGTCCTTAATACTCGTCGTACGTCGATCACCACATGACCAACCCAGCCATCGCAAGCATAGGTGCCAACAGTCCGAGTGCATCGCTACCCATCCGTATCGCAGCATTTGTCGTTTGCTGAGCAGGGCCTGCACTCGCTGTGTTCGAGGAGCCTACTCCAGCAGCTGGGCTTCCACTAACAAGCACAACCGTCGGTGTAGCGTTACCACCACCGCTTTGAAGCACACTGGATGCAACAGGAAGCCCAGAAGATCGTCCAGCGGATGGAAGCGGCAACGTGCCGGTCGCAGATGAAGCTGGCGCATTACCACTTCCGCTGCTAGAGTTCGAGCCATTGCCAGGTGCTGCCGAAGACGCAGGTGAGCTATTCGCCGCACTCGAACTTGCCTGGCCGCCAGCAGCAGATGTAGGACGAGGACTCAATGCCGAGCTCCTGGCAGGCTTAGGAGAGGGCAGGTTCTCTGGCACACCATTTGGCTGGTCACTTCCACAATCCGCCGTTCCGCCCAACTTAACAACCATACCCACTCCCGCCTCTGGATCTTGGAAACCGTTGTCATCCTTAAATTTCTTCGCGTCGAAAGCTTCTCCATCGCCCGGTAGTTTCAAAGTATCGATGGCCTTGCGCTGTGGATTTACATACATGAGGAAGATGTACTGGCGGTTGTCGCCGGCCTCGCCGAGAGAGCCAGGAGCTTTGTATTCAAGGATAGGTGATGACTGTGTCGTGATTTTTGTGATGTCGAAGTTGTTCTTGAAGTTTGAGCGCGCGTAGTGCAGGACGCGCTTGCTGGGGCATGTGGTGTCAAGCATGATTATGGTGTAAAGCGTGGAAGGGACAATTGCAGAAGAGTCGCCGAGGGCAAAGGTGGGTTCTTTCGCGACGGCTGGTATGGATGTTAGATCTGACAGAAAGAATGAGCGGGATTGTGAAGCTTACCATCTTTTTCGAAAAGAGTTCCGTCCTTGAAGCCGTTTACTGCTTCGTTGGTGTATGAGACTTGCACTTCTGTCCCGGATGATCGGAAACCGGCTCGAAGGTCTTCTGGGACGATTTTGGATTGCTGTGCAGAGGTAAATTGTAGTAGTGTTGCGATGAGCGCGGTGTGTCGCAAGAATTTAAAAGCCATTATGTAGTCGGCGCAAGTTAATCGGTGTGCAGATTAAACAATATACTGATCAGGACGATGTATGATAAAGCAACCTTATGATTAGGTAGAAAACGAAACTTCGGAGTAAACTTATCTTGACTTCTAAGAAACCTTACAGTCCCCAGGCTTTATGTATTTGCGTGCCTTCCATATACGCAATGTGGAGTCACAGCTGTCGCTTCGAAACTCCGCCCCAAACCGATGCTCTCCCCTCAAACTGCGACAACGTGATCATCCCAGTAAACGCCTGCCAAAATTAAGCCTATTCTCTGCTGACAACCGCTTCCCAAACGGCAAGCGCGCGAGAAGTGCTTGCAAGTTGGGCATGGCGACCTTGTCATCGGTTTCGGTTTCAGAGTCGTTTCGGATGCAAGGTACCCGGGCGTCTACACCCACCACCGGGGAACAACAAGCTGCGCCACGCCACAACTCCACGAACATCAATAGTCGTGAGCGAATCGAAACTTTCACTACATAGAGTCAGCCTTGGGATGTCAAATTGCCGAAGGTTGTCAGCATGCGACCGATGACCGCGCCACAACGGTGATTGCGAGATCAAGTGGCGGCCGTCTTCCCCGCCGATATGGGATCTATGACATCTAAGGAGTTGGTACTTACGCCACCTAGTCAGGGCACGCAAGATCGATTTTTACACCTGTGTTTTGACCCGATATGGCTGCAGCATGGCTTTTGCATTCGCACAGTCAAGTCAACAGCTCGAACTCGGCCGGACCAGTCCAATCTTGCATGTAGCCCCAGTTGCGTTTCGATCGATTGGCATTTTGCGAGCGGCTGCCGCAGCTCCTAGATGGGTATGACTGGCCAAGACAGCCTACTTCAAGCGAGCTGTGGTCTGCCATCTCATAGCCATCAGGGCCCGACAACCTCATATTCGCAAGTAGATGTCCCATGTAAGCTGAAGTCTCCGTTAGTCGAGTAGAGAGCAGAAGCAAGAAACCCACTTGCCTGCTTTGAATTCGCATTGAACAAACTCCAAAAAGTAGGAGAGCTCGATGCCATAACTGGCGAACACCCTACGGAGGTGGCAAAAGTGCAAAGGCAGATACCCGTCCTCGCGATACTCTTCAATGCGACAGATGACCTCTATTGACTTCAGCCGGGGTAGATGACGATGCGCTGCGTCGGCCAGAGACATGAAGAAATTGTCGCTGAAACCTTCTCTTGCTGATCGTACGTCGAGAGTCAGCACCCGCAGACTAGGTGGTAGCAGTCGGTCGACTGAGCAATGCTGTGTTCTGCTTGCAAAGTTGAAGAGCGGTATGTCGAGATGCGTCAGTGATCTGAAGTGCTCGAATGAGAGAGGTTCAGCGGGGTCGCTTTGATGCGCAGCGTCTACTTTGCAGCCGTTTATCTCGTTTGTCCGTACATAAGACAATGTTTCTTGATGTATCGTCAAGGCTTGGAATATATGCGCGTAATAGGCTGCATCGACGTCCCAGTAATAGTGCTCGTGGTGGAAGTGCTTCAGGACCTCGCACGATGTTACCATTGCAGAGATCCAAGGGGCAGGGAGCCCACATCGCTCTAGATTCAGCTCCTGAATAGTAGAAGATCGTGAACAGCACCGCCAAATCGCTTCGATCGGTGCGGATCTCTGCTCCTCTGTCCGATTCAATGCTGCCAAGTCGACGGTGAGCGTTGTAATTGACGGTAGCATAAAAAGCAACGCCAAATCATGCATGCCATAGGTTCTGTTTGGTTCGGTGGCGATGTGGAGATTGCCAAGTTGCCTAAACGACACATTTGGAGGCGAGCAAGATGCAGAAAGCTGCTTCATGAGGACGCTGCCACCATTGGGCATGTCGAGACGTTGTAGATTTGGCAAGATGCATGCGAGAGCGTATGAATAGACAGCAGGTGTGATAGGAGACGGCAAGGTAGGCAGTTGCTTCAGTAAAGCCACTTCTAGAGCCCCATCTAGTGCAAAAACATTCCAACCCGATGGGCATGCCGATGGGCTGCGACGTGCTGTGTAGTGCTTTACCAGCTCTGCGCGACCTTTGTGCGACAAGATAGTGCGTCCAAAAAGTTGGAGGTGTTTAACACAGCAATCTTGGAAACTTTGATAGAGTGTCGGTGTGATGATAGCATGAAAAGGGCGGTTGACCCTTGCTATCGCTGCCAAAGTTCTGCATCGCTCACTATAGTCGTTGGGCACACCTTCGAAAATCTGAACAAGCAGCTCATTCGGCAGAGCAAAAAGAGATGTGACTGTCGAGACGCTCATGGCAGATGACTTGGGTGATGTGAAATGATGAATCTTGTAGATGCAAGACGCGCTGATGCTGAGAGTTGAAGATTTGATATTCTAACAGCCTAGGAAACGGCAAGAGAGGGATGAATGAACAAATTGCAAACGCAAAGGTAACAGACCAGTTCTCTGAGGAGGCAATGTAGACTGGTGTATTTGCGAAGGAATGGTCTTGCAGTGCTACCCCCTGTTGCTGCAGCCATATCGGAGTATAGTTATTCCGGTCTCTTAGCGCCCGACTTTAACGGCTAAGCGAGGAGACTTGGCAAGGCCCAGCGCCCACACATTTTCGACTCAGGAACGTCAACCTCGAACTACCCACCCTCCAACAACCCTCATAACACCGCCAAAATGACCAAGCGTACGGCCCTCTTACAAATCGAACGAGATAAATGTTGATCGCGATACAGGCACAAAGAAGGTCGGAATCACCGGAAAGTACGGTACCCGTTACGGTGCCTCGCTCCGAAAGCAGGTCAAGAAGATGGAGGTGCGCACTCTCGAACAAGACCCCTCACATGAGGTATGAATGCTTACGATCGCATCCAGATCACACAACACGCCCGCTACGTGTGCCAGTTCTGCGGAAAGAACGCCGTCAAGCGCACCGCCGTCGGTATCTGGAACTGCCGATCTTGCAGGAAGACCACCGCCGGAGGAGCCTACACAGTCTCGTAAGCGCCCCTCTATCATATTCGCGCCCGCGGCATTGATGTTACAGTCTGTGACAAATGCTAACAAGTCGAGTAGAACTCCCGCTGCCGCCGCCACAAGGTCAACGATCCGTCGTCTGCGAGAGATTGCTGAGGTCTAAGGGAACATTGGGCAACGGTTCGGTGGAGTTATTCGAGCGTCTTTCTCTGCATCGGCAGCCATATCCGATCACGATGACTCACAGAAGCATCCGGATGCCGGTCCTGTAACGATCGATCATGGGTTTATCAGGATTCTCAAAACAATGGCAACATCATGACCAACGAAGTCGCATTACTGCTGTACATGTGATAATGACGGATACATTGAACTTTTTCATCTCGCCCGGACAGCTAACATCTGCATAGACTACGTTCCTCGTCGTGTGCGATGAATATGTCATGGCTAGAAACATCAGCGCCAGTCCTCGAGACATGTCTCTCCATCTTCCAGTTGCGAATAGCACAGTGTATCTCTTCCACAACATCGCTCCTTTGGCAGGATCATTCGCTTCTGGGTTTCGAACGCCCAGTTCAGACACGTTGAGGTACAGGCCTTTCGGTCTTGCGCTGAGTGGTGGAGGACCACTTTTCAAAGCAGCGGCAATTATGTCACTTGCTGACTTCTTAGCTATACGAAAGGGACCATTGGGGAAAGATACCCCGAAACGACAGTGATGGCTGACAACAACAATTGCCACAAAAGTACGCGCATAACCCATCCACTCTGGCGAACGATACCAGTATTGACTAACCCTGGATCAATCCCAAGAACAGAAATGTTATTGAAGACCGAGTCCTGATTGAGACGACGTTGAAGCTCGGAGCTGTGCATGGACAAGGTCAAACCATCGTCAAGACCATATCATGCGCTGCTAGACTCACATGGTAGTTACGCCGCACAGTTTGGATGCACCGTATCGCCGGTATCCGGCAGCCCATCCCGTTTTGTCACCCTCGGTTGAGCTCCATCTGCCCGTGGCAATAGAATCGATGCTCTCGGGTGCGAAAATAGTGTTGTACCGAGCGTCTTTGAAGGCTCCGTTCCACGGATTGTGCGGATTGTGCGAGCTGATGCATGAAGAGGTCTGTCAGCTTACTGCCTTTTCATGGCATTCGCCTTTGCAAGCTCCTGGGTGTACTCATTTATGAGACCAGCTACTGATCCAAAGCACTCGTCCTACTTCACTGTCCATGCTTTAGAGCAGCAACATCACGAGAAGCCAGTGGCCCAGGTAGTTGGCTGCGAAGGTTGTGTCTAGCCCGTCGTCCGTCCATGTCTGCTTCTCAAATTCCTCGTAGCCAGCGTTGAGGATGACGGCGTGGATTCGAGGGATCTCGCCAGTCGCGACGCGTTTGTTGATATTGGCTGCCGCTTCTCGGACAGTGCTAAGCCGCAACAGGTCGAGCGAGATCTTCTCGTGCGAGTGCGTAGTGGCTTGCTTTGTGCTGCTCGAAGTGGCGAGGGCAGCATCGAGAGCATGTGCAGTGCTAACATTACGGACTGTGTACACTCCATGATGTTTTGCGCTCAGTTGCGGCGATGAAATGATCTGGGATATGATGGCGCTACCCAGTCCTCCATTTGCTCCAGTTACGATAACTGTGCCTTTCGAATCGGTCATGGCTGCGTTAAGGCAAGAGAAGAGGCTGGTATTTTTAAATGTTGAGCGGCGCAGGAGCGGCACACTATTGATCTTATACACCTGTTAGTTGCACAGACAGCGGGTAATGTGGGCTAGCACCCACCTGTGTGTGCTAATTTTCTCAGCACCGAACGTACGGTCAAACGCTCATTATCTCCGACTGGCATGGGTTGCAAACTATCTAGATTTGTGGAGCTTGAATCCCCCTGGAACTGCAATCTCATGCAAACGGCGCACGATGGCTTTTGTGTAACTCTTTAGAGAATTCTAGTACGACGCGGCGTAGTTCAAGTACAGGTATGGGTTAGATGCATCCAACTTCTCCATATTCTTGTTGATTGTATCCATAAGTGAATGACCGTATATCCCAACAACCTGGTCATTTGTAGCTGACGCTTAACAGGACGATGACCAAGGACTGAGTTCGGTTCCCTCTATGATCAAAGTCAGGGCATTAGAACCCCGATTACGAGCATAAAGCGCTGGTTGGAGGGGCTCCAGTGGCAGAAACGCTCTAGGGTCTATTTCGACTGCCAAATATTGGAAACGTTCAGTCCTTCCTTCAAAATCTTTTCTACCACTTCTCAAGTGGCCATGGCACTTGTGGCTTTGTACACCGGATACACTGCCCAGGCGGCCTTAAAGCACCTCATCAATAGAAACTCCTATCTCGATAAGACCGGGATGCGTATGGAGTGTAGTCATCAGACTAGTCTATCCATTGACCTGGCTGTGGGCTCCTGCTTCGTGAATCCTATGGTCCGTACAATCCCATCGTGAGACGTATCGCCTGCCGTCGTATATGTCTTAGGCGGCACCGTAATCTGCGAATCCACGGTGCCTCTTTCAGATAGCTCGAAGGAAGAGGGGACTTTCCGTTTTATTCCTGTGCCGCCAATGGTGGCGATGCTGTTCACCTGTGGCCAACTTTTATTGGACCCGGAATTAGAGCCGAATAGCCTAGACCGGAGGGACTTGAAGAGTGATGATTCGGCAACGTATTTGCGCATGAAATTCGCAAACGCTGGCATTGAACCAACGATAATGGACACGTTGCTTTCGATGATGCTCCGGCCGTAGTCAGTTTCTAGGACTTGTAGGGTTCCTTCAGATGGCACCATGGGCGGTTTGGACCAAGAACAGGTACTCACATGGGAATGCCGACCACGCCTGCTTGCCATGTAGCATCTGTCAATCTGAGAAGCTTGATACGATATACCATGCATACTAAACTTGCAGCAACGCCTCTAGATCTTGAGGTTAGAAAGTAGCGCACAACGCGAAGGTGGTGACGATAGCCATGGTCACTTACATGAATGCAGTAGCGAAAAGCGCTATCACCTGGATGCGTTTCGCCAGGGGCATGCTGAGTCGAAATAGCGTAGGCAATGGCAAAACGAATATGTAGACATCAACTAACACGGATACCACCCCAAGAGTGATGCCTGCGGGGATGCCCTTGTGGACAGTATCGTTGAAAATGAGCTCTTCCCACGACTGGCCCACGCGTGGAACATCGTAGTACGAGAGGACCAATGCTGCTGGCAAGTACGCTATGAATGCCATGATGATGCCCACGATTGAGGCAATCCTGACAACTCTGACGGTGCCAAATATTTGCATGTAGAACATAAAGATGGCGGCTTTGGGGAAGAATAAAGCTGGTCCGTTTGCGACGTCGATTATGAAGTTCATCTTAGATGGCAAGCATTAATTTCAATCTCAAACGTACTCGTTGCACTCGTGATGTACAGTCTACACTCACCTTTACATAGTTTGCTGTTATGTTACAAAGCGGAGTATCCCAAACGTGCAGATAGAACCTAGACACTAGAGGACCAAGTTTTAGGCAAAGATTGCAGGAAGAAGGGGTGTTTAACATACGCGCAAGGTGAGTTCCCATAATGACGACGTTGAATAGAAACCCAACAACCATCATCCCTAAATTTCGTCAAATACAATGTCGGGAAAGAAATGAAAAAGTACGCAAGGGAGACTTACAATCTGGTAACTTAAGCGACTTTCTATTTACAAATAGCCGTCCGGCCAAGACCACGGACGCTAATGTCAACATAATTGTCGTGATGGCGATTACAGCTGGCTGCAAGGATGGAGGATCCACGAAATTTGGTTGCCGTCCGTTTGGTGCAGGGCCAGCAGGTATGAGGCACAGGTCCGTACCAGGAGGTAAATTCGGGACCGTTACCGTTCGTTGGCTCAGAGTCATAGCTTCTACAGGTCGAGAAAAGAATGTTGACGTTAAGTGTGGGTACCAATTGGAGGCTCAAAACCGCCACAGTGGGCAATTGTCAAAGAGGACGGAATGTGATCGAACTAAATGGTAGAGCGAAGGCGCTGGGTAATAGTACTAGAGATATATTGCACCCACAAGTTGAGATGTCGCACGCAGTATCATCGAAGGCCATCGTGTCAACGTTCGGCAGTTTAGATCTCGAATGGAACAAGGGTCGTAAAAAGGTCGCCAGGATATTTGGCGGCACTGCTTGTGAATGGACATCAAGCCCGCTGCGCAGGGGCGGCATGAAAACCGTTATGCAAATCCGTCCCGACAACCAGAAACGTTTCTGCATACGCGTGCATGTCAACAGAACGTTTCGGAATCCGAAGTTATACACTTTCATATTGCATAGATTAGTTGCCTAGCTTTCCTTGTGTGTCTTGTGCGCATACGGCTTTAACGTGGTACGGTAGACTGCGCTGTGGCGACTTAATTTATGCTTCCTCCCACGCGCTCTTAATGAAGTCTGCACACCTCTCCGCAATCATCAACACCGGAGCCATCGTATGTGCACTTGTAATCTTGGGTAGTACACTCGCATCCGCAATTCTGAGGTTCGTGAAGCCGAAGACCTTCAGCTTTTGATCCACGACTCCATGTTTCTCGTCCACGCCCATGGGACACGTGCTCGAAAAGTGAAGAGCGGTGTGACCTACCCTGCGCATATAATCGTCAATCTCGTCGTCGGTAACGTCTTTCCAGGTCTTGTTTGCTCGTGGCGGTTCTATGGTCGTCGTTGCTACCGGTATAGGTTGGGCTGCGCCTAGCTTCTCCCACTCGCTGAGGCTCTGCAGTTCGTTGCCAGGTCCGAATGCAAAGGGCGCTGGGAAAGGATACAGCGCTTGGAATTCGTGAGCTAGCCGCATGGAAAATCGAACGGCAATTCGAGCCGTTTTCTGGTCTTCCTTGTGGCCGAACATTGGATGCGTTATTTTGGGGTTGACAAGGGGGTCCGTACTGGTTATCTCAAGACGTCCTAGAGATGAATCGTTAGTCAGAGCTAACTGTTTGCCTTCATATGAGTGCGTTCAGACTTCACCTTTTGCTCGAGGCTGTAGCAAAGTAGGATAGATGGAGAAAAGCGAGCGTTCTGGCACGGTGCGTTCAAGTGTGTTGAGAGGTATCATCATGATCTCGATGTTAGGAACTTGATGCATACGGGTTGCGTCTTGTTTGTTCAACGCCGTAACCTGCATAGTTTTCTCGTCGATCGAGTCCGTATGGAGGAATATAGCAGTTGGTGCTGAACTGAAGCCCATCAACCCTTTCCCAGTGACGATCCATACCAGAATATACCAGAGACCCCATATCGCATTTTGAAGAACGTGGAGTGTCTCTTTTGCGGGCAACTGGAGCATAATTGGAATAGAGTAGTGGTCGGAGAAGTCGGCTCCCACAGCGGGCAGCTCCTTGACGAGGGGAATGCCGAGGCGCGATTCAGTCGAGTCCTCTCCACTGGGTCCAATACCACTCAGAAGCAGTAATTGGGGGGTAGTCATGGCTCCGCAAGTGAGAATTACCTCTCTTCGGGCTCTGACGAGGTAGTCTTTGCCCGACTTAGGTCCTGTAGATGACCGAATATGCACGCCAGTGACGGTACGCCCAATATTTTCGTCGCCGGTTACCTGCAAGCGGAACGCTACGGTGCCAGTGCACACGCTCAAATACTTGATTCTCTCTTGGGCAACATGCTTGCTCAAATACGCGGTCAGAGCGGAGACCCTTTCACCACTTTTGCTAATGGCGGTCTCGAGGGGATAGTAACCGCATGACGGGGATTCAGGATCGTTGCAATCGTCCATAATCGAGATGCCAAGATTTGACGCTGCTTTCGCAAGACTGCAGAGTGCTGTTAGTTGACTTACGCTTCGTCCGCGGTTCGGAATAACTTACTATATGAGCCACTTGAACGGATATAGTGGCTGCCGCAACTCGATAGGTCCATTGTGGCCTCTCGCACCAGACTGAATCTTATCCGGCGGTCCAGTAACGTGTTCAAGCCTTCTAAAGTACGGCTCAACTTTATCCCAAGCCCAGTCTTCCAGGCCCATATTGCTCCATGTGTTGTAGTTCCCTGGCCAACCTCGAGTCCAGAGCATGGCGTTGAGACGAGAACCGCCCCCAACACCGTTGACTGCCCAAAGGCGATTGCTCCTCCCATAAGCACCATGGATCGGCTCCGACCAAATCGTGCTTTGGACTTGCAAAGTATCCGTCCAGAATAGGTTTTGACTCAGTAGTGGCATCCGCGAAACGAGACTGTTCTTTACATGCCCTCTTTCAATCAAGAGAACAGAAACAGTCGGATCCTCGGAAAGGCGTGAAGCAAGGACACAACCCGCTGTTCCACCTGAAATGTTTGTTTTCCGCAATTAGAGATGGTTCCTCATAGACAGTGGGTTGAGCTTTACCCCCAATAACAATGTAATCATATGTCTTTCCGTCGATATCGTCCGCTGAACACTCTGGATATGGGACAAAAGGCCACATTGTGAAAAGTCTCTTACGGAGTTCGCTGCTGGGTTTTCAAATATAACAACAGGAACGTTGGAATGGTGCAAAAGTACCAAACCGACCGTCAGGATTGTGGTTGTTTGCGATGGGTGATGTGCAACCGTGATGTAGGAGCTGTCTCGTCGTTTACAAATCTAGTCAGATGATCTTTTTTAATAGACTGCGAGGTGGT
The DNA here is from genome assembly GCA_010093685.1 of Ophiobolus disseminans. Taxonomy (NCBI): domain Eukaryota; kingdom Fungi; phylum Ascomycota; class Dothideomycetes; order Pleosporales; family Phaeosphaeriaceae; genus Ophiobolus; species Ophiobolus disseminans. The sequence continues at coordinate 810,004 of MU006220.1, forward strand.
CCCGTCCAAGCGCTCGCCACTACGCTGCATGGACGTTGAGGTGGCGGGGTAGGTAAGGAGCCATGGTAAAGGCTGTCAACATGTGATTGGCGGAAGCAGTATGACCAACCCCAGTTCTGCTGGCGAGAGTGGGCTGTGCCGTGTGCTTACATTCTCCATACCACGCCACAATTTAGAGGTTTGTATTGCACTGAAGTCCAAGAACCGTTCCGCATGCTTTCAAGCCCCGTGGTGTAGGTCCGTGTCTTTCTGGACAGCAATACAGCCATCCAATCCAAGACATTGCAAAACTCGAGATGACGACTATGTTCAAATCACAAAATAGAGCGTCACGCACGTGACAAAATCTGAAACACCTGTTAACAACGTCACTGCTCCATGGAGGCAGATAGCAGTGTATATCCGTTCTTCATCAGATAGCAAGCACTACCTAGACTCCTTAATCTCCATCGATCGTACAAAGAAATCCTGTGTCATCTCGATATGATTACCATTAGGTAGCCTTATAGTCGTCACGGGCGTTGTTGTGGGGTGCCTCAGTTGGTGGACCCTCTGGAGTGGTGTAGCACCTAGTCATGCCACCATCAACCACAAAGTCGGTGCCGTTGACGAAGCTGCTCTCATCGCTGGCAAGGAACAGAACTGCCTGAGCCTGCTCAATGGCTTCTCCGAAGCGGCCAGTTGGGAAGTGAACCTCACGGCGATGGCGCTTGGCTTGGTCGTCGCCGAGCCAGTCCTGCAGGAGTGGGGTGCTATAGATGTCAGTATTTAGCCTTTGTAGTATTTGAGTGGAACATACTTCAACGGAGCCGGGCAGAGCGCGTTGAATCGGAACCCCTCTCGAGCATGGACCATGGCCAACTCTCGTGTCATCGCCAAGACTGCGCCCTTGCTCGCGGTGTACGCAAGCTGAGGAGTCGCGCTACCCACAAGCGCTACAACACTAGCAGTGTTGATCACGCTCGTTTTCTTCTTGCCATGCTTCCTGAAGCTGAGGACCGCATGTTTGCTGCCGAACCATACGCCCTTGACGTTGATGGCTTGAGTCAGGTCCCAGATCTTTTCGGGAGTGTTGATGGCATCATCGTCAGCGGCGTGCATGATACCTGCATTGTTGAAGAGCACGTCCAGACCCCCCCATGAATCGACGTGCTCGACCATGGCTTGCACATCGGCTTCTTTAGAAACGTCGGAGATTCTGGTCTCAATCTTCTTGGCCTCCGGGACGACGGCCTTTAGCTTGGTGACTGCCTTCTCGAGTGCTGGACCAGAAATATCGGAGAGCAAGACGTTGGCGCCTTCTCGCAGAAAGAGGACAGCGGTCTCCAGGCCGATACCACTGTTTGGTGTTAGATTTGGCGTTCTGTGATGAGATGGATGCCAAGACGAGGCGCTCGCGGCGCTCAAGCACAAAAGACTTTAGTGCATGACAATGGGATGTGGCGAGGGAAGAAAGCGAAAGCTAAAAGCTGAAAGCAGCCCAAATTAACAGAGAGAGGATGATAGGTGGATGCTGAGAAATATGACCAAAACGGCAAGAGCAAGCTTGTTACTTACCCAGCGCCACCGGTGATGATGCAGTTCTTGCCTTCAAGACGACCCATGTTGAATGGTAGTGGTTGTGGTTGTGTAGCTGGAGAAGTGCTTGGTAGAGTCTGGCGAAGTGTGAGTGCTGTTCTTGAGTGAGGAGCGATCTTATATCAAAGATTGAAAATATGACTAATATTTACTAGACGCGGCGTCATGGCCACATGGCACGTGTGGTGAATGGGGAGGATTGCCAAACGTACCTACAGCAGGCCGGTGTTGTTGTTGCGGCGATTGAGGATCCACTCGCTGTCGGTGTTGATGTTTGGAAAGCTAGCTTGGGCGAGGATGGTGCTGTCACAAACGTCAAAGGGCAGTCGCGATACGGATGATTGCGGGCGGTGGCATTAGATCACCGGGTCCCGAAGTCGGCCCTCGAGGGAGATAGTCGTGATAAGAGACGACATTGCTCCCTGTCATCCCAAAAGGGCCGCAAAGAGCGGTGGCCAGTTCACGATGCTTCAGGCTCGCTTGGACACGGCTGCACATGATGTGCGCCTCGCCGCATGTCTCGTTACGTCCAGAGTGACTTCAGACTACCCCGCTATCGGTGGAGGGGCCGTGGACGATGAGGACGGCGGGAGTGCATGGTTGTCGCGTTGGAGAGTCACGGTCGCATTGGGATTTGGCATGGCGAGATAACGATGTCTGAGTGAGACGCGTCGTGTAACTTAAGAGAATCGCTTGGAGGGCGGCTCGGTATCTCAGCCATTTGATGCATCTCCACCGCATCCCAGTCGTACCCGATGTTCCCCTCACCCCTCATTGGCCCGAGCGCTTGCTCGCGTTCTGACATCTGGAGCCACTATCCGCAAACCTGATTGCGCCGCTATCGTCACTTGCTGTACCAACCTTGCACGACCTCTATTAGGATATAGTTCTTTTAGAAATTGCAAACTTCAAACCTCAGTTGGATTGCCCACGCGACTGCAACATGGCGTCTGAGGATACTGCCACTATCACGGCCGAACAGCTGCCAGAGCTTCTCAAGGATGACATCGCCGTCAAAGTTGCAGGGATTGACGTCGATGGCATGTTGCGCGGCAAGCTCATGGCCAAGAAGAAGTTCCTGTCTATCGCCAAAGAAGGCTTCGGCTTCTGCAGCGTCATCTTTGGATGGGACATGCATGACCAAACATACTTCCGCGAACTCGGCATATCAAACAAGGAGAACGGCTACCGAGACTTGATTGCCGTACCAGACCTGTCGAGCTTCCGGAGGATACCCTGGGAGGACAATGTGCCCTTCTTCCTCATCAGCTTCCACGACCCCGACACGCGAGCGGGCTTGAGCGCGTGTCCCAGGAGTCTGCTGAAGCGCGCAGTGGACAAGCTGAAGGAGAGTGGATATGGCGCAATGGCGGGAGGTACGTCAAGTCCGCGGTGGGCCTGAAGAGCGGGTGCTACGTGTGTCGTGTGAAGCTGATTTGGATAGCGGAGTATGAGTTCTACCAGTTCCGAGCACCACAGGCCCACGATGGAACAGAGCGAAATACCTCGAGTACGGCAGCATTCCTGCGCGATAACCCCGTCAATACCCTACCCAGTCTCACCGAGGGCATGTTTGGATACAGCATAACGCGGCCGGTACACAACCAGGACTACTACTATGGCATATTCAACACATGCGCAGAGTTCAACTGTGGGATCGAGGGATGGCATACCGAGTCTGGCCCAGGTGTATTTGAGGCAGTACGTGCACATACCTCCATTCTCGAAGCAATAGGCTGACATCCCAGGCGCTCGAATTCGGCGAAATCGCCCAAATGGCAGACAAGGCCTCCCTCTTCAAGCTCGTCGTCAAGTCGCTCGGCTCAAAACACGGCATAACGCCCTGCTTCATGGCCAAGCCGCGCGAAGGCCTCCCAGGCAACAGCGGGCACATGCACATCTCCATCGTCGACAAGGACAAGAAGAACCTCTTCGCGCGCGAGACCGAAGACACTGACGCAGCGTACCCAGACATCCGCTTCCTCTCCGACATGGGCCGGCACTTCCTCGCCGGCCTCATCGACGGCCTTCCAGACATCATGCCCATCCTCGCGCCAAACGTAAACAGCTACAAGCGCCTAGTCGAGAATTTCTGGGCCCCTGTCACCGTCTCCTGGGGCCTCGAACACCGCGCAGCCTCCATCCGCCTTATCGCGCCGCCCACCGCCTCGGCAAAAGCAACGCGCTTCGAAGTCCGCGTCCCCGGCGCAGACACAAATCCGCACTTTGTCCTCGCTGCCATCCTCGCGCTGGGCTGGCGCGGCATCGAGAAGAAGATGGAGATTGCGGTTCCGCCGCTGGGCAAGGGCGAGGATGTGGGTGGCGAAGCGGATACGGGAGAGAGGTTGGCCAAGAGTTTAAAGGAGGCGACGGAGCGGTTTATGCGCAAGGAGAGCGTGGCGAGAGAGGTCTTTGGAGATGAGTTCGTGGACCATTTTGGTGGGACGAGGCAGCATGAGGTGCGGCTTTGGGACGAGGCAGTTACGGACTGGGAGGTGAGGAGATATATCGAGACGGTGTAAGCTTGATGTGATGGTTTGCGAATGAGTTCCACGGATGAGGTTTTGCTGTGGTATATGTTTTGATTTTGATGTACTATCAAATTTATTGTCCCACCTACTTCATTCCGCTGCGTACGTACGGCCTAAATATGTTTCGTGTCTTCACTTCGGATCCGAGGCGTGGGATCCGGGCGGATCGGGATGATGAGGGGTATGCTGATGAGTTCTGAGGCGTAAAATTGATTGGATTATAACCTCGCTCTTGGTGGGAATCTTGAGCCAAATGGGGCCTTCAAGAGTTTGTGTCATGGATATCGGTCTGAGAGGCGGCTAGCATACCCTCGCGGCACCATCTAGGCGGACAGTACTCTGTTGACAAAGTAAACACACACACACACACACACACACACACACACACACACATTCGTAAAACCTTGACCATAGACAGTATCATACACGATATATACGACTCGCTCAACATCTACATCCCCAGCACACCCTTAATCCCCTTGCCCAGATCCGCCCACCGCCCATACCCCAACCACACAATCCCCTGTGCAAAACCCCACGCCTTCTGCATCGCCCTCTCCCCACTCAGCGGGACGTCCATGGGCGGCGGAATACTTGTCTTAACACCAATCCAACTCCACCGATCCCTTGTAATGCTCTTCTGATTACACAAACTTCTCATTCCCTCTTTGCCCGCAAAGCGCCCATACCCGCTGCCCTTCTTCCCTCCAAAGGGCAGCTGCACCATGTAGAACACGGCAAAATCGTTGATGGCGACCATGCCGGCGTCGAGTTTGCGTGCCACGTGTTCGAGGTCGCGGGTCGATGTGCCGTAGACGGACGATCCGAGGGCGTATTGCGTGCTGTTTGCGATGGAGATTGCGTCGTCGACGGAGGAGGCGCGCATGAGGAGGAAGACGGGTGCGAAGAGCTCAGTTTGTGCAATGGCCATTGAGGGCGTGACGTCGACGAGGAAGGTGGGGCTGAAGTAGTGGCCTTTGGGGTGATCGGGGTGGACGAAGCGTTTTCCGCCTGCGAGCAGACGTGCGCCGTGCTTGACGGCGTCGTCGATCAAGTGTTCGAGTTTGTCGAAGCTGGCGTCGGAAATGGATGCGCCGACGTCGATGATGGTGTCTGGCGAGCTTGTGAGAATAGAGCCCGGGCGTAGGGCCTGGATCTTGGGTGTGAGGTATTCGATCAATCGAGTATATACGTTGGGCAAGGCGATGATGCGTTCGATGCCAATGCAGTTCTGGCCTGCAGATTGGAAGACGCCACGCATGAGTATGCTGGCCACGCGTTTGAAGTCGCTGTTTGACAAGTCATCCAGAACAACTGCTGGGTCTTTGCCCCCTAACTCGACACACACGGGTGTGAGGGCCTTTGCGGCAGATGCGCAGACATAGTGTGCGACAGGTCTCGAGCCAATAAATGTGATGTGCGATATGGACGGGTGGGATGTGAGGTGGTCGGCCACGTTTGGCCAGCAGACAACGGACTGCACAATGTCTGGGGAGTGGCCGCATGCCTCGAGGGCGCGAGTTGCGATTGAGGTGAAGTATGACGAGGACCAGGCGGTGGCTTCGGAGCCTTTGACAATGATGGCGTTGCCGGCGAATATGGACGCTATGACGGGGCTGATGAGATTGTGGAACTGAATGTTGTTAGCCCTGGATCGTTCGGTATAGCTATATGAAGCTTACAGGATAGCTGAGTTGGGTTAGTTGAAGTTTGCCATGATCTGAGGTTGGACAGCTTACTTCCAGCTCACACAAGCTGCAACGACACCAAGTGGCTCCCAAATAACCTCGTTCCACTTGTACATCATGAGAAAGCTCGTATCTCTCTTCTCACTCCTCAAACTCTCCTCTCCATGCTTAATCGTCCATCTCAGCTTCTCCGCCGTCACCAAGATCTCTCCCAGACTTGCATCCACCATCGTCTTGCCAGAGTCCAGGCACGCGACCCGAGCAATTACTTCCTGATTTTCGAGTATGAACTTGAGCATCGTCTTGAGCACCCTTCGGCGCTGATAGAAGCTCGTCTCAGCCCATTTGGCCTGCGCGTCTTTCGCCTTCGCAATGGCGCGGTCGATGCCATCTGCCGTGGAGGGGTTGATGCGGCCAAGGGACTGCCCTGTTGCGGGGGCGTAGCATTGGATTAGGGAGGATCCAGAGACCTTCAAAGACGGCTTCTCCAGCACCTCGCCCTTCCAGCCCGGCTTTGCTTGCTCAGGCTGCTCGACAACATATTTGACAGGCTTCTCAGGATCCGCGCGACAAAAGAACCATATTACGCTCAGCGCGACGACCCAAAGACTGCCATATAGTAAAGTATAGAAATCACCCTCGGAGCGGGCAGTGATGCGCTCCATAGCGCGTACGTTGCTTCTGCCGAGAAAGTGTCCATGTCGCGATGGAAGAACCACTGGACCCTGAAACATTTCGGGTGTGGTTAGCGTCTCGACACGCTCCCGCCTGCCGCAATAAGCAACCTTGGAACTGCGTTCTTTCACACTGGACGTCGGACGTCAGACGTCAGACCTAGCCAATCAAGCCAGTTTTACTCAAAGTCCCTTGCCCCATCCTCACCAGAAAGGCAACCTCACGCGCAACTTCCCTCCTCGGAGCTCGAATGATTGGCCGCAGAGCCCGAACCATTCGCCACGGAGTCTCGCCCGGAACATGAAAAAGGATTCTCGAAACGAAGTACAAGCGGAAAATAACACCGCGATCTCGATGGCATGCAACCTGCTTCAAAGGGAAAGTCTGACTGAGGTGTAGATTATTGTGCTTCGTTTCGAAGAATGTCGCTGCTGCTGCTGCCTCTCGATTGGATCGCGGAGCCTCGCCCGAAGCCAATGAAAATGCTCTCAGCTGCGAGACTCAACTTGCTTCAATGGGAAGGTTTGCCAGGGGGTGTTGATTGTCTATGGAATGATTCCCGGCTGAAACGGCCAATCAGACTGCACAGTTGGGCAGTTGGGATTTGGGGATGTGTGGTGCCTTTGGATGTCAATCTGCTTGAGAATGTAGGTTTGCTAGAAACTACCGGCTCCTTGTAGAATGCGTTCCGCCAGTCTAATTTCATGAACGGGTGAGTCTCCTTGGGTGCTGAAGTACGAAGTATGCATGGTTGTGCTTGATCTCGTCATCCTCTGTCGTTACAGGTACTGCAGTGCAAGAATTCGTATTCCATGACGTATATTCCAACATGAACCTCACAACACTTTTAGGACGCCTTGAAATTTAATAAATGAGTTGAGAATAGACATGTTTCAATACTTGGTGCGTTGCTATGAATGCTACAAAGGCTCCTGCGCAGTCCGTGACAACGCATCACTTCTTGATAGCTTCAGCGTAGGATTTATCCATCGGAGCATGCTTCTTGATCAATTCACCAACCACAAAAGGTACAGCATCTCTCGGCCCATAGTACTTGAGGTCGAATTGATCCCACTCGCCAGCGTCCCTCAAATACTCTCGCGTGTGTCGCTGCAGCTCACAGCCACCCATGAAGAATGGCCAGCCAAGCAGGGTGTACACTAGCTGCATGAAGCGGGCCGCCAAAGTACCCTCCGTTCTCCACGGATTGGCAACGTGTTCGCATATAACCATTCGACCTCCTGGCTTCAACAACTGATACAAGCTTTTGATGGTTTGCCGAGGATTTGGCACGCTGCAAAGGACTCGGGTGCAGCAGATTTCGTCGAAAACACCATTTTCCGCTGTTCCGCCCCTGCTAGTGACTTTCAAGATTCCACTCTTGTTCAGCGCGGGGATCAGGGTATTGGGCTCCGCACCGCAGACAAGTGGATGAAACCTGTCCTTGAGGCCTCTCTTAGCGGCATTCTTGACGAGACCTGGGTGAAGATCCTGGGCTGGCTCAGCGCCATACAGAGCAGTGATGGTGTTGGGATTGAAGTGCGACAACATCTCTCCAGATCCTGGGCCGATGTCGAGTATCACGCCTTTGCACTCAGATAGGAGTTGGAAGGTGTTTCCAGGCATCTCAGCTGACATCAGTTCACCGTTGGCTTTCCACAGGCGAGCAAAGGATCGGAATCGGACTGATGTGAGATCGAAGAGTTTCCAAGGCCGCCATTCCAGGAACACGATCTCAACGATGGTCATGATGAAGTCTGTTGGAGTCAGATCATGTCGGGGTATGGAAGGTTGGGGTCACTTGCGGTACAAGGATATAGACAGAAGTATGCTAGGTCGTAGCAGTGTCGGGATGCGATCTCCAACCCACTGTGAGAAAGTCATGGTGAAGGGTGTGGGCCTCTTGTCTGGTGTCGATGTGGACGATATATCTTCCAATGCGTCAATAGGATGTAGTGCCGTGGGATGGTAATAACATCGATGTGAAATCAAGAAGGAATAGTTGTGGATTTTGTAGCTTCTGATGGAGCATCGTATGCGCTTCCGATGTCCGGAAGCGGCTCAAAGGCATGAAGTGTGACGTAACAAGAAGCCCAGTGGGGCACCCCAGCAGTATTACAATCATTTGTGTTCTAGCCCAGAGTCTTGGCCTGTAAGACTCGCGGCAAATCATGATAGTCTTTTGCGATTGACGCCGTGAGTATAGACAGGTTTCTTGATCGGACACGAAGAATTGTTACGCGTGGTGGGGGCAGGGGCAGCCCAGCCGAGGCTTGCACGAGCTTGTGCATCAACAGCATTGCGTATGCGAAGTTTTGCTTTGGAACCCGAATCTTTGTTGATTTATGAGTATACCACAACATGTCTGATACGCAAAAAACAAGATATGCGCTAATAACAGGGTAAGATAACTCCGGGTGGGCACGATGTCAGCAATGCTAACAAAGCTGGAGCTGCACGCCTGGCGGCATTGGACACTTCCTCGCCCTTGAATTCGCTGCAAAAGGTACCCAAGCCACACCATCTCGAGATACCTCCATCTTACATCTGCAGGCTTCCATGTCCTCGGAACTGTCCGCAACCCCTCAAAATACACCTCGCCCTCGAAAAACATCACATACCTACCCCTCGAGCTCACGAGCAACGAATCCATACGCGAGCTTCGTAACCAGGTCACCGAGATCACCAATGGAAAACTAGACATCCTGTACAACAACGCCGGCCGGAATTATGTCGTGCCAGCGCTCGACTACGACGAAGATGAGCTACGCGAGCTCTTTCAGGCCAACGTCTTCTCCGTTATGCGCATGTGTAAGGAGTTTACGCCGCTTCTGATAGAAGCAAAAGGCACGATTGTACAAACAGGGTCTGTCGCAGGCCTGATGCCGTATGCCTGGGGTGCGCCATACAACGCGTCGAAAGCCGCCCTACACGCTTTCTCAGACACGCTTCGCGTCGAACTTGCGCCGCTTGGTGTCCGCGTCCTCACCGTTGTGACGGGGGGTGTTAAGTCGAATATTGCGCGAACACACCGCACGTTGCCGCCAAACTCGTACAACCAGCCACTTGCTGCGGACTACGAGAGGCGGTTGACGCATAGCCAGCAGCTGGGCATGGACACGGAACAGTATGCGAGGAGCTGCGTGAGGCAGGTACTTGCTGGCGATGGCCTGTTCAGGAAAACTAGATGGATATGGGAGGGCAAGATGAGCTGGATTGTGTGGTTTGGTTGGTCCTATCTACCTTCCGCTGTCTTCGATTGGTACTTTACGAGCAAGTTCAAGCTGTCGAAGTTGAGAGGAACGGTGGGCCCGGATAAGAAGAAAGTGTAAGGTAGCATCAGCTTCCGCACGGAAAGAAGAAGAGGTATTGCCTTCTGGCGCGCGGCACAGAAGATCACAATGCTGTTGGGGGAATACGACGTGATGTAAAGGAGGTTGAGCTGATCTCCAAACCAGCTTTTTCGTAATACTATTCCCCCTGAGGCGATCCACCGCTTACTGAGAACTGCAACCCTCATTCGTTTACTTGACAAGGCAGCGAACTTCTTCTCCAATATCAAGCAGTGGGCTTAGCGCCATGATGCGCGTCAATTCAGGCAGCCATTTCGGGCACCTCAGATATATTCCTGCCGCGTCAAAATGCTTCGGATGATTGATTTACAACGCGGAATAACACACAGCTTGAGGAAATTAGCATCAATGCGAATCTGTCGGCCAGGACGAATATTCTTATCCTCAATCCTATGTTTTGCAGCAGGAATAACCACGATGAACATCATCAAAAGGCTCATGGAACAACGAATCCAAGCAAAGCGTCGTGTGATACCAGTGTCACGTCTCAATGGCATTTGTGCGCTGCCAGTCGAGCTCTGGATAATGGTCATCGAGCATGTGGTCCATGAGCAGCTGGGAGATCCACGTTTCCCGTGTTACGATTTAGACAAGATCCTACGCAGTAGACTTGTGTGTCGTGAGTTGCTCCACGAGCTACTATCAATATGAAGACTGAAATTGCTAGACGTATTCGACCGAGAAATCCAATACTGCTTGGATCAGAACATCACACAGCCTCGGATACCTCGTTTACTAATGATGCGCACCTTCGGATTGTTAGCACGGCAGGAGACCCTCACTACGTTCCATACGCGTCTTCTAGCCTCGGCGATATACAACTCCTCGAGATCACCAAGACACAGCTCCTGGCACAAACGATCACAAATGACACACCGCATCTGGAACTGCATGCGCATCGCGTCTATCCTCGACTCGCCATGTGGGAAACTCGGGACTGACGAGCTCATGCGCCGCCTCTGCAACGCTGCATCCGCGTCGATCTGGTGTCGCGAGTACATGTACCTGCCGGAGTTATTCGCGGCGTCATTCGAGAGCTACCACGACGGAGACCCGTATGTTGAAGTAGCGCTGCTGGTTGCGTGCGGATACTCGAGCCAGGACGTGCTGGATGGCATGCTGAAGCTTGCGAAGAGGGGCAAGCTCAAGTACTATAGGGTTGTGACTATATGGGGTGGGGTTTGTGGTACTATCTGAGTAGGGGTGGGGTGATGATCGGAGAGTGGTTCAGTAAATGTAGGAAGTGGTAGACTAGTTTGTGCTCGAACGTAGATGGCCTTGCGTACTTTGAACCTACTACTACTACCACTGGGTAATCCTCGGAGTATTTGAACTTATTGAATAGTGCGAACAAAAGAAATTTGAAAATGTACAAGTTATACCGTCGCTTGGAAGTACTACCGTTGTGCAGCGCAGGGCGGAAAACAGCCGAGCTAGTATCTGCCGCGGTTAATGCGGGGTAGCAAAAAGCCTGTGATGGCGGGCAGAAGCTCACGGCACGGAATTGCTGATTCTGATAGCTTCGACAAAATCATTGTCGTATAGGTAGTGACGAGAACTATCACAATGGACATTGCAGTCTCGAACGAAGCTGTGAGACACGCCCAGCCACGGCGGGGCGGATATGTTCAACCTCTCTCATCACACCTCGGTTGACAACGGCGTATCCCGCCCTGCCGAAGTCTGTAGGCCGACCAAAACTCCAACACCGCCTTAATATCGTCCACAAGCCAATACTGCCTCAAAGGACGCGTAGTACGACCTTCCCTTTCCCTCTCGAGCTTGCATTGTGGTCGTTAGGCACGGCATAAGCTAATTGAGGATGTCGTCTTTCAGTCGCAACCTGTGCTCCACTGCTTCACGGAACCTTCGCCAGCGGTCTAGCGTCTTGAGCAGAGCTGTCAGGCCAATTGCTCTCCGCGCCCCTCAGTCAAACTTCACCTCTTCACCAACATCGACGGCGGCTGCGTTTTCGACCATGTCGTCCCTCAAGAGCGCCGCCCCGCCGGTCCAGAGCAAGCGTGAATATGATCCCGAGATCAAGGACATTGCAAGCTACATCCACAACACAAACATCGACTCGGAGCTTGCTGTAGGACCCATATCATCACCGATTTCAGGATTTAGCTGATTATGGCTTTTAGTTCGACACAGCACGATGGGTCTTCGTCGACACCCTGGGTTGCGGTCTTGAAGGCTTGCGCTTCGAGCAATGCAGGAAGATTCTCGGGCCTACCGTCGAAGGCACAGTCGTTCCCAACGGTGCCAAGGTGCCCGGAACAAACTACGAGCTCGACCCCATCAACGCTGCCTTCAACATCGGCGCCATGATCCGATGGCTCGATTTCAACGACTGCTGGCTCGCTGCTGAGTGGGGTCACCCCTCAGACAATTTGGGAGCCATTCTCGCGACCGCCGACTGGATCACCCGCACAAACAAGAACGGAGGCAACCTTGGCAACGGTAAGATCTTCAAGGTCAGAGATGTGCTGGAGGCAATGATCAGGGCACACGAGATCCAGGGCTGCATGGCTCTTGAGAACTCGTTCAACAAGGTCGGCCTGGATCACGTTATCCTCGTCAAACTTGCTTCAACGGCAGTCGTCTCGAAGATGATGGGTCTCAGCGAGGCTCAAACTCGGGATGCCATCTCTCAGGCGTTTGTCGATGGCCAGTCAATGCGCACCTACAGGCACTCGCCCAACACCATGTCTCGCAAGTCATGGGCTGCAGGTGATGCTTGCCAGACTGCTGTCAACCTTGTCTTGAAGGTCCTCAAGGGCGAGCAGGGCCTCCCTACTGTTCTGTCTGCTCCTACCTGGGGCTTCTATGATGTCAACTTCGGTGGCAAGCCGTTCCAGTTCCAGCGCGGATATGGCAGCTATGTTATGGAGAACGTTCTGTTCAAGGTCTCATATCCCGGTGAGTTGTCGATCCAACTAAATTACGCTCATGAACATACTTGCTGATTTGTGACCAGCTGAATTCCACTCGCAAACCGCCGTTGAAGCTGCTCAACGCCTGAACAAGAAGCTCAAGGCTATGGGCAAGACCGCCGAAGACATCGAGGGCGTTGTCAACCGCACACATGAGGCCTGTATCCGAATTATCGACAAGCAGTTCAAGCCCATGGAGAACTTCGCCGACCGTGACCACTGTGTTCAGGTATGTACTCCCGACTCGTAACAAACGAAAAATACTGACAACTACGCAGTACATGGTCTCCACCATGTTCGTTTTCAACCGTCTCGAGGCAACCGACTACCCCGATGACAGCGAAGCCGCCACCTCCGCGCTCGTCGAGTCCCTGCGCCAGCGCATCAGCTGTGTCGAAGACCCACAGTTCACCAAGGACTACCATGACCCCTCCAAGCGCACCATTTCCAACGCGCTGACCGTCACCCTCAAAGACGGCACCGTTCTAGAAGAGATGGTTGTCGAGGCACCCCTCGGCCACCGCCTACGTCGCGAGGAGGCCAAGCCAGAGATTCTGGCCAAGTACAAGAGGCATCTCGGCCCACACTACCCAGCCGAGCACGTCGATAAGCTCGTCAAGCTTGCGCAGGACTCAAACAAGTTGGACAACATGGACATTGACGAGTATGTGGATTTGTATGTGAAGAAGACCAACTTTGGACAGTAGATCCCGATAGCAAGTCTAGCCATTCAAAAAAAAAACGAAGATCTCATGCATTACTTCATCTATCTACTTCCTCCCTCTCCCCTCTCGAAACGCCCCAGCATCTTGAACTAGCATATCCAACACGTCTCCAAAATCCAAACCTCGTTTCTTCTCTACACTCTCTTTCATGCACTTCAGTATCTTCGTCGGCCACGCTACATAAGCCTTCCACTCCCCCTTGACAGCACCTACCACGCCCTCCATCCACGCCACCATCGCAGCCACAGGAACATGCATACCCGTCTGCGGCGCCGACAACGGTGAGATGACACACCGCACAGCGAGGAAATGCGCCATTACGACTTGGCCAAACTGGTCCGACGGGTCGAAAAGGCCTAGTAATTGCTCGTGCGGGTACTGTGCGAGAATGAGGAGCGAGGACATGAGCGCCACGAAAGACTTTAGCGGATCAGGCGTTGCTGACGACGGAGTGGAGATATCTGACCAGTCGATGTCGCCATTGGCGAGAGCATCTGAAAGCGGATTCTGGACGAGTACGCGCGCGTACGGCGTAGTAATTTCGTGCGCGGGGGTCTCTAGCGTGAAAGTATTCTGTCCCGAAGCGAGGTCTTCAGATACGAGTAAGGGGGTTATACTGCCGACTAGTGACGCGACGAGGGCGCGCGCGATGGGCGAAGCGATGGGCGAGGCGAGGAGGTGGCTGAACGCTTTTAGGGAGAGTAAGGCTTCGTGTGCGATGGTCTGGTCTAGGTGCGGGAAGGTGCGTAGGTTCCATTGCATGATTACTGCGGGCATGTCTGCTTGGACGGAGAATGGCCCTGCTAAACCCCCCGAGAGAATTAGTTTGGACAATAGAGCGCAGCCGCGGAGTGAGAGGATGTTCTCTAGGAAGCCGTCTGCGATGTAGCTGGATTGGAAGCAGAGGAGGTAGGACGTTGCGAGCATGACGTGGGCTTCTTGGGCTGGGGGCGGCCAGCGGGTGAAGGCATGTTCGAGGCCGGTGATGGCTTTTTGGCGGTGCGTGAGGGTGGCGTGGGGGGTTGAGGAGGGGACTTGCAAGGCGTTGTGCGAGCCTGCGAGGCCGAGGAGGGCGTGCATGAGGTAGGGGTACTGAGTATGTGAGATATATGATGCTTCAGCGCTTTCTGTAGCTATTGGCAAGGACTAACCTGGTGGCTGTAAAGTGGGACATCTTTGATCCAGATATCCAAATAAGCAAGAGGCATGCGAGGATGTGCAGACATGAGATAATGGTGGAACAGCCGCATGTCGTTGCTACTGAAGGTAGTGGGAGTGTCGGACAGATTGACCACTTGACGAGGGTCCATGATCTCTGAAGCGATATGATTATGTTGTCTGGCCCGGAAAATTGTAGGATAATGGCATTTGGCTGTCCAGCGTTATTGATCCGAAGCCAAGTAGACAGGAACAGTCGAGTGTTACTCACCACCACGCTTGGAGCAATTCGTACATGTAGGCCATGTTTCTGAACACTATCACAAGTTAACGAAATCAGTACAGAATGACAGGCCGCAAACCTTGACTTTCCGCTTCTTGCAGGAAAGACAGCCTAGACGGCTCTTGGTATGTTCTCGTCTCTGACGCGCAGCGAGGCCTGTAGCTGCAACATTTTCCGTTGATGGAGATGGCCTATCACGGTACCGGTAAGTATTGGCGAAGTCGCAACGCGTTGCAGCCAAATCATGCGGTCGCGCGTCTTCTGTACTACTCGAAGGCACCCGAGGTAGTCCAGAGTCTTTAAGCCGATGAACACATTTGGCAGGCTTCTTGTCCAAGAAGTCTGCCACAGAGGGCATAGCTAGCCAGCCGTCGAACATGTCTTCCATCACATCTGGCGAGTCTGAGTTGTGACTAAGCGGGCAGTCCATATGGAGACTAACGGGATGATGCGTGTAAAGTCAGGCATACTGAATGCACTTGGCTGTTGCTAAGGACTCAATGGCAGCCTAATCCCTTGTTCGCTCGTGTGCCGCCATGTCGGGATGTCGGAGTTGGATGCGAGAAGTACGAACACGAAGATAGATCTTATCGAGCTTCAGTCTTCAAATGCTCACACTCTCTTCTTTTTCAACGCTACAAGTCTTTGCTAGCTAATGACAAGGAAAGGAAAATACGAAGACGTGGCAAATGTATAAGGGAAGTCAACGTAGTGCTGCTCGCGTAGAATTACCCACAGTAGGGCCTGTTTACCGTTATGCCCGTGTTTCGATTCTTTTAAGCTCATAGAGTGTAGTGAGGATATACAGGCATTCTGCTGAATTCCAGTTGACGGGATATGTATCCAGCACCTGATCATACTTGTAGAGTAACTACGTCATCCGACTGAGGTATGGATGACCCTGACAGTCAAGCGTAGCGGCTTCGGCACGCATTGTTCGGCGCAAAATGCTAGCCACATGGCGGCATGGATAATAAGGCCCAAGGAGCGATGCCAGAAGTCAAGTGCAATGTGACAGGACATGGTGGCAGGCCGACCTTGGGATGGTGTAGTGGTAGAGAGAAGTTCCGTCGCCCCTCTTCCGCTGCCGGTAGATGAAGTCCTCAACAGCACGCTGTCACTAGAAATGACTACCGCAGAGCCATCATGATAGACACAATGAAAATCGAGGGTGTCGGGAATCGGCAGGGTCGCTTTCTAGAAGGTCTTGGCGTCTCGTTGGCGGTTGCCGTTTATGGTGCCGGTTTGTCGGGTTGCAGCCGCAGCGGCCAGAACTGACGTCTCCCTTCACCAACACTGCCATTCGCCCTCTGCACGTGTGGCAAGTCTCCACGCGGCCCACTAGCACAAGCCATTCATACACCAAGTCGCAGAGCAGGCGTGCCACTGCAGTCTCTTCATGTGCTGCCTAGTCTGCGAGCGAAGCACGAACCCCCGCTGAGCTGGAGCATCAAAGCCCGAGGGCTGCACACACGCCAATCTTCACCATTCTTAGCTCGAGTCCGCGAAAGCCGCCGCCATGCCGTCGATTCTCTCGGACGAGGACAAGCAGACGGTGAAGCGCACCGTGCCCAAGTCGGCGAACAAGATCCACGCCGTCGCCGTTGCGAAGCTGTACATTGCCTACCCCGACAGGCACCGATGGACATACACGGGCCTGCAAGGCGCCGCGGTGCTGGCGAATGACCTGGTCGGAAACACGTTCTGGCTGAAGCTGGTAGACATATCGGTAGGTGCGCATGGAGCAGTGGCAGGAGCAAGAGGCTGACTAAAGCAGCCCGCGAGCCGCGGCGTCATATGGGACCAGGAGATATACGATACCTTTTCCTACAACCAGGATCGCGTCTTCTTCCACACCTTCGAACTCGAGGACTGCCTGGCTGCGCTGTCCTTTGCCGACGAGAAGGAGGCAAAGACGTTCAAGAAGAAGCTCGACGACCGGGAGAAGAATGCGCACAAGAACACCAAGAACAAGCCGTTCGGCGCCTCGGCAGGGAGCAGCAGGCCGCCAGCCACGAATGGAAAGAGCTCTGGACACGGCCATGGCCTGCTTGGGGGCATCTTTGGGCGCCATTCCGCGCAATCGGCGCCGCCACCACAGTCCATCATACCGCCGGCAAACATGGCATCGCCGTCGCAGAGCACTCACTCCAACGCCACGAGCGCGAGAAGCTCCGCAATCGACACTACAGACCCGTCGTGGCAGCCGCTGCTGAAGGAGCTGCTGGCTATGGGCATCACAGAGGATCAGATCGAAGAGAATGCCGACTTTATCAAGCTGTACATTGAGCAGAGGAAGACCGAGGAGAGCATCAAGGCCGAGAACAGCGAGAAGCGATCGAGGGCGCCACCCCCACCGCCACCAAGCGCCGTCCCTATACGAGGACCCATCAGTCCGCAGAACACGGGCAGTACAAGCACGTCAAGACGAGGGCCGCCTCCCGCACCTCCGCCAGCTCGACGCACGAAGACGGATGCGCCAAGCATCATCAACCGCGCCTCTTCGGCAAGTCCAGCACCGCCATCGCCGCCTCGAGAACCCTCACCACCGCCCGGACCGCCGAAGCCTGTGTTCAGAGCACCTCCTCCGATTGCGGAAGCCGGAAAGTTCGCCAACCTACCGCCTGCGCCGCCTAACAGAGCCCGAGCATCATCAAACGTCACGAACCCCGGCCCTCCACCTCCACCACGGCCGCCAAAGACACCTGCAAACGATGACGAGAAACCTTCAGGCGGAAGATTCGGCGTGCCTCCCCCTTTCTCAGGGAACCGCGTGCCCTCTGGAGCTGCACCACCACCGCCTCCGAGTCGAGGGCCCGTCCCACCACCGCCTCCAGCACGAGATACGCCGTCAGCACCTCCGCCGTTACCACCGAAAACATCGGCAGCGCCAGTCCCTCCTCCATTGCCCCCCATACACGCTGCGCCGCCTCCGCTGCCACCTGCCGCATCGCGTCCTATTCCCCCACCACCTGCAGGTGGAGCATCTCCTCCACCGCCCATGCCGCCCATGTCCTCAATCCCTCCACCTCCACCAATGCCGAACAAGTCGGTTCCGCCGCCTCCACCGATGCCAGGTCACTCAGTACCTCCTCCACCACCGATGCCAGGCCACTCAGTGCCTCCTCCTCCACCACCAATGCCAAACAGCGGTGCGCCTCCGCCACCACCAATGCCACATAGTGGCGCACCACCACCTCCACCAATGCCAAACAGTGGCGCACCGCCGCCTCCACCTCCGATGCCCCCTGGCATGGGCTCTGGACCCCCTCCACCGCCGCCAATGCCTCCAAGAGACGCTGTCGCACCTCCGCCACCTCCAGGAGGCATGCCTCCGCTACCAAAACCTGCGGCTGGACGAGACGGCTTGCTTGCAGATATTCGTGGTGGTGCGAGGTTGAAGAAGGTGTCAGATGCAGAGAAGAAAGACCGCAGTCAAGCTGCCGTACCTGGCGCAGAGCCGCCAGCTGGTGCTTCTGGAGGCAGTGGACCCGCTACTCCTGGAGGAGAAGCCGGTCTAGCTGGCGCATTAGCCAGTGCGCTTGCAGCAAGGAAGGCTAAGGTTAGTCATAGTGGTAAGTCCTCCCTAAGTCTGACTTGCCTTCGTACACTAATATCTCTGTAGATGATGAATCCGACAAGGATGACTGGTGATTGAATCATGATTTGCATGTATGCAGAGTTGCTCTCGAGCTCAAGTTGGCGGGACCAGATTTGCAGCGACATGTGGCAAATCCAATATCACAGCGCCATGCCCATCAGCAAGGCGAACGCCGTCAGTTTCGACGGGTTTAACGAGCAAGATGATGGAAGCAGCGTGGCGAGCGTAGTAGATTGGCGAAGGAAGTAGGGTATGATAGTAAGCAGAAGAGTGGTAGTAAATTAGTATGCACATAATTTGAATCTTCATACAAACGCTTGGACTTCACATTCGGCCACAAAACCGAACCACACACATGTAACTTCTGCTGAGGATAGAGAGAATAACTTAGAAGGGACTGAATACGACCAAGATGAATATAATTAGTTTTGTAGATGGAGCTACATAAGATGCCCAGGAGAGTGAACGCAATTGGCACGTACGTCTCTGTACAGTTATGGCGCTGCACCTATGACGGAGGTTTTTAATGCCGACCCTGTGCACTAGATAGCTCGACGACTGTTGCAACACCGTGAGGATAGTTGACCTATATACAACAGATCGAACAGCCTCAGAAGAGCCCTTTCACGGGATATCTAATCTCCCACATAGCGTCTGGCCCGGAGCCTAATCAAGAAGCATTGTCCCTCGTGCCTCATCCGTGAGCCACCATTCCGTCTGAAGACCCAGTATGAGGCAAATCTCTGCTCGGACTCTGTATATATACTGGTCTATGCTTGTGTGTCCCGCGATTTGGCATCCCCTTGGTCCGAACAACGCGAGCGTTTTGGCTATGACAGACTGTCCATCCAAGTTGGGGTTAGTATTAAGGTCACTCGATTCGTCGGCTAACGCACGGTTAGCTAAGTTTTGTTACGTGGTTTGAGCTTCTTGTATAGCTTGAGTCGGACCCATGTGTAGATAATGTGGTAATAACAGAAAGCGTAAATCAAAGGTGAGGATAGAGAACGTACTATCAAACCAAGCTTCCTCTTCGATAGAGTAGTTGAAGTCAAAGCCATGTTGCTTGCACTCTTTCTCAACGACCCAGAAGTCTACGGGCAAAGGACGATTCCTGAAGTACCTGAAGGCACTGTGATAGCTCATGCAAAGTCTTTGAAGCGGCTCGTCCGGACGAAAGTGTGGCTGTAGAAGGTTCAGGATGGCATCGGTGTACCTGGGTCCAGGAGCAGCGTTGTTGGGAATGTCAAGCAATAGATTTTCAAGGTCATGAGGCAGAGCGTTCTCCCACTCGTGTAAGCCGCCGTCGACCGTGGTCGCTAGTGGCCCTCCCATCAATACCTCAAGCGGGATCGAAAGGCTCTTGAGTTTCTGAAATCGATGGAAGCTTTCTCGAGCTTTATACGTCTTCCTCGGAACACATCGGCGGAGGTCGATCGTGAGCTTCAAAAGCGATGTAGCATGGCGTTCAAGGCTGACCAGGATCGCGCCAAGCCATGATTCGATATTGTAGTAGCTGACACCCGCCCGCTTACAGTCGAATACTGATAATGATTTGCAGGTGGCAATCATATGCATAGGGACTGCAGCTGGTGCGCCATTGAACCCAACTTCGAGTGTCTGCACATTTGATGATGATTCTGGTACTGGCCACTGTATGGAAGCATCATCCATGTGGTGGCCACACGAAATGTTTTCAAGACGGAGTCGCCGCAGACACGGCAAGAGGAAGAGGTAAGCCAAGTCTGGGCTGAACTCATCGCTCAAGCTTATTTCCAAGGTGCGCAGGTTCTTGAATATGCCCTTCTCACCAGGAGTTGCATTGATATTACCTGAAATTCCCACGGCCAGCTGGAACCAGAGCTGCTGAACAATACTCTCCACTTTCCAACTATAACGTTCACCCGTTAACACCCGGAGCGTCTCCAAATTTGATGCCTGAGACACCAACAATGCTAACTCGCATTCTGGCGCGCTACGAGGCGCGAGATCAAGATAACTAGATCGATTGAGCACAGTGTTCCGAACAATATCTGTCTTGATTTCGGCTGCCGTCCGTAGTGGTAATGATTGCCAGAATCGATCGCCTGTGTGAACATGTATGTGTCTAATACACTCCCACGAGTCAGGGTGCATGTTCAGGCGTTGTATGAAGGCGGATATGGGCTGGTCGATGGGAGCATAATAGCGTTTGTACAGGACACGCGTCGCGATAGGGTGTAGGAGTCGACAGGTACGCGTCAGTGCAGCTATTGTGCGATACGAAGCGTAAGGGTCCCACGCTTGGTAGTCCTTGATTTCGGGGTCGAGATGGTGCAAAGGCTGGAGGTAATCGAAGATCTCGCAGATGAGTTCGGATGGGAGTGCGAGGAGGTCTGCCATCCTGAAAATGATTTACAGAAGAAGATCGTGATTCAGCAATGCCTGTGTCTTGACGCGATGGATGCCTGTTGTCGTATTTAGCTAAGACGGCCACTCTATCTCAAGATCTTAAGTGGAGATGTGCGCATTACTATTAAGATATTAGTCGTATCTAGACTCCTACGATAATAGCTAGGCTCTGCTATCAGATGTAGAAGGACGCAGAAGCTGTTGCTGAGATCACAGCTGAGCGATACACGTGGTGGCGCGACGCGTTTGCGAAGAAAGGCAAGATTTGCCGAGACGCCGACAGGAAGCTGGCATGCGTCTGCACAGTCTTCAACCACACACTCACCGTTGAAATACCGTGCGTTATGGCAGGTATCGTCGCGCTCCCGACAGAGCTTCTGTTTCACATTTTTAGATACCTTCATCCGAGCGTGGAGATACATCCAGACCTAAAGAGACCCGCCCACGCATGGGATTGTTGTGCATCCTACCGTACTCTCTCCGCTCTGACACGAACATGTCGCCAGGTTCATCCGGTCGCCATACAAGTTCTTTACGAACGATACGAAGCAACATTTACAGAATCAATCGCCGGCTACTTTCGTCGTCTCTCCTTACATCCGTCAACCGCAACGATGATGAGGCACATAAACATATGGGAGGAGGGGTTGTTCACGAAGTATAAGGGCCTACCACCTGATGAGCTTAACGAGCAGCTCAAGCATACTCAATTACTGGATGACGAGGAAATGGACCGAACCATTACAAGGGAGCCTGCGCAAGCTGTGCTTGCAATCCTAGTGGCACGCGCATGCAATCTCGAAATATTCGAAATGAAGGCCCGTCATCGTGCGTCTAAACTTCGCGCTGGCGAGCTACCTTTTTGGCTCCTTTCTGTGGTGGAGGCTGCACAGCAGATTCAGAAGGGCGCACCAGATATCAATCGGTACCACCAGCTGCATACGATGCACATCAACGTACAAGCCTCATTTAGCCCCGATTTTGCCCATCTGTTCAGTTTGCCGAGTCTCCGGAAACTACGCCTAGATGATTTGGGCGATTTTAAAGACTTTCGCGACATTACCGTGCAGTGGCCGATACAAGTTGCTACCTCAAACGTGCATACACTCGAGCTAGTCGACTCTTCCGTTTCTGGAAGAGTCGTTGCCAGCATGATAACAACATGCAGAGAGTTGAGTCACTTCAAATGTCTCCGCGCCAAGCGATTGCAAGCAGACGGAATCGAGTGGTGCCGGAAGATAGTGTCTGCCCTTGGACAACATGCAAGCTCGCTGAGAACTTTGTCCCTGGATCCTGGAGATACATCGTGGATAAAGGATGTATCAATTCATTACTCTCGCGTCCAAGGGCTGCATCAATTTCATGCCATGCAAAGCCTGACGATACCGTTCATGGTGCTCATGGGTCGACCGGGAGGGACATACGAAAGCGACCAATGGGTGTCGCTTGCGCCTGAATGGAAAGGCTACCCTCAGATAGGCGATACATTGCCACCAAAACTCCAGAAACTAGTCCTAGGGCTCAGCCGTGACATGATGTCGCCGAAAAATATGCATGGGTATGAAGGCATTCTATTGAGTGTGTTCCCACAGCGCATCGAACAGGGAATCCACCCTAAACAGCTCAACGTTGAGTATCACGCCTTGAATCGACACGAGATGCCTCTTTTGGACTTTGATGCGGTGAAGAAGTCCTATGAAAGCCATGGCGTCGGTTGCAACCTTGAGATTTGCGACTAGCAGACTGTACAACTTCTTAAGACTGGCACAGCTCCACTGTGAAATCTACAAAGTACCTAATGATTAATAACGCGATGCGGAGGCTCTTATAGTGTACTACACGTTCAACAATGATGCCAGCGAATCCACGAGTCATGGGCTCAGCGTGTTATCTCAATGCGGTGTCAATCGTATGTTCGACATGTTGAACTTAGTAATCGTAGACGTGTGTACGTACCAAAAAGCTTGTATTTGGTAATGCACCACTAGATAGACGCATGTGCTCAAATCTTACCCAGGTGGGATCTTAAAATGCAGCCTGTATATACTCACAGTACTATCACAAAGTAAAGGGTGTCTAATAAGGATATGCAGATAGGCCGGTTTGTACAAAACGGTTCCGGATCAAATGATACTTGGAGTGAAAGGTGCACGTGACATCGCGACGCGCTCGTGATGGAAGTGCTAAAGTAATTTCGTCCCCTGAACTACTACAGAATGCCAACGTGAGCCGGGGGTTTTTTTTTTCATCATATCACCACATTTGCCAATCGACAATTGCCCACAAATCGCTATGCCGCATAGCCTCTCAATGCCGACGGAACTCCTCGTCGAGATTTTCGGCTACCTCCATCCGGACACCGGGTTGGACTCACGCGCATCTGCCAGTACTCTCAACGCGTTGACGCAGACGTGTCGCCTCCTGCACCCAATTGCGACACAAACCCTCTACGAACGATACCATCCACTCTTCCATGCGCCGTGCCAGAAATACATGTGGCGCCTCGCATCCGACCCTCTCGTCCGCTCTTGCATCAAGCACATTAAAGTCGAAAGTGGGGAGTTGGACGATGTGGACGAATGGAGACCTGCTAGCGAGATACGCGCAAACTTCGAGCAGCTTGGTGCGCTTCAGCAATATGAGTTTGCAAATGACACCTTGGAAAAGGAGCTTACGCTTCTCGTCCTTCAAGCGCCTAACTTAGAGTCATACATCCATCATACCCTAGAAGAATGTATCGATCCAGTTGTTACCAAAGTAACGCCATCCTGGCTCCGCCCATTCCTAGACATCGGACGACAAGTACACCAAGGAATATTGCCAATTCAGAAGTACAGGAATCTGCACACGGTTAAGATTAATACGCAGCTGATGTTTGACACGGAGCTAGCTTACCTGTTCGCCTTACCAAGCCTCCGAAGGCTACGAATAATACTTGCGTCGTGCAAGGGTCAAGACGAAGCAGCTTTGCGCTGGCCAATAGCTATTGCAGGTACCTCGGGCGTTCATACACTACAATTGGATGAGATCTCGTTGCCAGCGGATGTCGTTGCCCAGATGATAATGTGCTGCCGAAAATTAGTTGTCTTTGAATGCTTTGGTGTCAGCAATGAGTTTGAAGACCCATCTTCTTGGTGTCAAAAGGTGGTTTCGGCACTGGAATACCATGGCGGCTCGCTCACACGCCTCTGCTTAGACCCTCAACCAAGAGCTTTCATGAAGAATACGGGAGAAGACTACAAACGCGTGGACGGTTTTCACCTATTGACTGCGCTCGAGTCCCTATGGACACCTTTCCATATCCTGATGGGCAGGCCAGTTGGTGCCACTGACGTAAGCGGTACCTGGATACCACACTCTGGTCCCCATTATTACCATAGGATGCGAGATTTGCTACCACGACATCTCCGTTCATTGAAGTTGTTTCTCCTTCCGAAACAACATCTCCACATAGCTCCAATGAGATCGAGTCTGTTCTGAGCTCAGCTGGATTAATTACCGCGAATGAATCGACGAAGTTGCAAAAGTTTAGACTGGAATATGGCGCCGTTAAATGGGACGAGCCTTTTACGCTAGACTTGGAGAAAGTTTGTCGGTTCTACAGGGGTGCGGGGGTAGATTTTGAGTATAAGATCAAGAGTAACATACATGTTTTATCCGGTATGACACTATTTCTATTTTCCCCCTTATTACAAGTTTATCTGTGGCCCATTGGTTGCATGTCTATCACAGATAGACTTTCGGTCTTCTGTCGGTTGTGAATGTTGACAGCAGGAGACATGCATAGAGACACGGCTAATACTTTGCGTAGGTGAGGGGACTAGCACGCACGAAAAGCATGTTACCCTGGCGAGGGAATTGGCTAGATACGGTACGAATCGCCTCGAGATGGCACGTCACTTTGAGTTTTGGGATGAAGACCTCACCAACATGGTAGAGGACCTGTTAAAGCAGGCCGTGTGCCACGCCGAGGTCGACTAGTAATTCTGGTATAATCATGGCTGATGTACTAGAGAGCGGTGAGACACGCAACAGATGTAATTTCCAGACTAGAAGTTAGGGCCAATACGCGCATACGCCTTTGTTAGACGGAGGAAAGAGAGGATCTTCGAGCCGGTGTTCTCCGAGAAGATCACGTTGGTGGTCACTGTCATAGTGCAATTGGGTATTTAATGTGTGTAACTTCATCATGTATGTATACAGGTCACCTGCAGGAGAAATAGACAGGTGGTAACGTCATTGTAGTTGTAACGCTTGTCCTGACCATCCCGATTACATGAAATGAAGCTCTGTTATTTCGACTGCGCTCAACTCCTTGCTTCTTCAAGCGCACTAACATAGTCCAGCAGCTGCACATATTGGTGACCATCGCGTTCGTCAAGCAACCTATCGACGAACGTGATGCCTTTGCCATGATCGCTACGAAGCCACTCACTCCCAAGCTCCAAGCGATTCATGACCTTGCTGGCCAGATGTGTTTGCAAATTTACCGTTCTCCGCATGGAGATGACAGGCCAATTTAAGGGCAACATAACCCCTCTCAGCCAATATTTCTGCCAAACCATTGACTTTGGACTCCATCTCATCGTCTGTGTAAAGTTAGTAGTAGTCCCCCCAAACTCGCGAAAACAAATTGTGTGGGCCAGGAGCCATACGCACCATCGTCAAACTCAACGCGTGAGGTACTGCTCTAGTCCATCATAGAGAGTCCAATCACCGAAGTGCATGGCTATAGTTCGAAGGTTGGGAGGCAACACTTGTTGTAATGGTGAAAATTGGTCACGATCCACTGACCATTCTTGATCGCCCGCTGGTCCTTCTAGATGGCTCACGATAGACAGGAACGGAGCTGTGGGTGACTCGAGCTGGTGGAAGTGCCGGTAGCCGACCACCCGTCCATCGTCGAGGTCGGAATGCTGGTCAAAAGCGAGCTCAGAAGCTATCAGGGAGATGTGCTGGAGTGTGTCGCGATGTCCTCCGAGCGCAGAACAACCTGCATCCAAACGGGGGACTTCGATGTTTGTGGCTTGGTAAAGGAGCATGAAATGCTCAAGCGGTTTTGGTGCTATTTGTAGAATTTCCCGCATAGTATCTTGGTGCCAAACCCAAAGTTTTGTGAGATGAGTCATGATATCGCGGTGCGTCCTTGCAGGTTGGTAGTTGTGATTGTAGAAGAGGTTATTGATCCTGATGTGCTTGATGTCTTGATACCTAGCATTGCCTTGGGCAAGTTGCCCTAAGAACCCAGCGATGGGTTGTGAAAAGGCTGCATCATAACGAGCATACCGGAATCGAAGAGCAATGGGCCTGAGAGCACGGCATGACCTTACTAACGCTGCAAAGTCAGGAGAGCAAGCGCGCAGGTCGGAGTAACCATCGGCATGAAGATGCTCGAAAATCTGGTAGACGAGCTCTGCAGGCAGAGCAGCGAGTCCCGTCATGAAGGTGGTGAAATAATGCAGGTGGGATTGAAAAAGGTTCTTAGCAAAGTCCATTAGGAGTCAATGGTTCGTAACGGGCGAAAATTCAGTGGACTAGATATATTTGTGGGTGGTCCAGGGCTCGCTACCAACCTTGGTATTTTCGACCTTCCGTCCGCGAAAGCCAGAAACAAGAATACACTCATAATTTTTAGAGTTTAGAACAACATTTACACGTAGATGTAGTCGTCAGGCTTAGCCTTTTTTCTAGCTTTCACGACTTACCAAGAGCCGCATCAATGAGCAAATCTAAAATCCAAGCGCTTACTTCCCTCATCCGTCGTCGTATTCATATAATCAAGCTTCTGCTCCACGGTAAAGGCGTTCCACTGCTTGTCCCTCTGCTTATTGCGCCAAGTGTAGTACACCTTGCTGAAAGCGTACAAGAAGATATTGAGTACGCAAACGCCTACGAGAACGCGATTACCGCGACGATCTGAACCACGCAATCAGTCATGCTCGAATCCCGACAAACTAAACTTACACATTGGTCGGTCATTTGCCTGATAGATATTGGAGAAGATAATGGCCTGAATTTGAACCGCCATGTTGTACAAAGCGGCGCTAACGGTTCTCGTCCGCACAGTGTTGGAATTGCGGCTGCACCAGCCGACTTGCAACGGATGAGGTGTAGGGTACGATAGTAGTACTGTGACTAATGCGAAGCGCGACCATCTTGAGATGCTATCGGGAATGACAGACATTGCGATGACGCAGGGCAGGAACCAGAGCTGGACGAAGATGCCCATGTATGCACGCTGATTTATCTTTTCGGAGATGTAGGTCATGATGAGCATCTGTGAAGTCTGTTAGTATGAGTCGAGGTTGGAAATTGCTTCGCATACATTGATAGTCGTACCGACTTGTGCTGGGATGCTAAGTAGGTTGGAATTGAAGGTGTCGAAGCCCAGTTGTCGCAAGGTCAGTGTGAGGTATTGATCCGGCGGTCCGGCTGGGATGCCAAAAGTGATTCCAATAGCGTAGATTGGCCATAGGTCAAAGTCACATAGACTCTTCCACAGCAGCTTTGGGGTTATTGCTTGTCGGTTACTGCCGGCGAGGTTAGATAGGACTAGCAATCACGATGGTAATGCTTACTGCATGTCGCCCTTACTCGGATCGTCGCGAAGGATTCGATTGACCATAATCTTCTCTTCACGTTCGGTGAACCATCCCTTGGGGCGCCACCAGGACTTCGTCTGCGTTGGTGATGGGGCCATCATAAAGATTGACCAGACACCAATTACAAGCGTTAGAATTCCTTCAATAAGGAACAACCAGCGCCATCCTTCATATCCGTGGTAGCCGCGCAGTCGAAGAAGCCCATACGCAAGGAGCGGCGCAATGACGTCTGTCAGACGATTTGCCATCCAGAATATCGCAAGCCGGAAGGGTAGTTCGGTGCTTTTGTAGAAGTAAGACTGCCAGTGGTTAGTTTTAGGTCTTACTGGGGAGTGGTTTGGCCTACCATGTACAAAATGACATCGGGAATGAAGCCTCCTTGCAGCAGACCGATCAGTGCACGGCATGCGAGGAAAGACGTTCGGCCTCGAAGCCAGAACTGAGAAGTTGCAACAATGGACCACAATATCATTTGCGCAGGTATCCACCGATCGGGTCCGATCTTCTTGCTGATGAGCTGACTCGGGAGCTCAGCTAGTAGGAAGGCGAGCTTCGACACTGTGTTACCAAGGTTATAGTCTATCCTCGATTAGTACACACCATCCAACAAGCACCTTAATAAGAAAACTTGCCGTTTGTGCTGAGACCGAGGTCTTCGAGAAAATTATCCGTGTTTGCTTGCTGGATATTTGATCGATCCAAGTCAAGTGCGAAGAATGCTATAGCCGCCCAAGCGGCGATGCGCCACTCTATCTTACTCAACACTTTCTGCGCATATATTAGCCAGTGCTCCAAGCAACGTGTCAGTATGTAGGGCTGTGCACACCTGCTCTTCAGCCCACGTCCAGCGTTCGCCAGGATCGAACCTATGCAAGTTTTCATATGTCGACAGAGGCTGAAAATGCTTCGCTTGCTCTGGATCATCGAAGACCGATGGTTGAGTTGCAATGGCACTTGGATCGGGCTTTGAACGACGCCGCCATATTGACGCAAGGGTGGGTCGAGGCTGGTCTTCACGTAGCTGAGCAACTTCGGGGGTCAACGTTTTCTCTACGTTATCAGTGCTCCTGATGGATGGTGTTGTTTGAGCATCCGGTTGCGGTTTCGTATCGTATATAATTGAATCCTTGTCTAGATTCGACATCCTGAACCTGGTAGACGGCTTTTGTCAGCAGACTGAATTCGAAGCGGAGAGTTGAAGTCAGAAACTGGGTGCGTAAAGACAACTATCGTCACAATTATCTTATACAGCATTCATTCCCATACTTAAGGGTCAGTCTACAGTTGACCACACAGGCCTTGGAGATGTTGTCATTCCCGAGGCAGTGGTGGGTACGGAATGGTCCTTGGCCATTGCGAATAGCAGGGGCTGCATTTGCAATGCGTGTTGCACCCCATAGGATGCCTCTCAAAACCACGAGTCTGGTAACGATGGGCATGGGTGGGTTGGCGGATGTAAGTGAGCGTTAAAGCACGCTGTTAGCCACGTGTATAACGTTATTGCACCAAGCAAGTGGTACCGATCAAGGGCCAGTAAGAACGCTATACAAAGGCTGGTAAGGGTTCGAGTTGAAGGATACATGTATGCGTGTTGATGTTGATGCAGCGGCAAATGAGGTGCTCGGGTAGGAGTTGTTAAGTTGAGAGGCTACAATCGCGCAAGCGATAATGAGATGAGGAGAAGTGTGAGGAAACTTAACAGTATATCCTGTGTCTTATGATGTGATATAGTAGTCCAGCTGGTAATTTCGGAGTAACGAATTCTGAGGCCATACACTTCCACGGTCCGTAGGTGGAGACCACGACATGGAGATCTGCAGCAATGTGCTTGAACTATCAACAAGTCTTCATCGCTCTTGCTGGTGCTACATCGCGCCTCCTCGGAGTAGTGTGGCAACGGTGATAACGGTGTCTAGTTTGGGGATCGCGTTTCGATTGATGCGATTTTGCGCGTTGCGGGGTTGGAATGTCGTGCTCAACATGGATATCGGCATTGCCATTATGCCGCGTCGAGGAAAGAGTATAATTGCGCACGAAAACCGTCAAAACCTCAACGATGTTACCTACAAAATGTCGTTATTTGGTGATTATGGTTCAGGCCCATCCAAAGCCGCCACGAATGGAGGTGGGGCGACCGTGACACAAGTTCAGGAAGCGAAGAACGCGGAAGGCCAACCTATCAAGCTAGCAGTGGCCTATGACGACAAAGTCCACAACGAGGTACATACGTTAAATTATTTGACTTGCGATTGAACTAAAGAAAGCTATAGTCGAAATATGCTGCGTACCTTCCAGTGTACGACACCACGACCAGGTTCCCACTTACCGAGCTTTTTGACTTCGAAGATCGCGGCCATCATGCAGATCCAGCGAAGCCAAATCTGCTCTCGAAAGACAACAGCGCGCTGAAAGCTGTCAAAATAACTCCGCGCATCGGCACCGAGATCACTGGCCTTCAACTCTCCCAGTTGACCGACACGCAAAAGGATGAGCTGGGGTTGTTGATAGCGGAGCGGGGTGTTGTTGTGTTCCGCGACCAGGACTTCAAAGATATCGGACCCGAAAAACAGAAAGAATTTGGAAAGTACTTTGGCCGACTCCATGTCCATCCTGTTGGAGCGCATGTAAAGGACCACATCGAGTTTCATTCAATATACCTGGGGAAAGATAATCTCTACCGTCTGGGTCGCAGTTCTAGCAAACTTACGACAACGGGCTACCATTCCGATGTTTCGTATGAGCATCAACCTCCTGCACTCACAATCTTAACGCTTGTGCAAGTCCCAGAGACTGGTGGTGACACGGGTTGGACATCGCAAGCTGCGGCGTATGAACGGCTTTCTGAGCCTTTCAAGTCATTTTTGGAGGGCCTAAGAGCTGAGCACAATGGCTTCCCGCAAGCAGAGAAGGCTGCAGCCGATGGACACTTTGTGCGAAGAGATCCTGTGAAGAGCTCACATCCCATCGTGCGGGTGCACCCTGTAACGAAGCAGAAGGTTCTGTTTGTGAATCCTGGGTTCACCAAGCGCATTATCGGCTTAAAGGACGAGGAGAGCGACGCAATTTTGAAGCTGTTGTTCAACGTAAGATCTCCGCGTGTTCGAGGATAATGGATGTTGATGACATGGCTAACTTGCCTAGCATATCTCTACAAGCCAGGACATCCAGGCACGTGTGAAGTGGGACGATCGCACAGTTGCGCTATGGGACAACCGCGTCACGGCCCATACTGCCATCTCAGACTACGTGAATGATGAGGAGGTGGGCCTACGTCAGGGATTCCGGATCACGACGCTTGGTGAGGTGCCTGTGGGCGTCAACGGCTTGAAGTCAGAGTGGAATTAGGCACGGGGAGGAGGTCTCGACTCAACGGGCGCTTTGGTGGAGTTGCTTCTTACGATGCTGGCCTAATTACACGTAAAGCTTCAGGCTTCAGTTCCCAGAACCTATCGCGAACAGAGAACCTTGGAAGCTCAAGTCGTCGTGTCGTTGCTTAGGTATGCTTACATGTCGATACTTATGCATTGCCGAGACCCCATTGTGAAGATAGCGGAATGACAAGTCAGTGTATACATCCGGTCTGCAGTACCTAGATCAGGCAAGAGCTCAGGGTCGCTGTGCTGCTGGAAGGCGTTCGATCAACGAGATGATGGTGTCGCAAGCGGGGGCTGCTGTTCACCCGGGTAAGTAGTGCAAAACTCTGCGTACAACATCAGGCTTCAGTATCACCCGCAATGATGGAGCCAGCGTTGTGCATGCTCGAATCGTGACACTGCTGGAGCCTCCCGCACAGATCTTCTCTCATTGGCCCGGCAGGACCCCGCCCGTAATTTACCCGGAGAGAGTCAGCAAGCGGCCCCTGCGGCGTCACATGATCGTTAGCGCGCCAAGCGGCAGCCTAGCGCCCTCCGTCCATATAAGAAACCTTTCGGCCGCCCTGTTCCATCTTCTTTTCTTCATCCAAGTGCGTCTCCTCCCAACCACCCTCATTGAAAGTCTTTACTGACTGTTGATTTAGGTGCTCGGGCTTTACGCTTACCAGTGAGGATTCGTCCGAGGTAGCGTTTTTGCTAGTTGAAAACTACAACTATGACCGCTCCTGTTGGCCTTCGGGTCGGCAGGGAATTTTTGAAACCCTTTCAGTACGCTCTGTGCTTTTCGTTGATTCTCTGCGGCTTTGCTGCGAGGTTGAAGAAGAGTCGATCTACACAGTTGCACTGCGTCACCACAGGATGTCACTGTCTGTGGCCTACATTCGTCGCTTACCAAGGTGAGCCTTTATATTATTCCAATGTCGAGGATCTGGCCATGCGCTCGAAGTAAGAGAAAACGACAAAAGCGCGACAGAGGACACCACGCCGTCGCTATGCTGCTACGCCTCACGGAAACGCGCCCACTGCTATTGTCGAGGGGCACACCTGCTCCAGGCTACGAGCGCTTTCGCAATGCACTCGCATGGGCGCATACAATTGCTGGATGCGCAGAGCTGCATCCTTCCCACGCCTTGCGCAGCCTCACAATGACTCGCCGACACTTCACACAAGCCGTTCAACCCGCGACGTCGCGCAGTCCACCTCACAGCCTATCGTTCTGTCGCTATCGCCGCTCTCTCACCGAGACCTCAGGCCTAGCTCGGCCAGCCCACATCGCGAAGCCTCATCGTCGCTGGTACTACCGAGACGTACCAAGATGAGAGCAGGCGGTTCTCTGAAGGGCCTTATAACTGACAGAGCCCACCTGTCCCCGAATCGAGTTCCTTCACGCGTAGCTTCGAAGCGACTGATGCCTCGACTCCTTCTACCCCCCCTCGGCGCGTTCACACCAACGGCCGAGCGCACGACGCCCCAGACGAATCTTCGCCGGTAAGCGTAAAGCCCGAGCACAGTACGCACAAGAGAACACACAATAGTGGAAGGCAATGCGAAAGGATGTGGCAAGGCACATATCTCTCGAGTGGCAAGCAGCACTGAGGGGAACGTTTCATACGGCTGCCGGTAGCTGTAGCAGATACACGGCATGAAGGTACGGTACGGGACATAGTGTTACGATGGCTTGCGTCACGTTATATCTGAGGGCTTGTGCATCGCTAGGCCAACTACCATCACTCGGCTTGACGAGGCCGAGTTGTTGCAAGTTCACGCTAATAATGGGTCGACAATTTTGGCTCTTGTTTGCACAAGTGGGGTGGCTCGCTGACAATTCTGTCAAACGCGAGCCGCAGCAAAGAACCCAGCATACCGCCCAGCGACCGGCCGCGTCCTTTCACGATACTCAACAGGCTGAGCCGCTAACAAGCGCCGAAGACGTTGCCTTCGACTGCCTACAGCCGCCCACTACGTCCATTGTCTATAAGCGGGAGAGTCGTTCGTATTGTCTGCGTGGCGGACGGACAACAGCAGTGCGTTGTTCTGCCGCTTGCATCTACAAACACCATGAAGAGCAAGGTCCAGCCGTTCCCGCTACCCCAGATATCATATTGCCACATTCATGCGATAAACGCAAGACATCCATGTCATGAACACCGCTGTTTAACACCTTAGCTCGTTTATCCTTATCTTTGCCTGGTTTTCTTCTCATACTCAATCTCATCTGGTACTTCGGAGTCATGTCTCCTCGAGCCTTGAGTTTGAGTATTTGCCGGGAGGTCAACAGATTATGTCCCACCCTGCTTCTCCTCAGTATGTTTGATGCGCACTGGAGTGCTTCTTACGAATGATTCTGTAGCCTACAAACTACATGCTCATCAATTGGTTTGACCAACACCACTTGTAGCAGATCTCGATCGCTATCCATGACTGCCCAGCCTTGTAAATCACAGTAGCAAGTTGTTGTTTGTGGCCTTGCATCTCGAAGTACCTTATCGTGGGGGCGTGCAGCTACAACCCAACCCAACACCGTGTTTGAGACGAGGGTCCGTGGGATGGCCGAGGTGACATTCCAGAGCATTCCGCCATTCTCCGGATACCAGTACAGTGTCGTAAGCATGCAGCTTATTGTGCATGGCGAATGCCTTGTTACATACTCGCAACGCACGTGGCCGTAGCACATAGCTTCCCACGCCCAAGTGTCTTACTAAGATCCGGTGAAACAAGATCTACTTACTATACGAGAATTGCGCACCGAGTTTAGATTGCGCATCGGCACCGCTATCCGTGGTGTTTTGGAACAACAGGATGGCCTCAAGAACAACAATCACATGCGAATCGCAAACATTCCGAGAGCACAGCATCAGAGTTGTGGGGGCCAGCTGCCAGATGCCCGCATGAGTTGCTGCAAATGTTCCTGTTCAGAAACTTGCAGGCTCAATACACCCTCGTTACTACCAAGATTGTGAGTTCTCGCCTCTCTCGCCTCAAGTCGAATCGTGGACAGTGGAGAATCCTTCCGGTGGCCTCGGGTCGCGTTTCAGGGTTGTTCGAGGTGTTTAGGGTTGCCGTGCACGGGACATGTTCGGCAACAATCTGCACAAGGTGCGCAAATCGCCCCTAGATACTACAGTGACGCTGTCTAGACGCTGCATGATCGGGTAGTACGAGCTGTGTTCAGACGTACTTGGCGCAGCGGACACTCATTGCGGATTGTCACAATGCGACAGTAACACCTACCTAAACCGCTGATTGTGGACAGGACGTGATGGATATCGGCACTCGCGTTCCCGACTCCACTTCCTCAACGCTTCCCAGTCGTGCCACGCAACTGTCAAAATCACCTACGCCAGGCATATCATGCTTCATCGGCATGTGTAGTCGAAAGGCTAAGTCGCGTGCTAGCCTCACCAGGGCTCGCCCGGGCCTGTCACCTCAGGCTATAGTTGCGACATTATTACCCCTCGCTCCGCTATCTCTTGCATCACACTACCCTTTTTGCGTAGATCTCACCAATTGCGCGTTAGAGACGGGTAATTCCTTCACCCGGACCGCATCCTGCGACCGCCGTCACGCTCAGGGTGTCTACTCCTGCAGGAACGATAGAGCAATGGTGAGGGGATTGCCCTGGCCCAGGTCTTTGTAGTCCTAGTACGGACATAGACGCTCTGCACAGCATCACATCCCAGGTTAGTGCCCCAGGGCCTGTGGCTTTGGGGAGTGCAGCATTGGCATTCCGATCGGAGCAGTATGAGCTTCACATGCCATCCTTCCTTCACGCTGTCACCGTGCTCTGCCTGGTCCTTTTGTGCTTCGAAACAATACACACTTCTTTCTACAGTTGGTGTTGGTGTTTCTCATCTTTTGACCGACACCCAGTGCCGACGTCTCTCGGCATGGTGGCTGTTTACTAAAGGGTTGGGATCAATATCTTCTCCACGTCTTCCGTATGCTGGACCGAGTCCTCCATCCTTTCTTGTAATCTTAATCGTTATCATGGACATGGGTCGTGTCGCTTCACCCGCTGGTACTCGGGTGACGACAATCGCACTCGCCTTTACGCTCGTGGCTGGCACCGTCGTTTTCCTTCGTTTGTTCACTCGCTTGGTTCTGACTCGGGTAACTGGATTCGAAGATGCTTGCATCGTACTCGCTATGGTATGGAAGATGCTATTATCATCGTCACCACAACTGACAACGACCAGGTTCTGTCTATCAGTCTTACTGTCATGACTTCACAGCAGGGCATGAATGGCCTGGGGATGCGTGCTTCAGAACTTACTGTTGACGAGCGTGTGTCGTTTTTGAGAGTGAGTACATTTATATCTCCATATTCTGAGCAGCGGCGACAGCAAGCGCGTCACACCACGTCGAGTGAACGCTGGAACTTCTATCAGACGAAGACAAGTTGCAAAGTTTATGGCAATCGCATCATCAAGAAACCTTTTCGTTATTTACCAGCTCATTCCTTTTAGCTAACCATATACCTAGGCATTATGGTCAGGGCTCTGGATCTATAGCCTGGCACTCATGTTTACCAAGATTTCGATTCTGATACAATACCTACGCATCTTTCCGGTACGCCGTTTCCAGAAAGCATGCTTTGTCGTGCTCGGAGTCGTGGCAGCTTGCGGTGCTTGGGCCCTTTTTGGCAACATCTTCCTCTGCAGCCCGATCGCCTCGTTTTGGGATACCTCCGTGAAAGATGGCAATTGCATGGATCGCGGGGTGATCTGGTTCACAAATGCTGGCCTGAACATCGCACAAGACATTGTCATCCTCCTACTTCCGATGCCACTCATTCAGATGCTTCAAATATCCAAAAGTCAGAAGAGAGGTCTCGTGTTCATGCTTGCCCTCGGCACAAGGTAAGCTCACACTGATAGAGTCGCTTCGAAATCGAGTTAACAATATTGCAGCGTTTCATTAGTCTCGGTCATCCGTCTGCACTCCCTTGACAAAATTGTGAAGAGCAACGACCTTCCGTTCGATAACCCCGCGCACGCCGCACTGTCAGCTGTGGAGGTCAATGTTGCTATCATCTGCGCATGTCTACCAGCGATGCGGCCGCTTCTTGCTCTGATGATGCCAAAGTACTTCTCAGCAGCATCTCACTACACCAATGTCCGCAAAACACTCGATCTTGATGGACCGTCAATACACCACAAGACTGTATACACACCACCAAACAGCACTCGCAGCAACACTCCCCGAACATACACTCCCAACACAAATACACCCCGAGTCGGCACGCCTCAAACTCCTCGACCCACACTCTCACGTAACTCAAGCGGCCACTTCATCATCCACCACAGCCGCCCAGACACACCCGTTCAGGCACCTACACCTACGCCCACACCCGGCCAAATGATGCAGCTCCACCACTCCAAATCAGGAAGCAACATCTCAATAGACATCGCAGCAGCAGAAGCGCGCTCCAACAAACTCCGTGCAGAAGACCGTCCTCACCCCCTCCGCTCGTCGCCCATCACTGCTTCCCGCCCTCGCCGACCACCACGCAGTCCCACCAGACTGTCTCTGCAATCGATCGGGCCCGGCTTCTTCACCATCAAGCCAAGCAAAAGCTCAGAGAGGATGCGCTCGGAATCGACGCGTCCGGAGATGGCGGTCGCGGGACGGGATAAACATTTACCGTTGACGCCGTTTCCGGTTGGTACGGCGTTTTGAGTGGAATGGGAGGGATAAATTCATGAATCTTGTCGGCTGTTGCCGGGACGTTCGTTACGGAAATATTTTCCTGTGCTGTTTTTTTATATTCTTTTTTTCACGGCCTGAGTACATTATAGATCGTATGAACTCAATCACGACTGGGACTTTTCGATCCATGAATGCTCATATCAAGTGCACAATAAGCGGAAGATTTTCAATCACGCATTTGTTGTCAATGTCATGGAAGCATCCGTCGTTCGTAGTAAAGTATCATGTGTGTTCTTGGTGTATGTACAACTACACAATCCCTCTCACACATTCTCTACCTCCTTCTATTCCCATATAGGAAAATATGTCCATTCCCATCTATCTCGCCATTAGCCCACATCCCATCTCCAAACACAATCACTACCAACATACCTCTTCCCCCCTTCATCAGTCTCCACCTTAATCATAGCAATGCGGCAAGTTGTCGTCCTTGCTAACAGCGCATTTCCGGGGCGCACACGACGCCTGGACTTTCCATGCGCCAAAGGCGTCGCAGATGGCGATACTACTCAGGTCGCTGCTGCAGCCATAGGTGCCGGGTGCGCAGACGGGGCCGGGAGCCGGGGCCGGGGCGGCGAATGCGGCGGTGAGGAAGAGCGTGAGGCTTGTGAGGCTGAGGAGCATGGTTGTGGTTGTGCTGATTGCTGATATTGGATGGAAGAAGAGGCTTTTTGTTTGTGATGAGATGGAATGGCTTGGGTGTTCACGGAGGGACGAGCGAGCAGTGGAGAGGAAGTATTTATGCTTCTCATGTGAAGGTAAGGTGTTATGTGTTCATTTGGGTTGTTTGGGTCGGAATTCGGACTTGTGGAGAGAAAGCATGATTTGCCCCACACCGTACCAGATATGTTCTGGAGGCGACGGCTCCGCACTACACCGCGACTTGCCATTTTTGTTGCGGGTTTGGTCACGGCTGCGATGGATGAGGCGGACGAAGCCTGGAATGCTAGTAAGCGGTCATGTGTGTGGGGTGCTCGTGTTGGGATTGCGGCATGTGTAGTGACTTGATGTACGAGCCTTGACAGAAAGAAACCCGTGAATTTAATGTGGCAGAAGAATAGACCATAACGCACAGGCTCGACGAGTGGCGAGCGGTCTTTAAGGGGCCCGGGACCCTGAATGTATGTGTTCGCACCCCCAATCCTGGTCCATAGGTCAATGACCATTGCACCCACGAGACCCCATCCGACCACATATCACCGCCAACCACCTCCCGCACTCCGATCCATCTCCTCATCATACGCCCCCTCTCTCCGAAACGGCCCTTCATCCCTTCGCCTCGAATACTCTATCCGCGTCTGCGTCCACTTATACGACTTCTCCAACGCCAGATCCGGCACGCACTTCATCTGCATCTCGCCCACATGCCCACCGGCTCCACTTGCAGAAGGAACTCGAATCACAGCCTTCTTCCCCTCATCTCCATCTGCAAACAACGCCCTCTCCTCCTGCCCACCCATGTGCGGCGCACTCCCAAGCTCCACTGCAGAAATAACAAACTCGCCCAGGCGGTGCTCGTCGGACCCTATCCCAACTCGAGGTATGTATGCAGTGATCAAGCCGCGCATGGTGAGGTCGATGTCGGCGCGGTATGTGCCGTGGTAGCCTAGGCGGGTATACCAGTTCACAGATTTCACGAGGAGGATGTGCGCGTCGCGCTGTGCGGCTTCGAGCGTTGGATAGATGCATGATGTGAAGGTGTCGACTTTGGCGTTAGGGGGAAGAAAGAAGATGTGGTGTGTGATGAGGAAGCCGACGTGGGGGGTTAAGTGAGGCATGGAGTGCGGTTAGGGGGACGGTGAGGTGTGAAGTTTCTCTCGGACATGGTGTTTTTCTGTGGGAATTAATACATCGTGAGTGATTGCTGTGGAATCGTGTGTTTGAACTTGGCCGTGGAGTTTCATTGTTGTTGATGTGGGTTGATGGGTTGGGTTGGTTTGCTTCGATTTATTTGTGGTTTATGTTGAAAGAGTCATGGGATAGGTGCAGTGTCTCACTTCATTCATTGTTGTTAAGTGTATTGCCTGTGGGGTAAGCAAGAAGAAGAAGCAGCAGCTGTGGAGAATAGACTTCTGGAAGTGCATCCTACAATTGTGCGCATTGTTACAAGAGGTCTTTGGTGACAACGTTGACCTGCGAGAATCTTAGGGTCATGTTCCTGCTTGCAAAACACTGAAAACAGAGACGAGTTCGCGCGGAAACTTTAGGAGAAAGGAATTGAAATTCGTGCAAAACTCTACCATTCGCATTGTCCAAGCTACCACCGCAAAGACAGAGTTTGATAGTTGAGTTTTATGAGGCGTCCTCGTCGATTTGTGTTTAGTGGCGCCTCAATAGTCGTGGCGCATCTGGCCACGGTAAAGTCCTTCGCGGCCATTTGTATGCAAGCCCTCACTTTCTTTTGCGGCCCATCGTCCGTCAAGGTCAAAGCTCTTGGATGCGCCAGAGCCAGGACATCGGGAGCAGTGACAGCGGCCATGCCGGCGCTGCTGAGGCACCAGCCATATCGTGGACAGTGCAAACCGTGGGCGGGTCCAGAACACAAA
Source organism: Ophiobolus disseminans (assembly GCA_010093685.1). Taxonomy (NCBI): domain Eukaryota; kingdom Fungi; phylum Ascomycota; class Dothideomycetes; order Pleosporales; family Phaeosphaeriaceae; genus Ophiobolus; species Ophiobolus disseminans. The sequence goes on from MU006220.1 coordinate 849,154, forward strand.
AGTGAGGAATCCAAAAAGACGGTATCGAGACATCTGAGAATAAAAACAATGGCTGAGGTCTTGCGCGCTCCCATGCTGATATTTGGCATCCAATCAAAAACATACAGAGTATGTTGTACCCGGGCGCGCAGCGATGATCCTGGCGGGTAATCTGTCGCCCTTGCATGTCCCGCGATCTGGGTACAAACACCTACCTATATAAGCAGATTGATGCCGTGGTTCGTGTGTTGAAACAATAGATCATGATCCTCCCATGGCTCTCCTGTCGATAAACGCGGCCGGTTGACGCACTTTTGCGATGCGGGAGCAACGAGATTCGAAGATGTGAGGCGCGCAAACAAACCAGTTCCTTTTTGCATCCAGAACGGCGAGGATGGTACACGACAGCAGTAAGGCTGAACACACGAAGACCTGTCGTGTTACATGTCAAACTATGGACTCGGCGACGAGCTCCGCGCAGACGATGGCGTATCTAGCTGTAGCATGAGTTGTCGAGCCAGAAGACTCAAAGGTTGAGCTAAACGACTACGCGGCGCCGTGGGCAAAGTTTGCCGGGGGTTGAGGGGGTTGATAGCTCGAACGCCACCTTGAAGGCGGCGTCCTCAATTTTGATGTTTAATTTCCCGGTCCAAGCTTCAAGTCCAATCGCGATCCCAGCGGGCTATTCCGACGCGTGCTAAGGAAGGTGCTCAAGCGAGTTACCAATCGCCAATGCATCGGAGCCGTGCGGGGATCCTGGGCTTTCAACCTGGCATTATCCCAAGGAGAATGCCGAACCTCAAAGTGAGGGTTCACGATGATCATGTTTTGGGGTTGACTCGCATGCCGAAGGCTAATGGCAAGTCATGTCTTGCAGCTAGCAAGCGGACAAGACACGCAGTATCTGAAACCCTCGCGGCCGTTTAGTGCAGTGACTGCCCGGCAAATCGTGGGCTCCAACGCTTTTCTTAGTCAAGCGCCACAAATGGTTCGGCTGCATAGTGAATCTGCTCCAGCTGAGAGGCCCAGCGTTCGGGCTAGCAGGTGGCTCCCACCACGGCTTGGTTTGACATGCTGGGTTGTTGAATCAGCGCCCACACCATCTGTGCTCTGAGGCACAGTAGTCGTTCGGCGGTTGAGTGGAATAGGTAGCGCATGTGAAGAACATGTCGGCGGCTCGACTTTGACCTTTTCATACGCCGTCCGCGTGCTGGATCAAACTGCGGACTGCGGCGGTGTCAAAATGACCTCGCTCATTATCGGCAAGGTACAGTTGATAGCACTTACTGCATCGTCCCAAAATACGACGCGGCACCCCGAGGGGTAGCGGGTCGGAGATTTGTGCTCTCGAGCTGAAGACTGTGAAGACGATTGGTAGGGACGTGTTCGGTGCCGTGAAGGCGCATCTCAATTCCCATGTCGCGCTGTCGCCTGCATCTTCCAGATGCGGCAGTGAATTGCTTTTGCCGTTGCGGCATAAGATGGACAAATTGACAGGTCGCACAGGCTGCCGGATCATCCCTTCATGTGCATGCTTGCTGCGAGTGAATGGCGCGGTTGGTGAAATAGAGTTCGATCCAGGAGCGAGAGTTGGGTAGCTCGTGAAAGGGACTATCGCAAATTTTGGCCTACATCAGTACCTACATCAGTGACGATGTTTGGAAATCAAACGCCCCCTGCGCCAATCAAAACACTGCCGTACGCTGATTGGCGGACGCTGGGTATGCCGGCAGAAGGCATGCAAGGATCATCGCCAACCTTGCACTCAACATCAAATCCGCTTGTGGCTGTCTGAGAGGACGTCACCATGCGTGGATGCATGTATCTCTGCTGCTGCCAAAACATGTTTTCCATGTCTGCTTTGGAACAATGCGTGCCGTCTCCACCACGCTTGCGAGCGTTGGACAAGTCGTTGGGGTGCCGTGTCTGCAGCGTTCTAATTTCCTTAAACACCGGTTGATCAGGAGCAAAAGGGAAGAGATTTGCAATAGCAGAGCAACGCCAGGCCGCTTGCGGGAAAGATGATCGGCGCACATCCTGCCCAGATTGCCGAGCTCAATGCAAGCCAGCGTCGGCGATACGAGCGGGTCTCTGCTCCACCGCATGCACGCGGCAGACGTGCAGCTGGCGTCTGTGTAGGCTGCCCTCAATTCTGTGCTGGCATTTGCATGGCACAGTCCATCAAACGCACGTCTAATAATGTCGAGTCCTGGTGCGGGGCGCGGCTGCCAATTCGGCGACCTCGAGGATCCCATGTGTAACCCGATGCGTGACGTCCACGCTGCATGGCCCGTTCGAGCAGGCGCGACTTGATGCTCTTTACCATGGCGTGTACATATATCTAGCCTGCTCATTTCCTCTCCTAGTCCACCGATGTGACTTTCGCCTGGACTACCTTTCTGTCCCCGTGACTTTTCCGCTGTGGCAGCAGCTACCACACTCACCTACCCAACTAGCCTCGCCGCCACCTGTCGATAGTCGAGCTCGCGTGGCTGCATCTGTTCAACTTCATCTTCACTTCTTGTCGTCCGTGCCCGTCACTTCGTTAGCGCCACTTGCAAACGGCTGCTCCTTCTTCACTTCGACGCTGTCACAGCTTTTCTTCCATCACTACCTCGCCTTGTTTACAACGCACCTCCCTCCTCCATACCACTCCATCCTCGCTCACGACTGCCAAAATGGTGTACCCGTTGACGTATCGTCGCCCCGAGCGTGTTCCTCGTCCTTCCTCCTCATCCTCCATCTCTGGCGAGACCAAGCAACGCTCAATCCATGACTCTATCCGTTCGGGCAGCAGCGGCACGTCCCATGGTATTCCAGAAGCGCTCTCTTTCGACCGCATCATCGCTGGCGGCGTGTGCCCTGTAAGCCAGTTACCGCTCGACCGTCTTGAAAGAGTGCCAGTTGCTGACCGCCCCACCAGCCATGCACTCTGCGCGACTTCATGAACTTTCTCAAGTACATTGAGCTGTCCGCCGAGAACCTGCAATTCTTCCTCTGGTTCCGCGACTACAGCAAGCGCTTCAATGAGCTGCCCGAGAGCGAGAAGGCTCTGTCACCTATCTGGATCGACGACAAGACCAACGGCGAGGCTAGGACTGGTCCCAAGGCCATGACCCGTGACGCCGCAGGCATCCTCAAGGGCACTGACTTTGCGAGCGAAGGAACCATCTCCGAGTCTGAGAAAGCCGCTAGCAATCCGTTCTTCACCCCGCCCCGAACGCCTAACAGCGTGGAGCGCGGAGGACAGTCTTTCGACACCTACGAGGACAGCTCTATGGGCGGCCGAGTTGACCACACCAAGCGCGCTGATGGAGCCTTTGATAGCGTCGGCCTGAAGTGGAAGCCTCGTAAGTTCTACCTCGAACCTTGTCTCACAGGAAGCACACACTAACACTCGGCAGTGACCATTCAGCCTTACCGCGAGGAGATCAACCGCATCATCTCCATCTACATTGCTGATGGCGGCTCGCGACAGCTGAATTTGTCGTCCAAGGAACGCACCGCCCTTCTTCATGCGCTCCAGAACACAACCAACCCTTCTGCCTTCAAGGACGTCATGTCGACTGTCGAGTGGTCGCTTCGTTGCCAGGCCCACCCCAACTTCATTCGCTGGACCATTTGCAACGGCAACCGCCCTCGTGTTGTCTTCGCTCGCGGTCTGGGCATTGGTGGTATCGTCGCAGGTCTCATCACTGCCGTCGTCCTCACCCTCAGCAATGCCGGTCGCGCTTGGCGAGTCATGGCCCTCATCGGCTTCTTTATCGGTATCTCGACCTTGATCGCCGCCTGGAAGGGCATGTGCGTTGTCCTCCACGGCATGCACCACCGTCACCTGCGCCCTTGGGAACTCTTCACGTCCGACGACGAGCCACAGGGCTTCGACCCCAAGACCGACTCCGTGGACACTATTAGCTCGCACTCTTCAAGCAACTCGTGGGAGGACGAGCCATGGGTGGCCAAGTACGAGCATCGCAATGTCGTGCGCAAGATCTTCGATCGCGAGGTGTGGATTCAGGAGCCTGCTCTTCGCCAGATCCAGGACACCATCTTCATCCAAGCGATCCTCGGCGCGCTCATCATATCCGCTGTCGCAGTGGGTATCTTCTGCGCCATTCCAAAGGGCAACTACTTTTAGTACGTACGTATTGCACACTCCCAGCCACTCCCGCGTTGGCGGCGTGAATCTGCCAAGGTGTCATGCGCTCTCTCGTTTCATTTGTCAAATCTTCTTCGATACCCTCGGTACATGTTTGTATCTTTGCCACGACAGCCGAAGCAGTGGTAATATTTTGCGAAGGGAAAGGTGTTATGTGGCGTATTGGAAAGGGGTCCCCCTCCATAGTTATGGGGAATATGGCATTCGGAATTTGGAAATGTACGCAAAGTACTGCGATATGAGAGGACAGAAGTCCTTAATACAATTGAGGTTGAATTCAAAGTACCGACTGTGGCACGTTTCATATGACTCTCGGGCAAACACGCCGGCTGCTGACTCAAGCAATGTATGCTCGCCTTGTCCATAAATCCGACTTGCGATGCGCCTTGCCGCCCTGCTTACCCCACCCATGATGACCAAAGCAGAGGGTAGTGTACTGCGCAGAGTGAGGTATACTGACCGGCTATGCGGCTTTGTCAGGTGAGGCGCGATTGCGTGGCTGTGCATACGTGCACGGACGGACCTCTGTGATGGTTTACCGCTCTTCCGGAGAGTGCCGGGTGATGAAGTCGATTAAATTGTGAAGAGAATAGGTCACAGAAGCATCACTTGTATGGGCGCATAGCTCTGGGTACAACGACTGAGGTCTGAGACGTTGGGATTGTAAGCGCTGTTGAGTCGTGCGGCGTAACACGAAAGACGTGGTTGGTTCTAAGTGTTGTGCAGAGAAGTCTTTCTATGGCATGGATAGTAGAGGTGCTAGCCTATTGATATGTGTGAGCATGAAGGTCAGATCACACCATGGACGACGACCAAGACTCCCACAGTCAGCATTGTGAGGCTCAAATGATGTGCGAACTGGCGGTCTGCACTAGAGGGCGGGCAAGCCAGGGTCCCAGAAGCGTTACCGAATGCGGTAGGGCGTGGAGCGAGAAGTGCATGGGAAGGCGCGAGCGGCAACCGTCAAGGCTGTCTGGCGTCACCACGCTGCACTCGCACACTCCATTATGTCCGTGATACCCGCCCCGCTATGTAGAGGCACGTTCCCTGCCCTGCTCTCCTACTCCTTAAGACACAGCAAACCGCCATAGACAATCGCTCACGACCAATGCGCCCGATACAATTGGCCGCTGTCTCACCTGCTCGCCTGACCTGTCACATTTCACACGCACATGTCTTCGGCCAACTACGAGAGCCGCTACACTCAACACCCGCGGAATGATTCGTACTACGCGCGATACCGCGATACAGACATGAGGGACACGAATCCGTATTCATACCCTTCATCCTACCGCTCCTCCTACGAGCCCCGCGCTCCCCCACTTCCACGTCGATCTGCCGCACCCCCGCAGCCGCAGTACCGCTCCCATACCCGCAAGCCAACATGGCCGCCCGCGCCGAGCGCAGAAGATGAGCGTCTGGCCCTGAGGAAGGAAGTTCGGCCATCAACAAGTCCATACGCTGGAGAGGGCGAGCCGCCAGTCAACACGCGGGGCACCGTCGACCAGGAAGCATTGCTGGAGGACATTGAGCAACCCGACGACCTTCGATACGTGCTCGTCTCAGACCCCAGCACCGATGGCTCTACACGTAGACCCAGTAGGGTCAGAGACGGCCGGCGGAAGAGCTTCGCCGAGCGGGGCAACATGGCACACATCAAGACCGACGTCGAGGACCCGCCCATATTTACTGAGCGCGTGTCGACGCCATACGCATATACGAAGCTTCAGAGGGAGTCAACAGCCCCGGGCCGCGCAGAGTTCCTGTCGCCAGAGCCACTCACGCCCCCCAGATCCGGCCCCCGCCGAGACACGTGGGACACGCCGCGAGACCAGCACGTGCAACCGCCGCGACCGAGCCCTGCCTACAACCGTCACGACCCCGTTTCTCGTCCATCGCCGGCCACGAAGAATGACATGTTCGATGACTCAGACATCGAGCCCGAGGACACGACACACCTTCGCACCGCCGAGAGGAAGCCGGCAAGATACAGCTTCGTGAAGAGCGATCTGCAGAAGGAGGATCTACGCACGAATCTCTACAATAGCGAGCCGAAGCCGAAGACTGCATCACGTCGACGGGATTCTGGACAACGCGCTCCCCCGACCTTCCGCAGACACGAGTCGTCCAGCTCAGCCAAGGACAGCCCATACGCTGAATCGCCGCGCTCCTCGACGTCCTCTCTCAACAGCGGCACTCGCAAGTCAAAACCCGCTCCAGTCGAGACAGGCTACTACAGCAGCTCTCGCACGCCCTCAAGACCCAGCTCGCCCCTGCAGAGAGCACCCTCGCCAAAGCTTCCGTCTCGACTCCGCGAATCTCCCGAGAGTTCTCGACCGTCATCGAGAGGGCACACCAGGCCAGCTTCGCCCTTGGCTTTCTCCACAACCGTGCGCCCTCCTTCTCCTAGTCGCGTCCCAGTGACCGATGCCGACTGGCACTCGACATACCCGCCTGTCACTACCCGTGACAGGTCAAGGCCGCCGTCCCGAGTCGGCAGGCATGAGACCATGCCCGTTCCATATCCTCGTATCGGTGTACAGAGCCCCTCGCCAGCAAGACCTCCTATGACTGGTGGTAGTCTACCATACCCTGTCGATGATCGGCCCCTGGACGTCTTCATGCCCTCGGAAGCGCAATACCAGTTCGACCACTCCTCAATAACGTCACCACGCCAATCCTACCCAGACTCGCCGCGAGTTGCATCGTCACCAATGCCCGGCTCGCCACGCCTGAGAGACGAAACGTACCGAGCAAAAGATAGCCTTGCAATGCCGGACGAGCCATCTCGCACACGGAGGACAAGATCGGCTAGTGTTCGTTCACAAGCCAGTGTGGACGGTCGACGTGAGGAGCTCGCCAGACCTACCAAACTCGATTTAGACAAGCCCCTTCCATCATGTCCGAGACCCATGCCAACCACAAAGTACGATGACTGGTACAATCTACGGGGATACCGCAACTTCGACATCTGCCCGAGTTGCTTCGACGGCGTTTTCGCCAACACTCCGTTCGATGTGAACTTCTCGCAAAAGCGCTTGGGAGAGCGGCCATCCGAGCGGTTCTGCGATTTCAGCAGTCCGTGGATTCGCCTGGCCTGGCTCCTCACTATCAAGCAGCGACGCCCATCACTCGAGTTAATCTACAAACTAGCTGACGTTATGGATACCGAGAGACCTTGTCCTGGAGATCGAGAGCTTAGCAGTGACTGGGTGACGTGGTACGGCGTACCGGACCAGCGAGACGGCGTTCACGTGGCCAACTTTGCAATCTGTTCGTGTGATAAAAAGATGATTGAGGCTTTGCTACCGACAATGCGAAATTGTTTCACGAGGCTACCCAGCACATACTCAGCTGGCCTCCTCGAGAAGTACATGTGCAGCCTTCGCACCAGCTCCCGCCGCTTTCCAAAGTACCTCGATCTCCTCGTCGAACTCGAGACCGAAGCCCAGGATTTGAGCCAGCGCCCCGACATTAATCGCTTCGTGCAGCTAGCGCGTGACAACGCCTTCAAAGGGGAGTGCGGCAAAGACAAAGCTTACTTCCGCAAACCGTGGCACTTCATTCCCATACTCCCCGAATTCACCGTCTGCGAAGAATGCTACGACGAGATTGTCTGGCCCGCCCTGCAGTCTAAGTCGTCGCCCTCCAATATCCCGCGCTTGTTCAACAAAGCCATCCAACTCGTCCCCGGCGAAGATTCAGACGTTGGATCGAGCTGTTGCCTGTACAGCCCGCGCATGCGTAAGACCTTTGAGACGGCTGTTAGGGAGGATGATTTCACCTATCTGAAGCGCAAGGTGCTGGAGAGGAAGAAGGCGGAAACTAAGCGTGCGAGGGAGCGAAAGCATCTTGTGGGTTGGATGAGCGGGCTTGAGAGAGGGGGTGGACAGTGGGAGAGGGCGAAGGGGGAGTTGAAGGGCTTGGATCGCGAGTGGGCTGGTTGGGAGTAGAGTTCTTTGCGGAGGAGGATTGTGGGGATGTATAAGTATTCACTGTAGGGCTCGTAGAAGAAAAAGCTTTATTATTTCCATAGTTGATGTGAGGTTGGACAGTCTCTCAGATGTGCAATGGATGTCGGAAGGTCAATCCTATCCTTGCTCTCATATATTTTCATTTTCTCTTCCACGTCCAATTACGCATCTCCACCTCAACCGAACAACTCCGCCAATTTCTCCTTCATTTCTCCCAGCCGCTGCTCCGCATCTACACCGCCCTTCTGTCTCTTCTTCTCCTCTGCTAGCGCCTGCTCCAGTAACTCAATCTCATATTCGCGCTCACTGAGGCGGTTCTTCAAGTCTGTTATCCCAGACACCAGCGCCTTGACGCGTGCCTCCAGCGTCTCCACACGTTCTTCGAGCTCCTCCTTTTCACCGGTAAGCCATTGTACATCTGTGTCGTGTTCGTCGTCGTTGATGTAGAATTCCCTGAGGAGCACGTCGAGATCAGTGCCGAGGCGGGCGATGGCGGTTTAGAGGGGGTTGATGGATGGCTTTCTGGGGGTCTGCCTGGTGTCAGTGGGGGGATACTCAGGTACAATGGAAACGCGCGTACTTTGTTGATAGCGCCGCGAGCAAGTCTCGAGGTCGCGGTCGCTGCGCTTTCGGTTGGTTTCTGAGTGGGCCACGTCCGCCCACCAAGTCCACCATCTCAGCAATCTTCTTCTTCGTCTCTTCTAGCCGTTTCTCTGCACTATTGTTGCTCTTTCTTGTCGTCTTCTTTTCCGCCAAGCTCTGCTCTAGAATCTCAATCTTAAGCTTATATTTCCCCTCTCGTTCCTCCAGCTCGCGGTTCTCCACTCCAAATCCACCAACCTTGTCCTCAAGCGCACTCTTCTCCGCCTTTAGCCTTGCGATGCGATCGTCCTGCCATTTGCGCTGCATGACTAGGTCGTCTTTCTCCGCTAAGGTCTGTCCTCTCTGTCTTGCGGTCGGTACACTGGTCCTTGTGGAAGGTGTCTCTGTCTGCGACTTGGGCGCGGAGGGTGTCGAGTTCGAACCCGAGGCGGACGAGGGTCTCTTTGATGAGGGGTTTGCGCTCCTTGGTTGAGGCCTAAATGGGGATCTTGGGTTAGATTTGGGGTGTTGGGTGCATAGAGAGTTGAGGCGTACTTTGGCGATACCGTCGTGAACGGCCAGTGAGGTGATAGCATGCTTTCGAGCTTTTGCTCCAGTGCGCGGTATCGTAGAGGTGGGCGGAGGGTGTTCTGGGGGACGTGTAACGTGGGCGAGACGGAAAGTATTGGCGGTTGGTGAGTGGAGACGAGGAGTGAGTGACAGGTATCAGCGAAACCACTGATGACTAACAGAAGATTGTATGTTTTGCTGGGTAGAATGGAGCAGACATGTGAAAGCATGTCCGTACGTAAGTATCTTGTGTCACTTTGGATGCGCTTCATGCGCTCAAGCACCTGATTGTACTTATCTCTAACGTTTCCTCTCATTTGGTAGAAATAAACCCCAGGTCCTTTGTCGATACTCCAAGCATCAATCAGCCGACCGGAACGAGCCTTCACTCCTGATCTTTCCAGACATATAGGTCAGCTAGCCTCCATTTCCCTCCACCAAATCTCTACTCCAAGATCTCAGCCATCCGCTTCTTCATCCTCTCTAACTGCCTCTTCACATCCTTGCTTTCCCTCTCCCTCGCCCTTTCCCTAGCAAGCATGCGCTCCAGCACACTTATCCTGTGTCCCTGCCTCTCGACCTTTTTCTCCGACTCGTTCTTCTCAAACGCCAGTATCTCAGCATCGTGGGCCAGCTGGTCCATGTCCGTTTGCTTCGCAGACAACTGGAGCTTGTGCTCAGCGACGACGGTGCTGCGCTGGGTTTCTAGCTCGGCGGCGAGGCTGGTGAGGGTGTGGCTTATGAGGGATGTTGCAGCTGAGATCTGGAGGACTCTTGGGGTGGACTTTGAGCGGGTGCCCATGGAAGTGGCAGGTGAATCTGCTGCGAGTTTTCGGGAGAGTTGATGGTTTGACTTTGGCCATTGGTTGTGATGGTGGTGTAGGCTGTTGGGCTCTAGGTATTCGTTTTTGACTAACAGATACTTAGGTATGTTGGAGATAGTGAGGTTTGCGTAAGACGTAGGGTATGATGTTGAGTGAGTGAGTGAGATATAGCTGTGTCTAAGAGGACGACGGGTGAGTGGCGGTGATGGTTGGGAGAAGGTGAGAGGGTGACATCGCGAGACAGATGGTGAGTGAGAACACTTGTCGAGAGATGATGATGTAACATGAATGCATTGACATAAAAGAGTTGATAGTGTGTTCAATCTGCCCTGGACAGTATTATGATGTTCAAACACCGTGTTTGGACCACCCGCCACATTTTGTGGCGATATGAATGCACGCAACAACATCTCCCTTCACATACGACCATAGGATCTTGAAACTAGCGCTTCCCGTTCGCTCAGCGGTACTCAAGCAGGATACCGGCGGATTAGTAGTCAGGTGGGTGACCACTGGCGAATACCCGCTGTTGTATGATTTTGTCGAATTTTGCTGAATTTTTGCTTGTGTTACGTAACTACCTAGCTTGTGGTGTTTAGCAACAAGGGCCGTTCTTTTTGCACGGCGCACTGGGGACATTACAACTGATAGGATTGCATGCTTACGGAGACAATCAAACAAGACAAGGTAGAAGTTTTTGGGTGGTGGAGGCTTGAATAGCAACTATATTGTTGGCGGTGTCCCTGCACTCAAAAATGCAAAAAACCTCCAATCCATCCAGAATCCATCCAGCACCACCCCAACGCTTACGCCTCTCTCGAAACTGCAACTCCAGACCCTTGAGTTTATCCTCGAGCTCGCATACCACGTCTTGCGTCGAAGCCGCGCTGAGCTGCAACTCTAGATACGCGTTGTCCTCTTTACCGGACTGGCCGAGCGCGCTTTGCAACTGTGTATTCTTGGCTTCGACATCGGCTACCTCTGCAATTTTGTTGCGCAGGGCTGCGGCGTGGGTGGTTTCGAGGTTGAGCACTTGCTGTTCTAGGGCACTGATGCTATTGAGATGGAGTAGTGCATCGGCTTTGGCTTTTCTCTGAGGGAAGCTGATTAGACTGTGGTCTGTGTAGTGTGGGGAAGGTGGGTAGCTTACTAGGCCGTTGGCGATAGAAGTTGCTCTCGTTGACTGTACGCCATGGCGAGTTGAGAACGATAAGCTTGCGGGCTGTTGGGGCTGGCGATGTGTGGGTGGGGGTGTTGGGGCTATCGTTTAGAATCTTTGAATAGAGTTGAAGAGGGCGTAAGATGTCGTATTAAATAGGGTCGAAGTTGGAGTTAGTCTGGTATTAGTGGTATAAGTAAGTCCAAGTGAGAGACTGAACAACAAATAATGACGTCGGGTTGTAGCGACGCAAAGTAGAGGCACGTAAAGAAAAGACATGGCAGAATGTCAGGATTCCTTGGTGACTTGCAAATTGGGGCCTTTGTGGCGGCCGTATGAGCAAGTGTGTTCTTTGTGACCTACTTGTCGAGACAGAAATAGGGAAGACCATTTCATATTTGTTCAGCGAACCCGCCGTGTAGAGATGTACAGGCCCAAATCCGTATCTTCAGAAGTCTAACGCTTCATGTGCTCCCATCGTTCAGGAACCTCTGAATGAAGAGTCGTTCCAGCTCTTCCATGGTGGATTTGAGTGTAAAACTGTCACGTATGATTGTTGCAGTCAACTCACGGTCCGAACTGTGTTCTCCTTGGCTCCTGCGACGACCAGTATCATCCATGTGCTGAGCAAACTGCCTCGTTACGATATTCCGTTTGTGGATGTAGTTGATGTGGTTCAGACGGGTAACACAGCAGTTACAACTCACTGGTGTGCCCGTACTGGTGAGCCGGGGCCCCTCCGTTCTGCAACATGCCACGCTGCTGGTGGTACAGCGACGAGGGTATCCGATCTTCATTGCGATATTGTAGTTAAGCCGATTGCGTTGCCCACGGACAATGAATCATGTAGAGTCGTTCGTCTGCGAGGTACTCAGGTCGGCCGCGATCCCGTGGACGTTGGGCATCGACTTTGGGCCCAGGGTAGAAAAATTGTAGTGTACCTTGGCTTTTCGAAAGAGAGCGATGGATGCAGGAATTCAGTGGCGAGTCTCCTCCCGTGTTGCAGCTTTCCTCCCGAAGTACAACCACCAACGAAGAGTCCAAGGAATCCTGGCGCGGCTCCTGTCATTTGCCGAGTTGTGGCGTTCCACATCCTCAGAAAGGCGCCTCGCGCAACGTGCTACTAAAACCTTACTAGTGTTCCCATCACTCGGTGAAAACTTCCGAATCGACCAGTCTCGTTACGAAGGTTTGTTCGGGGGGAATATCCGGGGGAGCACCAGATGGATATTCTGTATGACCGTTTGGAAGAACTTTGCTATGCAGCCCAAACTATACGGCATTGAAAGCAGGGTTGCACCAATTGGACGAGGTGCCGTTTGCAAGTGGTGTTTCCAGGCTCTTGACCAATGCGTGGCTTTGTCTTTAATTCCGTGCGTCAAGACGTCGTATTCACGGATCGACGTTGACTATAGGGCAATCGCAGACGTGAAATCTTAGGGAAGAGTTGCGAGTCGGAAATAGCGACGTATTTACCACGCGATATAGCTGACAATGACGTTATCCATTGGACTAGCGATTGGTCCGGATGCGCCGCGTGGTTGGTTGCCTACTATGATTGCCTCCGACTGTCTATGTGGTCCTAAGCCGGCAGCTTTTGGCGGCGTTATGCCGGGATCTTGGGTTGCAGATGACAGGACGTTTGCGTTTTCTTGTCGCGACGTGCGATTAATCTTGCCAATGCGGTTATCGGTTATCGTTCTAGCTCTTAGGGGCAGCGCGCCTGCAATAGGGTGGGACCCATTCCGCGTTCTGTAGCCTATCAGAATGTGTTGCTCACACGCGCTCCTACCAATTTGCCGGAAACCAGCCAAAACATTCCAGTTATGACAGCCAAAACTGAACCTAGATTCTCTTGGGTTGAAATACATGCTTGCTATTCACCTTCAAACACAAAAAGCCAGGTATAAAACTCTCTAATGCAACACTGTCAGGGGCACCATGACCCTGGATTGTGCCGGCTAACGTGGGCGCAGTTTTCCTGCTCAGCTGGTGGCGATCCTTTGGTCTGGGCTGAACGAGACGAGGCTTAGAAGGATTTTTACGAATGCCTCGTCTCGCATCATGAACACTGAGTCGCTGGGATATAGAGAGCTCAGTAGTTTCAATGGCCTGACGGTATCAGCCAGACCTATTTTGTCTCTACTGGGGTATTCTGATCGATTCTGATTAGTAACTCTAAACGGACCCTTGACCATAGGAGGGCCCAAAGATATAGATGTCACCATCAGCTATTTCAGAAACATGATTTGGTTGGCAGTAAATCTAATGGCTGGAAGAAGCACTGTGCATCATCTCAGTCCAATGACAAGTGTTGAAGTAGCGGTACTGAAGGATATAAGCCGTGGCAGTTGGCAGAGCTTATCTGCATACTTCTAGAGCTTGACGTTCGTCAGAACAATACCCACTGCAAGCCGCCACAAATGCGTAGCTCGTCCTTGGCCACCAAGGTGGCACACAAGATTGTATATGGCATCGCTCCCAGGACGTCGTGTTCCTGGAATGATAGTTGCAAACCATCTGATTGGCCCGGTAACGGTTCCCAGAGAACCTAACAGGCCACTGCGTGCTGCGTAGAACAGTGTGAACAGTGTGAACAGAATGATCTCGTCTATACTTGAGGCGAAGCCTAGACAGAGACGTTCCAGCCTCTGGTCCCTGGATCCTGCAGTTCATATCTTCCTCGATCAGACCCACTAGTTCTGAGCCGCATGCAGTTACAGCCTGACGTGGGCCGAACGTCAAGCAGACACGGCACGCCGCTTCTCGCCCCACCAATGGACTACCTGTCGACTTTACCCACGTTGGAAATACAGATGACCTTGGGGAATCAGCCCAGTCTTCTCGAAGAGCAATTCGCGCACTCAGGCCCGTCTTCGCATGCGGCCTGCTCCATGGACATGACGTCCACGCCTCAAACTCGGCGCACAGTCGCCATTCCGCGAATGGCGAGATCAGACCAAAGACCACACGCTGCGCAAGTAAGACGGCGAGTCTCTCGGGCGTGTACTGCTGTAAGTAAGCGCAATGAGATAGTTTTGACGAGGCTGTTGTCGGCTCAATACGATGCTCGTGCATCAACTCAGCTTACCAAACACGCAATGCAGCACAACCACAGCTCCCTCTTCTCCAGGTATATGGCCACTGATAGCATGTCTGCGCTTCTAGTGTCGTTCCCACAAGATCAAATGCACAGGCGATAAACCACTATGTGCGCACTGCGCCGAAACAGAGCGCGAATGTGTGTATATTATGCCACGAAAAGACCGTCTCAAAGTGTGAGTACGAACGAGCATGCCTTGCGCACAGCACCTCGTGGCTTACCATGTGAAGCGTCACCGAGCAATGTCGCGAGATGGCAGGGCTTCTGGGAGCTCTCAGGAACTTTGCAAGTGCAGAGGACAAGGTCCGTATCGCAAACATCGTGGATGAGGTGAGCAACACACCCTTTGATAGAAGATAGGCACTGTCTTCTTGAAGCTGACACTTTGCAGGTCACAAAGGAAATATCAGACATCCCACCACCGACGGCATCGACGGACCCAGACGGGGACAGCTACCTTTCGCCGGAGAGCAGATGGTCCGGCAGCCTAGATCAAGACCAGAAGCTTGGTGTAGAGACCTTGGACGTCCTGGACGAGAACCTACACGGCGAGCAACTACGCGCGACTGGCTTTGTTGGGAGGAGCTCGGAGGTCCATTGGTTACGTGTTGCGTTGTCACAGACAGAAGAATCCGAAGTTGGTAGCGAAGGGATACTACCTCAACGAACAGGCTCTTATGTGTCTGACAACGATCAAATCCACACCTACAGCTACTGGACCGACGGTCAGCTACCCGACCTTGGATTTCCCCCTGAAACGAGAGGCCTCCCACAACCCGAAGTGGCTGAACGGCTTGTACATTGCTACATGTCGAAGATCCATGATTCATTCCCGATATTTCCGTGCAAGATATTCGAAGACAAATTCCTGAGATACCTTGCAGCAGAGAGACAGCAAACGTCGCTCCCATCGAGCAAGAGATGGGAGGCTATCCTTTACTTGGTGTTTGCCATTGCCGCAAGGATGTCACATCTCACCAAGGCTAGTTGGCGAGGGGCAGAATACGACCATCTTGTGTATCAAGCAAGAGCAAAACACTTGGGTCTGAGCGAAGTGAGCGTCTTCAATCCTCCCGATCTGCAACAGATTCAAGGCCTGGGGCTCCTGGCTTTCTATTGGATGTCCGTGGGCCAGGTAAGCCGGGCCTGGACGAGTATCGGTCTTGCAGTTCGTTTCGCCTATTCTCTCGGCCTCCACGTCCAGAACGAAGATCCTTCAGCAACGGCAGTCGCCAAGGAGAACCTGGCACGTACTTGGTGGAGTCTGCACTGGCTCGAAAGCACACTTAGCACCATGACTGGTCGTCCGAGTACCATCGTCGACTCCCGCTGTAGTGTTTCATTTCCGTTGACGTGTCCTGAAGGGCAGGCATCAGAGGGCATGGCTCATGCAAGCTGTGCAGATCAAAGAACCGACAGTCCAGTTTCTATCTCTTCCAACATGGCTTTCGGTTCTCGTCGAAACTCGGCAGGTTTCGTGCGCCGCGAATCCAACCCCGGATCATATTTCAGAACTGTCGCCGAGCTTTCCGTCATCACACAGAGCATTCTTTCTGAGCTATACTCTGCGGGCACCATATCCCAGACTTTCGAGGACATACAAAGGAGCATATCCCAGATAGGGCGGCGCCTAGAGCAGTGGCTGAAGACACTACCCATAGGTTTCAATCTTCAGCAAATACCCAGGGGAGTGAGCGAGCCGTGGGTCCAGGAGCGTATCCTGCTCAGTTTCCGTTTCTGCAGCGCGAGAATACTGCTCACACGGCCATGCCTCGTTGGCCGCGGGCAACAGGGAAGATATTTGAGTGAGGGCAGCTTCATGGTTCGCTCCGCCGATGCGTGCGTGGAAGCTGCGAAGACCATGGTGGGGTTTCTACCTGATGAGCCTCAGTCCGATCTGATACGCACCTACGGACCGTGGTGGAACATCGTCCATCACATAACGCAAGCCATCTCTGTCTTGTTGTTGACTTTGTCGTGTCCCTCGATCTCATCGCACGACAACCTGACATCTTTGCAGTGCACCAAGAAGGCGATTCGCTGGTTGCACAACGTGCAAGACCCTTTAGCTGGACTTGCCTCTCAAAGGGCGCTAGATGCGCTGGAGGTCATAGGCAGGCGCTACAATTTCGATTGTTCCGATCTTTGGAGCCTAGGGGCTGAAAACTTGATGCACAGACAGAACTCTGTGCCCGATGTTTTCATGCCTGCGCATCCGTCACACGTGATGGCGACCATGCAGGCTGCAGAGCACGCAGGAACCTTCATGACAAGCTTTGCAGCGTTCGATCCGGGGATGACCGGTACTGCATTCTCGCCGCATGATGGGTCTCATCCGTTTGAAAACTCTTTCTATATGGCTGGTTCGTGATGCGGTTGGTCACCGCAGTGGTCGTATTCGAGTTCGCGGTTTTGGTGGTCGTTGGGATGATTCACTTTTTCTTTTAGGATTGAGTATTTGAGAGCAGCATTTTTAGGCGTGTTTTGGCGTTTGGGGGGTGGGGAATGGCACATATGAGGTCGGGTTGTTGGTGAGGATGAGTAATAACGACGTCACGCTCAATTCGTCGAGCATTCGGGAAAGACTGCGAAATTTGATGATACAAATGAACGGCAGTTAGCTGCATATATACCTTTCCAAATTTTCCACGTGCAAGTGTTTAAGCGAAGCATTGCTATGCTTGTACTCGTTGTGCCTTTTAAGAGGTTCGGAGCGCAGGCCGAGTGATGTCCAAGGTTGCCCAGGTGTGCCCCGGGGCGTAGAGGCAATTCGAGCCGAATTTAGGAGCCATCCACCGATGGCTGCATTCGAACCTCGAAACGAGAAAGAAGCAAGGACGCTGATGTCCGACGTAGCTTGGTCCTCGTGCAGCCTTTCTCGCGTGTCGCATGCATGCTGCAGGTGGGTTTATGGCCACGCCCCGTCTAGTTTGTGTACCTTGAACGTTATTTGCGATCTGATCTGTCATCTTTGTCTTCTTTCTGTTCCTCACACGATCTCATGGTGTACGAGAGCTATGGGATGATTTGCTCGGTGAGCGATGAGGGTATTGAGGTTTGAGACGAAGCTCGGGTCTACTAGAACTATACTGCTGCTGGGTCTATATTAGTCTGTTCTGATCTCTGATCTCACGATGTGAGCATGCTCGAACTATCGTGACTGCATGGGTGACGTAAGGCTGAATGCACGTGACGCGACAAGGTCCCTTGGCAACTGCGTAATGTCGCCAGTCGACACCTCGACCGATCACGACTCACGACTCCGCGCAAACCATCATCTCAAACGCACACACTACTGCACCGGCCGAAGAATAATTTTCCGAGATCGCATCACCAGATTGCATATTTGCCACTACTACACCATGCCGAACCTCATCGACGCAGATGCTGGCACCGAGCGCTTCGGGGGCTATGAAGCCGAGCTGAAGCTGGTGCAGGCCGACCTCAACCAGCAGCTGGAACAGATCAAAGAGACGACTGGCGAACCCCGAAAAGCGGCCATCAGCAAAGCCGAGAGCGCGCTGGAGGAGGCGGAAGAGCTGGTAGGTAGGAGCCTCGATGCGCCATGTCAGGCACCACATATGGTGGGCTGCCAACATGTGTCACGACGTGCTGCATTCGCGAGTAGGAGCTGATGTAATGGTGATATAGATTGCCCAAATGCGCCTTGAGAAGTCGAACATACCCGCCAGCCTCAAGTCCAAGTTCAACGTGCGCTTCCGCAACTACGAAGCAGACCTCGACGAGACCAAGCGCAAGCTGGAGGGCCATACCAACGATCGCAGCAAGCTGTTTGGCGCCCGCTATACTGACAACCCAGACTCGGATGTCCAGCTCGAGCAGCGCCAGCAACTGCTGTCCGGCACCGACCGCCTGAACCGATCGTCCAACCGACTTCGCGAGTCGCAAAGAATCGCCCTAGAGACGGAGCAAATAGGCGCAGGCACGCTGGGCGACCTGCACCGACAACGCGAGCAGATTACCAACACGAGGGAGCGTCTGCTAGAGAGCGAAAGCTACACAGATCGGAGTATCAAGACGTTGAGGGGAATGGCTCGACGGTATGCACCCATACCCTCCCGAGAAAGCCAGCTTCTGTTGATACGGAAACATAGCTGGATGCCTTTGTGATGTCCTCAACACGGGTGCTAACACGTTGCGCAGCATGGCTACAAACCGCATCATTACCATCGCCATCATCACCGTCCTTGTTCTTCTTATTATCGCCGTCATTTACAGCAAGTTCAGATGAGTGTACAGTATAGCGAGCGACTGATTCTGGCGCATGGAGCATATGTACAACGTATTTTTTGGAACACAGTTTAATCCGCAGTTTCGAGCGCAAATGGTCTAATTTGAACGAACAGTGGTTCAAAAGATGTGGTACATGAAGTCAAACACTGACACAGCAGGTAGACAGGTTGTTGGCAATCGTACATGAGTGCAGCCCTGTTCGGCATAATGTTCCGCAAACGCCTCTTCAAGCCCGCGGAGCTTCACGGACATTCATGCCGAGGCCGCCTCATTTTTCTAGCAACTACCTCATCGCGATCATAGCACAAATCTACTGTCTTCGATACGACTCGTCGAGCTGCATGATTGGAGTCGGCCCTTTGGCCGCTCCTCGGACCTGCAATCGATGGCAGAACTGAAAACTGCCTTAAAGGGAAGGTTGGAGGATCCGAAGTGTTCAACTGAAGCGTGCGACACGCGCTTGTGGAGCTGAGCTCTTGACTCTCGCGTAGACTACTTGTATCCACAGAGTCTGCAAGCTCTTCATGCCGCGATCCGAGAACCGTGCGATAACAAGTCACATCAACCACTTTTGCCCCAATTCTCACATCGATAAGCACAGTACGCCATGCCCTGGATCAGCTCACTTGAGCATCGGTTCGAAAGGTCTTCGACTTCACCTAGCTTCTAGCAGGTAGACCACCTAAGTGTCATGGCTGGAGGTGTCGTCAGGGAAGCGTGGTCGCAAGCAGTATACCCAAGCTCTGAGGGTCGTGGTGGGTGCGTGTTCGTGGGCGTTGGTCGAGTGCGTCCAAGAGAGCGCAGTTAGACTTCTTCAGGTTGCTCAAAAATGCGGAAGATGGCAGTCACTAACGCCCCGCAAGGCAATCTATTTGCGGTCATACCCGTGCGGCAACTTTGTGGGGTTGATGCCTCTCGGCTAATGTGCGATGAAGTCCCGACTTCTCCACATCGATGACTGACATGAACTTATCAAAGAGCATTGGCTCTTTCTTGGACCATGAGGACCGATCCCAACGAGCTGACCCGACTCCGCCTCAGGCACCCATGACCAGGCATTCGGCCTGCATCAAGGCAGATGAAGCCATGATTACTTGCCTACGCGTCCCAGATGATCCGAGTCAAGAAGATCGTGACCTCATGTTTCTTTCACAACGGTGATCGATGGGCGTTCTGCTGCAGTACCAAGCATACCAACGGTTGATGTGCACTTCCACCAGCCTGTCCAGCCGCGAAAGGTTTCGCGCTTTTGATCAATACAATGCAAACGTCTTGAAATACACATGCTATACTGTTGCAGTCGGACGTAATCGTCAGGTGAGACAGCAATTATTGCAGCACCTGGTGGCCACTTCACTCAAGCTTCACATGACATTCCTTTCCATGACCGGCATGTCAGTTCGACTTTGAAGGGTTTTTCTCAAAATACAGCCATCCAAGTGTCTGAACTGGTTGTCTTACAAGAACAATTCAGGGTTGGTTGGTGGCGAGCCAGGGTGCGGAGATTGATACTAATGTATTGTAGAATCTTTATATGAATGTTGAGCCTTCCAACCCGGCATGTACTCGATGTACCAAGTCTCACCAAGCCCACCGACCACAATCTGCGTGGGGTCCCATCCCTTATTCGTTGAACCCATTGGCTCCAATGCTGATCACTCAATCTCCTTTGGTACCCGGTGGACTTCGATAGTGTTCGTTCCGTTGTTCCATATCTTCTACTTGGTGGCTGAGCAACTGACTGGTGGAAGCAAGCAGCGCGCCCCGTCAACTCGATATAAACCAGGTTGACATCCGCAATACGACTGCAAGTCTAAATCCTGCCGTCCTCATCGAGAATGCTTTGGAACTCTCTCACCGCGCTGGCGCTCGTCGCCCCTAGCAATGCTCTCATCCGTTTCGGCTGCTCCCAGCTTGTCGTCGACCGCCTGGATCCGCTAGTCGAGCCTGGAAACACCCCATCTGCCCATTTGCATCAAATCATCGGTGGAAACTCTTTCACTCCTGACATGCGTCATGATGTGATGGACCCTGCCAAACTGTCTACGTGCACAACATGCCAGCCTGCAGATGATTTCTCAAATTACTGGACTGCGCCCCTGTTCTTCAAAGCCAGGAACGGCACATACAAGCGTGTGCCACAGAAGCCTAACTCCGGTTTCGAGGGTCAAATTGGCGGCATGACCGTATATTACATGCAAAACCAACTTGCCGACTTTGCTCAGAAAGCCAAGGTCAAGGCCTTCCCTCCAGTAAGAAATTACACGTCCTATATCCGTAGGAAATACTAAACTCACACCTAGGGCTTCCGTATGATCATCGGTTCGCCGACCTCTGGCACTCGCGCCGAAGCCGACAAGTTCCCGCAACTAACATACACATGCCTCCAAGACATGAGCACGCGCTTCCCTGAAACCAAAAACTTCCCCAAGAAGCCATGCCCGGCCGGCATCATGGTCAATTTGAGATTTCCCACGTGTTGGGACGGAAAGAACCTCGACTCGCCTGACCACATGGCCCACATTACCTATCCTGCCACCGGCACGTTTGAATCCCAAGGCCCTTGCCCCGGTTCCCACCCCGTACGCGTCCCGCAAGTGATGTTCGAGGTCATCTACGAGACGAAAGAGTTCAACGACCTGGCGCAGTGGCCTGAAGACGGTAGCCAGCCATTTGTGTACTCCTTCGGCGATCAGGTAAGTTCATCCGTGTAATTAATCTGCCAAGAAATAAATACTAAATACGTTTGTAGACCGGCTTCGCTAACCACGGCGATTACCTGTTCGGCTGGAAAGACGATGCGCTGCAGAAGATCATGGATGACGAGTGCTTTGTAAACTGCAAGAGTATGCGAACGCAGAGCATCGAGGCTATGAATAGCTGTAGTGTGAGCAGGAAGGTGGACGAGGATATTGGTGATAGCACATGTAAGTTCGTTCGAATGCGGGATGCGAGATTAGGGCTAATCTTGTTACTTAGGGATTGCCGCGCTTCCAGGTCAACACCACTCAGAGAAGAAAGCTCGAAGCTACCATGCGTAGGCTGAGACGAATGGTTCAGTTTCATGACGTGTTGAAAGTTTCCGTCTGCGCATTTCCACCGATAGATGCGAGTATACTAGACATTTCGATCAGAATAGGCATGTATTGATATCTTTGCATTCTCATATGCACAGTAATTGCCCTCCTGCAAAGCCCCACATATACACCCCACACAACGTGTCGTCCGCAAATTAGTGTCACAGAAGGATTCGATGCATCGTCGTGCTAGAGCTAGTAGCCACGATTTACGCCACACTTTTCCAGCTCTACTCCTTCACAAAACCACCTTTATGCTTCCTCTGCCACAGGTGCCCATACAAAATATCCTGTGCCCACATGGGCAGAAATCTGACTCCAGTCTTGCGACCGTCTGACTGGGGTACAATGAGCTGTCCACTCTTCCCACTGAGGACTTGTTTCACAACCATGTCGCTAACATCTTTTGCTGCACCGAGAATAACACCCCGCTTGGTTAATTGTGCTTCGACACCCTTAATGATGCCGGTTTGGTGCCACGAGGGGTGCACAGAAGTTGTGCATATGCTGCGGCCGTTTGTGTAGTGGGTCATGCATTCGGCGCGTATGCCTGTCGTTGTATTAGCCCTCATTATGGTGGTGGAAAAATGGTGCTTGATGATGGTGCACTTAAAACCTGTAGGGAAGAAAACCACTTACCTTCACTCAAATACAACGCCCCGATTTTGGAGCAGCAGTAGTCCAGCAAGCCTGGAGCTGCGACGAAAGACGCCATAGATGCAATGGTGACGATGTGACCTTTCTTCTGGCGTAGCATTCCTGGCAGGAATTCGCGGATCAGAACGAAGTGGGATGTCAGATTGACTTTGAACAGTTTTTCGCATTGCGCGTTGCTTGTCTAGAGATTCGTCGTCAGTAAATTTCAACCTGCATGAGTAAAAATCGTACCTCGAGCACAGTCTTCCCAGTACCAATTCCAGCATTGTTAACAAGCACCGTCGCTTCTCCATGATCCCGTCGAATCTCCTTGCACAACTCTTCAACAGCCGGCGTATCGGTAACGTCGCATTTGTAAAAATGCACGTCTCTTACTATTCCCAAATCAGCCCCACATGCTCAACATTCATCCCGCTCAGCAATCCATACTCACAGCTCGCCAACTCCTCCGGAAAATCCGCAACATCCAACACCACCACCCTCGCATACTCCGCAAACGCCTTCACCATCTCGTACCCGAACCCCGAACTTCCACCTGTAATGACAATCATCTCTTCCTTCTCAGGACCAAACTTGAACTGCGCGCCCGGCCTGCCAAAAAGCCGCCATTGGTTCCACGCCAGGCTATTCAGCGCATCGTTGACGCGCCGGACGACGCCCACACTGGTCAGTATCTTCAGGACGGTTACGAACGCCGCGAGTCTCACAGCGCTGTTCTTGGCGAGGAGGGTGGTTTGAAATGGGCCTAGGAGACGCTGTCGGATGTGCACGGGTCCGCGTGTTAAGAGGTACAAGAGCGCGCCGGTGAAGAGAGGCTCATGGACGGTTCGGCTGAGCGTGGAGCTGATTGTCGATGCCATATTGATGTGGGACGGGAATAAATAAGTTGACAAAAATTACTGGGGAGGTGAGTACCTAGAGAAAGTACACATGGTGCCGGTGAGTGTTTGTGGGTGATACTTGTTTGCGCCGAGGCACCTTCATGTTGCCTGTTGTCGGTCCCCGCCTCGTGCCCGCATTAGTGTGCTGCTAGTGCGCATCTCATGTGGGCTATCTTCTAGTGCTAGCGGGGTATAGAGTCCTGACCGTACACACTAACACAAGAGTGATCTAAACCCAAGGAACCCTGCGTGAAGATGGCGTTGGTGGCTCATTGTGTTCATGATAGCGGACTCCGCTGTTTGCGAAAGTCACTTGTGATGAATGAAACCGTTCTAAGAATTGAAGCGCAGATGTCCACTTCATTTCGCTGTACAGCGGGTAAATAGTGATAATTATGCTGACCATTCCACTGGTGTCATCTTGAGACGCATACCATTCATAGGTTTGCTCGTCACAGTCCCACCAACAACAATCTTCTCGTTCGGATCCGCCATCTCGAACCTAAACATACCTACAAGGGCTGCAACAAGCGACCTCATCTCCGCTCTTGCGAACCGCTCCCCAATGCAGCTCCTCGGCCCGTGCAAGAAAGTGAGAAAAGAGTAATTACTATCCGCACCACCGTTCATCGTAGCGCGCCCCATCTCCTTATCGATCCAACGCTCGGGCACAAAAGCTTCAGCATCGGGACCCCATAGCTTGGGGTTGCGGTTGATGGCCCAAGGAATGACGAATATCACAGTACTCTTGGGAACAAATTGGCCAGTTATTGTGGTGTCACGGATGGTGTAACGCGCGCTGACTGGGATCGTGGGATATAGGCGCAGGACTTCGTTGCAGACGCCGTTAAGATAGGGCATGCTTTCAAGCAAACTAGCGACGTCCATTGATGGGTTGGAGAGAGCCCGTGGATCTGGAATGTACTCGTGGATCTCGCTTCGCAGTCGTGTCTGAACATCTGGGTGTTTGGACAGGAGGTACGAAGACCAAGTGAGAGCGGACGACGTGGTTTCGTGACTGTAGTAAGTTAACACATATGAAGTTGAGACTTGATCACCAACCGTACTTACCCAGCCGCTAGGAACGTAAGTAACTGATCGACCAAGTTCGAATCGGAGAAGTCATTGCTCCGAATCATGATCGAAAGGATATCGCGACTCTCTTCACTCTCGTGCTTCAGGTTCGCTTTCTTTTGCACCACAAAATCCGCACAGATCCTCTTCAGATTCGATGTCGTGATCCGTACCCGATTGTTCAATTTCCACGGCAGCGATTCGATGAGCCAGTGTGGGAAGATGAGGTGCAGAACAAAATACACTCCTTTCTCCGTAGTCGGTTCGAGAATTTCTTCGTAATTGTTGATAAGCTCATCGTCGCTATTCCGCAACGAAGCAATGTCGCGTCCAAGCCCAGCAAGACCGATAATATCGAGCGTGACTTGAGTTGAATAGTGTCCAATCTCCAGCACCTTCGACTCGCCCTCACTTAGTGCTGCTTTGATTGCATCACAGAACTCGATTGACTTAGACCAGAACACAGGGTATAGCTCTTTGATGTGGCGGAAGTGGAAAGCAGGCATGATCTGCTTCCTGTGGTGTCTGTGTTCGTCGCCCTCAGTCATGAGCAAGCCGTCTCCCAAGAATTTCCTGAGAAAGGCGCGCGACCACGGGGGCTTTTCCATGTCGTACGACTTGTGAACAAGGACATCAGCTAGAGCCGCAGGATTGGTTACTATAAGTCTATCGCTGTGAAAGAAGCCTCGAGTGAGGATTATGCCATCATTTTCCGTCTCCTTGATCATTCGTAAATGGGGTTCGCCGCCGGGGCGTTGAAACAGGATCAAAGCATGTCCAACGAGAGGCCAAGAACCTCGAGCAAGTGGCAAGTGCCTCAAAGGGCTGAGGAGGATGGGATAAAGTACAAGCTTGTAGATGGTAAGGATAGCAAAGTTGCAGAAGAAAAAAATGAAGAAGAACCACGTGAAGCTGCCCGCTAGGTAGCGTTGCGGAAGGAAGAAATATGCAAGCACAGACTCAAGTAGCGAGGATACAGCGGCGTTGGCAACCGTGAACTCCATGCTGGCTAACGAAATAAAACGATGTTTTCACTCTCAGGTACAAGTCCTTGCACCAATTTGCATTTGTATACAGACTGGTGCCTGAAATGTGGTTAGGCGTCGCATGTGACGTCGTTTTGCAATGCGTTGCCTCGGCTCAACAAGGTCTTTCCTTTCGATTGTAAATGTGGCCACACACTTCAAGTGTCCAAATCCGGTAATAGTAGCGAAGGCGACAACAGTCTTTCGCATCCTACAACCATAAAGTCGAGTTAGGTTTCTAATTCGATACGCGCCAGAGAAACAAGCAGCAAAGATGCGACCATTGCAGGTAGGCGTCACCGCAATCGACTACGCTTCATCTCCACTATACTAGCCGGGGACTGTGATGCTCAGCGCCAGATGCTTCGAGGAATATCCTTCGGATGTTTGTAAGGGCTCGAACGACTGGATTGTCTGCAAGACGAATCATTCGGAAGGCCTTCTCAAGCGTGAGTTTGTGCAGTAACAACGAAAGGTGATCTTGCTGCAGCGACTCCGTGCGTCTCAAAGGCTGTCAAATCAGCTCTATGAAGTGTCGTAAAAGTCTTGTCCACGGGCGCACGAATTGCCTTGCACCAATGCGGACGAATACCCGCGGGCCGATGACCGTGCACCCGCGCATTTGTCATCTCAATGTGCAACCCACCGCTTTCGGAGAGCGGGCGTAGTCAGCCGGGACCGTAGTTGGTGGTGTAACAACCTCACTTCGTAATTTTCCGGAGGACTGATACTACTGGCATATTGGCGCAGTATCATGACATGCTGGAGGCATGCACGTTGGTAAGGCATCCAAGTGCTCATTGGCTTTGACTTGCCTCACAATCAAATTTTGTACCCAAGCTGCGAGACGCGAGGGGCCGAAACAATGGACCACGAGGAGTGAATTCCAAAGGTTGGTAATCGGATCTCGGCAAAGTTTACCTACTCGCTCTTACAAAAGAGCGACGCTATGTAATATTTTAGTGTAGAGAAACCATGAGATGGAAATCTGTGGACATGAACAGAGTGTATATAGCTGGTAGAATCAACCCTAGAACAGTATCATCACAGCATCTTCAGATCCTCCAAGCAATAGCATTTTCACAACAAACCGATCGCCACTTTGAACAATATACCTAACATGTCCTCTCTCAAGCCTATCGAGATCTATGGCCGACATGGACCTAACCCTGCCAAACCGAGGATGTTGGTTGAAGAGCTTGGCCTGCCATTCGTACTCAACGACATTAGCTTCGCAGACGTCAAAAAGCCCGAATATGTCAAGGTCAACCCCAATGGCCGCTTGCCAGCAATCTACGATCCAAACGAAGACCTGACCCTGTGGGAGTCCGGCGCCATCATCGAGTATCTGGTCGAGAAGTACGACACTGAGCACAAGATCAGCTTTGCGCCAGGATCCAAGGAGGCGTATCTGGCAAAACAGTGGCTGTTTTATCAAGGTAAGCTGCTTCGCTATGACATTCTAGACGCAGCTTTTTAACATCACCCAGTCTCGGGACAAGGTCCATACTACGGCCAAGCCGTTTGGTTCACCAAGTATCACCCCGAGCAGATCCAAAGTGCAAAGGATCGATACTACAACGAGATCAAGCGCGTCACCGCTGTTTTGGAGGCTCACTTGAAGACGCAAGAGAAAGGAGCAGATGGCCCGTGGATGGTCGGCGGAAAGTTTTCCTTCGTGGATCTGGCATTCCTTCCATGGCAAACCATTTCGGAGACACTAATGAGTGCCGATTTGGATTTGAGCGAGTTCACTGAAGTCGCTGGCTGGGTTGAGAGGATGAATCAACGTCCGGCTCTCAAGACGGGGCTTGACGAGGCGGTGCGCTCAAAATGAGGTTGAGGCTCGAGGAAGTATTCTGGCTGGTACGCAGCAGGGTTAGGCTTGGAGTCGTATTATGAGCTGTTACTTAGAATGCATTCATTAGATCTTTTTGCAAACTCTGCGTCGTAGTTGGTGATTCTTACATCAAGTTCCGTCTCAAGCCACAACTGATCTCCATCAAATCTACCTTTTCGGCAAGCACAGCTTCGTCTGCCCTGTCCGCTATTATGCCAGCAAACCTTGGAATGAAGCCTCCGATGTGTCGTTCGGCTTGGTGCGAGGTTCCGATGAGTACATGATCGTTGCCATCGAACTTTAAGATCTGCCGGTCGCCGTTCGACCCACACATAATATATAGCCTTTTTGAGCATATTGGGCTCAGAGTTCGGTCGCATGTGCCATACAAGAAGAGCACTGGTTCGGGTGCCTTCTGCGTCCGCAATCGTCGCAACTCTAGAATTCTGACCAAAGAACGATCTTCAACCTCGGTCGTCATTGGTCTAGCGATGCATGGCTTCGAAGAACGGAGAGGATGTGAAACGAGTATAGTCGTTCAATCTCGCCGGCTTTGAAGGTCGCGAGTTGGTCGAGAGTGACGTTCAGGATGGCCGCGCTTGGTCATCATCATTAGCGTCAGTACGCGACGCCCATTCTACGGCCGTATCACCGACGCGCTGCAAGTAACAACACTCCACGGGCAAAGGTCTGCACATCTCTACGTACGAAAGTACGAAGTGCGTGATGCGTAAAGACCGCCATTATCTCAATTAATACGACCTTTTAATACTGCCATTAACACACCTACCTAAGTAGATACCTAGTAACATTAATCCACAATTCAGTCCGCCATGGATAACCTCACACCCGTACTGCAGACATACAGTATCCTTGCTGTTGCTCTGGCCGCCGGCAAGTCTTCAGTGCGCGTGCCAATGTCTTTGTATAGCCTGCTAATGCTTGGATAGGTACAAGCCTGAGCACGACCATTGTGACGTTACCCGCACTCCTCCATGCCCCTGCCACCACACTTGCGACCCAATGGAAGATCCTCTATGATACAGGGATCCTCCCAGTGGTCTCCCTCTCGATGAGTTCAGCAGTCGGCTTCGCAACACTGGCATACCGAAGCACATTCCCTACGGCGTTCGGGTCGACTACAAGTCTCGCAAGACGCAACCTGTATATTGGCGCAGCGGTCGCAGCATTCGGACTGGCTCCGTATACAAGACTGCTGATGTGGTCTAACATCATGGAACTGGAGAAGCGGGCGAAGGACGCTGCTGAGGGCCGCGAGCGGGCGGATACACACCAGTTGGTCGAAACATGGGGCAAGATGAATCTGTGGAGGGGTGTCATGCTGCTCAGCTCTGCGGGACTTGGACTATGGGCTTGTATGAATTAAGTATGAACATTAGACGTGCTAATTCGTAAGAATAATGTCTACATGCCGACTTTCACGTTTATCTTCTCAGCAGCCTTCTTGATCGTCTCAACATCGATCTCGCGACATTGATCAGGCACAATCGATCCCTCGAACGCCGTTCCTGCCTCTGCAATCAACGTCTCGAGTCCATCGCCACTCGCGAAGCTCCAGAACCGGACATATCGATCCACGAACTCGATAGCGACCTCAGTCCCAGCAGGTACAAAGGCAGTTTCGCCAGCTCGTACCAGATTGCCCTTCTCTCCGTTCACTGTCAAAGAGATAGCGCCATCTAAGATGTGGTATACCTGATGGACCTTCTCGAAGGTAAAAGGTTTGCTCAGAGTGCCGTTCTTATGCCGATTGCTCGACTCGACACTCGTTATGGCAAAGTTCCCCGTCGGCCCAGCGCTCTGCTTCGTCGTAATGAACGGCCTCGACAAAACGCCTTCCAGCAAATAACACGGTCCGGTATTCGCCTTCAAAAAGTACGCTTCGCATCCCTCAGGCAGTTTTTCGTCTTCGGCCGTGAAGTCAGACACCTCAGCGCCAACAAACTGCGGCTGGAATACCACGTCGTACTTCTCCTTGATCTCGCGTATCTTAGGTCCAAACACTGCCCCAGTGTTGCGCGTGTCAAACTCATCCGCAATAACGCCGTCGTACGTCTCGCTCACGAAGCGGAAGAAATCGACCCACTGGCCCGGCGTCACCAGCCCCATTGTTTCGTTGACGCCCTTGTCGAGCACCTGCGGCTGGTGCACAATGCCAGGCGGGACGTACGCGAAGTCTCCAGGATACAGGATTCTGCACTTGTCGCCGGCCCAGATCTTGAGGCGCCCTTTGGTGCACATGAAGACGTCGTGCGCGTGGTTGTGGTAGTGGAAGCCGGGAGGGTCAGCGACGGCGCCGTCCATCCCGAAGACGGATATTAGGCCATCTGTTTCTGCGGCGGAGGCGAGGATCCGGAAGGTCGACTTTGTGCCTGGGATTGTGATGGATTCGCCTTCGTAGGCTGAGATGATGTATGGTGAGGGTTTGCCTAGGGGAAGGCGGGTGCGTGGGATGGCATTGCCAGAGGGTTTGGTGTCGGTTGTGGAGTTGACTCGCGAGCGGATGGGGAGGGTGACTGTCATGATTGTGTTTCGATGCTCTACTTCGAGGAGTGTGTACGGAAGATGACTCGACGATAATATGCTGCGACACACCGGGAGTCAAATAGTATGAAGATAGTTCAAGGATTAAAACTGTGATCAAAGGGGCCTTATCTTCGGCCGAGATTCTACTGTCCGAGAACACTAATGCTGTCGACGCAGCATACTCTATATTCTCAATTCTTGCTTGCTCCCGAGATCGGTAGATCTCACGGTATGTTTGGTGCCGCATGGCAATGCCATTTCAAGTTAGCGTTTTCGGTCACGAACGAGTCCCGCAAGTCTTAGGCCCGTTGGGATGTTCGATAATCAAGCCTCCGGATGCACTCCGCATGAATGCTTAACCTTGGTGTTGAAAGCCCACTCATTGTCTTTACTACAAGCCACAACGTGTGGGCCTTCTACATACCTCTTGATGCCAACCATCAACCTGATATGTTTGAACAAGAAACTCTTGAGCTTCACCATGATTGCTGAACACCAGTATGAGATGCAATCTTCCGCAGTCAAGACACATGGTGATCCACAGCCACGCGACGCTACCCCACAATTCCGTACGCCAGGGTCTTCCCGCTCGGAGTGTGGGGAAACAACGCGGCCCTCGGACGCACAACAACAACCGCACCGCACCACGCGTTCCAACGCCGCGATCACGATGGACTCAACACATGCATTCTAAATTCCGTCTCGTACGAACGTGAAGACATGGCTACATGATGCGAACGGGCCCTACCTAGGTAGTCCTGATGACCTGAATACCCAGCTTTACTACTCCTTGGTACCAACACCATCTTTCCACTTAACTCGGAGGTATCCTTGACGTCGACTTCAAAGCCATGGCAGCCCTCAAACCAGACCTCCGCGTCCCGTACAAAGATGTCTTGGACGTCGATATACCGACAGACATCTACCTCCCCACCTCACCCGCGTCGTCCAAAGCATGTCCAGTCCTCATCATGATCCACGGCGGCGCATTCATGCTCGGCCACGCCGGCATGAACAATAAGGACCAGATAGCCGACTGCCTTGATCGCGGCTGGATCGTGCTGGCTATCGAGCACCGCCTGTGCCCCGGTGTGAACGTGCTCGAGGGCCCGATGACCGACGTGCGCGACGCGCTGGCGTGGGTGCAGAACGGGGGATTAGCGGGCGCGTTGGGGAGCAGGGAAACGGGATGGAAAGGAGGCGTAGACGAGAAGAGAGTAATGATAATGGGCACAAGTAGCGGTGGACATCTCGCACTCAGCACCGTGCGTCTCCCCATCCCACCAAATTCCACCATCAAACTAACCCTCCCCCAGGCCTTCAACACCCCAACCCCACCCCTCGCCCTCCTAAATTTCTACGCCCCCGTAAATTTCTCAGCACACTTCTGGACCCAGCCCCTCACACACATGCCCCCGTCCTTCTCCTCCCCACGCCCAGCCCATGAAATCGCAGCCCTACACGCCGAGAAAACAACGCTCATAGGCGGCGCATCCCTCGAAGGCCACTCCTCCTCCTCCGCATCCGCTCCAGACCCGCAGGTACGCCACCTCTTCGCCATGCACGCCATCGCGACCGGAAAAATAATACCCACGGTATGGCCCGCGTACCCCGTCAACCTAGCTGCGATAGATCCAATACTCAACGTGAGTAAAAACTGGCCGCCGGTGTGTATTGTGCATGGCTCGGCGGATACTATGGTGCCGATGCATTTGAGTAGGGATTTGGAAAGGAGGTTGAGGGAGGAGGGTGTGGAGTGTGAGTTTATTGAGGTGGAGGGCGAGGAGCACACATTTTGTGGGAAGATGGAGAGGGGTGGGGGTACGTGGGTGAGGCAGAGGAAGGGGTGGGAGTGGTTAGAGGGAGTTTTGGAGAGGAGTTATCATGGGTGAGGTTTGTGGTGTGGGCAAAGGGCGTTGGGACGGTGGGTTGTGTTTCTGTCTTGGTTGGTGGATGGGTGCGTCGGGATGTGGGGCGCGGACGAGCCGATATACTATCGAGGGATCGCAAGCATCAATCGACATGATTTACGACTAACAAGTTTACACAATCAATCACTAGAATTGAAGAAACTGGTATCTATTCACAAACGCCATATACAGCCATTTTACACTTTCCCCTTACTTCGGTCCCATCCACCCGCCTCTCCCTCTACCACCTCCACCCCGTCCTCGGAAACCCTTACCCCTCGGACTCTTATTTTTCTCGACTCTGCTCTTTCCACCACCGTCACTCACGTTTCCGCCTTTTTGTTTCACGGCACCCAAACCCGGTCTGCCATTCTTGAGCCCGCCGCGACCCATACCCGGACCCGATTTCGCTTTCCGGACTTGCTGCCACTGCGCCTCCTTGCCGCCGTCGTCCATGTCCATTTCATCGTCGTCATCGTCGTCGTTGGATTTCTTGTTGCTGAACTTCAGTTTGCCCTTCTGGCCTCGCTGTGCGGCATCGCGGCCACGGATAGCGTCGACATAGGCATTGATGCCGGCTTCGAGAGTTGTGTTCTGGTCGTCGATATCCATGAGAACATCTTCGTCATCTTTGCTACGTGAAGATTTCTTGGACTTGGGCGCGTCGTCAGAATCCGAGTCACCGAGAATAAGTTTGCCGTCCATGTCTGTCCGAGCCTTGATCTTTTGTGGCTGTTTGCGTTGTCGCAGGGGTTTGGTCGATGAAATATTACCCAGAGCAGTCTTCGAGAGAAGGTCAAGAGGCTCATCTTCATCTTCGATGATGTATGTCTTGCCGCCTTTGCCGTTGTTTTGACGCTGCTTGCTTTGGCTCTTGACGAATTCATCTTCGGAATCACCTTCGCTCTCTTCGCTTTCGCTACCGTATATGGCCTGGTCATATTCGCTTTCGAACTTGTTCTTGGGTTTTTGAGCTTCCTCTTCACCGTCTGCTCCAGCTTGCTGTTTCTTCTTCTTACGCTGCTCGCGTGCTTTCCGGATGTTCGTAATGAGCTTGCGGTCATCTGGCGGACAAGCCCGTTCGACCTCTTCAACACCAAACTTTCGCACCATGCGCTCGACAATGTGCTTGACCTTTACTTTGAAATGTGCTTTGTGCTCGTGACTCCAGACCATCAAGTTTGCCAACAAGGTTTTGAGGCGCGGACGGATGAGTGAATCTGGTAGCGACAAAACCTCGACCTTGACGAAGCCCAACACACTCTGTACCATCTCTCGGTTCGGATTCTGGAGAAAGATGTCCATGACGTCGAGCAGGCTGCTGATGGTTTCAATTGATATTTGTGAATGGAATTGATAGAGTATCCGGGTGACTGCCGTGATGGATGCGGAGATCATGTGCGGAGTGGAAGCTGCGAGACCTGCTGATACCATGGTAAAGTATTCTTCCAACGATGCTTCGACGGTCGGGGCATCGACAGGCATGTTAGGAACCTTTGTCTGCACGACTTGACCTCCTTCTGCCATCTTCTCGCCCATGGCTACCAAGAGGTTGAAGCCTGCTTCTCGCGCCTTTTGATTGGTCTCTTTTGTTGAAATGACGACTTCAGAGAGGACGGAGGGAATAAAGTGAAGATCACTTTGGGGAAGAGACTCGATCACCTGGAAGATAGCAAGCAGTCGATCTCTTCTCGCTGGCTGTGATACCTTCTCAGCACTGTGAAGCAGGAGTTGCTGGAGCTCGCCATTACGATCTTTGAGTGCAGCCCTGCCAATCTCCGACTCTGCGAGGCGTGGAATCAGCTTGTATGCCTTCTTCTGTAGCTGTGGGTCATTTTCCTTGTTGATCATAATTTCAGCCATTCGGAAGAGTGACCGGTAGCTGTCTCGTGGAAGGTAAAGAGCGATTGTGATGATCAAGTCCATGAGGGTGTGGCTCATCGGTGGCATTTGACCTTGTTTCTTTTCCTGCTTCTGCTTATCCGCTTGAGTTTGAGGGCCCTCTGTGGGTAATGCAGCCTCCAAGTTGGTTGCAACGCGTTCGAAGGTTTCCATGAGTTCCTTCTCGGGAATGATGCTCAAGTAAGCGTTGATCGTCCTGAGGACTGTGCCACGGTACTGGGGCAAGGTCTGGCTGTAGACATTGAACAACACGGCCAGCATATTGCTCGCGAATCCGGCCAAATGCTCAATATTCTTCTTCGCATCAGCCTTTGATATCCGAGCCTGCGCAAGCAGGTCATCGTCACCATCTAGCTCGATGATAGCTTTGTTGCTGTCAACTAAGTTTTGAAGCGACTTGCAAATGTCGTTTCGTAGATCAGCCTGGCCGTACAGCAGGTTCGCGAGCATCTCACAGAAGCCTTGGTCGAAAGCCTCGACCAGGTCCAATGGTAAATCGCAATAACCTGGTAGTATTGACCAAATCTGCTGAACGACCGTCTCGAAGACTTTGATCTCCATGGTTTTGGCTCTCTCGCCGTGTTCGATGACTCGTTGGTAGAGCTGCTCGCTGAGAGGCACCATTTCGGTCCTGAAGTGCGCAAGCTTGGCGTTGTGTACAGAGTCACGAAGCAGTGGCAGTAACCAGACCCTTCCGGTCTGACCTGGTGGTGGTTGCGGGAGGTTCAAGGGAAGAATTTCGAGGACAACATCTGGACCCATGGCGCCAACCGCACGCAATATGACAGCATCGGCTTCCTTCTTGCCAGCAAAGCTCTCGTTGCTCCGAAGCTCTCCGACAGCTCTCAATACGGGCCTCATGATTGGATCGGCTTGCCATCTGAATGCTTCAAACATGGCGGATACCACGTTGAACACCTCCATCCATGCGGCCTGGTACTTGACGCTCAGCAAGTCCTGTGCGATCTTTGCAACCTTTTCTAGTGTTTTTTCATCGTACACGGAGGGTTCGAGGATAACGCTGTCGGGTACAAGGTTGACTAAGAAGGAGATCAAGCATTCGGAAGCTGAGATGCGGATGTTGTGGGAGGACGATGTGAGAAACCCAGAAATCATAGTAAACAGCTCTGGCAGTTTCATGAACGTGTCTTCGGGCTCGATCTGCGCAGAGACTTCATAGCCTCGAGAGATGACAGCGATCCATGGCGGAAGTAGTTGCGTGTCATTCTTGGAGGGTTGTAGCTCGGAGATAACTTCAAGTAGCCGAGGGAGCTTCGCAGATGCAAGCTCGTCGACCATGCCAGCGAAGATGACTTCAAATATATCGAAGGCAGCCATGGTGAGGAACTCGTTGCTCGACTTGGAAATGTTCAGCAATAGCTCGCAGAGCACGTCGATCTTCCTGCTCGGCCAGCCGCCCGACGATGTCGCAATCGTCTTGATGAGCTGCAGCGCGTGGATCAAGTCTGGATCCTTGTTCTGGCTGTCTTTGGTGCCCTTGGCGGCCTTGTGTTTCCGTGACTTGGCCGCAGCCTCAGCAATGTCGTGTAGCATCTTTAGTGCCGTCTCGGCGCACATGTCTGCTGCCGGATGGTCCAGCGACGGGCTTGGAGGTGGGTTCGCCAGTACTTTCGCAAGCGCTTCCTGGGCCCTCTTCCTCACCTTCGGTCTTGTGTCGACGGAAAACTGCAGCAGTCCGGCAACTGCCCTTCGCGGGCTGATTTGCGACTGCGGCAACTCCCATGCGCGCGCATCCTGCACCGCCAGCAGCGACTCCAGGCATCCTATCGACGAACGTATGAGTGGCGCATCGGCGTCCTGGTGTGTGAGTGCCGGCGCAAGGTTCGTCAAGATTTCGGTGAACTTTGAGCGCAGCAGCGGGGCGGGGACGTGGGGCGTGACGAGGTCGAGGAGGTAGATGGTCGACGAGGCTGTGTCCTTATTTGCTATGCCCTGCTCTGTGATCTGGCGGCTTAGCAGTGACAGCAGTGCGGCAAAGTAGGCGGTGGGCGTGCGCTCCGAGTTTTGCTGGCGGAGCGTGTCGTCGATGGCGGAGAGCAGCACATGCGTCTGAACTGTTAGTCCAAACAAGGCAAGATGTATGTATATTGTAAGTACCTGGTGCTGGCCCTGCAGCTTCGGGTTATCCCGAATCTTGGTCAGTCTCTCCTCTAGCGACATGGTGGGCGTAGACTGTCAATCGTCGTGGCCTCGGTCGCAACATTTCTGTGAACTTTTTCGAAAATCTAATCGATAACAGCACACGCTAGCGAGATCCACTAGCCGGCGCCAAGCATTCCAGATTATTCGACAACTCAACTCCGCGCTATGTGTAATATTGTGTGGGTATAAGAAAGCAACATCCCAAGTAATCTACATGTGAAAAGCCGCCACGGGCCAATGACGCCTGTCGCGAGGCCTACTCCGCGCAAAGAGCACCACAGATACGCAACCAGCCATCCTGTACGCTGTAGGTACCAAACATTAGACAGCCTTTCCGAAGCAAAAGATAGTGTACAAAAATGGATGCGAAACAAGAATTACTCCTCCATCAGGGTATCATGAGGCCTTCCTCTGACGCTACTTTTACTGCTCTTTTTTGTGATATTCATAAAGCTCAAACGCTTCTTCACGCTGCCTTTCATGCTGCTTTCGCTTTTTCCACTCTTGCTCGTCTCGGGCCGCTTACTATGGCTTGATGCTCGTGCAGCACTGCTCTGACTCAGGTTGCTATCGCTGGCTTTGTTGGAAGCGGTGAAAGCAGGCAAAGCTTCGGGTGCGGGCGAGTTGGGCGTGGTTGGGTTGGTGTGTAGAAAGCTAAGACTAAGCCGATTGCGACTGATCTCTTTGCTGGCGCTGCGTGTCGACTCCGATGTCGAAGATGTGTCATAGTCATCGATGGACTGCTTGTCCGCTTTGGATTCCTTGTCCTTCTCCGACTCGCCCATGAGGACGCCCTTGGTCAGGAACGCGAGACTGAGTCTTTTCTTGTCCTGTCGAGCGGGTCTACCGTTCGGTACGGGCGACGTTACTCTGGCTCCATTCTGTTGGGAGTCTTCCGGCGTTGGACTTGCTATTTGTGAGCGAGAAGTAGCTGCCGCAAGCCACGAGCCTGTTGGGGAACGCATTGCTGGTGCCATGTTGAGTGGTGTCAAGATAGCGAGCTCTCTGTAGAACGCCGCTTCGAAACCTGGCGTCGATTAGCTGTGTTACTGTAGACACAGACAATGTACTTACGTTGGTTAAGATCCGCCTTGGTGGCTTGTTGAGCAGGCCTTACATACAGTGCCAAGCAGCGACGAATGACCAAGGCATAATCAACCAGTGTGACTCGTAGTGCGTTTTCCAGTGGATTGGGTGGTTGCTCAGGTTCAACCACCTCATGTTCCTCAGGATCTTGCGGCGCTGGAAGCAGTTCGTGGTAGTTGGCTACGCAGCTATCCGACGCCGTGTCAACAGCATACATCAGCTCTTGAGTGAGACTGTTGAACGCCGTATCATCACCGTCCGTGATCTTCCTCTCCATTGCGATGAGCTCGACAGTCTTGCGGGAAGTACGTTCAATGGCTGCTTGAAGTGGTGTAAGCGTAATGTTGCCCACAGCTATTATCTCCGTCCGTCGCAGGATTGTCGGGAAGGACTCCGCAGTTGTGTAGACAGTCTTCTCAACAGCGGGTTCTTTGGTGTTCGCGTTAGACGGCGCTCGCCGTGACGCTGATGTAAAATGCGACGGCCGAGAGAGTAGGTAGTAATCCCGGACTGACTGTGAGACCTTGGCTCGCTGATAGATGGGGTGCGCGAGGTCCTTCTGGGGGCTGACAGGAAAGATTTGCAGATATTGGCCTTCCAGATCTTGTTCAGCGCCAGCATTGAGGATCTGAGCTGCAGGATGTTGTTGCTGCATGCGGTCGGTAAAGGAGGCAAGCCGGTCGGTTGGCGAACCTTCGAAAATGAACTGCTTGTCGCGAAGTCCAGCAGGAAACCCAAGACCTTTGTATACCACTCTGAAGTATCGCGGATTGGCGCGCTCGCCCCTTGCAATGCCTTCATGTATTTTTGCCATGGCATGCTGTGTTCGGGCTAGTTTTGCAAAGTCAAAGACATTGTGCTCATATTGTGTCGCAAGTTCTGTGTAAGCACTGAGCGCATTATCCCACGACTGGCCGTTTTCGTAGTGTTCGATCATTTGAAAGTACAGCTGTTCCTTACGCTCAAAGGAAGATTGCGGCGGAAAGCTAGGATCAGTCAATGGATCCACTGTGGCAACAGGGTTCCAATCGTAGAGCTCGGCGTGCAAGCGAAGTGCAAGACCAGCTTCCGTGAAGTTGTGCGCGTCGGCTTGTAGCTCGACCAATTGGTGTACGTAGCGGATGTATATGTCTTCCTTCTGCATATCCTTCAAGAATTCCATGAGATGCAAGGTGTCCATGATGTGGAAAATCTCGCCAGTCGCCTCGGTGCTGTGCACAGCGACAAGGAGGTCCAGCAATTCGTCGATGGTCGCGATGAGATTCTTGAGTGCTGCTAGAATCGGCTCTTCGGGGTCCTGAGCGAGAGGTTCGAAAAGCTCTACAAGCTCCTGGATGAAGTGTTTTTGGAGCACTGCTTCAGTGAGGTGCTTGGTCTTGAAGAGATGATCCAGGCAGTCAATCATCTCGGCCTGTATGAGTGATAGATCTTCACTCAATGTCCATTCGCTGAGGATCATAGTCTGCAAAACCTCGATCGCGACACTTCGTACGCCCTCGTGCACGCTCAGGCATAACTCCACAATGGGTGCGACTAAACCAGGCACGTACTGGACTTGGAAGCCTCCCATCTTGTCTAGGCCGTAACGACTTTTGTCTTCCGCACTTGTTTCCCACCCTATTGCTTCCCAGCTTCGCTGAAGTAGGTCTGCACCGTGCTCGCGAACATCGCCGGCAAT
Source organism: Ophiobolus disseminans (assembly GCA_010093685.1). Taxonomy (NCBI): domain Eukaryota; kingdom Fungi; phylum Ascomycota; class Dothideomycetes; order Pleosporales; family Phaeosphaeriaceae; genus Ophiobolus; species Ophiobolus disseminans. The sequence continues at coordinate 887,598 of MU006220.1, forward strand.
CTTCCACACAGCGCGTCGCTTCTGCTCCGGGAAAGTCTCAAGTGCAAGTGCGTCACTCCCAACAAGCTTCAGGAGCGCGTCGAAGAATGCTCGCCAGAGTTCCGTGTTGAATGAGTCAGCCTCGTCAGGCAGCGGAAGGAAGGAGTCCACTAAGATGTTGAAGAGCTTGTCCAATGCACGCATAGTGGCTTTGTGATGGTAGATGTGTACGCTGAGCCATGAGCTGGGGTAGGCTTCGCAGTCCAGGATGGAAATGTACACCTGCAGGATCGAGAACAAGAACTCCGGTGTATCCTCTCTTGACTTATCGAGATATACCAGTGCAGGCAGATTCGACATGGCTGCAAGAACTGCAGAAATCTCGGCCAGAGCTTCGTCAAAGGTCGACTCGGTGGTGGCTGGTCGCGACTGGAACGGATATGCGGTCGGGAACAGAAGTGACAGCGTGTTCTTAGCTAGTCGAGGTGTGGCCTGTATCGCACGATAAGAGTCCACCAGCTTCGACATGTATTCGCAAGCTTCTTGGCCGAGCTCGTCGACCTGAGATGCGACGACAGAGCAGCAGAGACGCACTTGGTCCTTCCACTGATCCGTGACAATCTCGACTTTGCCCCAATAGGGAGAGAGCCACTTTGCTGTGCTGATCAAAAGCAGACGACGAACTTCCGGCGTGCGGAATATCTGGAGATCTGAGAGATGGTGTACTAGGAGGAGCTTGTAGAGAATGAGCTTGCCTTGTACATCAGCGCAAGACTCGATGAAGCCCTCTGCAAGCTTGAATACGTCCATCGCAGGCAGACATCCATCGAGCTCTGGTAGCCAGGAGTGGAAGTTCTGCACCAACAGAGTCTTGGTGCCAATCAGTACAGGCGACTTGTTTTTCATCAGAGCTTCTAGCGAAGTGAAGAGCACTTTCATATCCTTGGTGAACTGCACGCGATCCTTGATGCCAATGCTCTCCTCCTTCGCCTTCTGCTTCTCGCGAGCATTCACCAAGAACTTCATGATGAGTTTGCCGACCTTGAACGTTGCTCGCAGTCGTCGAGAACATTCCGGATCGGTTGGTTTGGCCAGTAGTCTTCCGTAGCTTTGCATCAAACATGACGTAACTAGTGAGTGGAAGACCTTGGTTCGTGCGTATTGGTCGACAAGAGGCTCGAGATTGAACCGCCGGTCGTGGACGATACCAAAGACAATGACAAGAGCACTGAAAACCAGATCCTCGTACTCATCGCTTCCTGCGTAGTGGCTCTGAATGGCAAATAGTGCGTCAAAGACTTCGTCGAGCAACTTGACTATCTCTATCTCGGGGACGAAGTTGAAGCGTCGCAGAAGACCAACGAGCTCACCAGGCGGCTGCTCTTGCCATCTGATAAGGCCAAGAATGGTCGGGTCCTGTGAGTACTTTGTACTGCAAAGGAACGTCTTGACGTGGACGGCTGCCATGGGGCCCATGACGTGCTCGTCTTTCTTCCTTATACTCCATGGCAAGCCAAGATAAGCACCCTTCCCGGCAATCATACCTGAGGTGTATTCGTCGTATCGATACAGTGTCAGTGCGTGGTCTCCGTCGCGAACGAAGGCATCTTGGTTCCAGAGTGGCATCCAGCAAAGCGCAAATGGGAAACCTGGCGCGTCTGCAACGCTCATGACGAGGTGTGATCCTGGGACGTCTTGAGGGTCGATGGCAAGTCGGATAGTCGAGTTCCAGCCTTGACCCCTTTCCGCGGCTGTAGTTCGCCAAGCTGTGTGTCCGGCGCTGTTGGCCGATGGATATATGCACCCATCTATTCGTTCACCCGAGCTCTTTCGAACCTCGATGGTCAACTGCAAGTTCGTCATGGGCGAAGACTGAACCAGCGGCACCGTCCCCGTCTTCGGATGAGCCAGGAAGGCGTTCCTGGGGAGGAAGGGCTCAACAAGTGTCAGGTAGATGTCGCTTCTGGCCTTTGTCGGAGCCCCGGAGAAGCCAATTTTTCGCGTCTGCTTGATGTTGTGAAGCAGTGTTGGTGTCTTTTCGATGAGGCTCTCGGCATCAGGATGCATGAATGCCTTGAGGTGTACAGTGATCTGGCTGATTGGGGCATTGCGCAAGTATCGCCCACTCGGGCTGGGATATACTTCAGAGAGCAGGCCGTCCCATCCGCCATCATCCTTGGATATTTCATCGAACGGCGTTGCTGTGGTCCACATGGTCACTGGCTGGTCCGTTTCAGCGTCACTCCGCATGACGTGGTTTACATGCAGCACGCCCACTGCGATGACTCTCTTTAGGGTTTTCTGATCTTTCGACTGTGCTCGTGGCCTGGTAGCTGCTGAGCCCGGACGCTCGTCTGAGCTTTGCGATCGAAGGAGGTCGGCGCTTGTGAGGCGGGTGCCCGACGAGGAGTCGGTGTGTCTTGAGTTGGTTGACTCCTTCCGTTTGGAGCCAAACATAGCACTGCGCCTGCCTTTGATGCTGCCGTACTGGGAAGGCTGCACAGTCGACCCGTTGATCGATGCGTTGTCTTTCTGGGCTCCTGCCTTTTCTCCAGCCGCCCCAACGCGCAAGGGCTCGTTAGTCATCAGTTTGAAGACGATGTACAAGCTGGAGCCAGAGCCCGCGCCTTCCCCAACATCGGTCGAGCTCAGGTCCACCAGTAGTGAGCGCAACTTGTCGCCGGCGAGTGGGACGGATGCTCCATCTCGGCCGGTCAAGTCGAAGGAGTATGCTTCAGAGAGTGGCTGCGGCGCTGCACCCGGTGTCTTGAGGCATAGATGCATGCTAACTTGGGCGGCCCCCGGCACGACGTCCCCCACCACCTGCCGGAGGCTTACGAACAGGTGGTGCAGGTTGTGCTCGTCGACCTGAGGCGTGGGCCGGCTTTCCAGTAAGCTCATCATGGACTGCAGTTTTGTGATGTCGATGGCCGAGTCGTCTCCGGTCAGTATGCGTCCGCGCTGCGAGGGGCTGCGCACAATCACGTCTCCGCACAGCATCTTGTTACCGGCCACCAGGTCCCAGACCGTAGCTTCGCGCACCTTTTCCAGCTCTTTCGCGGTCAGCACCTTGTGCAGCAGCTGTCGGCGCGCGGTGTCGAGGCGGTTGACCAGGGCGGTCATGCGGTCCAACGAGCCGTACTTGCGTGCCAGCAGAAGCTCGTGCACTTTTGTGGAGTGCCATTCGCGCAGACACGAGGCGATCTCGTCCACCAGCGGCTCTTGGGCGGATGTCGGGGTCTCGTCGCCAATCTTGAGCATGGGCACGGGCGCGGGCGGGCGCGGCGCATTGGGGTCTGATACGGGCGACAGCGGCAGCATGAGCTGCTGGAGGTGCTCCTCGCGGGCGGTCCACTGCGAGGCATGGCTGCCAGCGCGCTTGCGGCTCGACTTGCGGCGCGAGAGGGGGCGCGAGACGGACGAGGGTATGGCGGAGACGGCGTCGCTCTTGGACGCCCGTTTCGCCGCCTTTGCAGAGGGGGACGTGGTGCGCGTGCTCTCCGTGGGCGTGACGATGCCGTTGCCATTGCCGTTGCTGTTGCCGTTGCCGTGGTCGTAGCTGCCCTGCGCCGCGTCGGGCGCGCCCTCGCTCTTTCCCTCGCCCAGCACCTCGCGCACCTCGACGCAGCTGCGCGGGAAGATGCCGGAGAAGACACGTGCCTCGAGCGTCTGGCCCTTCACGCTGGTGAGCCCCGCCAGCAGCGACGGCGGCGCCACCAGGTATCCGCGGTACCACGAGCCATCCTTCCCTCCCTGCTCGATGATGTACAGCTCGTCGCCAATCTCCAGCGGCAGGTCCGCGGGCGACGAGGGCTGGAACGGGTAGGTGCAGACGGCGAACGCGATGCGCGGGAGCGGTCGCCAGTGCGGCATGGTTAAGGACGTCGGCGAGCGGGCATCACGATGTTGTTGCTATGCGGCCCAGGTGGTTTCAACTTGCGCTCGAGTGCGGTGCTGCCCCCCTAATGGCTCCCCCAACCTTTAAGTGGGGCTAACGGCGGCGTGTGGATGGGAATTGAGTCAGTGATCGCTGGCGCGTGCTCAGTTAAGCAATTGTCGCGTGTCAAGCAGATATCGCGGTGCGGAATACTTTCAACGGGCAGAAGTTGGCGATGTCCTCGGCCGCTGCATGTCTCTTTCGTGAGCTCAGACCAGGGACCCTGCGCACAACACCACGCTACACAAAAACGTCCGATGCGAGTTCAATCTACCACGTCCGCGGCTCGTATCCTGAGCCACCAATTTCCCACCACATTTGTCTTGCACATCCCATACTTTATCCGGTTACTCAAACATTGCAATGGCATTTCCATGAATACCAATGCTCGCGTGCAATCACTGCAACAGAGATTGCCCATCGGAGATTTACGGCCTTCTCCATCCTGCCCTATAAAAATGTTCCTGTGAGCGTGGCGTCGCATGCAACGCAACGCCAAACTCAAATCTGAAACCACGATCGAAATGGTTCCCCAGGTCTAGCTGCAACCGTTTCGTGCCCTCGTGCCACAGTACTGGTCTCGGTCACGCCTCCGGTACTTAGTTCAAGGTTCGACGATCCAGATGTCAAGACTTTCTTTAGAGTTCGACGTTAGCATGCGTGACTCAAACACACTTCAGCAAAACGGAAAGACTATTTCGAAACTCTGAATCTACTGCCTGTTGTCACCTACGAGCGAAAATGACAAGGGTTAGAAAAAGTAAAAAGCGAATTAGAGTCCTTGCTAAGGCTGCTTATTCTACTTCTTAGCTGCACTAATTATCTGTTTCGCGACGACTGCTCACATTTTGCTACCTCTGTCATTTTCGCTCGTAGGTGACAACAGGCAGTAGTCACACTCGGTCATTGGCGCAATGTGTTAGGGAACGTTGAGCATTACATCTGGTCAGTCCAGCCACCGTATAGTCTCACGTTATAAAGTCAACTCCTGTCAGATTGAATAGGTTCTCTAGATGGATCTGAGATGAAGTGTAATGACTTGATTGATTGTTGTCTCTTGCTTGTGCCTCGCCTCTCTGTGTAGAGATGGCTGGCTCGGCGCTATTTATAGGTAGCCAATCAGGGCTGCTAGCCCTCGCTCCAACCACAACTGTATCTGATCTCTAGATATACGACGTATCTGACAACTCCACTTAGTTTCGCCGTTTAGCTGAGCTATACAAAATGCTTACTAAGAGGGTGGCTGAAGAGAGGCGTAGGCAGTTCCTAGCGAGGCTATTGGATAATATACTGCCTCCTGGCGCATACGAGCGAACAGACGAGGATACCTTGTAATCGTGAGAGTCCAATAATATTCTCAATCTGCTGTGGCTTTATGTGGCTGATGCCTTATCCTAAGGCCTTGATTTCGGAGAAAATTCGTGTTCACTCGTATGTGACAACCTGCAGTATATCGGCCCGAAGGTGGAGTTGACTCTCCAAGGTGAGCATATACGGTAGCACGGGGAAGCTGGCGACACGATGTGCTTCAGGCAGGAACATCAAACCACAATCGCGCAATTGTGCGCATGTATTTCGACTATAGAAGTAGGAAACCTGGGGACTGTAAGTCTCCACAGGTGCTGACCCACCAGAGGATTGGTTCTATTCACTCAAACTTGCTCAACGGGACGGCGCCATGCATGATCCTTCAATGGTATACTTGCAACATCGCTAGCACCCTTCCACCTCTGGTCGGAAGCCAAACTGCTTCTACTTTCGCTTTTGACACTTCAGCAGTCATATGGTACGCTTATGTACCATCTGCAATCACACCTGTCAACTCTAGGTGGCAACGTCCCACCAGTGCCGAATCGCCGCCTATAAGTAGCATACCGACAATCCAAACGATGCACACAATGTCTGGAATGTCGTCGACTTTCTCGTCCAGTACTCGAGTAACGCTGTGGTTTACAAGCTGGGTAAGAAGCTACAACCCACGAACTAGCAAAAAAACATTACTGACTCTAACCTACACCGTCAAGACCACTACCACGACGGCGACCTACATCCTATCGCTAGCCCTCATCTTCTCTTTAGGCATCCTCAGCCGTTTTCTAGGCGCAGTCAAGACCCAATTGGACCGGAGATGGAGCGAGCAACACTTGATGGCGCCCTCGAAAGACGACGAGAAGCCAACTGGGAACAGCATCCGAGGGCATACGCGGCAATGGAGTCGCGCACTACATGCAAAACCCGTCAGACTAGAAGAGCCAGAGGCACGGGAAACTGAACCTCTCAGCCCAGTTCCACCGCCAAGCCACGTGGATGAAGAAGACACGAAACGGCAGGTAGAAACCCCTCGTAGCCTCTGGTGGTCCAATACGACATGGAACTTCAAGCGAGACGCTGTTAGCGCGGTGTTGGAGGCGTTCAGAGCTTTGATCGGATACATACTGTAAGACGACCAAATGACAAGCCGAAAAAGCTGGCTTCGAATTACTAACAATAGCGCAGAATGCTAGCGGTCATGACCTACAACACAGGTGTATTCCTTGCTGTGATTGTAAGCGTACTACTAGGAGAGCTAGTCTTTGGCCGATACACAAGGGGCGCTACGAGCTTGGCTGAGGACGGGTGCCACTCATGAACCCAGATTGAAGAACCCATTTTCTGTTTAACTGCTTCCAAGAGCTATTTCAACGTCCTCGAATAATTGTACTTTTGAAAACACTTATCCGAAGCGGAGTGCGATGTTCCTGTCCTGCTCCCTCCTCCACTGTGGCGCACGTGATGGCGCGTTTTCATGTCGCTAAATTCGGCAAGGTGCGCGTCGTGCTGCCACACCCTCTCCTCCTAAAATATCTTCTCTTTCTTTGACGACTGCTCGCAGCGTCTACCTGAATGCCACTGTGGGCCGCATGTGCCTTCAGTGCACATGGAAGGATATCGATGGGAGGGAGAAGTTCTTTCCGCGCTTTCGAGATAGAGTGGGATGTTTGACGCGGCCTGCATATCCGAAAAAATAGAGCAAGACACGAAAGGTACCGCGAAAATCTTCGAGATGGACGTTGGGCTGACTGTGAGTGCAAATACCTAGGTACACTTACGTGTAAGGATTAGACGGTGCGTAGCCCTTTCTATGTCGATATGAAAGCTTATCTTATCCTAAGCGCTAATACACGTTGTTATTTTTCGCTGTAGGGGTATAGTGGAGTAAACACATGAACTATGGTACACGCCGTTCTGATCATTTCGTAAGCTCACCCCAGTTTCTGCCATGTTGTTATTACAGTGGCCATGTTGATGATGGCAGCAAAGCTAGAGCTTCTACCCCATATTCCCAAGCACACTAAAAATCTGATTCGTGAATGCAGGTACAATACATACCCCACTCCAATACATGGTTGACTCCAGGCCCGCGCTGGTACCGAACCACCCAACGCCCCATCCCCACCCCCAAATATCCTCCACGCATCCCCCAATCTTCCAAAATCTAACCCTCTCTTCTTCCCTCTCTCCACACAGTCCTTCAAGAAAAATCTCACCACAAAGTCTTTTCCAACCAATGAAGACACCCTACAACCACACAACCTACATCCCATCTTCGATGCCCACACCCCTCACCAAAAATGCCTTCGTCTCCTTCCTCCCGCCCCCAGAGCCAGGCTAGTTCGACCGCCCCGCCGCGTAAAACGTCTCCACGCTCGCCGCCCGAGTACGAAATCTCTTTCGTCCCGCGCACAAAGCGGCCACGTACGCCTACATTCGTTCGACAGGCGAGTCTGACTGCATTTAAACCGAAACTCGTGTTCTACGGCCCGGCACCGAAGCCCCCTGGGAAGCCGTATGCGTGGGCCCCGCTGTTTCCGGAGTGTGTGAGGAGGAGCAGTTGGTGGGTTGTTGAGAGGGTGAGGGATGTGGTGAGGGGGGAGGAGGATGATGGGTGGGGAAGAGTTGGGATGGGGCCAGGGAGTGTGAGGAGTGAGAGTGTGAAGACGAGGAGCGAGGAGCGGTGGAGGTTTGATGAGGGGGTTTGGGAAGAGGAGGCGGAGATGGAGAGTGTGGAAGGGAGGATTATGGAGTTGGGGCTAGCATGACAAGAACGCGAAGATGTTTTTTTCTTTTATCCTTCAACCAGAACGGCTGTGCAAAGCAGCGAGACTCTCGCTTAGCTTGTTGCACGAAGAGAGGATAACCCAAGTAATGAAATGCAACACCGCAACCTTGTAGAGTAAAGTAGAGCTCCAACCATTTCCACCCTCTCAAAACCCACCAATAGCACCCACAATCCTCCATCGCTGATCCGCGCCCCTCGCAATCGGCGTCTCATCCCGAACCGCCTCCGCCGGAATGCGATACATGACGAGATACTCGCCCCAATGCAACCACTCCTCCATGTACGCGTCCTTGCCCTCAGCCACCGAACCTCCACCCTCCTTGATCAGATCGGCGGCCCTGAACACGGGTCCGCGAGCAAGGTGTTGCGTATCCACCTTGATGACGAACGTATCTTCGTTGAAATTAGTAGCAAAGTGCTTGGCCACGTTCTCCGCATGGGCGAGGTTGTCGTACACGCTGATGAAGGGAGATGAGATGTTGGTCTGTTGGTTGATATGTGCGAGGCCGAAGCGCGAGAGGCCCGAGGTGTAGTTGACGATTGTGGTCTGGTTCTTTGCGCTGAAGCCGGTGGCGAAGGCGTAGCGGGTTTGGGATGAGGCGCGGTGTACACGGTAGACCAGAGCTGGGATGGAAGCTGGGGCTGGTGGGGACGGCGGATCGAGAAGGTGGGACAAGTCGGAGGGTAGGGCGTAGATTGCTGGGTGGGGTGTTAGTGTTAGTGTTGCGCGGATGGGGCGGATGGGGTACAAAGGGGCATACAAGTCATTTTGGCTGTGTTGATGCAGTAAAGAGGTTGTCGAAATGTACCAAATCCAAGTCCAGATGATGGAAAGGCTGATATGTGGCGAGAAGGCACAAGGAGGAACAAGAGGAAAGGTAGACTCGATAAAACTGTTACAACGACGGATGTGCGAAATGCGGACTTTTACAAGAATGCTGAAGAGACGATGATAGCGGTTTTGCGGTCATCTTGTAGAGTATAAGTAGTTCCTTCCCCGCAAAGCGGTATATCTATCCATTCAAACGGTGTTGAAATGCTTCTGAATTAGGAGTTTCGCGGCCATGTCGGCTGCCATCCCCGTGCGGAGAAGGACTCAGTCGACTTGTGGACAAACGCAGGCTACCGGTTAGCAGACAAACGAAAAAAGGAGTCTTCCCTACTTGTAGGCAAATGGTCACTGGCGGTTGGAGCATAGACCATCTGCGGGTAGCCGTTCCCGAGGACCCTCGTTTGAAATACTGCTACTTATGGTATGATGGCTCATAGCTTCTCATCGATACGTAGGCAACGATATTCAAGACCCTATCTTCTTCATTATTGCGAGGCTGGATGCATGAAACTGCACCACTCAATCCCTGGATATGCCGGAGATCCAAAAATACGCATGCTGTGGGGAACAAACGAAAGGACGAAATTGAAGTTGCAAGGTTCAAGATAGCCAGAGCTATGAGCTCCATATAGACCCAAGAGAGATACTCAAACGACAATAAGGCTGGAACGGGGGGGGGGGACCAAAAGCGACGTCATTCCTAGAAAATGTTGAAAAGGGCGCTCAAATGAACCATAGACCGATACATCCAGCCTTATCCAATTCTCTGCAGTACATACGCAAAGCGGAGCTCATCGATGCGCATTTCCGCTGCCAGTTGACGCGTCTCTTCCAGTATGCTGGGTAGTACAAGCAAACGGAGGCGCGCAGCTGGAGGACCACATCCGCGTAGCATGCTATTCGTCGAATGCACGAAACGTAACTCAAGGATGTCTGATGCCTTGCGAGGACGGAATGCCTCAGCATGTCCGCGAGACATGTAGCCGGTTCAGCGGGTTGTAGCAGCGGCTCAGAAAAACGGAAGGCCGCATGCTTCAACTTGATAACGACAGCTGTCATGTATTGCTCACCGCCACTTATTTCGGTGGAGCCGTCGCTCACCCGATGAGCGTCGAGGAGATGAGATGAGATGAGATGAGATGAGATGGAGAGACTGCAGGATGTAATTGCAGGTGTGAATGCACCGCATACGTGGATCGGCTTTAGTTCCGCGCTCACACTAAGCCGCTTTGAGCAAGGTTGTCTTTCTCACATCGACATCGAAAAGTGTAAATGACGATTACGGGCGCGCAAACAGCGACAAAACGATACCACCGCGACAAACAGTACGTCTCCACCCTGTAATATATATGCGACAACTCAATTGACATCTGCAAAGCTCGTGCGGCCTTGCACACCCCGCCTCAAACAAACAACTCCAGCCTTCGAATCCGCACCGAACCCTCTTCCAACCCACCTCACATAACATTCACATCCGCCATGTCGTATTTCCGAATAACGCTGATGCGCTCCGGCATTGGTCTACCTCAGAAGACCCAAGGTGTCCTCAAGGCGCTCGGTCTCCGCAAACGCATGACGACCGTATACTACCCAGTTTCACAGTCAGTCGCTGGCCAGATCTTGAGGATAAAGGAGCTCGTCGATGTCAAGGAGGTGAGCGCACCGATGACTAAGGAACAAATGCGCGCCTCGAGGCGGCCGGATCCGGGGTACTACATTGAACAGAAGGCTGGGGAGGCGATGTGGGGCTACAAATAGGCGGTTGCGTGTGAACATACTTCATGCGACTTGTGTATGATACGAGCGAGAAGAGCATGCATTCTTGGGCGTTCATGGCATGCTTTGAGTGGCCTATGTGAGTAGCATAGGAAGACAGAACGAATTCCACAGAGCCAGCGACCGAGGCTCTTCAATTATAACCATGTCAGTCTTCGCATTTGAAACACCACCTCAAGTTTACAATGTTGTTTTCTTTCAACCTCCTGCCCGGCGTGGTGGTTGTTTCTGGGTCCAGCCCCGCCATGCCTATTAGTCACATGCTACCCGTGTCTTGGTATTCAGCCGCAGCTCGACAACGACTTATCTTGACTCACACGCTCTCTCCATGTTTCGAACCAGTACTTGCTAGCCACATGTTCCAAAATGGATTCGACATCGCAGGCGCCGGACCGGATGTACCTGCCGTTTCGTGGCGTCGAGAACGACACGAGCTTTTACTCAGCCTTGGACCCAACTTCGCAACAAATCCGTTATGTCGACCTGCACCCCGGTGCTGAGTCTGATCCTATAGTGTGCTCTTTGGGATATACGACACTGAAGCAAAATGCGAGGAAGCTGATCTCTTACGAGGCCTTGTCGTATTGTTGGGGAGACATTGACGATCAAGTAACCATTACGCTCCGCCATCCCGCCTATAATACTGCCAACGGAGCATTCAAAGTTCTTCAACAATCAGTCTCATCTCTACTGAAAAGAGGGCCGTCACCGCAAACAAGGACTGAACTACCTACCTCCGACAATTTCCGCGTCACCCGCAGCCTTCAGGATGCCCTCCTTGCTTTGCGTCAAGCGCAGCACATGCGGAGGTTATGGGTGGATGCCATTTGCATCAATCAATCGGATCCCAGCGAGAAAACCCATCAAGTTGGACAGATGAGCCTCATCTACGCCTCAGCAAGTACAGTCACCGTGTGGCTGGGCAGCGCCGATCGAGCTAGCAAGGCTGTATTCAGAGGTCGAGAGATTTTTGACCAGGAAGCTACAGATCGATCGGGTCAGACTAGAACCCCATACTCAGGGATTCGTATTCCGTCCAACACCTACTTTCATAAAGACGACTGGGGTCGTATCGGTGATGCCTTTGAGCGGACTGTAGCTGAGGATATACGCATGCATGAACTTCAGAGTGCCGAAATTCCACTCTTATTAAACAGCTTAAACCAGTTCCTCGGTAGGCCCTGGTTCCAACGCATATGGGTCTATCCTGAGGTAATCCTCGCCAAATGTGACGACAACGACGACCGCCTCGTCACCGTCATGGCCGGAAGTGACGTAATGCGTTGGAGCACTCTCAATGGATTCATCCGCGCACTGGAAAGGTTTTCAGATTCGAATAGTGCCTTTGCTGTCGCGACTGGCAACAATCTTACTTGGTATCGGGATTCCTGGTACTGGCCGACCGCAGAACCTCATGCTCGTCAAAGTCTGTCCTTCGTAGAATACTTCGCGCGAACAGTCAACTTCAAAGCAAGCGATCCGCGCGACAAGTTGTATGCTCTGCTGGCTCTCGCGCAGAACACTCGAGACGCTATGCACTCAGACCCTCGGCTTCAACCAGACTACGAGAAACCAGTCATGGACGTTATACTGGACCTTGGCAAAGCTGGCATTCAACTACCCCTCCTTATCAATACAGAAGATGCCATAGGCACACCGGAAGAGTCTGGAGACGATACGTTCAGATTCGGACTGTGGTACTCGACCACCATGTCCAGGACTATTCCAAGAGTGCACTGGCCAGGGTACTTCCCTGGCCAGGATTACGCATTCGAAGGCACTAGACTTACATACGTCCGAATAGAAGGGCCCCTCACACAACTGCCCGTGGATCTCGAACACATGCGACAGTGCGCTTACAATACTACGGATGGCAGGGTAGTTTTTAGTTCTGCCCCTATGAAACATGGGGCCGTAATCGTCCAGTGCGCTGGATCATCAACGCCCTTCATTATGTCTCCCGTGCCCGAGTTCCAAACACGGTACGACTATATTGGGCCCTGCTCTTTCGTTCCGAAGACGACTTGAAAGGGCTACTGGGTTAATTCAATAATCGCTTTGTTCCTGACGCATCCTTCTCTTGCAACTCAAGTCCTCCATTGGAACAAGCCATCGCCCGGGCAAAGTGTAGGAGTGCTGCAAGACACGTAGCTCCTTCAACGATTTGAACGATTTATACACCAGGCTTCTACAGATGATCCGACTACATCCAGCGCCCTACGGCGGGCACGCCTATCGAGAAAGAAAAATTCCCAGATATTACACCAAAGCTTCGTCGGGACCGACTTCCCCGCAAAAGTACCGCGCTCGTCGTATCGCTCCTCGGGGCGTGTTTCTTTATGCGGAGAAGGGGAAGGACGGCAAGCCTGACAGGTACAAACCAAAGGAATGTACAAAATAAGTTCTTCGAGCCTGAAAGACCTTAGACGCATGGAGTCACACAATCACCAAACTCAACCTTCAGCGTGCACATTCCACGAACATCACTGAGTCAAATCCATCACAAGACCTACATTTGTCATATCTCACTTGTCAATATCAAAGGCACAGAATCAACAACTACAAATTATTACCTCAGTTTAGTAGAACTCGGACAAATTCCTACAAATTCCATTACTTGATAACTTTCTCCATACAGTAACATCGCGTCTATTAAACATCACGCCGAGATCACACCTGCCCAGCAGCCATATCCCCGCTCTCAAAAACCCGCCTCAACCTCTCCACCGCGCCCTTCGGCAGCGACAATTCCCCACCCGTCGCATTCGCGCGCCTAAGCTTCTCCTCCGAGACAGGCGAAGACGGGGCCCTGAGATGCGCAGAGGACTGGTAACTACTCGTAGTTTTGGCAGCGTCACTGGAAATTTTGTTGTCAGCGGCTTGAGTGACCGTCATGTCGGAGGTCTTTACCTTGTCTGCTGGCTTGCGGATACGTCCGGTGGATGCGATTAATTGCGCTGGTCGCTGTCTTGCAATATGAGGCTCCTGCTCTGTGGGCTTTTTGGTATCGCCTTCGAGCCACTCCCGCATAGCGCGTCGGTGTTGTCTGATTTCGTCCCTGCGGTCCCGCGCGGGTTGCGAGGAGTGGCCTAGCCGGTTGCCGAATTGTGCGATGTCGAATGGCATGTTAGCAGGATGTGTATATGTATGTGGTAGGGAAATCTGGATGATGGGAAGGGGCATATGAATCTATGCTTGCTGTTAACATAGTGACACGAACATGTCATTGTGACTACGCTGAAGTTTTCGAGAACGAACAACGTGATCTCATCATTCTCACGCGAGCAAACTAGCAAGAGACGATGATACGAAAATACCGTCTGATTTCAAGCTAACTACACTACTCAATATCGCGTGAGCTTTCTTTACTAAATCCAAGTCCAATTTATCCAAGACTCCAACCTCATCTAAACTCCAAACATAATATTCACCACCGAAACCCCCATCCCTTCTCAAAGCCATCAAACCCCACCACAAATCCTCGGAACACACTTCTTCAAATCCCCTATTTTGTGCTCAATCCATCCCCTAGCTGTGTCCCACCACCTCCCCAACCGCCAATACCAATGCAGTCTAAAGCGAATACCATAATCGTCTCTCAGCGACTCATACGCGCCACTGCGCGCCGTCAGCGGCACGTAGCGATATCCAGACGGGCCTCTGGATAGTGGGGGGCGCGTGTACCTGTGAAAATATAAAGGGAGAGTGTTGGCGGGGGTTAGGCGGGGGGGAAGGGATGTGGAGTGGAGGATGGGCCATGGGTGGGTACTAGTGGAGGGTGTTGTGGGTGTGTGGATGGAGCTGGGTGAGATGGGAGTGTCGAGGAGGGGGAGGAGTGGTGAGTGGGGAGTTTGGGCAAAGAAGGTAGGGTGGGAGGATGGAGTTAGGGGCGCAGTGTCCGTACTCGAGATATCCAGCATCTCGTCGCACATCTCGCCTTCTATATCCGCTTGAACGCCAATGCATCGACACGGGCCGGATGCTGCGTCGATAAAGATATTTTCCGCGCCGGCGGTGCACGTGCAAGAAGACGAGTGTGACGGGCTCAGTGGCACGGCCTGCGTGCTGGCTGGGGCACTTGACATGTTTCTTACCAAAAGACAGTGACATGACATGGGTTAGAGAATTCGCAACATGGCAGGATAATGTTGGGGATGGTGTATTCTGGCATTGTGGATGTGAGTGATAATGGAAGTGTGTGTGCACAATGTTATTTGAGTGGGGACACAATCCACTGAATGTGGGATGACGCCATGAATATAGGTTTATGACGTTCCTGGATTTCGAGCGAGTGCTATGCCGTCTCTATCGTTTGCTTTCGCCTTCTCCGAAGTCGTTCACCTAAGCAAACCCAAAGAACTTCATATCGTCCGCGCCTCTGATTGGCACCGTATGACCCACACCCTGCGCATAAATGCCCTGTACACTCGGTCCATAGATGGTCCTAGTATACGAGCTCTGTGGGTCGTTGCTCTTCGTGCTCTCGGGCTTGTCGTAGTTATACCCAAAGACACCAGCCCACTGCTTCATGGTCTCCTGGTAGTTGGCCGGGAGCAAGGTCGAGTCGGAGCTGCCGTGGTAGACCTGCATCTTGGGGCGCGTGCCGTTGTAGGAAGGGTACATGTTGAAGACGACGTTGGCCCAGGCTTGTGGGGTCGCTTTGGATTGGCCGTTGGCGCAGGTGTTGTTCCACGCGTCGATTCCACCAGAGCTGGACACGAAGCAGCCGGCGCCTACACCGGAGTAGACGATTGCTGCTTTGAAGACATCTGGGTATGTTGCTGCTAGGACGTTCTGGAGCTTGATTAGTATCTGTTTTCATGACAGATGCATGTTTGGTATTGACGTACTGTCATCATTCCACCACTGCTGCTACCTGTAACGAAAACCTTTGTGGCATCACCCTTGTACTCGTTCAAAGTCCACTTGACCATGTTGGCAATGGTGTTGCTATCACCTCCACCCTCATGGCTCAGAGTCTGTTTGCTGCTAACGTCCCAGCATGTCCCGGAGTGGGGAGAGCTTGGGTAGATGACGATGAAACCATACTGCTCAGCAAGAGTTTTGTATGGGCTGCCATTGTAATATTGCTGTGCGGAACCAGTGCAGTAGTGAACAGCTACAATGACACCTGGCGAAGCAGCAAGTTTCTTGGGGACATAGATCCAAAAGGCCGCCTTGGTGGGAGCGTTGCCGAAAGACGTAACCTGAGAGAGGCTACCCGGTGTTGGTGCACGCTTTCCAAGTGTAGCGGCTGCGGCGACCGAAAGGCAGCTCGTGAGTAGAGTAAGAAGACGCATGGTGCTGATCGATTGACTGACTGGTTTCGAACCTGAATCCTCCAGAAAGGCCAAGAGCAGCCTTAAGTAGAAAGATAATTTCGGAAGCGGTGGCACGGTTGAAAGGAGCACCGCTCTTTCACGACCATATTCCCCAGGTCGACGACCAAATAGGTAAATCTGTCTCGTGCATGGCAAATTCAACTCGTTGTATAAAGTGCTTGTTTCCCCACAATCTCGGCTATTGCATCATGTGTCGGTAGTGATTGGTGACGGGCAAGCCGTGAAGATTGCTAGTGATCACGGATAGATTGCAGCTGTGCAAGGTTTGTGGCGGTATTGCGTGGATAGCAGCCAGATTATACCCGGTTAACAGCCGACCCCACATGTAAAGTACAACGTATGATGATGACGGGTATTGGGGCCGTGCATGTGGGATATTTCGAGAATTTGATTCGAGTCTTCTATTGGATGAGCGGATTGCGTTTCCTTTGCGGTTGGATTTGCAAGCCTAGAGTCGTTCAAGAGCCTTTGTCCTGATGTTCTGCCACACCTCTTCACAACAAACAAAGTTCTTCTTCAGGTCTGGTGGCCTCGTGAAGCTGACTGCCAGAGCCTCGTTGGCTCAGTCTTGGCTGGGTTCGCTGTAGTGGTTAGACGTGGCTTATGATGTGCGACGCCTCTGAACGGACGTTCCGAATCGTGGGATCCCAGCGAGCTGAATCATGCCCTCGAGTCGCATTTATGTTCCTTTCGCGCTTCCATCTCTTCACCTTCCGCTCCAGATGCCCTCGCCTCCACCTCTTCCAAGCCCACCAAAAGTCAGACCGCCCAACCCCCCAGCGCCACCGCCGCCCTTGCTTTCGTTGACGGGTCTCTTGGCAACACGTCCTTGAGCTTTGACCCCCGTGACCACATGCTCCAGCTGTGTCTCGACTACCACGCCTCCGACTATCATCTCCCCTAATGTTGCATGCAGTGTCTCGAAGTTGAAGATCAGGTCGAGTTCGCAGACGTTCTCGAACAGGCGGTCGAGTGCTTGGACGAAGACCTGTATGAAATCGAGGAGGGCAAGCGGCGATTCGGTGGATGTGCTGATGACGATGAAGTAGAGAGTCGCATAGTGTCGGTATGTTACAAGCGAGGGCGTATCATTGTGCTGAGTAGTTGGCGTGGACGACTTGGATGCACTGGCGAGGAGAGGTGGAAGGCTACAGATTGTTTAGTAGAGACCAAGAAGGGGTGTGGATGGGCGTACGGTAGGAAGTTGCATGCTGAGTTGGGGCGGTTGGCGACGAGGGTGAAGATCTCGCTGATGAGGCGTTGTTGGACCGCCGTCTCGAGCTGCGTATAGAACTTAGTCAGCCTGGGCTGGCCGGCATTGTTGAAGACCAGTACAGCGTTGATCATGGTGTCGGGTGTCACTGCGTAGAGGTGTGGGCGGTCACGGCCAGTAGGGCGACGCGGGGAAGTGATGGCATGGCAGGCGCTAGCTCACACCTATCGAGAGCTCCGCACCTCCTCCGTGCACACCAACCTTCGCATTGATCCTTCGACAGACGCATCCAACATAAACATACTATCGCTCAATATGAGGCCAGCTACTCGATTCACTACTGCGGCTCTCCGCCGTGCCACTCGCAATCCTCTCCGCGTGCAGTCGCCAGCCAATTGCATCATCGCCAGAGCTACAGCTGCATCGCAACCCGTTGCCCGCAATGTGACAGCCGTACGACCCTTCCACTCCTCAATGAACTTCAGAAGTATCATGCCAGATGCCGAGAACCCTGCGCCCAAAGAAAGCGAGGACCACGAGCAGCCAACCGCCCCGACCCAGCTCACAACAGAGGAATTCCACGAGCGGGCCGACATGTACCTGAACGAGCTGGTAGAGAGGCTGGAAGAGGCGCAAGAGAAGGACCCGCAGATCGAGGTGGAATACTCGGTATGTCAATCCCATGGTATAGATATGCTGCTTCGACACTGACACACCCCAGGCTGGCGTCCTCGAAGTAAAGGCCAAAGAACACAGCTACGTGCTCAACAAGCAGCCTCCGAACAAGCAGATCTGGCTCAGCTCGCCCATTTCCGGACCGAAGCGATTCGACTGGGTTGTTGCGCAGGAGAGCATGAACTTCAAGGAGGGCAGCGGACAGGGCGATTGGGTGTATTTGAGGGACGGCAGCTCGTTGACCGACATTCTCAGGAAGGAGCTAGGTGTGGATGTCAGTGTGGACGACGAGGTTCCGCGCTGATCTCGAAAGAGGTGAAGCACAAGTCAGGCTCATATCGATAGCATTAATTATTCTGCCAAGGACATTCATGCAACAGCACAACTATTCCCAACGCTTGTAGTATGCAACGCCATTCATGCAACCCTAAAGACAAGTGCTATGGTTCAAAGAAGGGATGGTGTCGTGTGGTCTTCGTGATGTGAGTCATTCTACACAGTAATGGCAGAAGCTTGCGGCGCATTGTCGTTTCCAGGTGGCAGATCAGACTGAAGTAAGTCAGCACTTCGCAAAGTCCCCAGCCATTTTCCGTTCAAGCACATACCTGATCAAATATTATCCGTATCATCAGACTGCAGCTCGGGCACCGCGCAATGTCCTCGCCGTCGCGCATGTCTGCAATGGAAATCTCGAAGCGGTCGCCGCAGGGACACGGGTGGTGGTAGATCTGGAGCGTCTCGTCGTAGAAACAGTCTTCGATTTCTATCTCGTCGTACAGGTTGAGCTCCTCGTCGGCCATGGTGGATGCACGTGAAGTTGGAGTGGAGGAGTGTGTGTCTCGGTGGCGCATGCAAAAGTTCCCCGCAAAGGACTCCCGCGATGCTGCGCTAACTTAGGCACCGTGGCACCTCCGCGCCAACTCCGATCATTCACTGCGACCACGTTGAACGTCGCAGAGCTCATACCACACCACGAATCGCGGGCATCCCACAGTCGAATAAGCCTTAAGACTACCATACGTAGAGAAGATATCTGGCGCGACGTACAATGACTATGCGATAGCGGCCATCACTACAGTCACCATGGGCGATGTCGAGGATGCGGCCACGATACTGGCAGGGCTGCTGAAGCACCCCGAAGACCTCGACAAGATCTCCGCCCTTAAAGCCGAGTTCACGCGAAAGAAGGCCGCCGTAGACGGGCAATTGCGCCATGGGTTGAAGGAACAGCTGGAGCTGACCCAGTCGGGCATGAGCAGCATCACCGAGGGCCAGCGGTCCGTCAACCTGATCAAGGAGGAGATGATGAAGATAGACAAGCTATGCGCCGAGGCCCAGAACATGATCCAGGACTTTCCGCACATCAACTTGGTGGCGCAGACGCATAGGAACTTCGAAGCCGTCGAGAAGATGAGAAACGACATTCAGACCTTTGAGGAGCGCCTGGAGCAGCTCGAGATACTCCTAGCGCAGGATGACGAGGACCCCGCGAACCAGGAACGCCTCCTGCAGATACACTTTGGCCTCACACAGCTACGAGACATCCGCGACGATGCCATGGCGCAGATCAAGAGCACCGAGGATGGCTCCACCGAGCTCATCGACAACCTCAATCTCGAGAATGGCGGCACCGTGCAGGACCTCTTCGCGCGCTTGGACGATGTGATTGAGTGGTTCGACAAGCACATCGGGGAGGCATGCATAAACCTGATTGAGCTGGTACAGACAGGCAATGACGGCGTCGTGGTCAGATTAGCCATCATTGTGGAAGAGGAGGAGAAGACAGACAAGAAGGTCAAGGCGCTGCAGGATGCGCAGCGAGAGTACTCAGCCCTTGCATCTCGTTTCAAGTCCATCAACTCAGGTCCCAAGGAGCTGCGCGGGTACAAGGACAAGTTCATCAGGTCTATCGAATACGTCTGTCAGGCACAGATGGATGAAGCAAAGGAGAAGTTCGGCGAGGATCCAGAGAAGATTGACAAGTTCTTCAAGTGGTACTTCAACAACCTTAACACTGTCAAGCTCGGGATGGTCGATCTCATGCCAAAGAAGTGGAAGATCCTGCAAACCTACACAAATATCTACCACAAGGCCATGCACGACTTCCTGGTAGCTTTTGCCGACGATGAGACTTTGCCACCACAATATGTGCTCGCCGTGATCAATTGGGTCGACAAGTACTACGCGAAGATGGCAAAACTAGGCTTCGCTGAGGACGATCTGCAACCACACGCAATCGACAACCGCAGCCAGGAGCTCATTCGAACGTATCGATCAGTCATTGTGAAAGCTGTGGATCAGTACATGGAACGCATCAACGCACAGGACAGGAAGAGTTTCTTGAACCAAGACAGGGAAGCCTACGAGATCAACGCCGATGGCATTTTCCAAACACGGTCACTAGGCGATGTATGGACACTATTTAGCCAAAATCTTGGTGTGGCTGCTAGTAGCGAGCGGAACGATGTTGCTGAAGGTGTCATCGACTCCATGTTCCGCACCCTCATTAGTCGCCAGCGGATATGGACTCAACTCATTGACGACGAGAGGGACAAGTACACCGGCATCAACCCTTCGCTTGATGGTGAGACTGTGGCTGTGTTTCAAGAATGGCTCATTGCCCTCGCCAACGACCAGATCATCTGCATCGACGATGAGGAAGGTCTCAATGGCCGAGCGTCGTTCGTCACTGTATTTGAGCGCGAAGCTGTACCACTGGTGTCGCAGCAATTTGCTAGCGACCGCCTACCAGCACAGATCGACGAGCTGAAGAACGGATACATCGATATCTCTACCAAGTGCATTCAGATATTCTGCCAACTCATATTTCTGACGGACTTCAAACCTATTCTCTCCAAATTCTTCACACCAGACTGGTACAACAGGACAGATATGGCATCCATCATTGCTACCTTCCGCGACTACCTCAACGACTACGAACAACAGGTGCATGCTTCGTTGCGCGACTTGCTGATTGACAGCCTGGCGGACGAGCTCCTGATCCAATACCTCTCTGCGGTCCGCAACAAGGGCGTCAAGTTCAGGCGCAGCGACCAGTTCGCGGCGAAGTTGAAAGACGACCTGCTCACAGCATTCGAGTTCTTCCGCGAATACGGACAGCAAGGGCAGGAGATTACCCAACGATGGCGCGCAATCGAGTATTTCCTCAAGCTGGTTGAAAGCGATAAGTCGCAAGTGCAGTTTGCGTACGAGGAATTCAAGCTCAACTACAAGGAGGTGCACATCAGCTGGGTCGAAGCTGTCCTGCGCACAAGAGATGACTTCGAGCGCAGCATGCTGAATGCCGTCAAGGCGAAGGCTGCAGAGACGGTCCCTGACGATGCACCTGATGATCCGATAATGGGACGAGTAAAATAGGAGTTAATGCATGGTGTTGGGAGGATGTGGGATGTCTAGATTTGCTTGGCGTTATGGGTGGGCCATCAACTGGTCAGTCTGCCCACATTCAATAGATCATTCCAGTTTCTACAGGCATTGTTTATGTCTAATGCGTCCATAGCAATACCCCAAGTGTGTTCTTCGCACAGAAGCGAGTACTGCTATTCATTGAGTAATGAGTATCGTGCTTCTCGCATTATTGTTGCAAATGCCGCACCAAGATGCATCGCTGTAGGCCCGAATGCACGAGCCTCCTAGTTTGCGATCGGACTCCACGCACAACTCCTCATCGCAACCCCACGCGATGCGCAAGTTATGTCCTTCGCGATCAGCACTCGAATTTCTCCGCCAGCGGCGAAGGCTCATAGCACCTTCCTTTGAACGGCTTAGCGAAGTAGCTAAGACCCGGACGCTAACGTTACAGATGCATGAACGGGATCGCACGTGCCCACGCGCAATCTACCAAAATGAGCCTCATCTCGGGTATGCTTGAGGATCTAGGGGTCTGCATTCGATAACCGCGCAATGTCGTTGGTGGCTTGGAATCGCGACTAGACGGCGAGTGAAACGAAACGGAACGAAACAACAGCTGCGCATGACGAACGACGTGTGGTGCGAGGAGTGAGTGGAGGACCAACGTAAATGATCTCCACGACAGCAGTGCGAATCGCGAGGCTTCTCAGACATCTGCATCCATCTGCGTGCAAGCACAACATCCGGGCCTGTTGACGATCATTACATGAATCTCCGTTATCGCCACCGCACGCAGCACGTCCAGGGATGTTCCTCTCCTGTTGATATTCTCCAACGGGACATGCACAGTTCTCGCACTGACGCTGCACGAGATTTGGCCGTGGGCGAGGCTGTCCCCACTGTGCCGTGCGTTCATCTCAAATGCTCAATTAATCTACCACAACACTCGTTAGACGTATATAACCCAACCGCCTCGTCCTGTTTCCTTTGCTCTTGCATCCATCGATCATTATAATCCAACAGCTTGTCTGTAGTCACTCTTTTACAAACGAAACCTCACAGTCTTTACTTTGCTATCTACGATATATACCCCATCTTCGCCTTTTTGCATCTTTTATACATACCAATCCAGATCAACACAACCTACCGACCAAAATGCAGTTCTCCATCTTCGCTTTCGCCTCGGCTCTCTTGGCTGTTGCTGCCGCGCAGTACGGCGCTCCCGCTGAGGAGTCTTGCGCCGCTGTCGTCACCGTCACTGTTACTTCGTACGTCTTCCCACACATATAAACCTCCCACACCGTCCTAACACACCAACCAGTACCCTGAAGCACGTGCCCTCCGCCCCGGCCTCGCACCCCGCGACCGGCCCCGCGCCCTACCCATCCACCTGGGCCGTTCCCGCTTCCTCTGCGCCCGCTGGAACCGGCTACCCCTCCAAGCCCGTCGGAACCGGATACCCATCTGTTCCCCTCGGCGCCTCCAAGCCCACTGGCACTGCTGCCCCCTCTGGAACTGGTGCGTACTCTGCGCCCCCGAGCCAGTTCACTGGCGCGGCGTCTGGCCTTAAGGTTGGAGGTGCGCTTGCTGCTGGTGCGGTTGTTGCGCTCTTCTTGTAGAGTGTGAGTGGGGAGATGCGTGGGGACTTCTTTGTAGATATTTGAGTTGGGGGAGGGGAGGGTAATGGAGGTGTGGTTGTGGGATGTGGTTGTATATACCCCATGTATCGTGCTTAATCAACAATTGTTGGTTTAGTCTTATTCCAAACCAATGCGTGATGCCTGCTTGTGAGGTGGTACGTTTACTTTCTAGTAGCATATTTTGACTCGCTTGGCCCTCACATGCAACTGACTCTAGCTTGCACTCGCGCCTACCACCCCATCTCTTGTTGCTTTTCTTTTTGTAAAAGATTTGGCCGCAGTAGCTGCATTGTGAAGTCATACAAGTCTAGATTCCCATTTCTTTTTGACATGTGTGCGTGTGCGTCTACTGTGCCGTTCCCAAAGCTTTGTAGTGTTGAAAGCCTGTCTTAACTCCTAATTCTGATTTTGAAGCCAAATCCGAAATCCACCAACAAAACCCAAATCCCCTCACAAAACGATCTCCAACTCCCACTACACCTTCTATCCTAACTTCTATTACTCTATTAGGCAAGTCTCTCGCAGCTATCAATCGCAGTAGATAACAGAGTGAATGTATCGGCCTCTTCCTTCGTGCAATCACTCTAGCAACACGCCAAGCTAAACCCACCGCCCATTCTAAGCATATCATCCCCTCAAATCCCCGTCCTTTCACTGCAAATTGCGCAACCTGCCTATTTGGGAAGGAGCTGCGCAGGTGTGGATTGTAGTCACTTTCCGGAGCCTGATTTCTCCGACCTCTCGTTGCCGCAGACGATAGCCCTTAGGTGCATTGGAATCCTGACGGTCATATAAAGGCAGACGATCAGAAACGCGAGGTAAGGCATTCTTAAAAGTGCTACTTTCGACGGCTGCAGGGAACTTGCCTAATGCGGTAACGTCTCGTCTTTTGGGGGGAATGTTGGGTGTAGGCGCTGCTTTTTGTCCAACCTGCTCCCGCAGGTTGATATAAGTATCTAAATCTTTGTGAGCGGCGCGGCTGCAGCTAAGATGGACAGAGATTTTTTAAGACGATTGAGAAATCTTCGAGCGGCGCGAATTTGTCGCCTTGAAGTACCTACTTGAATGCAGTCAGTGTAGTAACTACAAGCGCTCTCGCACTCACACTTAACAAAGGCAGAAAGACTGTACGGGAGAGTGTTGAGCGGGGCGCATGCTCCACGTTATACTGAGATGTATGTACACTGTGTGGTGTCGTCCACAGATATGCCTCTGCTTGCGCAGCGGAGAATGAAGAGATGTATGGTTGCGCGTTTCAACAGAGATGAGACGATACTGCTCTAGGAAGGTTTGTGGGAGGTGTGGGTTACTGTGGATTTGAGAGTGAATTGATGCCCTGGGGGAGCAATAGGTAAAGTCGCAATACTTGCAGTCGATTTCATACGTGACACACTCTGATATATACCAAATCGGGAAGGTTGAAAGAGACTGTCAATTGTAGCAGGGGCCTCGGCTCGGTGAAAGACCGTCCCATATATTGCAAAAGTGCTGCCGGGCTTCGATGGAGTCTGAATTCTCTTCGATCGATGTTTATCTTTTCACCCTTCAAGATTCCCTTCGCCCAACATACATCCACTCCCCGCTCTCTTGCACCTGCCATCGACTAGCATATACAAATGTCCTTTCCTCTTCATCACTAACGTCTAGATACCACTCTTTCCACATGGGATCCCACGCCCAGTCATCCCACGATCCCAGAAGTTCAGCAGCGTCGTCCGGCAGTAAGTCTGCGCTGTTCATACTAACGTGTTCCCAGATCTGCTGTTGCTCATGCAAACGCCAACGCGAAAGGTAAACAAAGGATGATTCGTTGGGAACATGCGTGTAGAATTCTTTCCATCGCGGATCCCACCTCCACGTGTATCCAGCAAAGGAAGGCTGCGGTGATAATGGCTTGGATGGATGGGCGTGTTGGAAGATGTCTTCGAGGAGCTTGATTGCTGAAGATAGGTCGGCGATGTCGATGATGGAGTATTCTGGAGATTTGGGAGGAGTAGCTGGGGGATGCCATTGGTCGCGGTTATGGAGTTTTGTTTCTAAGGCATGTAATCTTTCGTCTAGTGGAACGATGTTCGATTCTACGGTGCTGGTGGAGGGCTCGAGGGAGAGGAAGACCATTCCATTCTCGACGCTTGGATCCTGAATCTGGTCAATACTGCGGCATGATACAAAGTTTGGGGAGTTCAAGACGTACCGAATCCGCGGGCATTAAGATAGATGGCGCAATACCATTCCTCACATCTTCTCTGATGTTCCGAATGGTTTGTTGCAGCGTTAGGATACTTTCCGTCAGATGCTGACTGATTTTATCTTGCGCCACCGAAGGCACGGCGGAGGTGCTTGCGTCGGATGTCGCGTGAGGCATCTCAATTATGCAAGAAATATCAACATTCAGACTGAATGGAGTATAATAGAGTTAGAAGATACGTCATGTAAATGGTTATGTGATGACAAGGAGTGGTGGCGGAGCGCGACGGCTAAACTTCCAAGTTTGGATACATCGCCACCGTCGGTTCTTGAACGGGAAACACTCTACCTAGTCGCAAATTGTGTCCTAGACAGCACGATTTAAATCAAAAAAATTAACGAGAATGGACGCAACTTAATCATTGAAGCCTTCGAATCTGATGAGGAAGAATGAAGCAAGTGCTGGGACGGTGTTAAGAAAGAGCTGTGACACGGTGGGGACGTGCACTACGGTACCGGTAGCGCGTTCTATCTTGTTAACCTCGGAATCCTTTTCTTTATCTCCTCTTCATCAGCATCATCAACGACTTATGCTGCTCAGATTGCAGTCGGCCCACACCAAACTTTTGTTCGCCTTACGGTGCTACATCAACTATCACAATTCAATCTATACGTGCTCAAGAAAATCTTACTTCTCATTCATTCATTATAATCATCTAGAAGTCAATTCAGTTCGCCCATGCTAACAAAGGAGACTTAGGTAGTATTTACTGAACCATAGCGTATAGCTTTTTCTAAGAAACTTATCTCAGAATCGTGCAAAATACTTCCCTCGCATAGCAGCGCGCAAATCAACGACGAAAGAGCCTGTAGAACTTGCTGGCCCTGGGAACCTCATACACAGAGTCTTCGTCCCAACCGCTGAACTTGGAACTCCGACTACCGCGCCCATACGTCTCTTGGTATGCACCAGCCCCGATAGGAGCGCTCTCCACGCGAGGTGTGGGAGCAGCGGTGCGAGGCCGACGCGAGTGTGTCGACGGTTCGCCCCGATAGTGATCACGAGGATCCAGCGGTTCGTGGATGCGCCACGCGGCGTTGAAAGTTCGGTCAGCTACCGCTTGTTCAGAAATGTTATCCGCATTGAAAATGCGGTTGTACTCGTCACGGTACTTTTGCGGCATCGCGGTGCTGCGAGGAACGTCAGTCCAGCCGCGAGAACGACTATAATCCTGCTCACGCCTGCGCGAACGCTCGTGAGTATCTTCGTCGACTGGATCGAAGCTGGGTCCGAGGGCGGCGCGGGTACCTAATCGAACGGCCGAGATGTCGAGCCGTTGTTCTTGGTATAGACCTGCGTCTTGGTAAGCTGTGGTTCGAGGTTGGTATGACCGAGAGGTGTTTCCAGCGTGTCTGAAGTGACTCTCTAGGTAATCGCGACGCTGCGCACGGTTCAGATTCTGCCATTCATCTCCAGGGAGTCCTTCACGTGTCAGTCTGGGATCACGAGATCGTAGTTGTTGTTTGCGATTGGTGCTAACGTACAAAGACATGCTGTTGACGAAGAACTAGATCGGTCGCCTGTCAGGGATGTAGTGCGTCGGCGGTCTGGAGTGCCAGTGATCTTGACGAGGAGGGGCGGCTGATGTGGGCTGGTGGTGGTGATGAGAGAGTATAGTGAGCAACATGTATGCGAGCATAGAGTAGATATGTGCATGTACGATGTACGTTGTGAGTATAATAGCTAACAGTGTACTAGAGGGTCGTATTGTGGTGTATGGCATCAATATGTAGACGGCCTGCGTCCACAATAGCATACATTATGAATACCGCTAATAATGCTAGGCAGAACCGAAACTCCACATCTATCCAGCTCGCAATGCTGACTATTGTGGCAGATCCGATAATATCACAAACCGCTCGACTGTCCTTCACTTCCGACCCGTCAACTTCCTCAACACCATCTTAACCCATCTCCTAAATCCTCCTTCCTCGTACTTCCGCCTCACCAATTTCGTCTCCACGCTCTTCACACTCTCCGCAACCTCTACGGCATCGTCCTCATCCTCGCTATCATCGCTCGAATCACTCCACGCACTGCCCATCTGCACGCTCTGCTCCGGGTAGTACTTGAAGTTGCTCTCCGTGATAAGCGGTAATCTGCAATTATCCGAAGGCATTTCTTGCACATTCAGAATGTCCCAGCCCTGGTTCCACTGCTCATCGTCACTCTCGTCGTCGCTCTCAGCACCGAGTAAGGGAAGACTCAAGATTGATGGGCACTTTTCGTTGAGTAGTGTTGGGGAGCTTTGGGCGTTGTGGTAGATGCGTTGCGAGGCGACGCTGGGGCTGTAGAAAAATGAGTTGAAGCGATCTCTCTTTGGAGTCGTTGGGGAACGGCCATTCGGGCTGTGGAGGAATGTTTGTCGGTAGTGGATCGTTCGGGGCTGGAGTTGCTCTAGAATGCAGGCGAGTGGGGATGTAGGTGATGAAAGCGTGCGCGCATGGGCGAAGGTGGGAATGATGGGGGAGTCGTTTCGCGTTGACATGCTGGAATGATGCTAAAGTGGTGTTGGCCTGTTAGGAGTGTGCGAAAACAAGGTAGGTATGAAGGAAAAGAAGATGCGTGGGTTTGTGAGTATATTATCAAGTGACGAGATGTTACCTAGGTAGGCATGCTAACAGTAGCATTCAAGGTCTAAGAGCTGAACAAAGACGTCCGAGGTTGTCAAAGGCTTGCGCTCCAGACCACGTATAAGAGCATTGTGCCAGTAGGGATAAAAGATGGTCAAAGAATCTGAATTCCTCGAACAAAGACTACACATCACGTGGCCAATCCCATTGTACCTAGGTACCTATGTATGGATGCTGCGCCTGTTGACGGATAGACTGTTAGCTACGAGATATGCAGCAGTGGTGACTTTGCGCTTGATTACTTTCAGAATTGCAATCCCAGTTCGATTGGGTTGTATGTGCGCCAGTGTTTAGTACATAGCAGTGTTAGCGATGATTGTGGGGTATACGGTATTGGACGTTTTGAGAAGTGACCTTTCCCCTTACAGTAGTTGCTCGAGTACGACGAAGTTTTCCTGTACATTGTTTGTTCTTGTACATACTTGTTTTATTTCAGAGTAAAATGATGCTCTTTTGATGAACTGTATAATGGTAAATAGAAGTAGCGCAAATGCAAGCTCTTCTTGACATGTAGTCTCCTGGATCTATCGAGGCAATCTGGTATCAGATTGGATCCTGTGCGATTAGCCGTGCAAGTACAAACGGATTGAGAAAGGGCCCCGAAAACAGTGGCTCGATATTTGTATATCCTCCTATACGTTCGGACGCATCAACTCAGGTGGCATCAGCTGACCGCTGTGGACCGGCGAAGGTGCCGTGGTTGAGCTTACACATTCGCCACGCTGTATGCGCAGGGCAGGCTCGTTATCAGCCTTAGGGCACGGACCTTGGGACGCAGAAAATCTGAGCCAGACAACGCTAACAGAATAATTTGGGTGCCGCCCAACAGCCCTTTAACCACGTCTCAGCGCTCTCTTTTCTTCTTCACCTGTTTCTTTGTGCCTGCATACACTCTCCACTCTTCGCTGGGGCGTCTTTATACACGATACCCTTTTTTTCCTGCAGTTTGCGCTGGACGAGCTGAGCGCTGCTGACCGCCCGCCAACGCCCGCGGCTCGAATTTATCGATAAGCAAAAAGTAGTGCCCCTCCACCGCTTCAAAGAAGACACCGGCCGCGACAGGCAGATGCCGCATTCTGAGTCGCCGCCCATGGCTCCCGCTATCGTCGTTGACAAGGCAGGCGCCTCGCAGCCGCCCTCCCACGACGATGTCTCGGCCTTCCTGACCGCCATCCTCTCCGCGAAGACGTCGCACGCCTCGGTCGACGCCGCCTACGCCCTCACCACCCTCCTGCAGAACTCGGTGGGCTTCCGCGGGCTCAAGGCCTATGGCATCCTCGACGAGATCAAGAAGTCGGCCACAAACAAGAAGGATGCCGTGCGGAGAGAGGGCGCCATGAACGCCCTCGGCGCCCTGTTCGAGCGCTTCCCACAGACACAGAAACTCGGCGAGGTCATCTTCCTCGTCGAGGAGGAGAGCCTCGTCCCGCTGGCGCTCGATGCACTGGCGGACAAGACGGGCTCCGTCAGGGAGTCGGCAAAGTATGCGCTCGACTCGCTGTTCCAGAACTTGACGGCCGAGTCCAAGGTCGTCGGCCTTCTCCCGGTGCTGACCAAGTACCTGGGCAAGAAGTCCGGCAAGTGGCAGGGTGCCGTCGGCGCCTTCGAGCTCATCGGCCGCATGGCCGACAACGCCAAGATGGGCATGGAGAGCTTCGAGGTGGAGAAGGAGAAGGACATCCTGCGCGAGGCCATGGGCAAGAAGCTCGAGCGCCTCATCCCCGTCGTCGAGAACGGCATGCACGACCTCAAGTCCGAGGTCGCAAAGCAGGCGCTCAAGACCATGAACAGCCTCACCACCCTCCTCCAGAACGACGACATCGCGCCCCGGATACCGCTGCTTGTCAAGTCCATCGAGGACCCCTCCACGCAGAGTCTGCAAAAGGCCATCCACGCCCTGTCCCAGACCACCTTCGTTGCCATCGTCACCTCCCCAGTGCTCGCCATGGTCACTCCTCTGCTCGAGCGATCTCTCAACACCCCCACAACCACCCAGGAAGTCACACGTCAGACCGTTGTTGTCGTGGAGAACTTGACCAAGCTGGTCCACGATCCCGTTGAGGCCCGCGCTTTCCTGCCGAAGCTGAAGCCAGGTGTGAAGGCTGTCCAGGACCGCGCGTCGCTGCCAGAGGTCCGAGAGATTGGCGCACGCGCTTTGGCTGTCCTCGAGGCCGCCATGGCGGACAAGGATGGTGATAGCGGTGCTATCGCCAGGACGCAGCCATTAGATGTTGCCAACGTCATCCAGCAGCAGATCAACGCGGTTGGAAGCCTGCACAGCTTTCCTGGAGACGCCGAGCTTTGGGCTCTGGCGAAGAACTACGTCTCCGAGATGATCGCTGAGGACATCAACCAGCGCGAGATCAACCGCATTCCTCAGCTCATCACTCCCTACCTGCAGCCTTTGATGAACCCGGGAGAAGCTGAGAAGGTGGCAGAGGCGGTGCACAAGTTCTACACCGACGAGGACCACCGCAGATTTGGTCAACCCGCCCAAATTGAAGAGGGTGAAACCGAGATTGTCAATGCCGTCTTCTCACTGGGATACGGTGGCATGTTGCTCCTCTCTCACACCAACCTCCGTCTACTGAAGGGGCATCGCTATGGCCTTTGCGGTCGCAACGGTGCCGGCAAGTCTACACTGATGCGCAGCATGGCGGACGGCAAGCTGGAGGGATACCCACCTCAGGATGTCGTCAAGACGTGCTTCGTTGAGCACAACCAAGGCGAAAACGCAGAGCTCACCATTCTCGAATACATTTGCAGCGATCCCAGGTTCAAGGACGAGCCCAGAGAGCGCATTATTGAGGTTCTAGAAGAGGTTGGCTTCACATCTGGTCCAGAGGGCAGGCAGTCGAACAACGTCGGCTCCCTGTCTGGTGGATGGAAGATGAAGTTGGCTCTGGCGCGAGCCATGCTCATGCGCGCGGATGTCCTACTTCTTGATGAGCCTACCAATCACTTGGATGTCGCCAATGTTGCCTGGTTGCAAAACTACTTGAAGAAGCACACCGAGATCACCAGCTTGATCGTATCCCACGACTCTGGCTTCCTCGACGAGGTCTGCACAGACATCTACCACTACGAGCAGAAGAAACTTGTTTGCTACAAGGGCAACCTCGCAGACTTCGTCAGGGTCAAGCCTGAAGCCAAGAGCTACTACACTTTGACCGACTCGCAGGTCCAGTTCAAGTTCCCTCCTCCTGGTATCCTCACTGGTGTCAAGTCCAACACCCGCTCGATTCTCCGCATGACCAACTGCACATACACCTACCCCGGCTCATCGAAGCCATCGCTGTTTGATGCCTCATGCAACTTGTCCTTGTCGTCCCGTGTGGCTATCATTGGTGCCAACGGTGCCGGTAAATCGACTCTCATCAAGATTCTCACTGGTGAAGCAGTTCCTCAAGAAGGCAAGGTCGAGAAGCACCCCAACTTGCGTCTTGGTTACATCAAGCAGCACGCCCTTGAGCACGTTGAAATGCACATGGAGAAGACACCCAACCAGTATCTTCAATGGCGTTACGCCAATGGTGACGATCGTGAGGTCCTGATGAAGCAGACTCGTGTGCTCACTGCCGAGGACCAGAAGCAGATGGACACGCCCATCGACATTGGTGACGGCAGGGGACCTCGCAAACTTGAGGCACTTATCGGTCGCCAAAAGTACAAGAAGTCCTTCCAGTACGAGGTCAAGTGGATGAACATGCTTCCCAAGTTCAATACCATGATCTCTCGCGAGACGCTGCTCGAGAGGGGTTTCCAGAAGCTTATCCAGGAATTCGACGACCACGAGTCTTCCCGTGAAGGTCTTGGTTACCGTGTCCTCGAACCCAAGGTCATCTCCAAGCACTTTGAGGACCTCGGCATGGATCCCGAAATTGCAAACCACAATGAGATCTCCGGTCTCTCTGGAGGCCAGAAAGTCAAAGT
Source organism: Ophiobolus disseminans (assembly GCA_010093685.1). Classification (NCBI taxonomy): domain Eukaryota; kingdom Fungi; phylum Ascomycota; class Dothideomycetes; order Pleosporales; family Phaeosphaeriaceae; genus Ophiobolus; species Ophiobolus disseminans. The sequence continues at coordinate 919,277 of MU006220.1, forward strand.
CGTCCTTGCTGGTGCCTTATGGAATAACCCACATCTTCTCGTCCTCGACGAGCCTACCAATTTCTTGGACCGCGACTCTCTCGGTGGTCTTGCCGTCGCTATTCGCGAGTACAAGGGTGGTGTGATCATGATTTCCCATAACGAAGAGTTTGTCGGCGCGCTCTGCCCAGAGCAGTGGCACGTCGCTGACGGCCGTGTCGCGCACAAGGGCTATCTCGCCGTCAACATGGACCGCTTCGAGGACTCGCGTCCTGGCTCGTCCGTCGCTAGCAGCAACGTGAGCTCCGCGGCACCTAGCACAACTGGCACGCCCAACATGAGTGACGCTGAGGGCTCGAAGGATGACATGAAGTTCCGCGCCAAGAAGAAGAAGAAGATGACCCGCACTCAGCAGAAGGAGCGTGAGGTTAGAAGGCGATTGAGGTACATCGAGTGGTTGAACAGCCCGAAGGTATGCATTTACCCTTTCTATTCTTGTTGCGAACCATGCTAACATATTCAACAGGGCACACCACAACCTCCCAACACTGATGACGAGGCTGAATAGATGGCGGACGGTTGGCTTGGAATGAACGCATGATTGGCATGTTGTCTTAGACTTTTGCATTGCAGGGCGTTTATAGAGGGTGCGACGACACGTTCGATAGATCATGATGGTTGTGCTTTGCATTTCGGCGTATTTCTCAAAAGTATCTCAGTTTCATTACGTATCATTTCATCATCGTCTGAAAACATCTCACGTGCACTCACTCTCATCTCATCGTTGCAGTCGACTCTGGACATCACTCAGTCAACTTTCACCCGTCTTCTCGTCCTAAGTTGACATTCTACTCGGGCTCAACAAGACACCGCTCTTACTTACCAGACCGCTCTTGCCCCTTCCAATCCCGTGCCTCACCGCGCCTGCCACCCACCGTCTTTGCCCCGCAATCTTCCTCACGTTTGTTGGTGTGACGGCCAAACGCTCTGACCTTGAGGGGTATATATACCCTCCCAACAGCAGCCACCTTCCATCCCCCACCCCACACCCCACACACCAACCTCTTCTCTTGACTACCTCATCACTACAACACCACAACTGACTCTCACAATCAGTCCCACTGCTCGCGCTTCAATGAAGCTCCTCCAGGTCGCCCTCGCTGGGCTTGCGGGCCTCGTTGGTCTGGCAGCATGTGCTGGCGTGCCGCCTACCGCCAACTGGGTCAACGATGCTAGCGGCAAATACGTGTAGGTTACATCTTACCGAAGCGATGAGATGTTCGACGAATAATGTGATGCAGCTGCAAGGGCCTCACCATTGAGTGTTGTGCCTACAACAACTCTGCGTGCTCTTGGGTCGAGACTTGCGCTAAGGGCTGCTTCGATACTGGCAATGGTGCGCTGTGTGTCGACAGAGTTTCTGTGGAGAAGAAGAGCGAGGCCGATGCTTCTGCTGCTGCTTCTTGTGAGACCTTGCCTGCCTTGAGGTACTGGGTGTAAGTTTGGTGACTGGGCTTCACAAGACACAGTTCATGGCTAACGTCGTTTCTCAAGTTACAAGTGCAACGGCGCCACAGCACTGAAGTGCATGGAGCAGAATGACCACTGTCTCGAGAGCAAGGACTGCTTGGGCGGATGCACCGAGCTCGGCAGTGGCAACGTTAAATGCTGCGACAACTCCACACTTAGCGCTCGCGACGAGCCCAAAGACAAACTTACCAGCCGTGGCGAATGCAGGAACTTCCGGTTCAGGAAAGGCTACCGGCAAGTCTGAAGCAACCCAACTGCCCACTCCTTCAGTGACTAATGTCTTTGTACTAGATACCAATGTCAAGCCTACACCGTTGAGGAATGCGAGGATAAGACCAATGCGTGCTACTTCAAGGCACTGTGCCAGGGCCAGTGCACTGAAGATGAAAGTGGCAGCGTGAAGTGCTGCGACAAGTCGGCACTTAGGACTCGACGCGAAGCTGAAGTCGTTGCTCCGAATAGCGCTCGAAACTCGCCTGAAGACGGACCGATTGCTCCTACTTCATGCGTACAACGCAATGCCAACAAGACACAGTTGTAAGTGCCAAAGAGTGGCTTGCAATCAATATCGTGTGACTAATCTTCCTGTGTTAGTTGGCAATGCCGAAATAACGACGTCATGAGGTGCACCGATCACGACGGCTCATGCAGCTTCTATGAGACATGTGAAGGTGGTTGCACCGCAACCGCCGTGGGTCGTGGTGTGGTTTGCTGCGGAAAATGGTCATCTGATACCAAACACGAAGCTGAAGCCGCCACTTCGCACAACATCAACACCCGAGGAGAGAATACGGACGCTTTTATCGACGACTCACAGGGCGAGAACATTGGCGTCTCAGGTGAACGCCGCAAATGCTCATCCACCCATCGTGGCGTTTTAACCTGCATCGAGGGCTTCTGCTCGGTACGGCCTGGAGACTACTGCGAGGCCAACGAGTCTTGCCGAGACAGTTGCGGCTGTTGCAAGAAGGATAGTAAGCACAACCTCAAGCTTATGGTACGTAAAACCCTTGCGCGCGAGCCCATTGTTGCAGCTGAGATTGCCCCTACTCCCTACGGCACGTGCTTGACGGAGCAGCATGGGTGGACATCTTGTCGCGACACCAACTCTGTCATTGTCATTTGCGATCCTGCAGATACGTGGTGGAGGAAGATCGGCAGTTGTGTTGGAGGCAACAACTGCTGTGAAACGAGGCGCGACAACCCTTTTGCTGCTCAGTGCAAGTGCTAGGGCGGTCTCCTGGACTGAAGAGGGGCGATACTTGGCCTGAATATGGAGTGCAGCACTAGAGCGATCTCTATGATGCTTTAGGGCCGAGAACATGGATGCACTTCATGCTATTGATTCCCAGAAAAATTCTTCACATTTTGTTCATTCTTTCACCTTCCGCGGTAGTATGAATTGAGATCCTCAGCTAACAGTTGTTTCCAGACCAGATCTCCGCCCAACGACGAACGCTCCGAGCAAGATATGACGCACGCTTGGCAGCTTTGTACACCTGGACTATATTGGTGCCATCCTTACAAAATCAATGAACTCTTGGTCTGCGATGCGGAGCGCAATTGGATTGTCTCGGCAGACTGTGGTAGTATCGATGGGGCCAGCTAGTAAGTTCTCAAACCCACTTTCAAAGTTGGGGTTGTCTACTTTCGCAAATTTGAGCTGAATCTCATATGCTGATGTTCGCACAGCTGTAGAGGTCCCGATCGTCCAGGAACTGACCACCATTGCGATTGTCGAAACAACGCACACGACTCTCATTTGGAAGCTGATATCAACACCGCACACGACTCTCTCCCGAACGCTGAGATCTCCCCGAGACAAGTGGAGCCTGACTGGTCCGACTGTGTGCCAGGTGAAATTTGGTGCAATCTTTACGATACCGCGTATCTCCTTACGTGCAACGCGGAAAAGAGATGGAAAGTCTCGGCCTTCTGCGGTCGTGTGAAAGGAAATGGCTGGTAAGTCGTCGAAATCCTCTACAGCAGTGATTTGTTCGAGGAGGAAAATTCTTGGCTAACAATTTTATAGTTGCAGAGGCCCTAGCAATCCTGGATCTGAACACCATTGTGATTGTCGCAGTACTGAACGCGACTTGTTCGGATCAGCTGAAGACGGCGCAAATACACCTACGACTCTGATCAAAGCTGCTTCGAGTGCGTCACCAGCTCTTGCCCCAGACAGCAAGGTCAAGAAAGCCGCAAATCCAATCACACTGGCCAAAGGGTCTGCTGAAAACCCGTCTGCACAAGTGGCTTGCAGCACACCAGCAGAGTATAGCTGTTTTGGCCAATGGTTGATCCTTTGCTCTCCAGATCACGTGTGGATATACTCCTCGGATTGCGGTACCACAAGCACAGGCAATGGCTGGTAAGTACACTTCACTTTACTCACGGCTCGTGCTGACACTTCTTGAAGCTGCAGAAATACAATGGCGGGTGGGCAACCAAGTGCGGTATGCGACTGTCGCGGTCTTCCCGGTGGTCCACCAAGTCTTGCACTGGATGTGAACGTCGTCAAGAAAGCCGCAAATCCAGTCGCACCAGCCAAAGGGTCTGATGAAGACTCGCCTGGAGCGATATCCTGCAGCACACCAGGAGACTACAACTGTCAGACCGGTTTCCAATGGCTGATCATTTGCTCTCCAGATCACGTGTGGGTGTGGTCGGCGGATTGTGGTACCGTGAGTACAGGCGTTGGCTGGTAAGTACACTTTGACATTACACTCACAACTCGCACTGACACTTCTTGAAGCTGCAAAGCTACACATGTGGATGGGCAATTAAGTGCGGTATGCGACTGTCGCGGTCTTCCAGGTGGTCCACCAACTCTTGAACCGGCTGTGAATGCTGAAGCGCCCGCCGTCAAGACTATCGTTACTCCGGCTATTGCTACTCCAGACAAGCGCTCAACCAAAGATTTGGCGCTCCGTACAGGTCATCACTGTGACTGGCCTGGAGCATACTGGTGTGCCGAAGGAAACGAGTGGGTCTACGTCTGCTCTCCAGAGCATGAATGGAAATATTCCGCCTATTGTGGAAAGACAAGCCAGGGAGTCGGCTGGTAAGTCGGGCTTGTAAATCCACGTGACGGGAGAAGAAATAATGCTGACGATTTCACTAGTTGCAGAATATCGACATCTCCGGATGGACAACAGTCAGCTACTTGCGATTGCCGCGGCCTTCCCGGTGGACCACCACTTCTAGCACGGGATGCTGCATCGACCCCAGAAAAAAGGGCGGATACTGCACCAGTCCTCGCTGCAGGTGCCAGTTGCCTTCGTCCTGGAAATGTTGAGTGCACTGGCGGAGGCATGGCAATCCTCACCTGTTCCCCACAGTACGAGTGGTATATATCTGTGCTTTGCGGAGGCCAAGGCTGGTGAGTGAACTTTAAGTTCTATAGCTTTTGGCAAATTGACAAGTCGCGTAGTTGTAGGACAGATGGTACTAATGCTTATTGCGCCTGCCGCGGCCGGTCTGATACCCCACGTGCTCTCGAGGGAGGCGCTGCTCCAGAGAAGCGCTCCACCGACGAGTCAGAAATCACTGCAGCGGAATGCACACCAGGTCAATACTCGTGTGACCAGGCCAGCTTCAACTGGATTATTGTATGCACGCCAACCGGAAAATGGCTGAAGATGTCATACTGCGGTCAAACAAGCCTAGGCTACGGCTGCTGCAGGGGCTCCTCCATCTCAGGCGGAGCTCCCAGTTGCGATTGCAGAAACCTTCCTGGTGGTCCGACAGCGGCAAAGCGCTCAATCGGAGACGAAGCTTCTCCTGAGGTTGGCTCTAGCCTGTGAGTTGTAGACTAGCCTATGCGCCTACACCTCCTAGCCATATGTAGTGGTTATACAATACATACCTTTACCATATACATTCAAACATCTTACCCATCCTCATCCCCACCCCCATCCCTATGCCATGAAGTCAAAAAGCTAACACCCATCTAGTCAAGACCCCATCGAAGCCCCCTGCACACCCGGCACATACCGCTGCTCCCGCCGCGACCAAGACAAGATCCAAGTCTGCGCCCAAACCAAGAAATGGGTCCTCTCCGCCGTCTGCTGCGGCGTGCACACATGCGAATTCTCCCCGACATACCCCGTTCCGAAATGTCGCTGCGGCAACGCGGCGCGAGGCCTTGAATCCGGCTGGAACCGTGAACTTGACGGACCCCAGGATCCTGACGAGCCGGGCTTTTGTACGCCGGGTCGGTATACGTGCGGCGATCGCGAGACGAGGGTGTATGTGTGTGATTGGAATGGGAATTGGCAAAGGAGTGCGATTTGTAAAGTGGGCATGTGCAGGAGGGGAGATAAGCATGATGCTTATTGCATGTAAGGGTCTTGGTGGTTCGGACTCTGGGAGAGTGAAAGTCTGGGGTGGGTGAAATTCGAGCATTGAGAGTCATGGGTCATACGAGGAAGAGACGGGGTGAATTGGTCTTGGACTCTGGGAGCTATGGGGACATTTCTTCTTTCATACAACACCTAAAAAGAATCTTATACTTCTCTTTATACTCCCCTGAACGATGCTATTGTGCATAAGGTTTTTAAGTGATGGCGAAAACAAGCCCTGTGAGACGTTGACAAAAGGTATTGTTTGACCGTCATAGATTTCGTAGGCATTGTACATCGCAACAACCCGGCTATGCGGAGCCGTATACCCGTTTCTCAATCTGAATAGTGTATTAGGCTCAGCACTTATAGACATCTTAGCGTCTAGTTGGTAAGTCGAAGAGACGTCGTTTGGTCATGCTCCGCCTCCTCCAACTAGATGTAGCGGAAGCCGCGCTTGTTTTCGCCCTTTGCGACAACGACTAAACGCATTTGCTATACACCTTGGACGCTTCTGGGCTCGCTTACACTTGCCTGATGGACACTAATGGACTTTGCACTTGGGGGACTACGTCTAGCCACAACTGCAACCTCCTCAGCCGCATTTCTTGGACGTGCGGGATGGGCTGGGGTTCACGGGGCCAGATGGTACTTGGGAAGCGTAAGGAGTTGTCTAGGAGATGTAGAGGCGGGCTGTTGGGGTGACCGGCTCGGGAGCTCCGCTAGACCGTGGTTTTTGCTAAGTAGGAACCGCGGGTGAGTCTGGCTTGGTTTTGCTTGCTGGCAGCGTGAGAAGTCTGAGTACTTGTAGTCTAGTCATGATAAATGTAAGCCTAATGTTAAGGATCAGTAGGAGGTTGACTGATCTCGGAAAAGCATAAACCTCCCTGGGTCGCCAGTCTTTTCCATACATTCCCAGGCTGCTTTACCACCGCCCATACTTTGACTTTGAAAAAAATGCCCAACCAGTACTATACTACCGACTACCACGGAGGAGATGTATGGAAGATAGGTTTCGCACTTGAAGGCAACGAAGGCTACGTCTTCACGACGCAACAACCCGGCACAGTGCCCGTGTACGGCTTCTACGGCCCAAATAACGACGACCACCTCTACAGCCAGGACCCGGGGGGCAACGGAGCCACCCTGGAGTTCTTGGGCGGCTACAAATACCAAGGCGTGATGTGGTACATGTACCCAACCCCGCGCGACGGCACCGCCGCGCTGCAGAGATGGAGGACATCCTACGACAATTTTTACAGCACAGCGCCAGACACGGGGACCATGTTTTTCTGCGACTACAAGTATGTAGGCGTGCTGGGCTATGTTTGTACGACGCAGCAGCCTAATACTGTCCCGCTGCGCCGCTGGTACAAACACCACAAGTACCAACTCGTCAACGGCACGACGCTCAAGACATGGTGCTACGATCGGAAGTCTGGGACGATGCGCGAGTCGCTACTGAACCTCGACCACTGCCTCGTTATCACGGGCGCGATGTACTTCTCAGCGAACCTCCGCGCCATCGAGGCGCCGGACGATCTTCTCGACCCGAATGACGGGAACACGCAAACGACGAAGCTCTCAGACCAGTATGCCGAGCGCGATACATCGCTGCTGTACCAGGAAGGCGGAAATATTGATTGCCGCACCGTGCGCAACGGAAGGGTATTCGATTCGACGTGTAACATCGAACAGTACCTGCGGCGGGCGGACGACGCCGTCATTGAGTTTGTGCATCCGTAAGTGATGTGCCCTTGCTCCTTTGCTCTTTTTTGTTGCTGACTCGGGGAGAAATCGCGATACGACGTACGACTGGATGGTTGAGTTTGTGCGGCATATGACTGAGCGGGAGAAGGAGCCGGGGGAGGAACTGGTGGCTATGTTGCATGGGTTTATGAAGGACTGGCTGATTAAGAATGGGAATAGTTTGACGCCTGCGGTTAGGGAGTTTATGGAGGGGACGTATTTTGACGGGGAGCATCTTATTCGACGGGGGACGTGACGAGGGTGTTAGGTTGTTGGCGTCCCAGATTGTGGCCGCCCTGTCCGTCGTCGTTGCATTGCGGTCGTGGGCTGCTATTGCTCCGAGTCGATTTGGTTGCCTGGTGAATGCTCTCGATCTGCACTGAACATATTGGTGGTATAGAACGACGCAAGCTCGAGCTCAGATAGCTTGATGTTGGCTCCCAATTGTGCCGAATGGTCTCGGTGGACTTCGCTCATGTCGAAGACTAGTATAGGTCGTGCGTCTGCCGAGCACGTGAAGATGCGACTGGCGCCTTCCCGCTTCTGGACTTCCCCGCGCGTCAACACTGCGCGCAACGCGATCAACATCTCCAACACGACGTCATGGTAAGTCTCGACAGCCCTTGATAATCAAAACATACTGAAAAATATAGGCGCCTAAGCGTGCAGGCGCAGATGGCGAAAAGAAGCGACGCGGTCGGCCGCCAGGAAGTCGCAAATCCGATGCCACGACAAAGCCGGCGCGTAAGCCTGCTCCCGCCAAAAAGAAGACGAGACAAGCTGAGGATGAGGATGAGGATGAGTTGTCCGGCTTCGTGGCCGAAGATGCACCCGCGACAAAGCGACGAAAGCGTAAGACGCATACCGAGCCGGACGAGCTGGCAAACGAGGAACCACGGCCGCGCAAGAAATTCGTGCAATTGGAGGCAAGAACCAAGCGCATCCCGCAGGAACAAATAGACACATGGCCGCAGGTGACGCCCCAGGTGCTGGAGCAGATCGTCGCTGTGATACGGGACGCAAAGAAGGACATCGCGAATACGCAGCGTGACGAGCGCAGGGTCATTGCAGCTCACAACACGCTGAATCCGCTCGTCCGCAAGCTTTCCCGTCAGCTGGCAGCGTCCAGAATACCCCCCCAGGCTAAAGATACCCACTTCAATATCGACAAGCTCACGGAGCGCAACGCGCAGGTCTCGCGCGACGTTACCACTGCCCGGCACTCGAAACAGCTGCTTGGTGAACAGGTCAAGGTGGCTGAGCGCCTCCTGCATACAGACGAGGCACGCCTCGAGGGGCTGAAAAGGGACGCCAAAAGCTGGAGGAAAGAATGGACGCACCGGGAGAAGCACGGACGTGTAGGTTCGCCGCATTATCCTGACCAAGTAGTGGCTGACATGCCGTAGACTCACCCTTTACTAAAGGGATCCGACGATGCCACCATGTACGGCGATCGCCCCGACGATATCGGTCTGAGGCGATCAGCACCAGTGGACGCGACACTGCTCGACACGCCCGATGCCGAGCTAGCGCCCATACTCGAACAGCTCCATCGCAGTTTGGAGAATATGCAGGGAAATCATGCACACGTCGAGGGCATCGACGAGGCGATGAGAGACGCGCAGGCAGCAGTGGACGACGTGCTGTTCAGGCACGCCAGCGCACAGCAGTACGCTATACTCTGAGTTATTGACATGCAGGGCGACACGGCAGTTAGGGAGGGCGTTTGGAATCGGCGTACAGATAGGCGACCAGTAAACATGGGACTGTATTTGGAAGTCACGGCGTAGACAGGAGGGTGGACTTGATGCGTCGATCCAATACTCTGGCGCAGCGCTGTGTGTGCAACGCGCTCGTGGCAGTGGGGTGGGACATTGGTGATATTGGTGTTTTGACTCGTACGGCAGGGCCGAAGTGCCATGGACAGCCGATCTTGCTTGCTGTCATCGTCCGGTACTCGATTTAGTAGTGATAATCCCGACACAATGGTCATCGGAAGCTGTGCATGCAGGAGAGTCTCTCGTACATGCAGTGTAGCCATGCTGGAAAGTGATTGGCTGCACACGTCTTCTTGGCGCAGCGGCGGCCACGTTCCCACATGTCATCATCGCCGCGCTGCACAGGTGGTTTTCGGCTTGCAAATGGCCATACAGTTCGTCGTATACCGCCATCGCAGAAAATGTGGAGAAAAGAAAAGGCTTGCGCAAGGGGCAGGCCGCTGTCAGATGCGCGCTGGGCCGCACTTCCCCACCTCGGCGCTCCGGTTTCTTCCCGAGCGTCGGCTAAGCACGCGACCTCGAACATTCACTCATGCGCGTGCTTCTGAAACATCATCTCTACCACACTTTTACCGACTGCTACAGGCCCGGGTGTGCCACGAAAGAAAGTTGAACCACACTATCACTTCACGGTGCCACCAAGCGTCGTAGAACGTATCGATCTGCGGCTCTCCAAGAAAAGCAGCCATTGCGGACCTATCATACTTGATGACGGAACCTACACACAAGTCCAATGTATCCACTTCACGCGATCTAGCCGTGGCCCAAGATGCGAATCAGACCAAAGATGTTGCCATGACCAACGAGCCCAAAAGCACATCGCCAACAAGTGAGAAGCGCTCCGTGGCGCCCGATTCTGATGCGCCAACGAAAAGTGCAAAGAAGCGTAGGAAGGTTAATCATGGTATGGGACTCATGCTGTGCTCCAAAAGCTCAATTGACAGCCTGCTGACTTGATACTTTTTGTTCTAGCGTGCATATACTGCAGACGTTCGGTGAGCCACAGACGCCTCCCCCCAGTATCCAATACATCATAATATGCTGCGCTCCATGCATGCATGCTACAGGACTTGCTAACCACCTATTATATAGCATATGACCTGTGATTTGGTAGGTCCGCCCACTTTCATAGTTCGTTCATAAGCTGATCAACGCATCCATCGTGCAGGAGCGGCCATGTACACGTTGTGTCAAGCGGAACATCGGGCACTTGTGCCACGACGAGCCTCGTGAGGCAGTAAAGAAATCCAAATCAGAGCCAGAGAACATCCCTGGAGAAACTGAGACGCCCAAAAGCGGATCGAATACGTCCGAGACTGCCTTAGATGCCGCTTCTCAACAGCCGAACGCCTCGGATGTAGGGCTCAGCCTGGCGCCACCTCCCGTTCCAAGTCGAGGTGCCAGCACTGCAGCAGTAGCGGAGTCAGACCCCGTATCCGCGCCACAGCCTCCATCAATGACTTCGGCTAGCCAGCCATGTAAGTTACACTCTTTCAGCTCGTGCTCACACTTGTCACTAAACGATACGAAGTCTCGAATTACAATGATCTATTTTCTTCCTCCCAAAACAACTTTCAGGACATGCACCAGTTCCACCCATCCTATATGTTCAACACATCCGAAGTCAGCAATGAGTATAATCTGCTCAACGACTTCCTCAACAACAGCCTCATGGACGACGGGTCATTCTACGGAGGTGGAGACTTCCACACTCTGTTCTCTGATGCCTCTTTGATGAACCCAATGGGCACTCTTACCAACAATGTAACCTTCAACCCGAATGCATCAAGAAATGCGCAGTTGCTGCCACCTCCTGCCCAGACCACCACCAGCAACTCGATCCGACGACCTTCAACTGGGTTCCCTATCGACAAAGCGCGAGAGAGGTATCTCATGACTGCTGCCGATCCCGCTGGGTCAGACAGTCCTGAAGAGCGGATGAACAAGCTGCTCAAAGCCAAGATGGATGCAGGCCTTCTAAAACCGTTCAATTATGTTAAGGGCTATGCACGGTTGAATCAGTACATGGAGCAGAACCTTCAGCAGATTTCTCGAGTACGGGTCCTGCGGCAGCTCGATAGGTTCCGTCCCAAGTTCCGCGAGCGCATGGAGAAGTTGACCGACGTTGACCTGGTTCGGATCGAGATGTGGTTCGACAAGAGCCTGATGGAATACGATCGCGTCTTCGCAAGCATGGGCATACCTGCATGCTGTTGGCGGCGAACCGGCGAGATATACAGAGGGAATAAGGAGATGGCGCGTCTGATCCACGTACCGATGTCGAAGTTGAGAGACGTACGTGGCTAGCCTAATCATATGGGGACAACACTAACACGAAGCAGGGTAACATCGCATTACACGAAATCATCGCGGAGCCGTCTTTAGTGTCGTATTGGGAGAAATTTGGTGCTATTGCGTTCGATCATACGCAGAAAGCGATCCTCACGAGCTGCTCACTCAAGAATCCAGACCCGAACTCAAAGGATCCCGAGATTCGGTGTTGCTTCTCGTTTACGGTCAAGCGCGATATGTGGAATATGTGAGTAACAGCCTTCCGGGAGTGTTCCTTCGCTAATCGTGTGCAGCCCGGCTTTGATCGTTGGAAACTTCTTACCCATCATCGAAGCCACTTCTGAGCCGTCGTCCTCTGCTTAGCAGCTATATTCATGTTCTGGGTACATATATTTAAGATGCGGCTGTACGATAGAGTTATGCGCACTCGATGTACGGAGGCGTGGCGTTCAAGGCGTGTGTCCATGGTGGTTGGATGTGTGTAAACCGCAAGGTATCATTGTAGCGCCGACATGTCTCGTGATTTGTGGTTAATTTTGCACGCATGTATCTTTCAGCTTTTCATCATCAGCTACAATTTTGTCAAAATTTCTACGTCTTACCAAATCAACTGCAGTCGCCTTCAGTATGTACAAATATCGCATGTCGTTGTGTGAACCTCGTGTCGCGCCTTCCTTCGTCTCAACTTGCACCGCGCTACCGTCAGAAGCAGCAGCTACGACTCCACTCTCAACACCATGGCACTCCACACACATCAATCTTCCATAAATTAATGCATTATGGCACCAACGCAACCAGCAGCAAAGCTCGAGCGCGAGAAGAAGCTCAAATCAGTTCTGTGTAGGTCTTCCATACCTGCCCACGACCATGGCACTCACCTTTAGCAGCTTTCGGCGCAAACCTCACAAAACGCCTTGAAGATCCGCGCGACGCATCGCTTGTCAATGACTTCCAGACTCAGATTCGTGGTCTCCCACTCCAACCATCATCCACCCTCACCGCCAGACAGGATGAGCTTGACCGACTGGGGACCGAGCTCTGGAATCTTTCTACACGTCTGCGACGCGATGATCCAGCTCCCGTCGGCAAGGCAAGGGAAGAGGCTACACATAGAAATCGTGTACTCTGTCTACTACGTGTCTTCTCTTTCTTCGTGCTCGATTCAGCTGCGGCCCAGGCGAAAGGCCGCTCATGCAAGAGCTGCATTCGGCTCATGAAGGTGGCGTTGAAGGCTGCGCGCGTGTGCATTGATGCAAAGGAGATGAGTCATGCCACCAAGATTCTTGAGCGGGCTGCCGAGTATGAAGACATTCTGAGCCAGGAGAGTGATGCAAGAAGCCAAGACGAGGGCGAGGCTGCAGATCGCCTGCGGCTGGATTATTTTGCGATTCGCACGACTCTGGTATGATTGCGTACTTGCGTTCTAGAGCGAGAAAACACTGCTAACGAAACGACTTGCAGGCATGGCGTCAAGACCGTATGGACACGGCAGAGCACATGTTCGCAAAATGCAAGCAGCTCGATTGCGCTTCTACTCCTAGCTCCGCAGAGAATCTTGCGGTCCTCCTGTATGAGATTGGAAAAGACAGCCTGAAGAATCGTGCCTGTGAGGCGGCCATCCGATGGTTGGAGCGCGCACACGATATGCTTGGGGAACAAGACATCGCGATGCTTAGCTCCGAAGCTGGTGAACTTCGATTAAGCGTGATGCATAGCATCGGTGAGTGCTCAATCTCAGCAAACAACCAGGCTAACGAGTGACAGTTCAAGCATACATGAAGCTAAAGACGTCTGACGCGCAGGACAAGGCTTGGAACATGATCAAGCTTATGGAAACAGTCAGCTCTCAAGTCTTAGTGCGCGAGACACTGTGGTCTGACAAGAATTAGGACTACTCCGACAAAATGGTTGTGTCACTGCTCAAGATTGAGCTGCTTTCCGCCGCCGAGACATTGGACAGTGGCGAGTTCTACGGTGGTGAGTACGTGATGTCCCTATGGCAGTTTGCTGTCTGAAAGTTTTAGTGCTTCTGCGCATGATTCGATCCATCGTACTTAACGACACAAATTTCAAGACCATTATGCATCATATTCACAAATTGAAGGAGCACAGGTACGCTTACAGACCTTGAGAATCTCAATGAACTCACCAACGACAGCAATGCCACCGCATCCAAGATTCTCGACGATCTGATCGACATCCGGCTCTTTAGGGAAGAAAACCAAGTTTGGATCGAGAAAGCCGTCATCATGCGAACATGGCTTGGCACGACGAATAGCCTCGCGGAGAACATCCTTGAGCAATTGCAGGAACTGTTCGATGCAGTGGCACAAAATACCAAGGCGTCTTTATCAGCTCCTGCCACTCATGCTGCACAAACTGTAAGCTGTTCATGTTCGTAAGGCGGTACATCCTTCTAATGCGCATGTGCAGCTGCTGTGGAAGCGCGTTGAGGCATCTGCCAACCAAGAGCAGTTCGAAGTGGCGGCAGCATGGTGTCAAATTTGCCTGCACCCGCTCTTCGACAAGGCTGGAGCACGGAATAAAGCCAAAGTTGCAAGGTTTGTCACCAGTGACATCGGAAAGAGCACGCACTAAGTCATCACAGAAAGATGATTCAGTGTGCGTTATCAAGACAAGACTACGCAGCGGCGCGTCAGGCTTTCGGCAAAATGTCCGACACTGGTAGAGACGAACCAGTAACACGCTACTTGATGTACAAAGCCGGGCTTCAGAGTGGGGACATGGATCTTGGTAAGAACCCTAGCTCATGTGGCGTCGGCTGTACACTGATCACTACAGCCACCGAATGCATGGATGTCGTATGTAGGAGCTCCGCCAAAGATGCGACCCTGCTCTACGCTTGTGTCATGGAGGCCCAGAGCGCCGGAGATAAGAGGCAAGCCATCGGTGCTCTTGAGCGAGTCCTTGACAAGTACGACTACAGCGCGCCTGCAGGAATTCATCTTCCTGCGCTTTTGCGGTAAGATCCTTGACCCACCCCAGCGTATCGCACCCTAACCATGGCAGATGCACCGCTCGACTTCTCCAATCAGAACTTGTCAAGGATGGCACGGTCGAGTCCAAGGTTATGGATCAAGTTTGCAAGGTCTTCGAAGCAGGTGTGTAGTAGAGTCACTCCGAGTTTAGCCCTACTAACACATGCAAGCATTAACGCAAGCCAAGACATCCAAACGAAGGCCGAATAACCCCGCGCAGCAACTGTTCACGCCACAAGAGTTCGAATGGTTCTCCAAGAATGCGTACAATCTGTCGCTCAAGTATTGTGCAGAGATGGCGCCCAACCATCTCGTGCGGTTGCTGAACGCTTGCATAGAGGTATGATACACAAATGCTGTTAGCGTCGATGCTGATGGCCCGCAGTTCATCAAACTCCTCAAGGAACAAGACCAGTCCGACACCGCAGGTGATCTCTGTCTGCGGCTTGTGTTTTGCGAGTTTCTTGCTTCCTGCACCTACACAACGCTAGCTCGAGCCGAGGACAACATTGAAAGCTGTGTACGTTTAGCCGTTTCGATTAGCTGGCAAAACTGACTTAGCCAGTTACAATAC
Source organism: Ophiobolus disseminans (assembly GCA_010093685.1). Lineage (NCBI taxonomy): Eukaryota > Fungi > Ascomycota > Dothideomycetes > Pleosporales > Phaeosphaeriaceae > Ophiobolus > Ophiobolus disseminans. The sequence continues at coordinate 934,521 of MU006220.1, forward strand.
TATCTGGAAGCTCGTAAGCATAGCCAGGAGTTTCGTCGCGCTGCCGCAGAAGGCATCGATAAGCTTGGCGGCTCAGCCCAAGCCGACATCATCTCCAAACATTTCCAAATCGTCAAGCTCGAGCTTGAAGCTGTACTCAAGCTGGAAAAGTGGGAGGAGCTCGATGATCTTTTCGATCAGTGCTGGAAGTACAAGAGCCCGGACCACTATGGGACGTTAGCCGACCTTGTTCTTGTCATCCACTCGTGCATAGTTCAAGCTAACGTGGATGAAAAGTACCAGAAGAGTAAGTTAAACATGCATTTCGCACCATGTTCGCGCTTACAGGAGCATCAGAAGTGCTGTCGGTGCTCCACAAGATCATCAATCTCACATCGCGCCAGACTGGAACCGATCTCACGAAGCTGTCTCGATGGCTTCGCTGCCTATTCAACCTCTCGTTGACATACGACGAGACTACCAGTCTCAAATGCATCGAACAAGTAGTGAAGCTTGCGACGAGACAACAAGGGGTGAGTCTGTCACATTCCCACCCCAACCCGGGAGCTATTGTTAAGCCAGCTCAGGATCGCCTTACTGTCGCTGCGGCTTGCCCGATCACCCCGCCGCCTTCTTCCGACCCAGTGAAGGATGAACATGACACGAACAAGGCTGACGACGAAATCAAGGAAGCTGATCGCTACCCCTCGACCGAACTCGAATGGATGGCGACCACCACGTTCAACCATGGTGTGGACTATTACCTCCGGGATGATGATAAGAATTGCAAGAAGTGGGCTGAGCAGGCGTTTATTCTTGCGCAGTGGCTGGATGACAATAGCGCGCTGAGAGACTTGCTCATGGAGAAGTTTGCATTGTTGAAGTTCCAGGATTGAGATGCGAACGGGGCGACGGGCTAGTTGTAGAATGTGAAGCTGCCACCATCATCATGTCGCTTTCATCACGAACAAGAAGGACAGAAAAATCGTCTTAATGAGTAGACTATCAGTGCTTGTGTATGACCATGACTCTCTTGGCTATTCTATGTAGCGGAGAAGGATTGCAGACGTGTAGAGATAAATTGATGGTGCCTTGACATTTACTGCACGGTTTGGCGAGTTCGTAAACGACGTAACTGATGTTTTGAGTGAGAACGTGCAATACTGATAAGATTTAAGCTGAAGTGCGAACTGGAGCGACGTGTGGCGGCGGGGTTCTAGTCTCAGCCTCACTTGCACTGCCCTACAATTCGCTCTCTCCTAGCTTCAGCCCACCACCTCTGCGAGTGTCCACAACACCACTGCCCGAGAATTGTGTAGCACGATACCTTCTGACGATGGAAACTTCAATGCAATCCATGAACGACTGCAACGAATTAGATGTGGGAGCTCCGCAAACACGCGATGCTCCGTCACCAAGGTCCTCAGAAACTGAAGTAACCTGGTTGCCTTTTTGCCACGAGCCTCTGGACCTCGAATCGTCTCCCATACGACTTGTCGAAGTACTTCCATGTTCCCCGCCCGATCCTATTCGATGCAACATCAGACACACGACTCTCTCCGAGAAGTACACCTGTTTGTCTTACATGTGGGGCCCCCTATCAGCACCGGGGAGATAGAGCACGACGCCAAAAACGATGAAAGTGAATACGAACCGGACGTTAGCGGTGTCCGTTGGCCATTGATCTGGGTCGATGCAATTTGCATTGATCAGGAGAATGTGCTGGAAAGAAACCATCAGGTACAACAGATGGGCTTGATTTACTCAGGTGCCCAGCAGGTCGTGGCGTGGCTGGGAAACGAGCCGGACATTACTCCTCTATTTCGGCTCGTCAGGTCCAACGGATGGTACAAAGTATTAAATGAAGAGGTTTATCCCAGATCCGAAGCACTGATGCAACTCAACGTCAAAGACGGGCTCAAGTCTTTCGTCGAAAATGAGTATTGGCAGAGAGCCTGGATGTAAGTTTGAATGTTGTAACTTGATGGAGATATCACTGACCGTATATCGCTCGATCTGACAGAACCCAAGAAGCTATTTCAGCACGGGAACTCATTTTCCTTGCCGGGAGCGCCGAGCTCAATTCATCGTATCTGGTTCCCATGGTGCTGAGAGAGCTATATTCTTACAAGGCTCGGAGTCACCCAGGAAGTAACCATACACACTTCACAGCAACAATGGAGAGACACATAAACCCCGAGGGACATCATTCCTATACGCTACTCGAAAACTTATGGCTGTTCGGAGCCAAATGTTGTGCCAACGTTGCCGACAAAGTGTACTCTCTGGTATCACTGTCTCCTGGCGGGTTGGACATAACTGTAGACTATCGAGAGCCCGTCGTCAGCGTCGTAAGAAGCGTACTTGGAAGTCAACCAAACCTCTGTCTATGTCAGGCAAAGATTGTGCTCGCCACAATGTACACCAATCACCTCGACCTCTTGACGCATGACGTAAGCCTGGAAGACTCATTTTTCGTGCAAGTCCGAGCACAAGCCTTACCACCCAGACAATCATCTTGCCCCGTCTGTCATGGCAGTATCGACTCATATGGCGACCTATCCATCCTAGGTGTGAAAAAGCTATACTCTTTGTGCCTGAACTGCGCGCATACTCAAACGCTTTTTCCACCCTACGAAGGACCTAAGCTTGTACATTATGGACATCTCGTCACGGTTCAATGTCATCCTGAGATCATGCCAGACGGCACCAGACCAACGGAGAAGTGGTGCTTTTTTATTAACTACACAGAGAATGGCCGTCAGACATGGCGGCAAGTGATGGGAGATGTCCAAATGATCGAGTTAAGTGGGAACCGTCGCGAGGTGACGTTGGGATTTTTTTTTTCGCGCCTTTTGCGATGTCGTATACACCACCAAATTGTCTGACTTCAAGATCTGGAATGGAGTGTTTGGCGAAAATGGACACAAGCAACAGGATCCGCTTGCGCAAATTGAGTCCAAGACTTTGTGGAATCAAAGATGGAAATTTCCTTGAGTAATGGCGAAACTGTAATGCAGCGGAGCTACGATCTTTTCACTCAGCTTTGGAACCTCTTGAGGGCCGTCAAACACCCTCCCATCTTTGACGGTCTCCCACCCAGCGAGTTTTCGATAAAACATGTCCCGTAGCTCTTGGTTATCTTGCCTAGGGATGCTGTAAACCCCTGCTTGAGGGGGTCTGCTGCATGTAGCCATCCAATACCGACGAACTTCCTCTGGCTTGTCAGCCCACGTAGGGCGCGATCTTGCAGCAGGATCAACTTCACCTGAACCAGTCAGTCACTGCCAATCGTGGGAATTCCAAAATCCCGAGGAACGGGGTACTCACCTCCCTTCAACCTCCTCTTTCTAAAAGCCAAGAGCATGGCAGCGACATCCCCTCCCGCAACCACCCCAAAGAACATCCCCACTTTCATCGCAACTTCAATCTCCCGCTCCACAGCCCACTTGCGCCGCAAATCCCTCACCCGCGCAGTCCACTTGCTCCACCCACTCTCGTCCGCGAACTCAGGATACAACTCGAACAATCCCGCTTCGACTACTTGCTCCAGCGACACAACACACGACCGTCCCGCATGCCTCACCACGCCCTGCGACACAAACTCGCCATTGTAGAATACCTCTCTATTAAGCCGGAGATCGAAGAAACTCTTAACTCAACCGCCTAGTGACTCAGCGCTGTCGCGATGTGCTTCCAGCAGAGGGATGTCGCGACAAAATTGTCTGAGTGGGAACGATGCAGTGTGTACGATGCATATTTTCACTTCTGAGAACTTTCGTGCCCCGATGTGTGCGCGCCACAGCGCGTATTGAATCACAAATAGCAGTGAACTCGTCCAGGACATGAGGTCATCTTCTTCGATTCCAGGGCCGAAGCATTGCTTGTCGAGGTGCATGTAAAGCAGGGGGGCGACGTTCTGGGATAGGAGGGACAAGACGCTGGTCCGAGGGCTGTCTGAGGATACGGTGCGACTTGCTGTCGATGCTCTGATTGAGTTTGTACTCGTGCCCGAACTCGCAGCGTCGAAAGTGCGAAACAGGAATTTCGGCACCGATAGATCCACCCCCTTGAAATGTGGATTTCGCGACGGGGTGAAGAGCGTCGGGCCATTTGGACAGTTGTGGTGTGCTGTGAGCCAGAAATTTCGCCAGGCACCCTTGTCATGGTTACGTTTGTTAGAGGAAGATTCAGCGCGGCGCTGTGTTTCACTGTGGAAAGATTCAACAGGGTGCTCATCTACGACGAGCTAGTTTTCGTGCTCGTAACAGTCTTCACTGTCGAAATCGGGGTCGTATGGCCATTCGAGCACGCCTTCCTCAGTGTCATCGAAGTAGGTATCCGCGGTGAGGGTGCCGTAGGGCTGGTAGCTTGTTTGTAGCACTCTTCTGCGACTTTCCACAATAAGTCTTCTTTGTTGACATGTCCAAGGACCTCATGAACAATAGCGTGGACTTTGGCGTCGAAACACGACAAGAGCTTCTGGACCGGAGATTTTCTCAACGTATTGGGTGCGTTCCAGTTCCCGAGCGTCCTGATTTGACGAGTAATAGCACGTTCAGTCGCTTTTGAAATTCTATCTCTACTAGCTTCCAAGGTTCTTGATAGTGCCTGACAGCGTTTAGCTTTGCTTGTGGAGGGAACCTATTTCTGCGATAGGTAGAAAGGTAGAGCGATCGGTATTGCTGACTAGAGCCCCGGCCTTCTGCGCTTCTGAGGCAATGGCATCTGTGAGTTGATGTAGCTCCTCAATACAACCTTCTAGGGAATCCGGATTGCTGTGCTCTTGTTGAAGAGAGTTTTGTTGGTCATCGTCACTTGTGTTCGTAGCGAGGTTAATGCCACGGAGTGAAGTTGTTTCTGTCGTCCATGTCGTTGGTGCTGATTACCTATCATCGCTGAGCAGATATAGAAGAGATTCTAGCCTGTTTATATGTGGATTTATCAAAGAGGAGAGTTTGGCCGAAAGTTTCGTTGCTATTTGTTTGCTTCATCGAAGTTTGTTTTTGCTCACTTTAATGCACAATGGAGCAGACACGAGCATATACAGCATATTGCAACTTGTCAGCGAAATACAAAGCATGCATCGATTCTAAGATGTTATAATTCCATTCCCTTACTTACTCCACCATCTGTGCGCTGAGACCTTGCCGGGGAGAATCTCTCTCCGTACACACAGGATGGCTTCTTGACACTCATTCACAAGCGACCCTAACATCATCTATAAGTCCCCATCATCATACACAGGCCACCCTCCCGGCGGCGCCCTGAAATCACTCACATTTGCACCATCCATCGCTCCACCAGCATCAGCAGCAGGACGCGGCCGCTCCACGCTCCGCCTAAACGCATCCAGCGCCGGCCACGGCAGCGCCTCTGACGGCCGCTCGATCCGCTCTGTCTCGAAAGCATTCTCATTATCCCCATCTCCACGGGTGGCTAGGCGCAGAGGATGAACGGGTGGAGGGGAAGGTGGGGCAGAGCGGATTCGTGCGGCGTCAAGGGCAGCGTTGATGCCAGGGAAGAGTGTAGATGTAGCGGGGAATCTATTCTGGTTGTCTCGGATTTCTGCCACTCGTGTGCGATTCTCGGCTGCAAGGGCTTGTCTGTCGCGATAGGTCATCTCGGCGAAGATGTTGCGGCGAGGAGCAGGATCTTGGTCGGGGGGATTGTCGATCCCGTTTTCGTCGTAGAGGACTGGGAAGGTGGTGTTCGGGTCTGCGGCGGGCGGGTGTGCGGGGAACGTGTCTTTGATGTCGATGTTGTCTTCGGACTGGTCGTCTGCGAAGCGGTTAGCCTGTAGGGCTTCTTCGTCGATGAAGACGTCGCCGTCGTCGTTGGGGTCGCCTTCGGAAGAAGCTTCTGAAAGGACTTCGTCATTATCGCCAATGAAGTCCAAAAGCGCATCGGCTCGGGGTCCGTGAAGGGGAGGCAGGCCTGCTTCCAAAGCGTTTGCCTCATCTTCATCCTCGTCACCATCCTGCTCTCCGTCGTTTTGCTCTTGGTCCACCGGAGGCTGCGGCAGAGGGTCCTGACCAAACATGATACCCTGCGTCTCAAAAAGCGTGATACGCAATTGATCCAGCGCATCTTCCCGATGATGTCCATGAAGGCCGTTAATAATGACACGCTGATCGGGCTCAAGGTGTCGCAGAACCTCCCAGTCAATATCATCCTCTTCGCCCTCGCCATCGTCATCTTCGCCTTCGTCGTCGTCGTCGTCCGGGTTTTCTCCTCGACGGCGTATGTTCTCTTGACGGCGTGTAAGGCCCTCGCGATTGAGACCGGTATCGCGGTGATAACCTTCCTGATTGTAGTCCTCTTCGTCGAAGGTGGTGGGGCCGTAGTGTGGGCAGCCGTGGAGGCCGGGCCAGTCCTTGCCACAAATGTAGCAGAAATCGTGGCCGCATTCGCATCTGTGAGTTGTCAGTATGTGTGGTTGGTACAGCGAAACGCTAACTTACGTGATGTGGTTGCAAGCCTCCGTTAGCTCCACTGTAGCGCCGCAAAGGTTGCACTGTTGGTAGCCTTTCTCAGTCGCGGTTTGCTTGAACTTCTCCTCATTTTCGTCCTTCTTGCAGGCGTGGTTCTGCGTACCCTGGTCAAGGAGCGTCTTGCAGCCAGTACAGGTGAGCTTGCCACAAGCGTCACCTTCGCAAATGGCGTATGTAATGTTTGCTTCTGAGTCTGTGACGTGCGCCGAAGGGTGTAGAAACTGGCCACAAAATGGGTTGCCACAATACACCCGAAATCTGAATACGTTAGCAACAATGTTGATATAATTGCTAGATAGACTCACTTTGCTAGCACAGCATACTCGCCCTGTTCCTTGATCTGAAAGGCCCAAGCGATATCGAAAGGTACGTAGTCTTCGTATTCCTGGAGCATGAACATCTGCCCACAACATTTAGGTGGGAACAAGCTTTCATTCTGGGTAGCGCGCTCAAAGAAGCTGGAGATATCGTCGGGGCACACCGAGTGGCGTCCACAGGGAGCATCAACGAGTAGCTCTCCGTCTTTCTCTTCGCCTCCACAGATTACACAGCTCTTCTGAGTTTCGGCCATCGTGATGATCGCGCTAAGCTAAGCTTAATGGTATGTCGGCGTGAGTTACTGACAGATTGAAAGTTGTGACTTCCTGGGCTGGGTGAGGGTGAGGGAGAGTAGAGAGGCGCAACGGTACACTTCTGATGTTGTGGAGGTCTATAATCTTATACCCATGGGCGTGGGCTCGTGACGTAGTTGATCAGAGGTGAGCCAAGGCGACTTCCACTTTCACAGGAAGTTCTGTAATGGAAAATTGGGGCTTGCAAGTGTTGCAGCGCGGAAGGGTGGTGCTGGACCCTTGTGTACTTGTGGATCGCTTCGCGGGCCAACCGGACTTTAGAAAACCTCCCCTCACGACATATGCAGCCGTAAACGCGATTTGAAAAGACCGTACACAATATTTCCGTGATTCCTAGCTCTTCTTGCCGGTTGCTTGATAGTCCTCTCGCTTAGATTATGAGTGCGCAGGAATGCGTTAGTAAGTAGTGGAAGTGAGATTAGAGGTGCCAAAAAATCTATTGTGAATGAATTAATGTCAAAGACACGTTTTACAAAAAGGAGAAGAGTGGAAAAGAAACGTCAGAAGGTGATTTAGAGTATAAGAAGAAATGAGGCTCGGGCGCAGCGTGTATGAAGCCAGGCAGCCATGGGCGCCTTACCCGACTTGTGCTCTCTGCAGCCTACCGCATCTTTGCAAGAGTGAAACACGATCCATATAAGGCGTCTGCGGCTTGAGCACGGATGATTGCTTTCAGCCCCATATCTGTTGTGGTTTGATTTCGGATGTTCCGACATTGAAAACAATGAGTGAGTGCAAGACACCGTAAATCGAAGCGAAACACGAACGGAATAATAGTGTTGAGACCACTTTACGCGGATGCAGTAAGCTGCACACGGATCACACAGGATATGCACAGAGGGTGCGACGCATTCGAAGCACATGCGTCACGCAGCAAAACCTTGACCGGGACTTGCGAAATGTCTCTCGTGGGTATATACATTAGCTATTCAGCATACAGTGCGATGATACACACCAATTTTCACAACCCAAACGCCAGAACACCAGAGCCTTATGCGTGTATAGATCATGTGCTTCGGACGCCCGCCTTCTTTTCGCTGCCGGCGGATCCGCGCTCCTCCTCTTCCCACGCCTTCCGCTCCATCCTCCGTCTCGCCGAATAAGCTCTTGCGAACTTCCACGCCTCGGTATCTGAAAGGTGCCATTGCTCGACCGCTTCTACTGTTAGCTTCATGCCCTTGGCCTTGCTTTTGAGTGCGTCGCGCGCTTTGTTTAGGCGGATCTCTTCCTTTTTGATCCATACCTCGTCAGGTATTTCTTCGCCCTTGATCGGCTTCGGTGGGCCAGGTCGAGGGAAGACAATGAGCTGCGAGACATCACTGGGGGAGCTAGGCTCCTTGGTGGGGGACGCCACCCTAGGTAGATTGAACCCGAGGATCCAGTCCACGTCCTGCTGCACGATGCGCTCTGCTGTCAACCAGAGGGTGTGCGCGGGTGCGGCAGCTACGAGCTCTTTGAACTGCACCACTCGGTACGCCTCCGTCTTCTCCTTCCCGAGCGACTTCCGTGTCAGCTCCTTGGTCCACAGATCACTTTGCACCGTAGTGCGGAGGAAGTTGGTGTCGAGAGTGTCGCGGGTGTAGTGGAGCGAGGTCATGGTGTACGGGTGTGGAACGGTTCCGATTGTGAAGAATTTGGTACTGTTCACAAACTCCGGGAACTCCTGGAGCTTCATCGACTTGTTCGCATCACAGGGCTTGCATTTGGAGCGATTAGGTGGGCATGACTTGGGCATGGGAGATGCGGGACACTGGGTCAGATTGCGGGCGATCTGCGTGGCTTCCCACATCAGGGCGGTTGTGCGCTTCGGTAGCGGTTTGGCGATGGCAACGCCCTCTGGATGCTGCTCTTGAAAGGTGAGGTGCAGATGCGAGTTGATGAGGCTGGCAAGGAGCTCGAGGCCTTCGGCTTGAGTGTCATTGGCGAGCTTGTCGTTGACCGTGGCATACTTGCTCGATATGGTCTCGGCGGTGTAGTAGGCAATGCCATTGGCTTTCTTGTCGATAGTGACGTCTGATGGGGCCAAGAGATTGACTACCGCTCCGCCCTCCTTTCGGGCCAGCTGCGAGATCTTGTCCTGGTTGGCCGTCACGTTCTTCAGCAGCTCGCTGTTGACGACCTTCTTGAGCGCGGCCTCGACTGCGGCTCGATCCCCGAAGAAGACGCCGTTGTTCAGGGACTGTATGCGCGACAGCTTCGGGTATTCGGCTCGTCGCAGGAAGGTGAGCATCGGGTTCTCCCACTCGGCCATGGGCAGTGCCAGCCAGTTCGCGAGCACGCCGCCGCCCATATATCCCCAAGCCAGCCACCTCATGATCTCAACCTCCGTCTTCGGTTCCAGCTTCATGCGCTGCACGAGGCGGTACTGCGGGTGCTTCATGGCCTCTACGCGGGACAGCACTTGCGGCTTGAAGCCCTGGGCCCACCAGGCGCGTCGCCATGCCAGTATCAGCCTGTTCTCCGCCTCGGCCACAGCCTTCGCCTGCTTTCCGGGGGCGTCGTAGTATGTGTATATGGGCGGTCGTTCGCGTAGCGGGGGCAGCACGGCGCGGTTCTCGTCGTAGGAGACGACGGAAGAGAAGGGGCTGCGCCACTTAAAGTCGCTGAGCCACTCAATGGCGCGGTACGAGCTGGTGGTGGTGCTGTTCGGCTGGACGGGCGGCTTGTGCGCAGCGGGTCCGAAGGGCTTTGGGATGGCGGGGAGGTCGCCCAGATCCGGCACGTGAGCCTGCGGGTGCTTGACTGCGTCGGCTACGTCGGCGTAGGTGGGTATGCTGTCTTTCGATGGGGGCCCGTAGAAGCTCAGGCTGACGATGATGAAGACGACCAGGGCGAAGAGTGCCTGAAACCTCCGCGGGGGCATCTGCAGTGTGACGGGCCGCCCGAAGACGGTGTGTTGGCTCGGCATTGCGAATATAGTCAGGAAGCAAGGAGAGACCAGATCACTGTGGCATCGGGATGTTGGTTTCTGGTGTTGGCCGAGCCGATATCCGTAGACAAGGCAGAATCGGGAAGCTTATTCAAATACAGTCACCTGGGCAGTGGACTCCAAAGAACTCGAAGCTACCTGTGAAACAAGGTCAAAGGAGTGACAAGACCGTACGGACAGCAAGTATACGACTCGTCACAATTCCCTGATAGGAGATTGTAGCGGCGCGTCGTGCGCAGGAACGGGAGACGGGACGACAGGGGTACCTTGCATCTCGCAAGGCTGAGCACGCTATCGATAACGACTCCCCGCCGAAGTCGCTGGACAATTTCTGGCGCCGCCGTCATACCTCAGGTGAGGAGTCACTGGACAGCTCCGTACATCACATCTCGCGGGCGCGACTAGACTTGATTAGATTGTAGTTCTTCATCATTACCGAGTACCGAGCTAAGACAATTGAGTCATAGCAACAACTTTCTGTGCACACCAACACGGGACCCCGCGAACCCCACAGCCTCATCGGACGCGACAATGGGCTCAATTAACAAGGGAGACATCCCGGACCCTACCGCAGACCTTCACTGGTCTGACTTCAAGGGGCCGATCCACGAGATCTTTGCCGGAAATGCGCGCAGACACCCCGACCGAGCATGTGTAGTAGAGACGGCAACCAGCAAGACGCCCGAGCGCAGATTCACGTACAAGCAAATACTCGAGGCGACGTCAGTGCTTTCACATCACTTGGTGAGCAATGGCATACAACGAGGAGAGGTGGTCATGATCTTCGCTCACCGTGGCGTGGATCTCGTCGTGGCCATCATGGCTGTACTGGCGGCAGGAGCGACCTTTTCGGTCCTCGACCCGCTATACCCCCCAGACCGCCAGTGCATTTACCTCGAGGTGTCCGAACCACGTGCCCTCGTTGTCATCGACAAAGCTACCCGAGAAGCCGGTCCACTCTCGGAGCAGGTGCGCACATATGTCAAGGACAACTTGCAGCTCAGGACAGAGGTTCCTGGCCTCCAGCTCAAGGACGATGGCACACTGGTGGGAGGTGCCAAAGATGGAAAAGATGTGCTGGACGAACAACAAAGTCTCAAGGCAGAGCTGCCAGGTATTTTGGTGGGGCCAGACTCGACACCGACACTATCCTTCACCTCTGGCTCAGAAGGAAAACCCAAGGGCGTAAAGGGTCGACACTTCTCCCTGACCCACTACTTTCCGTGGATGGCAGAGACATTTGGATTGTCTGAGCATGACAAGTTCACCATGCTGTCTGGCATCGCGCACGACCCCATCCAGCGAGACATCTTCACACCACTATTCCTAGGCGCACAATTGCTGGTGCCTAGTAAAGAAGACATTCAGCACGAGAAGTTGGCTGAATGGATGCGCAAATACGGCGCAACAGTCACGCATCTCACACCCGCCATGGGCCAGATCCTGGTCGGCGGTGCATCGGCCGTGTTCCCCAGCTTACATCACTCTTTCTTCGTTGGCGACTTGCTAATCAAGCGAGATTGTAGACGACTGCAGAACTTGGCGCCCAACGTCCGCATCGTGAACATGTATGGAACGACCGAGACTCAGCGAGCCGTCAGTTACTATGAACTGCCAAGTAACAGCGAAGCTCCTGAATTCCTCGATGGACTCGGGGAAGTCATACCTGCTGGACGGGGCATGAATAACGTCCAACTTCTGGTTGTGGACCGTGAAGACCGCAACAGGATATGTGAGCCTGGCCAGAGTGGCGAAATTTACGTTCGAGCCGGCGGTCTCGCAGAAGAGTACCTTGGCCTCTCTGATTTGACTGCAACTAAGTTCGTGGACAACTGGTTTGTTGATCAAAATAAGTGGGTTGAGGAGGATAAGAAGAGCGTAGAGAGCACAGGTGCGGCTGAGCCGTGGCGAGACTTCTACAAGGGCCCTCGCGATCGCCTCTACCGTTCTGGAGACCTGGGCCATTATGGACCTGATGGGAACGTACATTGTACGGGTCGAGTCGACTCACAAGTGAAGATCCGCGGTTTCCGCATTGAGCTTGGTGAAATTGATTCCCATCTCGCCGGCCACCCTCTCGTTCGCGAGAATGTCACCTTACTGAAGCGTGATGCATACGAAGAGCCAACGCTCGTCAGTAGGTAACATCCTTTCCGACTCTGCTATCTGGCATTAACACCACCTAGGTTACATCGTGCCCGAGATGAAGCGGTGGTACGACTGGCTCAAGGAGCGAGGCGTCGAGGACACTGCTTCAGTCGATGACACAAATCTAGTTGTCCTCCTCAAGCGCTTCAAGTATCTTCGGGATGATGTTCGCGAACATCTCAAGAAAAAGCTCCCTGCTTATGCTGTTCCGTCGGTCATTGTTCCGCTCATTCGATTTCCACTAAACCCTAATGGCAAAATCGATCGACCAGCTTTGCCATATCCAGAACCCGCGCAATTGGCAGCAGCAGGTGCTCGTCGACCATCCCAGCTTGGCAAGGCACTCACCCCTACTGAAAAAGCTATGGCTGGTATCTGGGCAGAGCTACTTGGCGATCGCGGCGTAACAGCCGACGGCATCAGCGGTAGCGACTCTTTCTTCGACCTCGGAGGACACAGTATCATCGCACAACAACTGTTGTTCAAGATTCGCCGAGAGTGGAAAGATATTGATGTGCCAATGACAACCATCTTCCAGTATCCTACGCTGCGCGGCTTTTCGGCCAACATTGATCAAGCCATGGATCCTATCGGTCTACGACTTGACACTGCTGAGGCCATCGAAGATGATCCAGAGGATGAAGCCTACTCCGCTGATGCAAGAGATCTGGCGACCCAATTGAGCGAATTCAAAACAAGAGAGCCGCTCAGGGCAGGCGAGAAAGTGCACACTTTCTTGACAGGCGCTACTGGATTTCTCGGAGCTTACATCCTCCGTGATCTCCTCTCCCGACCAGGCAAGGTCACTGCCTTGGTCCGTGCCAAAGATATCGATGCTGCGATGGGGCGTGTGAAGCAAACATGTCAAGCCTACGGCATCTGGGAAGATGACTGGGCCGGCCGCTTGGAGACCCTTACCGGCGATTTGGAGAAGCCTGACTTTGGTCTCTCTCCAGACACATGGAACAAACTCGCAGACTCAGTCGACGTGGTCATTCACAACGGTGCACTTGTACATTGGGTATTGCCGTACTCCCGTTTGCGCGGACCTAACGTATCGTCTACCATGACTGCTCTCGCCATGTGCGCAGTCGGTAAGCCCAAGCAATTTGGCCTTGTCAGCTCAACATCTGTCCTCGACACCGACTATTTCGTCAAGCTCTCTGAAAAGTCGCTTGCTGAAGGCGGTTCTGGAGTTCCGGAAGCCGACGATCTCGAGGGCGCACGGAAGAATCTGGGAACTGGCTACGGTCAATCGAAGTGGGCCGCCGAATACATCACTCGCCAGGCAGGTCAGAAAGGTCTATCAGGCTGCGTTATTCGCCCTGGTTACGTCCTCGGTGACCCTGAAAATGGCACGACGAACACCGACGACTTCCTCGTGCGCATTCTGAAAGGCTGCATCCAGCTCAAGTCTCGCCCCGACATCACCAACACCATCAACATGGTCCCTGTGACGCATGTTGCGCGCGTTGTCGTAGCCGCATCTTTCAACCCTCCCGTCTCTCCCCTCGGTGTCGCACAAATCACTTCGCATCCACGCATCACTATGAACGAGTTCTTGGGCAGCTTAGAGAAGTTCGGCTACAACATCCCACTTGTGTCTTACTCCGAGTGGAAAGCTAACATGGAATCTTACGTCGCCGACCGCTCTGGCACTAAGGAAGAAAACGCGTTGCTACCGCTGTACCACTTCGTCACTGGAGATCTACCGGCGGATACCAAGGCACCAGAGCTGGACGATCGAAACGCAGCTGAGGCGCTCAAGAAGGACGAGGCATGGACGGGCGTCGATTGGAGTCAAGGTGGTGCTGTAACAGAAGACACAGTCGGTGTATACATCAGCTACCTCACCGAGCTAGGCTTCATGCCCAAGCCCGAGCAACGAGGCGTAAAAGAGCTGGTCATGGGCACATTGACGGATGCGATGCGAGAAGGCATGAAACTTGTTGGTGGCAGGAGGGGCGTGTAGATGAAGATTAGTATGGTATGGTGCCGGTTAGACAAAAGAACTAGACTCATCACTACAATGCGTCGACTGGATGGTAGGAACATTCCAGGGTCCAATCTTTCGTTCACAATATCACGGCGTCGCGAAGAGGTATTTGCATACTTAACTCTTTAACAGGTTTTGCCGCGTTCATGCTCGGGTACCTCTTACTAGACTTTTAATCACTCGAATATTGCAATGGAACTTGTGCGACGTCCTCCAGCCTTGTGTGCTACTCGGATGCAACATCGAGATCGAGCATGGACCGACTGCTACGCGAACAGTGTCACATGGTCATAGCAAACCGTGGAACTTATTGGTTCGTCGACGAACACGCAAGGTCGATGCGTCTTCGCGGACATCGAGGAGGCGCAGGCTTTTTCTTGCCAACATCCACATCCTATGAGCGTGATCGTGAATAGCCGCGCGCGCTTCAGTATATGCGCGGTGGGCAACGCGCGCTTCTTGGTCGAGGATGTTGCCGCCTTTGGATTGGTGAATGTGTGGGGCCAATTAGATGTTGGGAGATGTAAGAGCGACAGCGAGGCGGAATATGCACTCGTTGCTGTTATGTACTTTTGTAAACTTGAGGATGTTGATGTATCTGTCGTATGGGTGGAAATTCCGTGTTCAATTTACAAGACATCGAAGTTTTCACAAATCACGGACACATACTCGGACACTCATAGACATAGCCGCGCCACCGTCGTCTTTAGTACACCACAACCGGGGCAAACAGTAGCAAGTGTGGCAAATGTTTTTGAAGCCACGAACACAAGCTACTTGAGTATGCTCAAACGCCGGTCCGATGCTCTCGCGGATCTTGATGATGAAGTCAGACCACTACTGCACGATGACAACTTGGTAATTTATAGTGCGGGTGTTTGAAATGAAAAAAAAAAGTCGGCAGCACAGGTCAGCAGAGAACCTTTTACCCAGCTGTGTGACATACTGACACACGAACACTTACAGTTCGTTCAAAACGATCCTGCAATCTTAATCTAACAGACGAAGTCAAAGCCGCGGCAAACGCTGCTGATCACCCGGCAGTGGGCAGGTTCAAAAGCCAAATCGGTACGACATACAAGACACTCTCTACCCATCTCTTGGATCTCATACCTCGGATTTGTGAGCGTTGCAAGTTCCCTTCAATAGTTCAACGACACTAATCTTCTACAGCTGCAAGCGCCTTATCGACAGTCATGGCGTTACCGGAAGCCTGGAACTCGATGCTTGCCTCGTTAGACCCACCATCCGCCAAGCTACTCAGCGTTCTCAGCCTCATGGACCCAGACTCGATTCCAGACCGACTTTTCAGTGGTTGGAAATCAGACGCTCCTAGGCTCAACGATCCGAGTACGCCAGATGAGCACGAGTATATCACGGCGCGAACTCCTCTTTTGGATTACGGCATGATCGAAGTCGAAGAGAATATTTCGACACTCCGCAGGATCGTTCAGTCCACAAGACTGAAGCTTATATCAGCAGAGGAGCGAAGCGATGCTTTCGAGTCAGCGCTTGCTCTGCTCGCAGCCAGCTTCTCTTGACAGCATTTGGGTTACCACATGCATGGGCAATGGCTGGATTGCGAAGTCTTCCTGCCCCATGTGCTGGCCTTCGATGAAGCGATCTCAACGTTCGGTTGGACCATGACCAACGCTAATGCCGCTTGCTACGTGAATATGATGTGTGATGCGACGTGGTAAGAACTGCATCTTTTACATCTGCTCGTGATCCGCGGCATGCCTTGTTCATGTTCCATTGCCTCATCTGACCTTATCAACAGGTATCTTTGGGAAATCGGCCAATACGACGACGCATTCACTCGTGTGGACCACGCAGAAACCATTTGCTCGGAGACCATTGGTCTACAAACACCCGAGGCAGCCCGACTTTTCGTTGTCCGTGGTAGTGTATTGTTGACACTGAATCGATATTCCGAGGCTGGAGGGCTTTTCAAGAAGGGCTTGGATATTTGTGTAGCCCTGCTTCCGTGGAATGACCAGCTCCTCACCAACAGTTTCATGCAGGTCGGCAACTTCTATTTGTCCGAGGATCGATTCGACAATGCAATTGAAATGCAGACCAAAGTCATCGCTATCCGGGAAGCCTCCGATGATTCCAGCCCAGCAATGATGGTTATCTCGCACTTCAACCTCAGTCGAAGCCATTTGGGAGCGCGAAGATTCGAGGATGCTGAACGCGCCCTTTCCGATGCGTCTCGCTGCGCGACTGCACTAACGTCTGAGACGGAAAAACTGTTCTATGAGAGCGCGTAAGACATCCTTCATTCCACACACCAGCCTCTTGCGACGTCAAGATACTGTGATGAACCAGCTGACGTCTATCCTAGTCGCCTTTACGTTCTCGGAAACATTTCGCTAGCCAAAGGCGACCTAGACGCTACACTTCGAATGCACACCAACGCACTGGAAGTCAAAGAAGAAGCGAAATGCCCACAATTCTCCGTCAGTGCTTCAAAGCATAAGCTGGGGGACATGTCTGCTATGCTGGCCGACTACAACTCTGCCCAGTGAGTAACTTTCCTCCGAAGCTTTCGGATATGGCAATGGATTCTGACACGGCCAGAATGTATCTACGCGAAGCGATTGTAGTGCTTGAGAAAGTTCCCGGACACTCGGGCGCTAAGCTGATGAGGATTGCTCGGACAGAGAAGAGGCTATCTGAGGTTTTGCTCATGAGTAGAGACGCCGAAAGTCCAAAAACCTTGCGTGCAAATGTCGCGCAGCGACTTCAAACTGCGACCGAGATGAGTTTCGAAGAAGCGCAGGCGGCGGATTTCGGTAAGCTTGTACCGCATCTAGACAGATGAGTGACAAATGATGGGATTCGTGAGGTCTTTGAGGCTCATGGGAACGAGTTGGAGCAGAACCAAAGGGGCAGAGGTAGCCAGCCCAATTACCGGTAGGTAAAACGTGGCCCGATGACGTTATAATCCCTAGCAAAACCATCCGTCTCCAAGACACCTTTTCTAAATTTCAACCGCAGACAAGTTTATTTTGTAATTTTCACTGTTAATTGCACATCCAGTCCTTGGCCGTCAGAGGCGCAAAAACATGTTGGCCACTTCCTGGAAACAACAAGCAGCGTGACCAAACTGAGAGGGAGAACACCCGCAAACACATTTCACGGGCGTATGAGAAGAAGCTGGTTCACCCAAGAGAACTATGATTTCACAATATATACCAGTTCTAACGCGATTATTGACTTTTATACATACTCATCTCCGTAACAGTTTGGGCTCTGCCCAGACCTACTATAGTATGAGTTGGGATAGCTCATGTACGGTCATGTATATAAGCAGGTCTGCCCACCTCAGATAGTCAATTCAGCGCAGTACTCCCCCTCTCCACGCACCGTCACAATCTCTTATAGGTAAGACTCGACAAGCGACTACGCGCTGAAGTCCACCTTATATTTCAACCCATAATTTCATTAGCCCACTCCTGTTGGTGTGTAATCTCCAGCGCAACAGTCTGATCGGCACATTGCCGAAGCTCCTCATCCCAGCGAAATACATCCTCCATCTTTACGTCCAGGGTCTCCCAGAATGGCACACCATCTCGCTGCGGGTGATCCTTACACAGCGTCTCCACATGCTTGAGAAAAGGACGTCGACACTCGTTCGTGCCTAGGAACACAAATTCGGCATTAATACCGTGCTTGAGCAGGATCCCAAAGAGCATACCTAGCAAGAAGGAATCCTTGCGGAACGAATCATTAGCCTCACACTCTTCACTCCCCCAGCGAACCGATCTGGGTCCTTGAGGCCGCTATATTTCCACGCGATGTCAAACATGAGATGCTTCAACGCCTTGATACGCCCGTTGAACACATCAAAGAGCTGAGGCAAACCATGGATGCGAGATGTACTTCGCTCGCTGCGGCGTGTCCAGTAAAATTGTACCGGCGAGAAATAATGCGTGGAAACTCGTCGCGCAAGTCTGGGTCGCGGGTGAAGTGCGACGTCAGCGCCGGTGAAAGCTTGTCGAATAGCCGGCGATGATGGCAGGCGGTACAGTAACATACTCCGTCGATGATATGCTCAGGCGAGTGGGCTGAACAGCGCTCTTTCTAATGGATGCTGACATATCGATCATCATCGATTGGCGTGCTTGCGTCGCTCGGTCGGTACCCTCCAGGGAAGGCGCCTTTGTACGTTCCGAGTCGGTTCATCTCAGGGAAGGCGCCTTTGTACGTCTCTAGTCGGACGTCGGGATTGAAGTTTTTGAAGTAGCTGAACGCTAAATTTGTGTCCAGGGCGAATGTACTGAAGACCTTGGTGTGCTCTTCGACGGCAGTCACATGGACATCCGACTCACGGGCTTGAGTGTCCACTTCCAGTTTAGAAGGAGACGGAGGGGGCGTAGTGACGTCGTCTGTGTTGTTTTGCAAGTTTCGAGAGCGGAGCTGCATGATTAGGATCCGACTAGGTTGTGTGTTGTTGGCCGAGGCTTCGTGTGTTAGCTTGATAGATTCTCTTGAGAAGATGTTGATTAGTGGGAAGTTGACGAGGGCGGGAGGGAGACGATATTATATGGCAAGCACTCGGAGAGTCGCCTCGCCATACTTCCTTGGAACTAATAGAAAGTAAATCACTCCATCGATGGTGAACAACAATCTGCCACAACGTCCAAAACGATGATTCATCCACAATGGTCTCTAGGCACGAATCTCACATGTATCCTTCTCGGACGAGAACCCGAGGTAGCTGATACTTAAAATAGTACGTGGGGCCAAAGGTGTCGTACTCAAGTTGCTTACATTGAAAGTCAATGAGCGATGAGGACTATGCTGCACGGTAACTGGAGAATATCGAAAATTAAACAGCTATGCCTTAGGTAAGTAAACACGAAAGCCACGACAAATAAGCCGACGACACCTGTCAAAGTAACTCGCTAACGCTTTTGCCGCCAGCTCTTTACAGTCGTCAAGCCTTTGAAGATTCTCACGGTCGCCCTGGCACTACAGCATACGTCCTCGGCAATCGACCATCATTCTTACAGGAAAGGACCACAGCTTCACTTCATCTCCCCACCTCAGTAATCAAGTTCAGCTGCGGCGCTTCATCAAAATCTCATGAGCAAATGTTTAGTGCCGCACAAAGCATTCTCAATACACAACTATCTCCCCTCGCAAAACACCCCATCTTCAATTATTCGCCGTCTTGTCATTATAATAATGAATCGTCTGATCCGCACACCCAGCCGGCGTCTGATACAAATAATTGCCCAAATTGATATACAACTTCTGTCCAGTGCAAACATACCACGCCGAAGCATTGGGCCTAGTAACGCCCGCAACCGTCCACGTCAACCCATCGCCTTGCCATGCGAACTTTCCGTACGTGTTCTTCGTTTCGCTGAACGTGACTGATAGCGAATTGTCGTTGATGTATCGAGTCTCGCTGACAACCCCATAGAGCAGTTTTGCGGGCTCACCAGGCGCGGAAACTAGCTGCACGAGTTGTCCATCAACGATTTGGAATTGACCGGCAGTTGTGTAGTCCCCCAGTAGAGCAGAGCCTGTGGCGTAGAGTGGCTTGGTCTGCATGTACTTGTGGAAGTTGGGCGCAGCCACAGCTCTGATCCAGTAATATCCAGTTTGCAAAGTCTTTCCTGGACCGGAGCCTGCTGGTGCGCCACTACTGGGAACTTCGCTAGGTTGAGGCTGTTGAGGTTCTGGTTGGGGTGCTGGTGTCGGTTGAGGGACTGTAGGAGCTGCACCAGGCTGACATTGGGAATAGTAGTCACTTGCATTCTGTCAGTAGAGGCGCGATGGATATTGATAGGGGTAGCGTACTTGATCTTAACACATCCAGCAGTTCCCCCACATATGGTTGCGCCGCTCCAGTTCATTCCGCCGCCTGATGTGCTGTTAACATTTGTAAATTGTTATTCACGATCTGCAACGTACATTGCTGCCAGTCTCCAGCTTGTGCGGATACGGTACTAGCAAGTGTAGCCAGAAGTGCAGTAGTTGTACAGCGCATCTTGAGATTGGTAGTAGTTCAATCTCGATGTGCGCAATGATAGTGAAAGAGCAGTGCTTATGCGCATTGTGTAAGGACGAACATGCCCATTTTATATTGGAAGTTTCTATGACTTCCAGAACCGTGTCATGTGCCGTTGTTCAATGTTTGCAACGTATATTGACTCGGACCGTGGCGACCGCGTAAAGTGGATAAAGTGCTTCAGGGTGTGCAAGCGAGCCAGGCGCACCCAAATCCGGGGTTAGGACCGGGAACGCAAATTGCTTGTTCGTGAAAAGGATTCTTGGACCAATAGCTGCAGGTTTTGGTGGGCATATAATCTTTGTGCAGGGTTGCAGTATGCGGAGAAGCTGCCGCCGATTGAACGAGACCCGATTTGCGACTCGAACCTTGTAATACGACTCGGGTTGATTTTCGACTCGTTGGAAATGTCATCTTGTTTCCTGGTATCCGGTTGAAACAAAATGCCAATGCGTCCAGTGCTACCAGATTCTGATTCTAGCATGAGCATGGTCTTAACACGCCGAAGGGCATGGCATCCATAGGATGCAGCTCCACACCTGTCTCGCCTTTACCCATCATATGATGTCTTCACATATGTCCTTCACTCCGCCTCTTCCCCTCCCCCAACCGGCTCCGGCCTACTCGAAAACACAATCTTCCACCTCACAATCTCCACAATCTCCAGCTCCTCCTCTTTCCCCTCTTCCTCAATCCCTTCTACACCCTCCATCCCATCCACATTCTTGCGCTTCCTCACAATCCCCAACGGCTTGCTCAACTTCTTGCACTCGCCCGTCATCCGCTGGCCTTTGCCGACATACAAGTAAACGCGCTTCATCCATTTGGTGTCGCTCGGATCGTTGAGCGCGGGGTTGTAGAGTGGGAAGACGAGTTTGCCGAGGTGCGTGCTGCCGGTGGGGTCCGATGACGGCGGGAAGTGGAATGTGCCTTGCAGTTCGAGAATGGCGAGGCCGGATGGTGTATGGAGGAGCTGTGGGAGCGGGTTTTCGGTGGGTGATGGGGCGACGAGAGGACGTGGATGCAGTGGGATGGTAGGCATGTCAAGGGTGTACGATGTTTGTCGTCGTAGTGAAGGACGATTGGGTGCAGTCGTGGTCAAGCTCGCATTGGAAGAGTGTAGGGAAAGGTACGCACTTCAATCATGTTGGTGGGGTAGGCGCGACGCGACGCGACGTCTTGGTATTTGTGGTGGGGCAGATGATGATGGCACACGAAAAAAAGTCCCGATAAGATCGTTCAAAATTATTTACTTAGATCCATATCTCATCTAATAAGAACGAATGGCCTTTGTACTGACCATTGCTTGTCTACGCCCTCTTTCCAAAAACGTCGTCAAAGTCGACTAGTGTCAACCTGTATCTAACATTGTCGTTCTTGTAGACACGCTCAACAGCCTCCTTGCAGCCAGCCTCGCTGAGCTTGATGGTTTGAACCCAGCTCTTGATGTTCTGCTTGCTCGCAAGCTCGAACATCTCCTCCATCTCAGGACGGTTACCAATGTGCGACGCACCCATGTAGCAGCCGTTGGAAGCGAAGATCTGGGCCTGGAAGCCTGGGAGCGGGTTGTCTGGGAAACCAACCATATGGAAGGTGCCGTTCACCCTGAGGGTCGAGAAGTACTCAGAGAGATCGAACTTGTCGGTGGCATCGGCCGTGTTGATGATGAAGTCGAACTTGAACTTGTAGTCATCGGCCCATCCCTTCTTGCTGGTGTCCAAGAAGCCCTTTGCGCCCATCTTCAGCGCATCCTCCTTCTTGCTTGGAGAGTGCGAAATGACATATGTCTCAGCACCCAATGCGACAGACCAAAGGACACCGAAGTGACCAAGTCCTCCTCTGTAATTTGTTAGTCACTGCTCATACTATTGAACACGTGCCACTTACAATCCACAAATTGCGACCTTCTTGCCAGGTCCAGCTCCTAACCTCTTCAGGGGCGAGAATGTGGTCAGACCGGCGCAAAGCATGGGAGCTGCCAACGAGGTCTCGAGGTTATCTGGGATCTTGAAGGTGAAGTACTCGTGCGCACGAATGTGGCTTGAATAACCACCCTGTGCCACAGTACCATCGTTGTGCTTAGCACCGTATGTGTCGACCGAGTTGGGGCAGTAGTTCTCCTGGTCGGCCTTGCAGTTGTCGCAGGTCAAGTCGGCACCAATTTGCGCACCAACGCCAGCGCGGTCGCCGACCTTGAACTTAGTGACCTTGTCGCCAACCTTGACAACCTTGCCAATGACCTCGTGTCCTACGCAAAGAGGAAGAGGAATGTCCTCGCCCCAACCGCCAGTGATTGTGTGGACATCGGAAGCGCAGACACCGCAGGCGTCGATAGCGATATCGACATCGTATTCCTCGAATTTCTTGAGAGGGAGCTATGAAGATGTCAGTGCTGATCGCCCAGCGGTGCGCGAGGGCACTCACCTCTTTACGAGTGAAAGTGGACCAGTTCTTGATGTCGGTGACGGCGAACGCGTCAGTAGTGTCTGGGTAACCCATTGTGTGGAAGTGTGATTATCTTTGTATGGATAGGGTATGAAGTGTGTGTGGAAAAAGTTCGCAACTGTAGGTCAATAGAGGTGCAGGATGTAAAGGGCGGCTTCGCGTTTTTGAATGCTACCTCATTTCTCGCGCTTCAAAAAGTGGCTCGTCTCTATCCGCCAGTGAGGTCATACGTAGGACCGATGCATGAGTCGTTCCCGCCGCTTCTGCCCGTACATCTTATGATTGGGCGCAACGGCCTTTGTGTAGGGTTAGCCGCATTGTACCTTTTTTGCATCCGTCACCTACGCGTCAACGACTGAGGAAACCCGTAATGTCGACGATATCAAACCACCGGTTAAGGCTGGATTCAATTATCGCTAGTCCATTTGTTGAGACGGCAAAGGATAATTTGTCAAGCTCTTCTTCTCGCTGCTGCGTCATCAGGGTTTTTCCGTAAGCCTCTTTCGTGAATTATGTAAGCTCTTAATCCTACTCCAGCGCTGCCCGCTTCGATTGGCGTCCGCGTCAGCCGCAACATTGGAGGTCTCGATTACCGTAATTGAATGCTTCAGCGATGTTCCGACCGTCGTTCCGATCGGCTCGCTTGGCTTGAACATTTCTCCCCGACGTCATTTGCTCTTATCGATAATTGTCCTCGTCTGTTTCTCTTAAGTCCGAAGCTTTCTGCAAGTACTAATCCGTATTCGAAACTAGGTAGTGTCGTTCACATCGCAAGGTTGAGAGTGTGCTTCCCAGCGTTGTGTCGTCTGACATTAAAAGGCCTCGAAGTGTATGCGCTTGAATCTGAAAAGAACCTAACCCGCAGACCTCGGGCCGGCTGCTAAATGGCCATCTGATTGCAAGGTGTTGCTGTGCACCGGAATAGCATCCGCATAAGAACTTCCAGGGCTTGGAGTAATACCCCGCGTTGACAATGCGGGGTGATGTCCATAAGAGTTGCCGTATGCGGTATACCGGATGAACGCGATAGCTTGTCGCGTTTGTGAAGCCTCGAATAGTACTGAGAGCCGTCGAGAGTTAGGCCGGAGTGGTCCACTGGGGCAACGGCGGTGCAGCCCTGTTGATATGGAAGGAACTCCCCATCGCGTCATCGTGGCTTCCTTGAAGTCTCTCAACGTTTTTTTCCTCTTCGAGTATCACAGCACACGAGAGCTGAAACTTATCACTATTCTTTTTTCCATCTTCTAACACATCAGTGATCACCCATAGTCGACATGGCTTCTCCAGAGACATTCCAGCCGCCGCCAGATGGGAATGGAACCATGAATGCGCTCCGGTTCCACGGCAAGAATGACTTACGATACGAAAAGATACCGATTCCACAGGTGATGGCAGGTCAAGTCAAAGTGAAGCCAGCGTGGGTTGGAATCTGCGGAACAGGTAGGTAATATACTTCGCATCAGCAGAGTACCATATTAACCACGGAAATCAGATCTACATGAGTACTTGGGTGGTCCGAATCTATGTCCCACCACGCCTCACCCAATCACAGGCGAGACAGTTCCACTCACGTTTGGTCGTACGTCATGTTCATGTACAAAACACACGTGAGATATACACTGACTTCGAACATTTGCCATTAGATGAGTTCAGCGGCATTGTCGAAGAAGTCGGCGAAGGTGTAACGAACTACAAGAGTGGAGACCGCGTAGTTATCCAGCCTATCATATATGACGGCACATGTGGCGCATGCGAAGAAGGTCTCCAAAATTGCTGTTGGCAGAATGGCTTCGTAGGCCTATCAGGTCAGTCAGAGGATCAAATTGTGCGTTCCAATACTGACGGAACATAGGCTGGGGTGGTGGACTTTCAGATCATATCGTCGTGCCAACCTCCACACTATACCACCTTCCAGATAATGTACCCCTCGAAATTGGAGCCCTAGTCGAACCTTTAGCTGTGGGTTGGCACGCGGTCAAAATCAGCCCCTTCAAGCCTGGCGACACGGCACTCATCCTCGGCGGCGGTCCAATCGGCATCTCAACCATCCTCGCCCTCAAAGCAAAAGGCTGCGACAAAATCATCGTCTCGGAAGTAAGCAAAAAGCGACAGGAATTCGCAAAGCACTTCGGCGCACACCACATCATCGACCCCACCAACGAAGACATCGTCGCTTGCACCCGTTCACTCACCTCGCACAAAGGCGCCCACGTCGTCTTCGACTGCGCCGGCGTCCAAGCCGCGCTCGACCAAGCAGTCCACGCCACCCGTGCTCGCGGCTGCATTGTCAACATCGCCATCTGGGAGAAGCCCTGCACCATCAACACCAACGACTTCAACTTCAAGGAGCGCACGTACATGGGCGTTGCGACGTACGAGGTGGGCGACTTCCAGGAGGTCCTCGATGCGCTGAGCAGTGGGAGCATGAAGCCGCATGCGATGATCACGCAGAAGATCAAGTTGACGGAGGTTGAGGAGAAAGGGTTCAAGAGCTTGATACATGACAAGGATAATCAGGTCAAGATCTTGGTCGAGGTGGGGGGTGGCGAATAGGTGTGCATGTACGAGCAACTCGTGATTCTGGCAATGGGGTGTGAAGCGAGCTGGAGAGTCTCACAGAGGGACTAAGCTCAGGAAGCAGAGACTGATATCTGAGACATGTGTGAAGGGATAGTGTAGTAGAACTACAGACTTTACTTGCAACCTTGTTCCCAAGACCTTCGTTGAACAAGTATGAAAAGCTCAATGATGTTACTAATTGCTTCTCAACCATTATCATACAAACGCTGTGGAGGTACACACCCAGCCGCTCAACGCGCACCACGAAGTATATTAAAACGCTATAGCTATATCCACCCTATGCCTCACTCGGCCCCACAGGAAGATGAAGTTATACATACGAAAAAAGGTACAATATGTATGCCCTGGGTATCAAATACTATGCTCTTTCTAATCCCACCGCCCATACAATACTAAAAAACAAACGAAAATGCCTTCACTCCCCCATCACGGGCTTGCCACCCTTCAAGAAAATCCTCTTCGTGCCGCCAACCTTGCCCAAGTCGCCAAACTCCGTCTTTTTCTTATCAACGCGGCTATCAGGGCGCGCCTCGGTTCTACTGTCTGCGCGCTCAAAGGGGGCGTGGTTGGCTGTGATGACGTTTCCACTGACGGTGCGTGCTTGCTTCATCATGCCTTCGATCCACTCGAGTTTTTCCCCGCTGAGGTCCATTTTCTTTGCTTGTGGGCCTGCGAGGCCGACTTCGTGGCCGGTCCAGGAGCGGCGGGAAGAGGTTGTCGAGGGAGTGGAAGTTTCGTCGGCTACGCCTGGTGTAGATGCGAAGCTTGGCATGGGTGGGACCGCGTCGTCGTTCGAGCTACCTAGAAATGCAGTCTTCGTGGGAGTTGTAAGTGGACTTGCGGTTGGGCGCCCACCGCTGATACGCCTGTCGCGCTTGCTCAAACCGCTTTCGGGTCTGTTGGGCGAGTTTGTGTTGTCCGAGTTCTTGACCTCCAATCCCAGAATTTCGAATTTGCCGTCGCTTGCTGTACGGCGTCCGTGATGCTCTGCGTATTGCCTTAAATATTCACCTAGATCGGCCCACCCACCCCCAACACGGACCATGACGCGCTCACCATTCTCGCCAACACGTCGGATGAAAAGCTTGACTGGCTGCTCCTTGCCCGGCTGGGTTAGGTGGTAGAGCTTGATGTCGTTGTCGCCCCTTGCTGATGTAGCAGACCTCCGGCCCGAAGCGGCGTTATCGAACTCGTTCTTTGCAGGTGACAATGTAAGCTCAGGAGACTTCATACCACTGATGGAGCGAGCAGCACGCAGATATGCCCTGCTCCCTTTCGCCGTAACGCCGCGCGGCTTCACCTCAGGAGCGTCTGGGCCAGGGCCTGAGGTGAGCCGAATGTGAGCTGGTATGGTGGTCAGAATGTCTGAAATCTTTCGCTCTAGGTCTTCAGCGCTGTTTTTCTGACTGAATTGGGTTGGCGGCCACGGTGCACTAGCAACCTCATGATCGGTCATGCTCTTCATGGTGCGTCGCTTCGCCATTGCAGCGTTGAGTTCCGGACGAGGTTGTCTACCCGAGCGGTTGGTTGTATTACGTACGGACGGCGAGTCCTCTATGGTGTTGGGCGGGCTTGAGTCGAACGATATGCTCGAAGAGATGGATCCATTGCTGTCTCGACGAGATCGTGGCGTCTGCGGAGGTTCTTCTAATACGCCACCTAAACCATCGTTGGTGATGATGGTTGGATTGTCAGAGAGGTTGGCTGGCTTGCGACGGAATCGCACGTCATTCGTTTGAGCATCCGTCTTGTCACAGTCCTTGACAATGGGGTCCGAAACTGCCCGAACAGGTACAGCCTCTGGGCTTTCGTCCAGTTCGTTGTGGATCATGGTGTCACCCTCCTCGAACTCAGACTCCTCGTCGAGCGTGGGGGAAGTCTCTTCGGAGATTTGGGCGATCGAAACCGGGTTTGCCCCGGTGTCCGTGAATGTTTGCGATGCGTCTTGGACTCGCACAGTCTCGTCAATGGCTGACAGCGATTCACCATTTCCCTTGCTGGCCAAAACAGGGCTTGCCTCCGCGATGAACCAAGGCTTCTTTTTTGGTGTCGTGCTTGTGGGAGAGAATGCGACGTTGTGGTCGAAGACGTCGCGTGTCTCCATGCGTGGCGAAGCAATAGGCGACGCCGGCTGAACGTAAGATTTGAGAAGCCGCGGGACCATTCCAGAGTCCAGTGCTTGCGAAAGATGTTCCTCAGTGAAATCCAAGTGTGTGCCTGATTCAGCTGGAGCCTCAATTTCAGGAGCATGGATGGGTTCTTTCGCGGTATCTGCAGTAGCACGAAGCTCTTCGGACTCCAGGGTCGAAATGTCGTTGTCACCGCTGAGAATTTCGGCGACTACTTCCGACTTCAACGGCTGTTCAGTGTTGATGGCCGTTACATTCTCTATCGGTACTGTAGTCACTTTCGGGACAATCGGTTGAGCTACAGGGCCGTGATTGGTATGCGATTCCGGCTCGTTGGTAGCGTCGGTGGTTGGACGTGCATCAGCCCTTTGTACCCATTTCCTTCGAACGTCGAAGTCGATGACTTTCCTCCTCGATTCGTGTGTCCATTTACCGTAATCTGCCTCGATTCCCTCGAAGTCGTCTATCCAGCGATCGGGTATGCAGTCGTCACGGCCTTCGAGTGTGTCCAGCATCATGTCGAGACGCTTGCCCAGATCGCTGACTTTTGCTCCCAGCACGTGAGAGATGGTATCAACTGCTTCTTTCCATTGCAAGAATGCAGCATCGGAATTGTTGGTAGGCGGGTCTATCGCATGCCAGCCCAGGCGCATGGCCGTCTGTGCGGTGGTGAGGTCGTCGGTGTAGCGAGGGACTTCGCGGAGAGTGGATATGCGTGCGGTCCACGTGCTCAGACGGTCCTTGAGCTGGGCATGGTGCGGTAGGGCGGAAAGGAGGGTCTGGGTGATGAGGAACGAGAAGTCGTCCATGGGCTTGTAGTTCTGGCGGCTCGCTTCGAAGCCGGCAGACGACGGGCGCGACCTGCCACTCGGATGCATGTCCAGCACGTGCTCCTTCAGCTCTTCCACGTCCAGCTTCAGCATCTCCTCCTCGATGTCGTCCAGGCGCGCCTCGTGCGACTCCACCTCGACCGACAGCAGCGAGCCCCAGTATTCGAGCGGCGGCAGCGTGTTGGTGAGGTCCGCATCGCCCACGTGTTCCCTAATACGCAGCTCCAGACTCCGCCGCCGCTTTTCGCGGTACTCCACGCTTGGTTGCTCGAAGCTGCCCGACCATCCCCACTGCTCAATCTCGCTGCACCAGCTCTTGAGCCGCTGCGCTGCCTTGGCGACACGTGCGCCCAAGTCCCGCTCCGCTGCGGTGAGTGTGTCGATGCAGGAGAAGATCTTGTATTCGTCACGTGCGGTGTCGAACGGCATGGGCCTCTGGGTGAAGGCGCAGAGGGTGGTGTCGGGTGAGAGATCGCGAAGGCGGCCTTCTTCCGAGCTGCCGTAATGGCGGCCTCTTCGCCCTCCAGGAGACATTGTGGGTGACGGTGCGCGACGAGGTGTCAATGGCGGTGCTAGCCGCAGCGCGGGCGACGATAGGCCTGCCATGGTGAAGAAATTCGGTCGGAAAGAGCGATTGCACGGACATGCATGGAAAGGGAAAGCTCAACGGAGCATGTCTCAGATAGAGGAGGCGCGATGACGCTTGCTGTTGCTGCGGGTTAGTAGTTAGTATCCTTTGTCACGGTGCCGGTGAATGCTGCCAGCAGCTCTGGTGTTTGTGATGCATCTTTCGCCGAACGCCTGCTGCTCAGCATGTTGCACGCATTGATCGCCGGCCCTAGCCTGAATGCCGTATGGCGCCCACATTTCATCCTATGGGCTGAACACCCGCACGTGCAGTCTCGAGCACAAATCATCAATATAGCCTTCATCGTCGCCTGGCATGCCATAGACAGGTCACTCATTCACGACTTCGCAAACAATTCCAGACGTACCCTGCACGGCGATCATGTACGGCTGCTCCGTTTGCGGTACCAGGGTACAAACTCAACCTGATGTCACTGACTCGCCTGTCTGAACCCAGGACGACAAGCAACACTTCACTCAATCGACCTCCCATTTTCGCAAGACGCGTTACAGTTGCCGAGCCGTTCACCCTCACCATGCGATCCACTGCAGGCCGGCGTCATCGTTGCTCGCCAAGATATAGTCACTCCGCAGAGCACATAAAATCTGACACGACCTTCCTGCTCGCGTTAGCATCTTACTTAGATGCCTGCTGGTTCCGCAATGCCTGTCGGACAAGCTTATGATCCATGGTCTTGGAGTCGATATCAGCAAGAGATCACCAATCACTTCCCGGCTCAAAGTGCAAAATGACGGGACCGTTTGACGGTACCACTGTTCTTCTGTTTGGACCTAGGATGTACATAAGTGACTTGTTCCCCCCGCCTCAAACCTTATCGCCACCGGCAGGTATACCGTTGTATCAGGGACCATGAAGACTTGCCTATTTCTGCTCGGCGCAATTGGCGCTCAGGCGTGCATGCGCGAGCGTTCTTTTGTACACCATAGTCATCCACATGTCAAGAGACAGAGCCAGAACTCGACATTTCCTCCTATCCTTAATGCTAATGAGCAGATACTGTTAAGTTCTTTCGATAACACGTCTATTGCAGAATGGTCTTACTACTATAGTACGTTTCAAATTACTTCAGCAGCATACACGACTAACATGTGCAGCCCATGGCGCTCATGTTGCCGGCCAAAATAAGACAATGGCGCAGTGGACGGCGGATAAGTGGGCAGGGTATGGCTTCAAGTCAAGACTAGACGAATATTGTAAGTTTATTTAGGTTTGCAAGAATCAATGGCATGCATAGATTCGGTCCGAGGGCCTTGCTAACCAGAACAGATGTCTTCCTCAACTATCCGGTCTCTAACTCATTGGTTCTTACATACCCCAATGGTAGCACCTACAAGCCCACGCTTCGAGAGGACGTATTGGAAGAGGATCCCACGACTAGCTATCCCAATAGCATCCCCACGTTTCATGGCTACTCATTCACCGGCAATGCCTCGGCAGAATACATATACGTCGGCCGAGGACAGAAGATCGATTTTGACCGCCTGCAGTCACTCGGTGTTGAGCTCAAGGGCAAGATTGCCCTCGCTAAGTACGGTGGTCCCTTCCGTGGGCTTAAAGTCAAAAATGCTCAAGATTATGGCATGATTGGAGCTATCATCTTCTCAGACCCTGGAGACGATGGCAACATGACCGAAGCAAAGGGCGTTGCTGCTTACCCCGCTGGTGGTGCAAGGAACCCCTCGACCGTGCAACGAGGTAGTGTTCAGTTCTTGTCCACATACCCTGGCGACCCCACAACTCCAGGATATGTGTCTAAGCCAGACTCTGTTCGAGCCGATCGCAGCAAAATTCTTCCAGGTATCCCTTCGCTTCCTATCTCATGGATTGAGGCCCAGCCAATTCTCCAGGCTCTGAATGGGTTTGGCACAAACGGAACCCAGGTCAACAGAACTGGCTGGGTTGGTGCCATTCCCGGCGTCACCTATAGCACCGGAGCTGGCTCGAACGCCTCTTTGTCTCTTAGTAACGTCATGAATGACACCTACGGTACCATCTGGAATGTTGTGGGTATCATCAACGGCACAAACCAAGATGAAGTGGTCCTTGTTGGTAACCACCGCGACGCATGGATCGTCGGAGGAGCGGCTGACCCTAATTCGGGATCTGCGGTTCTTATTGAATTGGCCAAGGCCTTTGGCAAGCTCACAGCAACTGGATGGAAGCCTACCCGTACTATTGTCCTCTGCAGTTGGGACGCAGAGGAGTACGGGCTCGTTGGCAGCACAGAGTGGATGGAGGAGTACATCCCATGGCTCAAGAACGCCGCGGTGTCGTACCTTAATATCGATGTTGCCGTCGCTGGGCCTATCCCGGATATATCCGCGACACCAGACCTCCACTCTATCAGCACCAGCCTGATGAAGAAGATTGTCTATCCCTATCGTGGAAGTAACAACCTCACTCTTTATGATGTCTGGGTTCATGAGGGAGGCGTACCAGGTGTCTTGGGCTCGGGATCTGACTATACCGCTTTCCTGCACCGTGGCATTGCCTCAATTGACATGGGATCGGGGGGAGGGCCAAATGATCCGGTATATCACTACCACTCCAATTATGACTCCTACGCCTGGATGGAGCGGTTCGGCGATCCTGGCTTCCACACCCACAAAGCCATGGGCCAGTACCTCACACTCCTACTCTACCACATGGTATCTGACCCCGTCGTGCCCCTCGAGCCCGCAGCCTACGGCCCCGAACTCCTCAAATACTACCGCGCGCTCAACACCACCATTGCCGCCACAAACTACACCGTCGACCTCACTCCGCTACAGTCCGCCATCTCAAACTTCACATACGCTGCGCGCGAATTCGAGCTACTACGCTCCAAGGCTATCTCGACCAACGACTCAGCCTTGCTCGCCGTGCAGAACCACAAAGCGCGTGACTTTTCGCGCGGCTTTACGAGCCAGGGCGGACTTCCGACTCGTGAGTTCTACCAGCATACTATTTTCGCGCCGGGTAGAGATACTGGCTATGCGCCTGTGACGTTTCCGGGCATCACGGAGAGTATCACGTTTGATCGGAACCAGACGCTCGCGCAGGAATGGGTTGTCAAGACGAGTCGTGCGATTCTTGTTGCGGCGGGTATCTTGAAGACGTGATAGGGTGGATGGCATGTACAGGACTAAGAAGAAAGGAACGACTGGTGGTTTTTGGGTTGTGGATGTAGTAGATGTCTAATGATAATGAATTGAACGATGAAGCAAGAAGGAATTGGTCGTGGGAAAATGTTCCAATCTGCTGCAACTTGTTGAGTACTTCAGATCCAGGCTGCAGCAATACGTTTCGTAGGATTATCAGGCCCTCCGGCAATCCTTCGCAAGCGAAGCCGAATAGAGCTAGCATATTGCCCTTTCAACGCATACCGAGGTTTACAACTCCATAAGATGCTGTGCTTGAACGATCAGTAATCGTCTAAAGTAGGAAAATCGACGCAGCGGTGTGATATCCTCTGCTGTAGAGCGTAGAGTTTCACGTTTTTGTTAGGCGGATATGTTCTGTGGAGATTTGGGCAGAGGAGAGGTATAAATAAGTACTCCGTCGATTCGTGATACAACACGGAAGTTGAACTTTCAATCGACGTAAACTTTTTTCCTTACCACACACACACACACACACAACACCTAAAGATGTCCACCCCCAGTTTCACCACCCTCACACCCAGCATATCCCTCCACACCCCTTCCCCCCACACCTCCGGCCACCTAATCATCCTTTGCACCTGGCTCGGCGCGCGCACGCAACACATATCCAAATACATATCAGCCTATACGTCCATTGCGCCCGCTGCCAAAATCCTCCTCATACAATCCTCCCTGCGCAGCATAACATCCCCATACGCCACGCAGCGCCGCGTCATCCAGCCCGCCGCATCCGTCGTACGCGCCGTACTCAATGAGACGAAGTCTCCGAAGATAATGCTGCATACGTTCTCGAATGGCGGGCCGAATGCAGCCACGCAGCTTCTACTCGTGCTGCGCGAGCAGAGAAACGAAGCGCTCCCGCTGGTCGGTGTGATATGTGACTCTGGGCCTGCGGCGGGCGAGTACTGGCGGAATTATAACGCAATGGTATTATCGTTGCCAGCTGGGGTAGCGCGTGTGCTAGGCGCGGTGGTCGTGCATGGGATTTTGATCTTGCTGGCGGCGAGTGTGTGGATGGGGCGGTATGAGAAATTGGAAGTCCTGATTAGGCGCACGTTGCTGAGTAAGGAGTTTGTGATGTGTGGTAGGATTTGCTACGTGTATAGCAAGGAGGATCGGATGACGTGGTGGGAGGATGTGGTCGGGCATGCAGGGATGGCGAGGGGGATGGGGTGGGAGGTAAGTTTGTTGAGTGTGGAGATCTTGGTGATACAGGTACTGACTGTGTGGTAGGTTGATGAGTGGTGTGTGGAGGGTACGGCGCATTGTAATCATCTCTCCAAGGATGTTGAGGGGTATGTTGATCGGATGAGGGGCATGTGGGAGGGATCGAAGTGAGAGTTGATGAGTGTGCTCTGGAGAGGATAGTATTGTGTTGCTGATGAGAAATGTAGTGTGCCGTTGGTGAGAATAGTAGTGTGTTGTCGGTGAGGGATAGTAATGTGTTGTTCGATCTTTGAGCATTGTCGGCATCGAGCAGTCTAAAGCCCAGCGCCGGCATCCTGCAACGCATCATCATCTACCGCGGGAGCTTTGTGTAGACCTGCGAGAAACTCCGCGTCTAACAATTCCTTGTGCGAAGTGATGCTTTTTGGGATCCCCGCCAGGCATGGCTCGTACTTTGGCCCGTGAACGTAGCTGTGAAACTTGCCAACTCGCGCAAAGGAACGTTCACGCGAGAGTGCCGTGTACGCACGGCCTGGTCTTGGGACGGGTAAATCCCGGAGATCATGATCACAGGGGAGAAGGCACTTCTCCAAGACTGTTATATTCAGCACGGAATCCGCTGATGTGTCAGTGGCGCGGACTATGACCCGGGGATCTCTTGCTACATCTTCTGCATCGAGTGTGTACTCGAAGATGAATTGCTCAAGTTCCGGCGGAAGGTAGTCACCGACAGCTAGTCGCACATTTGACTGAATCTCAAAGTAGGCGTGACGCTGTAGCAGATCCAGAGTAGGTGGGAGTTTGTTGTACATGCAGTAGTTGTCGTCGGGAATGGTTTCGTTGCGGCCCTGGGTGCATTGCTTAGACGCTAATCGCTCTTTAGTCGCTCGACATGCTGCAGCCAGTGCGAAGAACGGCACGTCATGAGGTGTATGATCTTTCTCCAGGATGGCCAAGAGCTTCTCGTGTATAAGATCGCATGAGAAATTCTGGGTCACTTTTGAAGGCCACAAGCCAAGTTGCAGGTCCAGGAACAACTTGAATGCGGTTGCGTCTCCATTGGGCATGTTGGAGATTCGCATGATTTCGACAAACAAAACGGGATTTCGCTCCAATATAGGCCGAGTGTATGGCGCCAATGTACGTTGATGGTAGGATGGTTTGTGTTCTACCGTTTCAGCCATCGCCTCGAGATACATGTCCTGAATACGCTGGCCATACACAACTGGCTCAGTAGGTTGGCGCGCTTTGAGCAATTGTTCCAGCAATTCTCTTGGGACATCTAGTGCTGTCAAATTCTGCTTTGCACATAGTGACGTAGGTACATACCAGGTGAGAGGACGTTGACTGACTCCCACCAATCATTGTCGCACGCCGCCGCCGTGAAGGCTTCGAATGCAACGTCTACGCCTTTGAGAATAGCCTCATGTTCTTCTTTGAGGTCCTCATTGAATCGTCGTACTGATTCTTGAACACCATTGAACTGGGCGTGCAAAGCTTGCGAGATGCCATGGATGTTGGGCTGGCTCTTGAAATTGGGTCCAGCTACAAGGCGCTCGAATGTGGTGTAGAAGGTGTTGTGCGTGTCTGCGATCCCTTGAATGGCATTATTAATCTCTGTCGCATTGTAGCTCTTGTTTGCTACGCTCGACTCATCACTCCGCCGTTCCTTGGAGCGGCGCGTCCGTGTCTGCAGATCTTCTCGCCACGGTCTCGATCTCTCTGGGGTTGACATGACGATGTATGGCTAGAGAATGGCGTCTCTGTGAAGTATGTGTGTCAGAGTGTCGATGAGGTTCTAGGCAGCAAACATTATGGTGGATCTGTGCTACAAGGAAAACACGCTAAAGCGCGTGGCGGTCAGGATATGGCTTGATCTGGACGGCTGCATCAATGTCAGCGAACTTTCGTTTGTAGTACCACTGCGACCTAGTGGCACAGCCCATGATGCTTTCCACTTAACCAACTCGTATACAACTCGTAGTGGGTAGGCGTGCAGAAATTGACGACCAAATTAGAAGCTATTAACAAAATTAAACTATAGTCTTAATGAGGTAGACTTTCTCTTCGCGACGACTGTTTACACTTTAGAACCCTTCTTGTTATCGCTCAGACAAACCGTAGTCATAAAGTTGAGATCAGCGTTAGAACAATACGAGCTGATATGGTCCAGCGCGTACAAGAAATTTCGCTATTTTTCCGGCATTTCTTAATAACGACTACGCCTAGAAAACATCTGAGCCTCCCGCTCATATCTGCTATACCATTCGAGGTCTCTTTCTCTTTCGGAATCATCTCTTTCGCGAGTAGCAAAAGCCATGATTGATCGGCTGTGAGGCTCCCAGTGTGCGTCATATTCCTCCTCCTCATGTTCAGAGTCCATGGACGGAGGACCTGAATTAGCATCGTCTGACTCGTTGTAATATCTAGATGAATGGTGGCTTTTGAATGTCTTCGTGATTGAGCAACTGCTCAAAGTACGCACGAGCTGGCAATCGCAACTGCGATTCGAAGCTCTAGAACCCGCTCTCCTCAATTGCACCAACACTGTAAACAAGGCGTAGGGCTAATTACGCCTGCTCTAAAACTGCTTATCGATGCCTTCTACACTGTTACGTAGCTTAGCGCTACTGCTTCTACATTCACAAACAAATAAATTAAAAGAGTAATATCCAGATAATAATAAGCGGTCAGTTTGATAGTATTCGGCTTCCATCTCTGCGGCGTTCTCTAAGTCCGAAAACGAGCTGATACTGTAGGGGATCACGGGCAGGGATTTTTCGTGAGGTGTGTTGAACGTGTAACGAAAGTCGCGACCGCAACGAGTTTGCTGTCCTCCGTCGAAGCCCTCATGCCAACCGCGGGTATCGTGACGAAATGGGATTAGACACATCAAGGCCTTTCCCCGTTTAGGGAGCGCGTGATGGGCCAGTACTAGTACTCGGGGATCGCTCATCTGACACTCTTCCTTTACCGCTTCCTCGACGATGAGCCGCGTAAGCTCACTAGGTAGCCGTTTGCCAACAGCGAGCTGAACGGTGTGCTGGATCTCGAAATAAGCGTGGCGTTGGAGCAGGTCAAGAGTGGGTATGGGGATATTGAATTCGCAAGCATTATTGTCCGGTGGAAGCCACTGCACGGCAGAGCAAGGAACTCGGAGCATCTCAGTTTTCAACTTTCGGGACGCGGAAGCAAGTGCCAAGAAAGGCCTGTCAGGGCGTCTTGCTACCGCCTTCAACATACGTGATAGATCATCGTGTATGTCGTCGTGCAACTGTACGCAGTGCTTGCTAGGATGTGTCGTATGTGTACAGAGAACATCAAGCTCCAGGTCCAGAGACAAGTGTAGTGCTGTTCTATGCCCGCTAGGCATGCTGGCTATACGGACAATCTCGTGGTAAACACGGGTAGTGAACGCGTTGAATCGACGATCCCAGGTTGGATCACTCCGAGGCTCCCTCAATGTCAGATTGAACGTCTTGTGCATCATCTCCTTAACATAATGACCATAAGCGACAGGATCTTCGGGTGGAGACAGAGCAAGTAGCTGACTTAGCATTCCGTCCGGAATTTCTACAAGGGTCAATACTTTTGTGACTAGGCCTACGCGGTGGCTTCATACCATGTGAGAATATGTTCATACCCTCTCACCAACAGTCCTCTTCTGCGATTTCCTTGACGGCATCATCAAAGGTCTTGAGTATGATCTTGTGCTCTTCTTTCAGCTGTTGAGTGAGTCTTGCTATCAACCCTTGGCAGTTGTCAAAATGTTGGTTTAAGCTTTCCGACAAGGCAGTTATGTTTGGCTTGTTGCTGTACTTGGGGCTTCTCAGGATGCTCTCAACTGTGGTAGAGTAGCTGCTGTGTAGATCCGTGATCTTTTTGGCCATGTATCCTAGCACGGTCGAATTTCCGCAGTCAGGAACCTGGCCCTGGCTTAGTTGCCTCCGGTCTCCTGTTAGCTGTTTATCCATCTGGAAGCTGGTGCAGTTGTGACAGTGTGCTGGCTTTACAACCTCCTTGGTGCGGACGTTGAGCAGATGCGCGGTTGGAATCGGGTTCTTACAGTTTTATGACTGACATAACAAATCTTACGTAAATTGTGTAGCTGGAGTGGAGTGCGAAGATTATAGCGCGAGATATTAGGAAGGGGTGCGCATTGACTGCGCTTAGACGGCACGCGTGGCGCGTGGCAGCCCTAAGTCCAGATGCCGTTTGCGCGTCGCACTCTCTATTCTAGTCATCTCAACTCGAGTCCTACGCTGGAGCGCAATCCCCATATCTCCAAGTGTGACTTGACAGGGAGCGGAAATGTTGTAACCTTCAAAATCTCGCATCGTCTTACAGCCAATCGCAGCCAATTACGGCTGTGCTGGGCTTTCTGAGATTTGCCCCGCGGGGCAAACATCACCTGGGCAGCTTCGTCTGCCCACCAACAGTACCTTGTTCACTCAGCGTTGTGCATTGCTGCTATTACAGGGCATTACTGCATCAGCAAACACGTACTTAGCGACTGAGGTTGACTTCCAACGTTTGCGTACACGCCGGGGGATTACCCTCGAAATGATTACCCGTAGGACTCCTCCCCGGTCACATATCAACAACGCCCTGCCCCATCATAACACAGGCGCCCAAGCAACTCGAAGCTTTTGCGCCGATTTTTATGGGCGACGCCATACCTCACCTCCCCTTTGCCTGGCAAAAAGAACCAAACAATGATGGTATACATTGGTCTTCCCTAGATTGGAACTAAAGAATGAATTTGCAAAAATATAACAAGGATGCAGATTGATAAGACGACTTAGAGGACTCGATGACTACTAGTGTGAGTAGCAGAGGTAGAGATTAATAGGATGAATGCTCGGCTGTTGCGTGAATCCAGTTAAATCTAGGCGGCCAACTCCGCACCGCGGTTCACTTGTTATGACAATCAGTAAAACTACCAAGTATATACCTAGCGGCGGGGTTGGTACTGGAACGTTCGCGAACGTGATGGAGGCGACGACCCTATTGGGAACAATTTCAATCGCGAAACCATCGTGCAAACGGCGGGGTACAGCACGAGCTCGAACACCACCCCAAGCCCACACCAGGAGAGACCATCAAAAGACCATCCCCCTCGTAAAGTACGGCATCGGCCTCAGCGGGTTTCCAGGCGCATGCCACGGCGGCGCATTGCTCACACTCATTGACGAGGCTCTTGCGTACGTCATGGTAGCCGACAAACCCGGGGCGACGAGATTGAATTTCATGGAGATTGGGATTGGACAATGGAGGAAATCGTTGCAGCAAGGAAACCTTCTGGCGCCTAGGGGTTATGCGAGTGCGTGAGTGAACGCTATCACCAAAAAAGCTCTATCTAGACCATGTTGGGATGATTATCGGCATACGACAGAGTGTCAACAGCGTATAAATACACTCATTTCAGTAATATCGTTGACTCACGCACTCGCAGACCCTTCTGGACGCCGTATGGAAGCCTCCCGAGGTCTCACTGAGATGCTCGAGGGATACTACGTAACTGCGTCCCTGGATACCAAACCTTTCCCTCAATATCGTCGATTGTCCGGGTGAGTTGGTATTGAGCTGGAATTGCTAGAAATCTTGGAACCAAGACACAGAGAATGAAGATGCAGCGACAACGAAGGATGGGAAGGGTACACCTCTTGTTCAGACCACGGGTGTTGGGGTGAAGCTTCGTGGGCTCATGTCGAAGCTGTGAATGCAGCACTCGAGGTGTCTCCCAAACATATTGCATCGCCTTCGCGATCAACCCCTCGCTATGGATAAAGTCCGCACGTGCATTTGACCCTGGTCACGGCGGCATTGACGACGGAGGCGCTAACTTGCGCTTGTACTATTGGATTTTCCGACTCTACCCTACCAAGTAACAACTCCGGGAAGAATGCCTGCAGCAATTTACAACAACACCAAATCTGTTCACGCGTATCATTGCTGCTTTACATTATGGCATCCTTTTACCCCTTTGGGTTGTTCGTCTAGGATGATCCTCGACTGCCCAGGTGGGTATGTTGACAGGCATGTGAAAGTCTACGTATAACAGCAGGGCAAGTAGGTTTGGACAAACACGACTACCACCTGCCCAGGTGCATCCCATTTCAGCATGCGTTATTCTCAGTATCTTCTCCCCTTGTTGTCTTGCACTACTTCTGTCGCAGCTCAAACATCGGGCACTTTCAATGCGCTAACATTCAATGTCGCTGGCCTCCCGCCAATCTTCAACTCCAACGAAGTGCCAGGCGACAAAACTACCAATACTGCTCGCATGGGACAACTATTTGCGCAATACAACTTCTCGTTGATCCACGTTCAGGAAGATTTCAACTACCATGCCACTCTCTACGCGAACGACAAACATCCGTACCGTACTCCAACTAGCGGCGGTGTGCCGTTTGGTTCTGGCCTCAATTCGTTGAGCAACTATGAGTTTGCGGCGTTTGAGCGCATTAAATGGAATACATGCAGCACTTTCGAGTATGTGTCCACCTGCCTTGAGACACTATGTGGTAGATCCTGAGCTGACCAGTATCGCTTTGTAGTAGCGCAGACTGCCTCACACCAAAAGGCTTTACGTTCATGCGCGTCAAGATCGCTGAAGGCGTGTCCATAGATGCGTACAACCTCCACGCTGATGCAGGGTTCGCCACCTCTTTCAATCTCTCTCAATCTTATTACTAATGATCTCCTACAGCACAACGGCCGCAGACCTCTCAGCCCGCGCATCCAATCTCCGCCAAGTCTCCTCGCACATAAAATCTCATTCCGCTGGAAATGTTGTCCTCGTGTTCGGCGACTCAAACACGCGCTACACACGCGCAGGCGACATACCCAGTGTCTTCGCTACCGAGAACAGCATGACTGACGCATGGATCAAGCTTGCAAAGAATGGTGTG
The DNA here is from genome assembly GCA_010093685.1 of Ophiobolus disseminans. Lineage (NCBI taxonomy): Eukaryota > Fungi > Ascomycota > Dothideomycetes > Pleosporales > Phaeosphaeriaceae > Ophiobolus > Ophiobolus disseminans. Next base: position 974,584 of record MU006220.1, read on the forward strand.
GCTCCCCTCCCCGGTACCGATGCCTTAGTCTGCGACAAACCGAGCCCAAACACAACCTGCGAGACTGTGGACAAAGTCTGGTACCGCGGCTCCCCAGTCGTGAACTTACAAGCTACCAGCTTTGACTACGTGAGCGACATGTTTTTGCAGCAAGATGGGTCAGTCTTGAGTGATCATAATCCCGTGCTCGTGGATTTTGCGTGGACCTTGAGCGGGAAGTGGCGTATTAGCGAGGCTTTCGGTGGACAGTATGGAGACTGGTATAACGACCTGGAAGAGCTGGCGAAGCTTGATGTTGTTGGTGTCAAAGAGGTCAGGCTAAGGGGAGCGAAGCGAGTTGATGGTGTGGCGGTGACTCTTGCATCTGCACAGACATTTGCGCATGGTGGTATGGGTGGCACGGAGAGTGCGTTGGTGCTACAGGAGGGAGAGAAATTGGTCGGTGCGACCGTGTGTCGAGGGCAAAAAGATGGCAAGGCTAGAATCTTCTTTGTGGAATTGAGAAGTAGTGCAGGGAGGACTGTGAGTGCAGGTGTGAGGACGAGTGACTGTGTGGGTAAGACAGTTGAGGAAGGTTGGGCGATTGCTGGCTTCGTTGGTAGAGACGGAGACGAGATAGATATGCTCGGCTTTGTGTACGCCAAAGTTTGAAATAAGATGGAACAGGTGATTTTTTCGTATGTCAAAATTCACCTTTACTCACGCAGGCTGCTTCTTACACCCTATGATTTATCTGAAAACTGATATGAGTGGTGGTCGCACAAAGCAAGGCTGCAAGGCTGATGGAATAAGTGGGTCAAGCAAGATAAGCGAGAGACCCATTTCGTGACCTTGTACCTCAGCCTGGAACACCACTCTTTCGACATTTACCGCAGATCTTTAACCGAGCCACCTTGACACAATACACCCAGCTGAAATCCTCGATCATGGACGATATCTCTGAGGATGATCTTATCGTTAGGTTCGACGAACTAGTCTCTGAAGGCGTCATCGTTTACGGCCCACATACCACGCACCTCGTCGAAGATGAAGACTATCCTGTAAGTCATTCTCAGTCCTACTACTTCCTTCAAGTAACTCATGAACCTTACAGATAGAATTCCGCATCTGTCCCGCTCTGACCAAGAAACCTCATAAAGTCGGAGCATCAAACGAAGCGTTCCAAGATAGCCGTCCCTGGGGCCCGGGAAGTGACCTCTTTCGCCCCAGCGATCGCCTTACCATGTGTCAGCTAAATGGTACTCACGACCTAGCTCTCAACCTCTTCTGCGTTGATCGACCTCAGCTGCTAGTCGTGACGTCGGATTCTTATCGACGGCAACACGAGCCGCTTGATGCTGATGACTTCACTGTGATGCTGGAGGTGCTGAGGAAGTGGAAGAGCTGGTACATGATTTTTAATTGTGGGGAGAAGGGCGGGTGCAGTCGTGTGCACAAGCATGTGCAGGGCTTGAAGGGGCCACCGCATGCTTTTGATGCTTTGCTGAGAGCGGATGAAGGGAAGGGGATGGTGCCATTTCAATACTTCTTGCACCGCTTTGAGCAGGGGTTTGCAGAAGCGTCGCCAAGGGTTTTACTTGAGGTTTACACGCAGATGCTAGCAAGATGCAGATCTACACTAGGATTGGGGAATGAAGAAGTCATCTGCCCACATAACGTGGTGCTGTGGAACGACAACTTAGTGGTCATTCCAAGGAGAGCTGGAATGTGGAAAGGTGCGAGTGCAAACACTGGGGGGATGATGGGTTCTGTGTGGGTCCCTGACCAAGCTGAAATGGATAAGTGGTTGCAGCTAGGATGTGCGAATGTATTGCGTGAGCTAGGCTCTCAGTAAGTCGCGAAAGGCGGAAAAGAGACACACTATCCTGTGTATCTACAGAAAATTTTAAGGAATCAGAATTAACTTTTACATACGTATGTAGTCGCAAAGCTTAGTTTTTTCTTCGGCTTTCATGACTTACCGAGAGCTAGGAGTACCACGGTAAAGAGAGCTAGAGGACGAAGCGAGTGTATGCGCGAAGAAAACCGATCCGAACCATTCATTGAACGCCTAGGAATGTCACGTCTAGAACCTTATTTGCGCTCCGTAATCCGTCCGACCCGTGTTAGGTCGCACCCAACATCATCGTTCATTTGCCTTCCTTTTCGCATCTCCTCATCCATGAATGAGACGCGCGTCTTCTCACGCTGTAAATCGGCCTTGTCATCTTGCAGTGTATCGTCTGTAGCGCCAGTGAGTCGCCACGTGGGAGTCTCAGGCGCTGGTTTCGACCTGGACATGCGTTCGTACTTATCGTACCTCCTTTCCAGGTCATCAAAGCTCATACCACCGTCGCGACTTACGGCTCGCGAGAATCGGTTGTGTCGGATGACGCTACCATGTCTGTGGTCTACATGTGCATTGTTTGGCAGGGCTGAACTGACGCTGAATTGACGCTCGGTGACCGGATCCATCTCGACAATAGGTGGGATCTTCTGCCAGCGGTAAATGAGTTCCAAAGCCGGAATAGATAAACCATGGACCACGATCGAGAAAAGAACCAGGAAGTATACAACCGGACCCATTGCGCGAAGTAGATCTTCTTCCTCGTGCGTTTCAGCAGCATCAAGCTTGGGATACAGATGTCGCGCATGCTCTACGTAGAATACCGCTCCAATGCCAATCGGGCCGAAGTATCCCATGAAGAGTGCTTCTTTCCAAGTCTTGACCGTGTTGGGCATCAGCTTGTACATGACCATCATGGCAGGTATACGGCGCAGTAACAGGACCAGAAGACCTAGTGCGAGAAGGCGACCATATGTAATCCCAGTGACATCGGGCTGATGGAACTCATCCCATGGGAGGATAGCGCCAATGTACATGAAGCCACCAAAGTTGAGAAGGATGTCGATCGAGCCGTTGACCTCGTCATGTCGTGCGAGGGCTTCTTCGAGGTATTTGCCATTCCAGTTAAGTGCTGCGCCGGCGCAGAAACATGCGAGTAGATCATCTAGCCCTGCGCAACCAGTAATGCCAATCACGAAGAGACCAAGGGCTGTAGGGTACAGGAGGAGGCTTTCACTGTCGATCCATTTTCTGTTGTTTTGTCAGCTCTGTCTTCGGACGAAAGCGAATACTTACTTCTTCAACGAGAACTTCACCGCATGCATGCTTATAATGCCACATACAGCACCCACGATAGCACCGGTGAGAATGAAGTACAACCAACCTTCGACAATCCAGATCTCGACTGCCTGTCCGGCACCGCCTCCCAAGCGACCCACGTCAGCAGCTCGAGGTACAATTCGTTTGACTCCAGGTTTGAAGTTGACATCCTCTTCCGGTGCATGTCTGATTAGATACGTGGCGAGCAACAGAAAAGGAAATCCGAACCCGTCGTTCGAGCCAGCTTCCGCGGAGATGATCTCGCGGAGAGCGCGAGGAACGTACTTATCTGCGAAAGGACCTTTTGCGATGGCTTGAGACAGTACAGGATCAGTCGAAGTGACTAGGGATGCAATGACCATAGCCGTAAGGGTTGTCAGCTTCGGGACCATGAGCTTGATGCATCCAGTAGTACATAGCCACATGCAAGTCATTACGGGAACTAGAAGCAGTGCCATATCTCTCCATCGGTGCCACGGGTACTTTGCAGGTAGTTGGTAGCCGGCCATCACAAGCTGAATGCCGATGACGACTCGTGTTAAACCCTTTCGCGATGATGTTAGCCAATAACTTGGAACACTAAAACGGGAACATACCAAAGTGATCTCTCCCGTTTGATCTTTAACTGCAGAACCCCACCTCTCCGAATCGATAAATTTCGCTGCAATGGGTCCTAGAATAATCCCTACTACCAGAGCAGGTAGCGCTTCACCCAGATACCATATCTGCTTGATCTTGACCGAGATGATGCCATACAAGATAGCGAAGCCACCTGGAATCGGTGTTAGTGGGTTTGATCGGTAAACAGACCAATATATGGATTCTGGCCCGATGTTGGGGATCATACCTAGTACCGAGATCACTATATTCAGCTCACTAACATCGAGCGTTGGCATGATGGCGGAGACTTTGGATGTACTCTAAAGGTACACGAGTCGATGATAGCGTCGAGAAGATAGCAAAGGGATGATAAGAGAAACGAGGAACAAGAGGGCTGTATATAGACGAGGGACCAAGAGTGCTGTATATAGACGAGGAACTTAAAATAACGCAAACCGGGCCGGCCGATCTATGAACAGTGCATGGTCGAAGAAGAGGGAAATCGAGAAAAACAAGCACGACGTGACGCAAGAAGAGGCGGAGCGAAAGACAACGCACGAAGATTGGGATGTGCGAACGAATGTGTTATGAAGAGGACCGCAGTCATGATGAAACAAAAGAAAAGCAAGGCTGATACAACGATTGTTACCTAGTTGTATTGATGTGCCAGATTTGACGCTGATCATAGAAGCACGAGCGCAGTCATTGTGGGACCTCAGCGCTTATCAGCCACATGAAGTACGTGCAAACTACATCCCAAGAAAACTGCGGAAGGCTGTACGTGGGACCTCTGGTCGATCATCTAGCATGCGGGTAAGCCTCATGGAAGCAATATTAGATAGCTAGGATCGACTCCATCTACGAATGAGGGCACCCTCATCACGAGAAGAAGGCTTAGCCATGAGTTGCGAATAATGCTTGGGGACCAGAGAAGTTCGCTTGGCAGGGGACATTCATCAAAGGTTGGTTGTTGGAAGCCTGTAGCATCAGCGGCTCTTTCCAATAGTTGACAGCTACAGTTCATTTTGTTGGTCGCCCGCCATTCTCAGGCCCCACGACACAATTCTCGAACGTGTTATAAGGCACTGGCTATTGATGTCGTCCTTATCAAGTGGAATAATGCCAAAGAGGAGTGTGTTAAGCGCCGCGACGAAGAGTTCCCGGATTGACCCGTACTTCCTGCTGCGGTGTTGATTGCCCCACAGTAATACTCGGGTACACGGTTGCGGGAAGACTGAGGTGGATGCTTGTCCCGCTGCCAAGGCACTCCGCTGGAATATCCAGCTACCAAGGCTAGGTATGTCTCCAGATAAAATGCCGATATCCGAGAAGACAACCCCTGAGGTACACTTGGGCCTTGATTGATCAGCAGTGTTTGTGGCTGGTGGGTACTATGCGTGGCTCATGCCGTTGTATCCGCCTCGTCCTGCTTGGGTCCTCGGCGGCGGAATGGCGGAAGCTTGGCGCCTGCAGACAACTCACGAAATACCGTCCATTGTCGTGGTGTCCATAACTGTGGTGACCATTCCTATGACGTTGACTGTTTCAGCGTTATTGCCCAAGAAAATAATCAGGGCATCACTCAACAGAATGGAGAGCAGCATTATCCCCTCGCAAGAAGATCAATAATGATGAAAAGCGTAGAGATCTGGATATCCGCGCACAGAAACTGACCTGGGAATTAGATCTCGGCATGTTTGAGATAGCTGATGACCTTGATCTTGGAGGAAAGTTGGGCGAATGAGGCCTTTCCGTGACGTGGCATTTGCAGATCAAGGCCCTCTTGCTAAGCACTCAAGCTCAGTAGGCTTCAGAAGAGAGAGAATTGTGTTGTGCCAAACGTTGGCATGCGACTCTCAATTGTCGCGATAGATGGAAATGAGAGGGATAGGGGTCGTGGCGTTCAGTCTTTTGATGGCGCGATACGCCCTGGAAATCATGCGATCACGTTTTCCTGGATTAAGTGAGAGCGTGACCCTCATAGTGATTTGAGAGATCAACAGATATTTGGGCAAAGCTAACGATCAGGAGAGTGTACAAGGCACAGCGCAAGCGGGACGCAGCTTTGTGGTTAGCGCGCCAAGGTTCTAGTTAGCGCCGGCGGAGCACGCTGCCACGTGGTTGCAATCTCGCGATTTCTGTGTCCAAGTTACCAACAACTTCCTGCGAGCACCCAACTGCATAAGTTTCTATCAACAATTCACAGATTTCCACGCCATATAGCTCTTAGAGAACCGAAGACTAGATCGATGCTGACCTCATGCATCATCAAATCTGGGCAGATGACGGTATGAGCTGGGTACGCTCTTCAACATCGCATTGGTAAACAACGCGGATGTAAGTCTTATGACCCTGGATCTTGAGTCTTTCTACAGCCAAAATTTGTGTATAATTGAGCTTTACAAGTCGATTCTAAAGCCTCTGGAAGTGCCGACTTTGCGCCAAGTATGAACCCGACAACTTGGTCGTTCTCAGTGCAATATGCACATGGGCTATATTGGGGCGTTTTCTTATTGCATCTGATCCATGTCGAAGAGTGAGTTGCAATTTAATGCAGTATGAGTGTCGCAAAACAATAGACATTTATGCTCGGCCGCTGCAACTTCTGAAGATCTACGTTTCACCATGGTTGGCCATATCTCACAACGCGTTATGCCTATTATACTACAGATTATCATTACTTTCCTAGCTGCACGATCCTTAGCCATTTCTAGCGTACCTGCTCTTATCATTGTACCCGACAACAGTGCTGCTAATGTGGAGTTCTTCGAGTCGGAACGCGCACAACTGTCGGACGAAATTATTGACGCGATTGCTCACAGCCAAGACAATAGCCTTCTTGCTAATCTAGTCGCATTCGACTTCAACAGCACAACAGTAGAGCGGAATGCCACGTCTTGCAAGACGTATCCAGGCGACGCGTCCTGGCCAGCGGACTCGGTATGGGCTGACTTCGACGCTCTTCTCGGAGGAGGCTTACTTCGGACGATACCAATTGCATCCCCTTGTTACGATACGAAAGAATGGGGACCAAAGAATGTCACAAAATGCCACAATTTGACGAACAGCTTCAGAGTATTTCCCACCCAGTAGGTCATCATAGTTGTCACTTGACATTTCTTCTTGAGGCCGCATTGACAAGTCATTAGCGAGAACGATCCTACCTCAATTATGTGGCCTATTTTCCAGGGGAAAACCTGCATGGCAAAAAGCACTACAAGCTCGAACGCGACATGTACCCTTGGGTCGTATCCAGTACATGCTGTGAACGTCTCCAGTGTTGCACACATTCAACTCGCCGTGAACTTGGCGCGCAACATGAACATACGCCTGGTCGTCAAGAACACGGGTCATGAGTAAGCCACGTTTTCTGCGTGGCTTCTATTAATTAGCTGAAGTGTTTTTAGCTATCTCGGAAAGTCTTCAGGAGCTGGCTCGCTAGGCATCTGGACACATAACCTTAAAAGCATCACTTTCTTCCCAGAGCTTGAGCTAGATGGCTACAATGGACCGGCCTTCAAGGTCGGAGCAGGTGTTACGGCACTTGAGCTCTACCGAGCTGCAGAAGCTAATAACGTCACTGTCCTCGGAAGCATAGCTCCGGTGAGTTGGTGTATAAGGCATTATAGTCATATGGTTACTGACTCGCCATGCAGTCCGTCGGCTTTGCGGGTGGCTACATACAGGGTGGCGGCCATACTCCGTTGAGTGGATTGCACGGGATGGCAGCCGATGCAGCACTAGCTTTCCAAGTTGTGACTGCAGATGGCAAATTTGTCACCGCATCAGCGACCTCACATACTGATCTGTTCTGGGCACTTCGCGGCGGCGGAGGCGGCACGTTTGGTGTAGTCACTTCCGTCGTAGTCAAAGCGTTTCCACAAACAGACGTCACATTCTCAACCTGGACTCTGGGAAATAGCACAGATGGTACTCAGGTTGTGTCGCGCAGCAATTTCCTGAAAGCAGTCCGCATATTTTGGGAGATGTTCCCGGTCATGACAGATGCAAGGACGTACTCTTTCTTCTTCATCTTCAACACCAACGGCCAACTATCCTTCGACATGAAGACCTTCTTCGCACCTACTCATACGGAAGAGTCGCTTGCAGCTCTTTTAAAACCCTTCTTCGATGCCGTTAAAGACTTGAATATACCATTCACGAAGCCTCAAAAGTCTACGTACCACGAAACGTTTCTTCCAGCTTACATGCAAGCCTGGGGCAGAAACGAATTCCCTATGGGTACAGCAACTGGGTTACCAGGTAATCGTCTGATACCAAAGGCTATGTGGACCGACCCAGCGAAATTTGAGATCCTTTGGAACAGGACCGTAGCGCACATCGAAGCTGGCCATCATTTCGGTGTGTATCATCAAGCGCCAGGAAACAAGCAAAACGCGGACAATGCAGTATCATCAGCATGGCGCAATGCGCAGGCTTTCTTCATCACGAAGTCTCCCAATTTCCCCGAGGATGCAACAACGGCCGAGATTAGGGAGGCAAACCGTGTTCTCCTCGAAAACAACTTACAACCCTGGAGAGAGATTACACCTGCTAGTGAGGGCGGGGGTTCGTATCTTAACGAAGCTGCTGTGGATGAGCCGAACTGGAAGGAAGACTTTTATGGTGAGCAGTACAACAGGCTGCTAAATACTAAGAAGAAGGTTGATCCTCATAGTGTGTTCTACGCTACTACGGGTATTGGAAGCGATGAGTGGGAAATTCGAGGTCCTGATCTTGGCGTGACCACTCAAAACGGTCGACTGTGCCGCACAGGAAAGTAAGGCCAGAAGGTTTACAGGGAAACGGCACAATTATCTGAAGCCATACGACATTGGTCATGTATGTCATTACGAATAGTGTATAGCTTGGTCGTAATGAAATCGCTAGCAAAGGTGCTCAACAAAAGGAGGTCGTAATTCATGACAGCTTCAACCCGAACGCCAGCAATGCATCAAAACAAGAAAGCATTAAAGGCAAAGGACAGCTACACAGTGCCCACCGCCGCTCCAACGAACGCCAGACTCAGCACAGTCCCCATTACCCATCCGACTCCACTTGCCCTTACTCTCGTGCCAGCACTGCCATATCCGCCCTCAGTCGCACCAGTGTCCTTCTTCGCAGTTGCTACATTGAAGCACTTGAGTATCGGGTCTCCCTTCGCGTACTCTCTTAGCGTATTGGTCAAGCAGCCCTGCACTACGTCGGGCTCGTCGGTTACGCAGAACTGGAAACAGCCGTCTTCTGTCCGCGTGTTTGAGTTCGATCCTGGCGGGCCGTATGTGGCTACAGCATTGACGTGGCTGTTGCAGCACATGTCTAAGATCGAAGAATTTGAACCGCCAACAGGGACGGCGCAGGATGAGAGTGCCGTGGGCGGGCTTGGTATTTGGTTGATGTTGCAAGACATTATGGTAGTTGTTTGTGAAGCGTATTGTTCGATGGTATGATGCGAGCTTGGTAATCCAAGGTCGATGTTGCACAGTGAGGGTGGTTTTGGCTGGTGTCGAGGTTGGATATAATATTCGGTGCGTTCTGGCACGACTTGCACGTTTATTGATGTAGTATTACGTTCACAGAACGAAAGCCCTGATACAGTGGGAATTGCTAAGGACGCCGCAAGAATTTAGAAAGGAGAAGGAGAATTGAGATTGACGAAAGAAACGCCAAGACACGCTCACAGAACGTGTTTGGAGCAAAGAAATGAAGAAAATGACAAAAAGGAAAAGCGCTATAGAGTCTAAACATGCATGACGGTGTTGTTGCCATAAGTATAAAGGTGTTCTATGAATAGCGCCAGGCGGGTTGGCAGATCGGCCGGCGCAAGATCAGACACCACCACAGTAAGCGCCCGACCGCTCGGCTGTGCCACGTCAGTGGTTGGCCTGGAGGCTTCCAAAACAGATGGCATGCAAGGTTGAAACTGCACGTATCCACGGGTTCGAAACATGATTGCTTCGTTTTATAACCGCGTCATGCTTTGTTGAGCGAGTAGCTGAGGTCGTTGGCAATGTGAAGGATGGGTTCACGTGGCTGAGTCTTGGCGATCGTTCAGGCGCTTCTGAATGTCTAATACGCCTCATCGCCCAAACACCAACAGTCGTAGCACTAAACAACGCCAATAACACCACAGTGTAGCCTAGAAGGCTCACTCATCATCGCTCTCATCCTCGTGCGCAGCGGCCCAGGGACTTCTGCGCCGCAAGGAACTTCCTTTGACGTCCAAAATGAACGGAATAGGTGCCAAGCATATCGCGATCGCCATAAGTACCAGACTTGCATTTCTTGTACCAGCCTGAAGAAAGAGGCTTCTTCCAACAAGAGGGAAGCCAGCACCAGCTACATTGCGGACCAATCCAATGCCAGCCAATGCCGAAGCTGAGTACGTCTTGTATGCGTCCTCGGTGTACGTCAAAGTCATCAAAACTATTAACGTTAGCAAGATCTAGAGCTCTGGGCGTGTGCTTACTGAGTGTGTAGAAAGCCCATCCCCAGAATGCAGATGCAAAAACTGGAAAGAAAGGATGGATGTCGGGTGTCGCTAGAAATGCAAACGCGAGTAGCGATAATGGCAGCATGATCGTAGCAAGCTTCGCATGGTGCACTCGCGCTTCTGGAACGTCACGCTGTCCGGCTTTGGCGACTTGTCGTTGATAATATCGTTCTTGAAAGATGTTTGTCACCAGACCGAAGGTTATTCCGAAGACGATGCCGAGAAAACAGATACCAATCTCCTTTGTGTTATACCCATATCCCGTCGGACCGAAGATCAGATAGAACGCACCATTGACTGGAGGTAAGCAATCAAAGTCAGTGAAAGTGTGTCCTGAAAGTCTACACCGGCGTTACGTACAGAGAAACGACAAGCCATAAAGAAAGCCATTGTAGGCAGCACCGAATTGAACGATGGCCTCGCCAGCCAGAAATCTGAACGGTCGTGCGAGGGCCGTGCCAAACAGCTGCCTTGGCCCTCGTTGTTTCATCGCATCCGGTACTTCAAGGCGTTGATTTCCAGTTGCTCTCCTAAGGAGAATGACACTATGCCTCGTCTCACCTAAGGAATACAGTGCGATCACCAAGACAATCCAGAATGAAAGACAGATGAAGAACATAATACGGAAAACTTCATGCCAGCCTCTGCCATGCGCGATAAAACTGAACAGGACGAATCCAGTAGGAGATCCACCAGTCGCGGCCGCCAGGAAGTAGGCCATCGCTGGTCCGGTATCGTGGTGATGCCATAAATCAGCAATCGTTCCACCAAAGTTGGATATTGTTGTTGATGAAAAGTACCCAGAGAACAGGCGGATGACCAAAAATGGCGCCAATCTCTCCACATAAGACGTGGCAAGAAGTAGCAGTAGAAAGATACCGTATGACACGATATAAACAGGTCGTCGCCCATAGTATTCGGATAAAGGTGCCAGCGTCATTGGCCCGAATGCCAAACCTAGAACGTACATGCTCAAGCCTAAAGTCGCGACGTGGCCTGACACCCCCATATCTTTCGCAAAGTCATAAGCGACAGGTGAGAAGCCTGAGGCACCCCAGGACACACTGAGATCAATGGGAATAATGGCCGCTACCATCAGCCATTTGCGTAGTGGTGGCCAGTTTCTTGGGTCATCAGCGTCGTCCGGACCAAACGCGACGACATGGGCGGTGGAGGTCGATAATAGAGGCTCTCCCTCTTGAGCTCTGGAGCCCATCTTCTCGTACTAGTAGCTCAAAAGCGTCCAGCATATGAGAGGACCTGGAAAGATATTTGACACGCGAGGCTATCCAGCCACTACTCAACCGATCGAGGGAGGATAGGGGCGCTTTTGACAAAACGGTCAAGATGGAGATTTATCGCAATTGTGTAAGGAGCCAAGAGGGCTTGAAGCAGGAGTTGACAAAATCGTGTTGGTTCATGAGAAGAAGTAACGCTGGTACGATTCGCGAGTGCGATGACGTAATTCATCACGCGTCTAGCGCAATCTCATTCCAAACCGAGTCTTGTGGACACTTTGCGCTCGCAAATAATAGCACATCTGAGCCTTGCATTTCGTCGGGCTTGATGCCCCCAAGCTTGAATAGCTGTGGACAACGTGCAGGACGCGCTCGATAATAAGCTTGCCTAAAAACCCAACTGTATACAAGAATAACAGAGCAGGTACAACCGACGAGCCACAGGTACAAGAGCGTAAAGTAGGTCCTGTATATATTCAGAGTATATATAGAAGATACTTTCACATGTATCTCAATCCTACTACATGGAGCTTTTTCTGTTCTTGTTAACACTCACGAACGCAGGCAAAGCAAAAGGGCCGCGGGAACTCGGTCGCCTTCACACCGAGAGACCGACTAGCCTGATCCCCTCATTTACCCCAGGAATCCAGCAGCGATCATCCCGCAGGACGTTAATTAATTATCCCGTGAACCGGGTACATAACAACAAGAGATGGGGCTGCAGCATAGGGATGTACGGTCCTCCCAGCCAACATGCGTTTCCTTTCGATCGCAGCGCTCCTGCTCTCGTCAAGCGCACAGGCCTACTTGAACGCAACGGAAACCAACAGCAGCATCACGCTTGCGAACGAACGACTTGTTGCATCGGTATCGAAGACTCGCGGATATGTCAATGTTCTCAAGCTCGATGGCCAGAACCTACTCGGAACGGAGGATGGGAACACGGGTGTCGGACCTTACTTGGATTGTTATTGTAAGTAACATGTTTCAACGCGCCGTGGGTTATTCTCACTAGCTTCAAAGGCATCCCAAGCGGTTTCTGGACCCCAGGTCGTGGAAAAAATGTCACCTACAAGCTGTATCAAGGCAAAGACTCCACTGGCAAGCATTATGGAGGCATTATGATGGGCGAAACCTACATCCCCACTGGCCAGCGTCTCGAGCAATACTGGTTTCTGAAAGAGGGCGAGACGGGACTGCATACTTTCTCTCGGGTGGCGTACTACAATGAGACCTCGCCGTTCTTGAGAAATTTGCAAGAGTTACGTACAATGTTTCGGCCCAATCACCAACCAGCACTCTTCACCCACTTTGTGACTAACGAGAAGTTTGCGGCACCGAGACCTGATGCTGAAGGCCAAGTTGTGGTATACTCTACCGTGCGAAGAGTGTAGAATATGGAAGCTGACTGTCCACAGGTTCAAGATGCTACATGGAAGCTAATCAACGAAGAGGATCCCTATGTTACTGGAGTTGGAGATTACTTCACTAAGTATACGTTCCAGGATACGTGGAGAGATCACAAAGCCCATGGCATGTATGCCGATGGTTCCGGGTCCAACGGCTCCACATTTGGTGCATGGTTGGTGCATAACACGGTCGAGACGTACTTCAATGGCCCTCTGCATTCCGACCTTGTAGTTGACGGGATTGTCTACAATTATATTAGTTCTAATCACCACGGCCTACAAACTCCCAACATCACCAATGGGTTCGACCGCACGTTCGGACCACAATACTTCCACTTCAATAAAGGCGGAACGCTCGATCAACTTCGTGCAGACGCGGAACAGTATGGATTACGACCAGACTGGAATGTGGAGCTTTACGACGCATTATCTGAGCATGTACCAAACCTCGTTCCGTCGTCTGGACGCGGCGAATTTCAGGCGAAGGTTGACCTTCCCACTGGAGCGAAGAACGCTATCGCAGTACTAGCTCAGAGCGGTGTCGACTTCCAAGACAATGTATTTGATACAAAGGGTTATCAGTACTGGGCCGATATCAGTGACAGCGGCGAAGTTACCATCCCCCGTGTCAAGGCCGGAACGTACCGTTTGACGGTATACGCCGATGGCATCTTTGGCGATTATATACAAGACGACATAACAATCGCCACATCAGAGACTACTTCAGTTGACGCAAAGTGGACAGCCGAGAGTTCTGGCACTGAGCTCTGGCGCATTGGCACCCCGGACAAATCCTCCGGCGAATACAAACACGGCTATGCGCAGTCTCCAGACCACCCATTGCTCACGGAAGAGTACAGGATATACTGGGGGGAGTACGATTTCCCTACCGAGTTTCCCGAGGGTCTCGAGTTCAAGGTCGGTCTTGACGACGAAGCGGTTGCGATGAACTACGTTCACTGGAGTACTTTTGGCGGCAAAGCGAATTACGCGCGACCGGAGCCCGTGTACGATAATATCAACAACTGGACGATCCTGTTTGATGTGGAAGAACAGCAGCTCCGTAACAGGTCTACTTCAACCTTTACCGTGCAGCTGGCTGGCGCAAAGACTGCAGCGGGTAACACAGATGTCTTCAATGCGAGCGAGCCGTATTCGAACTTGCCGTACACTGTCAACGTGAACGGAAAGGACCTTGAACCGTGGATCATACCGTATGTGCTTCCCTGTTGAGACGCATGCTTTTGATATATACTCACCATTCGACAGATACTACCACAGCAGTTCATGTGCTGTCCGCTCGGCCGTGGTGTGTTACAACATTGCGCACAAGTTTGTGTTTGATTCGAAACTGCTGAGAGAAGGGGAGAACGCGTTCGTGCTGAGTTTGCCTTACAAGAGTACGAATTATGAGAGCGCGCTGCTGCCAGAGAGCTTGTATGTGCAGTACGACGCAATGCGATTGGAGGTGAAGTAGACGTGTGGCACATAGTACAAGTGGCAAAGCCTTCCAGTTGAGCTCCATGCGTCACAAAATAGCTGTCGTCGCCGTGAACCCCAGTTCTGAGCCATATTCAGACATTATGCGAAGATCTCCAAGGCGAAATGCTGCATCTTGCGAAGATCCGGGTGGACATGACATCAGTCGCTGCGCAAACGCTGATCAAAGTCAATCTCCCGCTGTTGGGTTATCGCCTCTGTGCAAAGGCATCACCGCGGAGTGATACAGCCTAGCCGTATAATCTGGGCTGTGCATCCGCGCTCGTGGTGTGCGCATCGAAACCACGGAGAGCATCGACCAAGAGGGAGACAGGGTTCCACAGAGGCTCTTCCCATTGGACAGGACCAATGTCCCGCTGGACCAATGAGCGCCATGCGATCTTAGTGCGCCACCTGGTCCAGCATCCTCTTTGACAGAACACCACAGCTTCATCTCATCCAGTATGGGTCGGTGACGATGGCAAGCGCACCTATACGTCCGGGTATGCCCAATGTCGACTTCCACGGGGGCCGCGTGCTGTTACCCAGGCAGGAGCGACCGCGGCATGCACCCATCTCAGGGCGCAAACGGGCCAAGAAAGCTGTGAGCCCACCATTCGTGCCCTTCAACTGCATAACTGTTCGCATGGCTGATCAATCCATCCAAAGTGCACAAGCTGCCGGTTGCGGAGTAAGGCTTCTCTCATCATGCGCGAGCACGCGAGGGTGGCATAGGCTACTGATCTGACGGCAAGATTAGAGACCAAGTGCACAGCAGACACGCCGCGATGCGCGGACTGCGAGACACACAACCTGGAATGCGTATACGAAGACAACAAAAAGGACCGGATGGGCGAGCTCACGTCCCAGCGGCAACATCTCATTGACCTCGTGCATGACCTGAGATCGAGTGCCAGCCTTCCTGACCGACAGAAGATTGAAGACGCGCTTGATAAGGTGAGCAATCCACCTACACTTCCTCACTCAAGTGTTACTGTCAAGGTAGGTACGAGAGAAAAGCAGTCCCAGCCCGTCTATTGAATCACCGCTGTATATACGTCTCATGTGTCACTACAGGACACGGCAAACCTCAACAAACCGCACCTGATCATCAGCCTCGCATATTCTAACTCTCTCCAAGGCAGATGAGGTCTATCCAAATCTACCACCTCCACTATCTCGACACTCCCACTCCGACCAAAGCTCCAGCGGCAGCTCCACTGCCCTCCCCGCCGCTCCCATCGACACCGACGTCAACATCATCGACTTCTGGGCTACGACATACGACTCGAATGCCGCCTTTGTACAAGCAGACAATGGGGCCCAATGGACTCCCAACCTGCATACCCAGTACGCGGAAGCTAGCAGTAGTACCTTTAACCCCGAAGACGCGTCGTTCAACTACGTCCCAAATGCACACCACTATGCGCCTGCTGAACAGATGGAAATCAACCGCTTCGTGGGAGCATACGACGCCCCGCCCTTATATGTCGCCCAGCCTCTCATATCCACCTACAGGACCACAGTGCAGGACTGGATATCTATCGTCCCTACGGTCTTTTTTGACAGGGAGGTGGATTCATACTACAACGCGCCCACCCCGGTCAACAATACGTGGTTGACCATACTGCATCTCGTCTGTGCGATTGGCACCAGGTATGAGTGTCTGGCTGGTCGTGGTGCTGAGAAGCAGCGCGATGATGTGCAGCACTTTAGTAGGGCGATTCAGCTGCTTGGAGTCACTGAATCGGCGATCGTGACGGCGAGTCCAGATGTGGCGCTTGTGCAGGTGAGTTTGGTATATCTGTGGGAAACGGAAAGGCTGATGAAGTGTAGTGTCATGGCTTGCTCTCACTGTACTATCTCACGGTGCATCAAGTGGATAGGTAAGTTCGTCCCACTCACACCTCCCATATCTCCCACCATAATCTTAAAGACCCTCACATACCTTCCAATACCCTCCACCAAAAGACACCACAACTTATCTCAAACAGAGCATGGCTCACCCTCGGCGTCGCCCTCCGCTACGCCATCTCCCTAAACCTCCACCTCAAACCCCCCACCAGCACGCCCTGGCCCTCCCGCACAGAAACCCACGCCCGCACATGGTGGGCCCTCCGCACTCTCGAATCCTTCCTGTGCTCCATAACCTCACGCCCCTCCTCCTTCCCGCTAAACGACTGCAACGTGCCGCTGCCCTCGTCCCCCCTCTCCCCCACCACACTACAAGTCTACGTGAAAATCACAATCACAACGCAATGGGCCCTCTCCTCCTTATACACCATCAAAGCAGCCACACTCCCGTTCCGCGACATACAAGCCCGCGTCGCGCGCCTCAAATCCGAGCTCGAAACCTTATTACCCCAGATCGAAGACCACCAGCGCTCGATGCTGCAATTCGCATGGTTCGACGCCATGATACTCATCACGCGCCCTTGTCTAGCAGCTACATCTCACCACGACACCACAACGCGCGACCTCGCATCCCACTGCGTCAAAGCCGCAGGCGGGCTAACACGCCTGCTACCCGACACTCCCGACGCACGCATCTGGACCAACGGGCCCTGGTGGTGTCTAGCGCACTATATCGTGCGGGCACTCAACGTGCTGCGCGCGTGCCAGGCGCCCGAGGCAGATAAACTGGTGCGCTGGCTGCAGTGGATGGCGCCGGGCGATGCAGTTGCGTCGCTGGCGTTGAAGAGCGAGGGCGCGTTTGGGGCGGATTTGTACCGCGGGTGGGATGAGGCGGCTGATGGGGAAGCGCAGTATTTAGCAGATTTTCATGACTTGGACGATTTGATGGATTCGGATGGCGTTATTAGTGCGATGGTGAGTCAGGAGAGGCCTCAGATGTTGCCTATGCCGCCGGTGTATGGGGGGCCGTATGGGTGAGGTGTGGCGTTTGGGATGGGAGGGATCTTTGCTGTTGGATTTTGAGCGTGAGCTTGGAGTATGTGGAGGGGGTTTGGATTGATAGGAAGGCTGCGGTTCGCGAGGTCGAGATCTGGGTACATGAAAAGAGGCATGCCATCGAACTCGGTATGTTCGTTGGAGGCAGGCGGAAGACTCGAGTTTGATCAGATGGGCGGCAATCTCTACGCATTTCCGGCAGGATATCATGTTGGGACGATCTGGAGATAAGAGGAAACAGAGGATACGCGAGATGAGTTGAGGGATAGTAGGATCTGAAGAGGGTATATTAACTTGATCAATGTTGGTATAAAATCGAGATTAAGTTGGTCCGATAGTTGTATTCAAACCCCATGCAACCACCTGGCCCAGTGTGCTCAACGCTCTTATATAATGCCTTTGGTGCATGACTTCAGATGTATACCGCCTACGACACCTCCACAACCATACGTCCAGTGAACGGTCGTTGGACCTTGGGCGCCAGCTCGCCCGCGAAGAAATTACCCACTGGCGCTTGTAGCCACTCGTCGGGCACACCAAGCTGGGTACCCTTTGCGTTCTGGATGTAGCGGACGAATAGCGGGTTCGCCTTCTCGACGTCGTCTTCCTCTTGGCCGGATTCGTTGATATCGAGGGCGCGACGGCCGCGCTTGGGGGGCTGCTTCTTGAGGAGGCGGTTGATGGTGTCCATCTGCGGGTGTTAGCAATTGCATATATTAGGAGGCATGTTGAGACGTACCTTCTCCTCCTCGTTCCGCTTCTCGCTGAGGTTCTTCCTTCTTCGTGCCATCTCGGCGCGACGCATGGCATTCTCCTCGGCTGTGAGGTGCTTCTTCTTCTGCGCCTCGTTGGACAGCGCCATGAGACCGCCGTCGCTGCCCTCCTCGACGAGTGCGCGCTGTCGCTTGGTCATCTTGCTGACGTCCGGTGTCTGGCCACGGCTCAGGTCCTCGTCGCTGTCCATCTCATCTAGGTCGGGATTTGCATCGCCCATCTCGTCGTCTTCCTCGCCCTCAGCGTCCTCGTCTTCACCCTCTGCGTCGTCGTCGTCGAGGTCGGAGTCCGGGTCGCTGAGTTCGTCGTCGTCATCGTCGTCCATGGCCATTTCCTTGGCCTCGACCGAGTCCTGTGCTTTGGTGATGTTGATCACGGGCTTGACGGGTATGCTCTGCTTGGTGGACACGACGATTCTGTCGTCCTCCATGTCTTCGTCCTCTTCGCCCTCTGCATCCATATCCTCGTCCTCGTCGCCCTCGGCATCTACGTCATCCTCCTCATCGTCGTCATCGTCGACATCCATGGCATCGGCCTCCTCGGCCTCGTCTTCATCCTCGTCATCGTCCTCGCTGTCCACCTCGCGCACTATTCTACTGCTCCGCGACGCGCGCTTGCCAGCGACGATGTTCTGCCTGCTCAGTCCCGTCTTTGGCACGGCTCCACCCGTGGCCTGTCGCAGCTTGTTTGGCGACGACTTGACGGTGAGGTGGATCGACTGGCGCGTCTCTTCGGGCGAGGAGCGCTGGATGACGGCGGCGGCGGGCGACTGGTTGGCGGTGCCGCGTCGCGGGCGGGTCGACGAGGCGGTGGGGGCACTGGGAGCTGTCAGAGGGGCTGCGGGCTGCGGGCGCGCACGAAGACGCGGCATAGTGGGTGGTGAGGGTGTAGAAGGTAGCTCTGCGGGCAGGGCAGGCGGCTTATTAGTGGGAACCTGGCAGCTGAAGGATTGCGACGGCGTCAGACACGGGTGTCGAGGCGCAGGGGTCGCGGGCGTGTGGCACAGGCGTGGTGGTGAAGACGGAGGGGCAATTGGCTCCCGTGATAGGCGTTATGCAGCCGCGATTGCTGCTCTAAGACTCCTGTACTCCCGCCTGCCCTTGGCACGAGCTATCCGCAGTGCAGTCAGCCACATACCTGTTGTTCCCATTCATCCACTGATCTTCTCCCTCCAATTCCTCCGACATGCTCAGACGCCGCATCCGTTTGGCTGCGCGATCTGTCATGGCCGTAGCTCCTCTGGAGTATTAATAATGTAAGCAAACGCAGGAATAAATACGATGGTGCGATGCGCCGAATTAATTGGTCGGATGCGTCTCTCTGTGAGAGCTGTTGGCGATCGCGGCTTCCCCAGAATTTGTCTAGTCCCAAAACGGTATGGCGCTTCTAGCTGGTCCACGGGTGCTCGCCAATATCACATTGCGTTGTAGTGAAGTTTAGTGTAAGTAAGAAGTAGATTAGATTGATTCGGACGTATTGATTGGTATCATATCAAATCATAGCCTATATATCATCTACCTCGCTACACTCCATGTACCAGCTAGCCCTCAAGAGCGGCACGTATCGTCTTCTCGAGGTCATCCTTCGGGAGCCCCAACTTCTCGTTCCACAGCCCCTCAGGCGAAAGATCCCCAAGCTGCTCCCCGGCTTCAAATGTCGCACCCTGAATCAAGTTGAGGATCCCAGAGAAATCCCCCTTCTGCAGCTTGGCCTGCCCTTCCTCAATGAGGGCTTTGCCCGATCCATGTGTAACGTTCCACTTCTCTCCCGTAACTTTCTCTGCGACTTCCAGGATCTCCTTCTGTGATGTCTGGAAGCCACTGACGAAGACGTACTGGTTCTTGCTGACATCCGCTTTCTCGAGAGCCTTGATGATAGAAAGGGCGATAGTGTGCAGGTTGGTGCTCGAAAAGGTTGCGGTGCCGTTATCGTAAATGTTGGCGGATTTGCTGGCGAGGTTGAGGCCGAGGAACCCCACCTTCAGGCCCCAATCAAAGAACGGCCCAGTTACGAAACTCGTCCAGCTGATATCCTTCTCCTTGCTCTTGAGGTAGTTGACTGTGCCATATTTGGCCTCGAAGACGGGGACAATCGCCCGCGTGCGTGCATCGGTTGTGTTGCTGCCGAACTCCGAGGGGACGTAGCGCTTCACACCAGCGGCAATGGCTGCATCGATGAACTTGTTCTGGTCTCCCAATGCGACGCCAGCCACAAGGGAGATGACGACATCTTGTCCCTCGAGGGCTTTCTTGAGACTGTCGGGGGAATCGTAGTTTGCGTGGATCACTTTGACAGTGGAGGGAAACGTGGAGGAGGATCCTTCGCGAGACAGGACAGTGGTCTTGAAAGATGACTCCTTGAGGAAAGTGTCGAGGACTGGCACTCCAATATTGCCACTAGCCTGCATAATATCAGTCGTCATCCGAAGACATCACAGGAGGGGAGGTGATCTCTGATGAGTAGGTAAAGTAGAAAACTTACGCCAATGATGATAACATTCTTGAAGCCTGACATCTTGAGGTGTGTGTTGAGAGTAAGTTTGAGAGTGGTTTTGTAGAGAATAAGTCTGAGAGCTGTGTTGTTGTTGTTGTTGTTGCAGAATCTGTATTGAGGAAGTAGTGCGGTGCTTTTCTACCTGTCTTCGGCGCGACTCTGGTGGAATATATACCCCTCAATCACGACATTCATGAATGATACCACACCTCAAGGCCCCACATCGTTCCGCGATACATACCAGGCTGGGTAATCGTCACTGATATGATTAGAAATGTGTAATATGCTACACTACGCCAAGTCCGACCTCCGAAGCCTCGTCCGACAGGTCGTCTGGAAGTGATGCTGGCTAAAGCGTCGCAGGATAAGCCCAGATCTTCAAACTTTCACAGGATCGTACGAGCAGCCCAATCATGACCGAGCGCGGTATGATATTGGCGCCGAAAGTGGTGAAGACGTTGGTGATGGATGAAGATGGAACGATGTTGGTGATTGGCAATTAGTGGGTCTGCTGATTAAGGAGCGCGGAAACTCACCGTGGCGCTTGGGCCTACTTTTCCCTTTCGAAGGCTCACTCTTTGCACTCCGCAATCAAGGTCAGCATCGCTGAGCACATGCATTGTGCAAATATGTTTAGTAACACTGCAGAACCGAAATACTTCGGCCGAGTTGAAGGGCACTGGGCGTGCATCCGCTCAACAGAGGCTCACTCACCGTGCATCAGGTAGTACCTACAAAAGATTGAACTGTTTCCATGGTATTAAAATTGATTTTTGAATAGAGTCCCCTGACACTCGGTCATTCATTCGTCATCCTCAATATTCAACCGCTTATCGATAATGGCCCATCTCTCCAGCTCAATCAGCAGCTCAAGTGGATCTTCACCATTCCATGCACTGATCTCCCACTCCGTGCGATCCCTCGCTAGTCCCCTGTCATACACACCAGGTATCTTCTCGATTGTCCAAACTATACGCCGCTGCGAAGCGTTGAGTTCGCGGATGTACTCACTCACTTTCATCAACGCATCTTCGGTACTTCGACGCCGAATCTTGCTAAGCGAAGACAGCATGTAAGATACAGGGCACTTCGTGCTCCACGTCAAGTTTGCGTGGATATCGGCAATGTTCGATATGATGATCTGGTACGCGGCTTTGCTAAGTCCCAGCTCTTCCATCTCAGGGGTATAAGGAGGGAAGATGGCATGCCGAAAGCCGAAGCGCAATATCCTCAGTCGAGCCCCATACTCAATGGTCTTGCGACACTCCAACTTTCGATTGTGTTCGTACTTCGCTCGATTGACTGAGGAGGGAAACTGCTCTTGCCACGCCTTTGCTCCGTGCGCCAAGACATCCCACACCAATGTTCCTCGTGAAGTAGCGTCAATGTACTGCAATCTCCTATTGACAAAGGGGTCATCTTCCTGCTCAATCATATACTTGGCATATGTACTCGAGCGTGTCCGCGAGTTGATGCCAGCCCTCAGCCAGGCTCGGAAGTACGGGTCAACTCCATAGCGATCTGCGTTGTCGTTCATCAACTGGCGCTTGCGCGAAGGGATCGCGTTGGGCCATAGTGGCCACGGCCGCGAGCGATCGCGATTTTGCGACGTCTGGTGGCGATACTTCGAGGTTTGCGTCCTCGCTATCGGCTCAGAGGCGCTCCGACCTTCAAGGTTTGGGCGTGATGTTGAGATACTTCGTGGTTCCGCCGCTGCGATAGAGAAGGAATCAATGAAGGACAGGCGTTGACCTGACCTTGCTTCTGGGGTAATGAATCTTGATCGGTTCTGCGGCGAGAGGGGGGCATGCAAGATTTGGATGTGCGCTTCTGCTATCCGATGTGGGGCGAAGAGAGAGTATGAGCTGACACACACTACGACCGGGACACCCCTTTCTCGTAGATTTGCCGTTATGTCTTCGAGTAGCAGATTTAGTGCATCTGCTTGCTGTCTCGATTTGGGGAGCCCCTCAGTCGTGTCAAGGAACGTGTTGCGGCGCTTTCGTGTCGTCGGTTTCCCTTGTGCGCTAGACTCATGCTGCTGCTCCTCAGAGGTATATGGCAAGCTTTCTTGGGATTCCCGTATCTTCGCATCTACAACTTGATCTTCTAAAAAGATCTTGAGCGCGGTTCGCAGTCGGCTATAGTCTGTGTAGGTAAGACCATGATCCGCCAGTGCAGTAGTATATTCGATAGGCTGACATATACGAAAAGTTGACACGAAGTGCGCCAACGGATGAGCACATTGTGGTCTATCACAAACCCCTGGGCAGACGACGCCAATCGAGTCGACGAAACGCTTCTCTTGTTGCTCCGAGGGCGCGCGGAAATCTGATGGCTCGACTGCGGGCCTTTGGCTTGTCGGATGGGACGATACGGTACCGATCGAGGATCTTAGCCGACGAAACGCAGAAGGGCGCCTATTAGCACCAGTTGCTGTGTATGCGTTGAAGCTGTCAACGGTATATATGCTTGGCGATGTTGCAGAAGATGGGCAAGGCCTTGGCGAGGAGGAGCGAGAGTGGGTTGATGAAGTTTCACATGAGCTGTATGAATGTCGATTTCCCGAAGGAGCATGCGAGGAAACTGGAATGGTTGGCAGGCTGGTTTCGTTGACCGTGTCGCGAGACTCGTCAATCGATGAAACATCCGCGCTGACGTCGTCGTGAGGTCGAAAGTCTGTTGCAAGTGCTAGTTCTGGGACACTATCGCTGGCGCTTTGATCTACACGCTCGGTGATCTCCCTTGTCGTTTCGAGCACGGTCTTTTCAGTCATGTGTTCGGTTGTCGTCATCTCATCAAGTCCCAGTTGGCTGGCCATAGATGGAAGGATGGACGCATTTGCTATTGCTGCATTTGTGAACAGGAAAAAATGATAGAGGAGGTTGGTTCTTGATCAAGTGGGCGGGGTGGCAGTATTTAGCGATCAAAGCTGTCACCATTCGCTGCCTCCCACAAGCAACAACGTCCAAAAGGGCAGGGTCTAGAGTCACCCAGAGCGCAGATCTCTTGCACTGAATGCGGCTGCATCGCACCTAGATTGACCCCGCACCCTTCTGCTCCCCGAAGGCCAATAAATCTCATATCCGCGTCGTCATGTCCTTCGGAAACCTCGAAACAGACGCGGTGCGCTCATGTGACTGCGCCACTCTTTGTCCTTACAAAGGGTCGCGCAAGGGTTCCGGGATAGCTTACAGGAAAAGTCACGTCGTACAACCACAGTCAAGCTCTCGGCGACGCCACTGCGGGCAGCACAATGAACGCCCGCGAGACTCTACATAAGTCTACCAGTGCAGCGGATTCCAGGTTCGGCGACGCAACAACCCGTGGGGATCAGCATACAGCGACTGGCTTGCGTCGAACGTGGAGTGGAAATTGCAATCAACAAAGAGAAGCCTTCCCAACGATCTTTACGATATGTCTCTGCCGCTTTGCATCGTGGGTGAGCGGCAGCTGGAACTCTGCTCGCCATCGGCATTTGCATGCTCCGGACGCGAGAGTAAGTGGCTGCATAGAACTTGGCAAGGTACTGAAAGAAGAGCTAGGGAGACTGTTATTCACACGATTCAAGGAAGCCATGCCGCATGCCACGTGCAAATCCCTGTCGCCACAAGGCACTAACATCTGGTGTCCGAACTCAAACGCAACTTCCATCTTCAGCATCTAATTAGTCGTGTCGGTTCAATGAGGTAAACAATGGTTATTGGTAACGCACAGTGGCCTTTTACACATTGTCACCCAGTATACGACAGGCACCCACAGCAGTGCTATTGTAAAGCTGGGCCAGAAGAACAATGTCATTATTGAGAGCCACACAATAGTCTGCGCCTTCACTATGTGTTGCCAGCTTTTATTCAAGTTCCTGGCCCGCGAAAAGCTCCACCTTCAAACACTCACACCACAAAAAGTTCACCCAGGAACTTTAGAACAGGACTCAAGCGAAGTGCTAACATACTTGCTGATCGAATTAACACAACAGACACATAATTACCAACATGGCGACCTTCGACCACTACTATTACAAAGCTCTCCATCACAAGCGCGACCCCAAGAGCGCGTGGTTCTACGCAGTCCGAAAGGTCATCGATGAATGTTACGAGGAAAATCATCTGGTAGAAGATGACGCACAAGAGCAACAGCTTGTAGACAATCTGTACGGGCTGTATGAATTCCACCGAGACGAAGGTAAGAATGTCCAGGATGCATGGGCCAAAGTTTCCAAAAAGCTGAGCAAACAGATTGAGCACCTCAAGGAAGAGTCTCGAGTTCAACAGACAAGACGAAAGTCTCGAACATGGTCAACCGAACACGAGGCTCAAACTACGCGCCGCGCAACTACGGATGCGTACGATAACTTCGAAGACATGGCTAGCGCGATTCCGTCGCGTGGGTCACTGTATGAGGAGGATATGAATCGACATAATGCGGCGCGTTGCGGGGTTAAATACGATATTCGGAATTCAGTCCAGCAGCCTTGGATGCCAGATGCGAGGGAGCGTTGGTTGCCTGACGAGTTCTTTTGCATGCCACCGATGCCGGCAGGGTTTGGTGCGTTTCAAGTTCCTCCATCCTTCTTTCCAGAGTTTGAGTACCCGAGACGCAACGATCGATACTATTCGCGAGGCGGTGATGCATTCACTCGTCCTCCTCCACCAATGCCAAGTGGAAAGGGCAAATACGAATTCCCGGATCCCATCTATCCTTCCGACAGCCGACAAGAGTACCACCCTCGTCATGAGTACCGCGCAGGGCCTAATATCGAGACTCGCGAACCGTCGTTCTCCGAGGACTGGTTTCCTCGCGGCGAGAATCGCGAGCCACAAGCTCCTCGTCGTACGCCCCGTCGCGCCGAAACCTACGAGCCGAAACCTTCCAACGGTCACCACTACCGCTTCAGTGAGAGGACACACTCCTTCTCAGCTTCCAACGAGCGTCGCCCCCGTCATGAGACTCGCGAGCCTCGCTCCCCATCATTTCGTCCTACTACCTGGGAGGACAACCACGATCCTTCTTCCCCAAAGTTCGGTCGTCGTCCCCGCCGCTCACCTTCCCCACCATCACCCCGTTCTCATCCCCGTCGTAAGACCCGCGACCCATCTCCTTCATCATCCCGTCCTCGTCCCCGTCACGAGAGCCGCAAATCCTCATCATCATCTCGCCCACGTCCCCGCCGCGAAACCCACTCTCCTCCTCCCGCCGACCATGAGCATATCGACGGCCAGAGGCCCAGCACGTGCTTTTACGAGCTTCTCGGTCTTACAAAGTCTGCCTCGCCAGACGAGATCAAAAAGGCATACCGCAAGATGAGCCTCAAGCACCACCCTGATCGCGTTGTGGGCGACAAGACTGCGGCGACGAACAAGATGGCGGAGATTAATCAGGCGAATGATGTACTGAGTGATCCGCTTGCGCGGAAGCATTATGATCGTACGGAACGTTACCACACTAGGTAGATGGTGGGGATGTGTGGGGTTTGAGTGGAAGTGTATTGGAAGGTAAGGAGTTCAACGTAGGAGTTGTGTATGGGTAAGTATTGTAAATTGTGCGAATCAGTTTTGCAAATCGTTTTTGCGAGTCATTTGTGCGAATTGCTTTTGTTAATCATTTATGCGAATCAAACTGCCCTTCTGCGAACAATGCTTTGTTGTGATTCACGTTGATGTTGTTTGAAGAGTCACTTTCGCGCAGTCACAATCGCGGTCTTGTTTGTCAATGCTAAAGTAGAATCACAATGTTCGAACATCACTGCGATAGCCATGGCTCAACTTAAGGCTAGTAGCACGAACGTATATACCAAATGTGACAAATCCTTTTCACGGTCATCTTCAAGCCTTTGCACTCACATCTTAAGTTAGAGACACAACCGTGAGCATCACTCAAAAGATTTTTCGCGCTTTTCACAACGACAAACTCTTATAATATGCGCTGGGTTTTGGTAACGTTGAGGAAACTCGGATACGTACGATTAAACTACTGAATAGCCTGACTGGAACAGCAATTTACCTATAACACGAATTACCTGTCATCATCCTCGACTCGAGTCTCTCCCCAACATGGTCAACTTCTCGAAAAAGATCTTTGACGACTGGTATTACGAAGCCCGAAATAATCCCAAAGAACCCCAAAATTCCAAAAAGGCATGGCTTTACGCAGGCCAGAAGTATATAGACTTCGTGTATTTCGAGAACGACATGAAAAGCAACGATTATGACCAGAAGCAACTCGCAAAACTGATGTACATCCAGTATAAAAGTCTTCTGGATGACGGAAATGACGATGTTACCGCTTTGAGGAAAACTTGTTCCAAGTATACGAACATCGTGGTGGATGGCAAGTCCCACAAATACGGCACAATTGATGATGCACCGCATGGACCTGAAATAAAGAAGAATAAGCCACAGACTAAGAAGGTCTCCAGGCAGTTCAAAAAGCCGGGACATGGTTCTGTCTATGAAACTTCTCGACATGCAGAGGCGCGGTCCCGCTCCCGTACCCAAGCACGCAACAAACCACGGTACGCATCACGCAGTTCCTCTTATGAAGAGGACATGGAGCCTCGGAGTCGTACTCATGCGGATCCGGATGTGGTAGACGATATAATGTCCCGCAACTATCTCAAGACGAGTGCTCCTTCAGTAATCCCGCAGCAGCATCCCACTCAGTTACCTTTTCAAGCAATTCCGGCACCAATATACGGTCTCTACGGAGCATCTACACCTGGAACTATATTACAACAGTTCAATGGTCATTTCCATCATACCCTTCCAGCTCCACAGATAATGCCAATGCCAGTGTCAATACCAGCATATGGCTATGCAAGTACGTACTTCTTATCACTTCTCGTCACCAAATAAAGTACTGATAGAACCGCAGCTCCGATGTCAGGTAACTCCACAAGACCGAGCAGCTCTCGGGCGTACGCAACCAAAGTACTCGAACCGGCCCGACCTCCTTCTCCAGGACGTGGGCTCACGACAAGACAGGGGGGATTTCGTTGATGGCTTGGTAAATGATGATTTAGAGAAGGAAACCGCTCGTGGTACTGGGTTCAATTGGGTATGCATTCTCGTAGAAAGGAAATTGAAGTTCGCGACAGGGCACCAATTCGAAAGAGACAGTGGCAACAAGTGGAATTTGGGATGTATTGTTAGAAGATGTGTAAATGATTTGACTTCATCTAAAACTGAAGCAGCAATAATATTCGTTGTTTCTAAACCGGTTTTTTCTTTCCTCATTTGAATTGTTTGTTCTTGGTGATTGACATGATGGCTCTTTCTCAGAACATTTGACTAGAAGTGACTACCTTTCTTAAGGCACATGCCGTGTTGCTTCCAGTGACTCTAGCTCAGCATTGACTTTGGTATTACTGTGAAGTGCCGAGTCGTTTCACAATGACAAACCGCCACATTAGCACGCCATTCACGATACTCGTCATTAATGACATACAGCTTCCCACGTTATAAGAATCCTGGTAGACCCTTGAGGAATCCGGTATATAACATACAATTTGCCTGACAGGATCAGCACTAACAACCTTCTACTTCATCCAACTCTTTACAGTCAACCGTCTCCCCGACATCATGGACAGGAATGAATTCAAAGAAGCAGCCAAATAGTATATCAAGAGGACCTACCGGACATACGGCGTGACCCTCGACAAGCGGGCGCAGAATGAGCTCCCCAAGAAGATGCGCCAGATTTATCAAGATTGCCTCGACTACCCGGCCGATTGTCCATGTATCGGTGCATGGGCCGCCGCGACTGGGGAGTGCGACGAGGCTGTGGCGATCGCGGTGGTGGCTCGAATTCAACGAACCGATGGTGCGCACGACACCTCCTACAGAAAATATGCCGACGATGTGCATGGCTCTTATCATGAACCAGAAAAGCGCAAAGCTAAAGGGGCAAGCAGAAGCCAGCCGAAAGCGAGGGGAGAAAGACATTCGGGACATACGATGGACCAACATCCTGCTTCTCCTCATGAGCGAGAAACGCGACGTGCGGATGTTCGGGCACGAACTCATACGCGAGTAGGGAGTGAGTCAGACCCTCGCATCTATGGCTCTCTTTACAAAGAAGATATGGATCGTCGTAAGGGGCGTAGTGGACAATACGTGTATGATGAAGATATACACAGACCACAGCCCGAGTCCAGCTATGCCACCCAGTCTACTAATCACTAGCCGCCACGGTTTATCCCTTCGACCCGACCTGTTCGTGAATACCCTCCACCACCTGTACAGCCTAAACACTACTATTCAAGGCCTGCTTATGGATCCAAACCACCATATCCTAATGACTACTATCACCAACCTGCTTTTGGATACCAACCACAAGTGCCAACGAGTAGCTACATAGGTAAATATCATCTCATCAACAATTGTACTAACAGATTTGTAGGCCCAGTAACCGGCTACTCTACTAGACACTCGCAGCCCTAAAAGGCTAGGGGACGTAGCTCAAGCAAGGAGCCGGCACAGAAGGATCCCCACCATGCTCCGTCTCAGCATGAATCAAAGTCGCGAAGCCGCTCTCGTACGAAGTCTCCATCATTCAGCCTTCCATGGGGAGCTGAAACTCCTCCTCCTCTTGATGCTGCGTGGCCTGCACATAAGTATCCTCCATGGCACCTACCATAAGGATACCCATCATTTAATACCTAATAAATGATGGGTATAGTGGTGGCGAAAGAATGTGGTATAACGTCAGTTTGGATACACATGAGGGAGTACCTAAGTAGAAATAATGATCGAAGCTCGACCGGGCGCAAATTTTGAAAGGATCGAGACGGCCGTTGGAGAGATCGGCCATAAGTGGGGTCGGATGGTATCGATGGGATGATTCGGCCCTGTTTGGTTGATTATTGATAGTCGAGATGGGGAGGGATGTAAATGAGTGATTTTTTTGTCAGTTGTTGAAGGTGTGTTCATGCGATTCGTCGAGTTTTTTTCGGAGAGCATGGTTTGATAGCTTGAATGTAAGAATGTGATTTTGGATACTGGGCAACATGTGCAACATCACGAGAAATAACATGATATGCGCGAATTAGGTCGTAAACCTTTACTGCTTCCGAAAGCGCACCTGCAAGCACTGCAACCACGCTAAAATATCAAGGCAAGAGCCCCTATCCATGCAATGCGCGAACCAAAATCGTAGCATTCTACTTCACAAGCACGTCGATCAATGCCCCCGCTACACGTCAAACAATCGTCTCGTTCCTCTCGCTTCTGCTTGTTGCATCGACGTTTGCTGAGTCAAACAGTCTGACTGCCACACCGCTACATCAAGAAGTGAATCCTATAACTATAACCGCATGATTGAATGCTTCTGTCCTCTTCACCCTGGATTCCAAACTCCATTTGGCACGCATCCATTGCCGCCGAGCGCTTGTAACCTGACCTCCGGGTCACATATTTCTCGATCTACAACATAGGCGCCTTTCATATCCGGTTCGATTAGTGGGTTCAAGAACAAATTGAAGAAGTGAATCGAGCAGGTTGCTTTTCAAGTCGCCAGAATGCGGGGAAAAGAATGCACAATCGAACCAAATGATCGAGATCTACTAGACACCATATCGACCGAACCGGACAACGCATCCGAGATTGACGCGTTCTTCACCACCATACAGCGTCTACATCGTGATTTTCCCACCAAGCAACATGCGCAGACCAAGGGTTTCGACGAGGTTGTGCGGCAAGGAGACCACCTATACACGCAGGTTCTTACGGCTTTGTATCAATGCAGGACATTGGATCTCAACTCGATAGCATCCCAAGAACTCTACTCTCTACTCGAGGACCTGTTCTGGTAAGTCTCCCATGCGTACCATACCGATATACCCCACAACCACCAACCCACTAACACCCCCAGATTCCTCCACCACCGCGCCCTCTACAAAACAGCCACCCCCTACTTCCCCCTCGCTCGTACCATTTACACCCAATCCCTCCCCCAATCCCTCCCCCAATCCCTACTCAAACTCGCATCCCTCTCAGGCACCCAAGGAACCCTAGCCCGCAACTCCGACAACGCAGCACGCGCAATCGAGCACTTCGGCATGGAAATCGCCTTCTACGAAGAAGCAGTCAAGAACAATATGACTGAACCTCATGATATAAGACTAGCAGGCGCATACGAACACATGGCCCTCGGAACGCAGCAACTAGGCGCGTATGACGAGGCTTTTGAGTGGCATGAGAAGAACATCGAGACATTGACGAAATATCACAAGGACGAAGTCATTGATATTGCGATTGCGCATGTGAACCGCAGTTGGGCGCTATGGAAAACTAATAAGCCGGATGAAGCAGAAAAGGTTTTGGAGGGAGTGTTGGATACGGTGCGAGCTGCTCTGGAGGGGAATAGCCACAATTTTCAGGCGAGGCGCGCGTAAGTAAATCACACTGCTAGACTAGTGCTATGCACTGATACATGGATTCTGCGCGTAGACGCGCTTTCGCCCTGCGCGTGTTGGGCAATGTATACCTCGCTCAAGGCAGGTTCGACGATGCTTTTGATGCGCATGAACGCGCGTACGACGAGCAAGTGCGCACGTGGGGCGCGACGCATTTCGAAGCCGGCCTTTTGACGTATCGTATGAGGTGTCATTATGAGCGCAGAGATGACGTCGATGAAGCTATGTAAGTCTCCCTTCCCCCAAACAGGGCTCGAATTAATGGACATATTGAGTATTTTCGGAACGCGGTGGATGTGTTCGAAAGGAGGCATGTGCCGATGGAGTCTCACATTATTCGCGCGCGGTATAAACTGGGTTCTGTGCTTGTTGTGCATGGGAATGTTGCCGGCGGGGAAGGGTTGATGGAGCAGGCAAGGCAGGAGAGGTTGGTGTTGAGGGGGATTGCGGTAGATGAAGATGATCATATGGATGTTTATGATGCATTGGTGCCGTATTGGGCTTGGTGAGCAGTGTTTGTGCGGTTTGTAATGTGCGGTGTTTGTATGACTCTAAGTATTGCTATGAACCATTTGAAGACACCTCGCTCAATCAGATGCTTATTTGACAAATGTGTTGATCGGAAGTCGATATACCTGTTCAGATGAAGATTGAAGTTAGGGTGTGCCCATGTGACTGAATACATGATGTGACTTACGTCAATGGTCCAGTACGGCCGTCTCGTTCCCTCCCAATTCTTCTTGTCATGCAAACCAGACGGGACGTCAATGTCCTCCCATGTCGTGTCGAAACCAGCTTCGTAGAGATCGATTTCCGCGACCTATAACACGTCAGTGATACTATCACACATCCTTTGTGAGTGACCTACCTTCGTGTATATGTCATAGCAGATCTGTCGATCCGCACCAAGGCCGTTGTACCAGCCAAACACGCCGTCTTTCGCAAGGAGCTGGATGACGTATTCGGCAAAGAACACTTTGAGAGCGGCGTAGTCTTCGGCGAAGGTGTCATAGTAAATGCCATCGAGAACAACGCCTTGCTCTACTAACTTGGGAAGAATGTCTTGCCATCTTCCTTCGTGAATGGTCACGTTGGGCTTGTCATACCAGCCCTGCTCGCGGAGGCGCTGGTGAACCTGTGGGTGAGCTTCGATGATGTGGTGTTCAGCGGGTTCATGGGTTTGGATTGCTGTGTCGACAATGCCCATGCCGTGGCCGACGCTAATGAGAAGTTAGTAGGTATCACGTAAATTTGGAAAAGCGGATACCGACTTCATAACCTTGAGTCCCTTCTTTGGATTGATCGTCTCAGCATGTCTTTGCATGATTTGCGTCTCCCAGTCCATCATAACTGCATTGTCGCTCTCGTCCAGCAGAATACCAGGCTTGTACCGTAGTTGACTCTTGAGATATGCCCGATTGTCCAGCGATACGTCATCGAGAACTTGCTGCTCAACGACTTCTTGGATCTCCTTGATCTCCTCTTCCGAAACCTTTTGCTTCTTCGCTGCTGGTCGGTCCTCCTCTTCTACCTCGTCCTGCTCTTCCTCGTCATCAGCTGCGCTGTCACCTAGACCCAGCGCTTCCATCTTTGCAAAAAGAATCTCGGCGCGAACACCCGCTTCGACCATGATGTCGTAGATCTTCTTCTGGCCCAAACGCAGAGCAATGCATCCGGGGGTTTCGTCTTCGGAATTTAAATCGTTCCATATAGCACCATTCTGCAGCAACAACTCGACAGTCTGCACTTCCTTATCTCCAGCATCCTTTCCATCCTCGGCCTTGCCGCATGCCAAGATCGCTGCATGAAGTGGTGATGTTGCAACGGTCGCCGTGGGGTCTTGAACGTTTGCGGAGCCCTCTTTGAGCAGGACTCTCAGCGCTGGAACGTCATGTCGCTCTGCGGCGCTAATAATGCGCTTCGCCAGAAGAATATCTTCCTCAGTTGTTTGCTCTGCCATTTTCGAATTGGTGTTAAGTTGTGCAAACTTTGTGCAGGAGAATTCTGTGGGGTTGGAACTTTTTCTGCAGGGATTAGGATAAGATAAGCGAAGACTAGTCTCTCACTGTTCTTGCCTATTGCGGTAAGGCGTCTACAAAAATTCCGATAAATGGTACCACGCAGTTGATGCTGGCTAAGTACACGATGTACGTAACCTCTCATGCTGTGTTATTCTCCAGACTAGCGCAGCTATCTGTGGCTTCTTACATAGAAGCATTCAACTGCCATCTACAATCTCCCCGGGGAACACCACAATACTCGCACATTGGGACTGACCTTGCTGTGGAGAAGGAACATTCTGCTCGCAACTTTTCCCTGCCAGTCTCAGCAAGCCTTTTTGTCTGTCTAATGTCGAACCAGTACCCACTTTCCCTCCTCTGTATCCAAGGGAACGAAATCTTGGTCGCCATCGTCGAAGTGTTCATGTTGCTGGCTGGCATCTCAACCCATTCTGCCCCATGATCAAACGTTGCGTTTCGAGTGTGGGGAAGAGTCTGGAACAACTTTGTGCCTTTTGCAATCAAGCTCGGGGACAGCAACTTCTCTGCCCAGGCACGGAGATTGCGCATGTGTTCGTCGAACCTATCCTCCAGTTCGATGTCGTTCCTGACCATGTCGTTCTTCCGGGTCACTGTAGTTTTCCAAGCGCCATACCTCTTCTTGAAACGGGTGATGTGGCGCGGTTCTTCCGCTTGGCCCCTGTCGAAGAAAATGAACCGAGGAGTCGTTTCTAGCAATAGTTGCTCGGTGTCGTCGCGTATTAGCTGTATCAGGCGATAGAATCTGCAGTTGTCGAAATACGTGTTCAGCAATTGCCCCGGAAGGACTTGGAACGTAGACACTTACTCCTAAGTCCTCTTTTTCGAAGTAGTCCCATCGTCAGTCTCCGTTTCTTTGTCCCTCGTCCCCATCAAGAGATGCTCCAACGAATGGATTGCTAACATTGCAAGTGCTACGATCTTGTACTGATGGCTGTGGTTGCGGAAGGATAGATTGAGCAGCACCGTGCCACGGGCGTTCAAGATGGCGATTATGTCATCGTATTCGGCCATACTTTGGGGTAGTCTATTGAGGATGTCCTGGAAGACGCAATCCTGATCTGATGGAAGACTTTCTTGGACTTCATGTTCCATTTTTGTTTCCGTTTCCGTTTCTTGAGCGTCAGCCTTCGCCCACGAAAAGCCTTGCAGCGCTTCCATCATTCGGCTAGCTCGTTTGCCAATCGAGCCCCGAAGATTTTTACGGTTGGAATGCTGAAAGCCAGGAATTGTGGAGACCTGGAGAGTCACAAGTGCTACTCCTTCAGAAGAACGAGCTGTGGGCGGTTTAGTAGAAGTAGGGACTGGTGAGTCGGATGCAAGACGATTGGATGTCTCATGGGACGTCATCGGGCTGCTAGAGCGTAAGTAAATGCTGCAGTCTAGATGCTGTCTTCCAGAAAGACTTGGGCAGGCTTACGAATCAGGTAAGATTAATGTCAGGCTGTCAACACCGTAAAGATCAAATAGTATGGCCTTGAGCTGAGCGTGCAGTGAGGGATCACGCGTCCGCTCCAAGAGAAGGAAATCGTTCTTGATATCTCCATTAGGGAAAGGCGCAGGGTGGTTCGGAGCCTCCGTCAACAGAGATGAAGGGCGGTCGCGCCACCTCTTGAAGTTATCCAAAATCCTGCCACGTTTTCCGAGGTATTCGTCTTGCGTGGCTTCATGTGGGTCGGACTTGACCTCAGCGATCACATCTTTCGGATTGTGTACAGAACCGCCCCGCTTCCGCCGAATGGACACAGAGTGAGTGAGACTCTTGAATGCCTGCTTCACACTTGTTGTACGACCGAGAGACATGACCGAGAGTAGAGTAGCGAAACAGTAAGACGACGGCGAAGTGTAGCCCGAGCGATGCGGCGTAACGAATTAGTGAATAATGGGCGATGTCGATATTTGTACAGGGAGTGTGTACAAAACATCGCCTAAAGTGCGGAAGGGCCAGCGGCGTGGCGTTGTTGTACCTGCTTGATTTGCTGGAGTTGCAGCAAGAGCCGACTGCAAGTGACATCTAGAGTGAGCAGCGATTTGTGTGATCAGCCAAGAAGGAATTTCAGTATTGGAGAAGTGATAGTCATGGTCGGTCCAGATTGAATGAGACTGACGATGAACTTCGAACTCACCAAGTAATGCTAAATCTGTGCGTGGAGTATCATGTGGATGTGGGCTACCTACTCGAAGGCAGGCGCAGACGCGGTAAGAGCACACACGTGGACTGAATATGCCTTAAATTCGAGAATGATAATAAGCTACATCTCTTGATGAGCACTAACGCCTGCGGGTCTGTGTATGGAGCCGGAAAATGGTACATGTGCATGTAATATATATGGTCTTGATGTAGACAAGAAATATGACGTCCAAACCAGCATGATACAAGAAGCGCCGCCTGTATGTATAGATGCAAACCCACTAGCTCCGGTTGGTGGTACATATTCACACTGAGTGTACACCACGCCTAGGATACCATCCACCAAGCGCCAACCAGGATAGCAACCAAGACCAGCAGGGTCAAGATGCTAGCACCGGCCTTGTCGCCGGTGGTGATGGAGTTGAAGGTGACGGGCGTGTCTGGAGCGTCGGCACCAGCGTTGGGGTTGCTGACCGAGATGCCGCCGGCCTTTTGTGTGGCAGGGCCGGGCGCACTGAGGTAGAGCAAGTTCTGCACGATTTCCATGCCAGCCATCTGCTCACCAACGCCGAAACTACCGTCGTTCTTGCCATTGTCGACCCAACGGAGACCACACGACGTTTGGTTAGGGCCACCAATGCACTGTTTGGCAGCCGCTTGCGCAGAGGTCTTTAAGAGTGGGTCTATCATGGGACGGGTCCAGGGCGCCACGATGGCAGTGTATCCCATCCATCGGGAGAGGTAGGCCTTGAAAGAGCGCTGGTCCACATCGCACTTGCCGTTGTTCTCGCACGCGACTTCAATCATAACCTTGTCGTTGAAGAACACGCCGGCTGCTTCAATGATACCAGTGAGTCTGCCCTTCCAGAGTTCATTCTGTGTCTGTAATTATTTAGCAAATATTTGGCGCAGGGCACAGCCGTGCTACTCACCGCATTCCACATAGCTGCCGCACCAGCCATGTGCACACCAGCGTTGTAGGTCCACTGAATCTTATTAATGTCGGAGCAGTTCTTGTTGTCATCGGTTCCGTCGTAGTAGTGGTAGTCTTCGGTCATGAGACCAACGGAGAGCTGCCACTCCCAGGCCTTTTCGGCCCATTCAGAGTACGTTTCGTTTCCGAGGTACTTGTATAGACGCGCGGCAATGTTGAAGAAGCATCCGTTTGAGATTGTGTTTTTGTAGTTGTATCCGTTGTTGAAGGTGAAGATCTGCCACTTCAGCCCTCCACCACACTTGGTGTTATCCCAGCGGCGCTGCTGAGTGTTGAAGACAGCCTGCGCCAGGGAGAGCCATGACGGCTTTCCGTTGCCGAGATCCGGTAGCTTGTTCTCGGCGGCTGACATGGCGGCCATACCCCAGAAGGCCTGGTCATCGTTTCCTAGCGTTTTCGTCTGGTTTGCAGGCATGAAGGCGCTGTAGTCTCCAATCTGGTGCTCCATGGCCTGCGCGGTGATTTTGTTGTACGAATCGTCGCCGGTGTAGTACCAGTAGTCGATGAAGGCGTTGAACATGGCACCACATTCCCACCAGTAGTATGGGTCGGGCAGATTGCCCGGTGTGTCGCCCACTCGATCGCCTGTGTAGTACTGGCGCAGGTTTATGGATAGAGATTTGGCGGCCTTTTTGATGGAGTCTGCGGATGTTAGCAGGTGACGCAACACCTCGGATGAAGGCCGTACCCGGCGAATTGATGTCCAGCTCAATCGCGCCCACGCCAGACAGGAGCAGGCTCGAGGCGCCAAGGGCCCCGAGTGCAGAGGTGAACTTCATGACGTGAATTAGGGTGCCAGGATGTATGCGGCGGCGGGTTTAAGCGATGCGCTCGGGGTCAAGCACCAGGCCTGATGACGTCGAGTCGCACTGTATCGTGAATGTTCTGGTGGGATATATCACGGACAAGCAGAGAGTGGTGGTTGAGGGTTGCGGTCCAGGGCGTCGTAATGGTCAACGTATGGGTCTGAAACGAGGGACGGGTCCGGGGAAGGGGTCGCCGGGCGGGTGCGGGAGAGAAGGTGCGTCGACGTGAAGGTGGGCGATTAAGAGGTGGTACCCAGTTCAGCGAGCGTATGGGGACGGGTCAGGGTCACGGTGTGTGGTGAAGGAGAGTTAGTTGGGCGTGGGCGGCCACCGTCTCAGGAGAGGCGCTCGCGCTCGGAACCGGTGGAGTTCACATCCAGGTCGCCAGGGCTAGAGACACCTTGGCGCCATCACCAATGCGCCTGCAAACGGGCATTGGCTGCGTTACAAAAGCCACAAGCAGCAGTTGCTAGGCCATGCACAGGCAGTCATTGTATTCTATCCGCGCATTGCTTTCATTACCAGACGTCTGGTGTGTGAGCGTCGCAGTACTGCCAGAGTCACCTGGCTGCGCTGAAAGGAATCCATGGATCGCAGAATACGACGGTTGGCTGGCTGAGGATGGCGAAGCCCGCCAATGGCCTAATTTGGGCCGCCTTTTTCTTTGTCGCCCAGCTCTTGTTGCCACGCCAGCCCTGAAGGAGAGTACGGGTGTCGTAATCACTGCGGACCACAATCACGTGCGTGGCTGTGCGGGCGCAGTGACACCCCGTCGAGCAGTCGCATCGCCGTGAATAAAAGATGCAGTTCCTTGACAGTATTTTAGCTATTGAATTCGTATTCTGTTTGCTGCACACTGCACGATTCCACGGTCCAACGATCTGCGGAGGTTTCACGGCAACATCATCAAACGAAGCTGACACGAAAGCTTCGCCTGTGCGCTCAGCCAACATCTTCCTCCACCACACCACCTCTTCCGCAGACTCCCACCCACCACTCATCAACCTCACCACTTCAGCGCCAACTCGGATCACCGCACCTTTCGCACACTACCACAGACCTCGAGACTCATTACTTCCTCCACCATGGCCAACCACGAGCAGCCGTACGACCCATACATTCCCGCTGGCGGTGCCGGCGCCCAGCAAGGCGCCCAGGGCCAGAATGGCAACCAGCGCACTGCAGCGCTCCAGGCGGTATGTAAATCCTCTATCCGCGCAGATTCCGCACATCGTAGCGTCTTTTGCAGCAATGCAGCGCAACTGTGCAGCAGCTGAGCCCGAGCCTCGGTCTGTCTGCACCCGTGCAGCGATAGCCATGGCGATAGCAGGCTGCCTCAGGCCACAAAAGCCCACTTGTGCCTACGAAAGACTGCGACGTGCGAGCGATCGCAGATGCTGCCTCGGCGTCTGCCTGCCCGTATGTGACCTCATACTGACTCGCCGCCAGGAAATCGACAGCACTGTCGGAATCATGCGCGACAACATCAACAAGGTCTCTGAGCGAGGAGCCCGCCTGGACTCGCTGCAGGACAAGACCGACAACCTCGCCGTGTCCGCCCAGGGCTTCCGACGGGGCGCCAACCGCGTGCGCAAGCAGATGTGGTGGAAGGACATGAAGATGCGCATGTGCCTCATTGTCGGCATCATCATCCTGCTTGCCGTCATTATCATTCCTTCTGGTGAGTCTTGGAGGTCATGTTCACGCAACACACGGTTTCTAACATGCCGCAGTCGTTGCTACGAGATAAATGCCTAAACGCCCACTACCACGAACCATACCCCCATATTAATTGCGCGGAGGAGCGGGAGTTGCATAGCCACATGGAGAGGGGGAGGTGGCTACGAAACGCAGTGTGTCAACGATATCAGTTCGTGCAGGATTCACGTCTCTGGCGAATTGGGAGCGATGGATCCTTTCTTGTCTTTCTTTGCATTCGACCGGCCAGCCTGCAGCAACGGAGCACGCTCTGGACTCTGTGCACCGGAATGGCTCTACCTTAGCGACGATACCTCGAGAGCCTAGTTCCAGGATGGCTGTAAGACGAACAATGGAGTTATTTCCCGATTGCTGCCGTGGAGAGTGCCGCTTCTTGTCTATAGCCCAATTGCGATTGTTTTGTATTGTTGTGATGCAGGTCTCACATGTGACGTACACCGCATCTGCGTACCTGAGCGAAGTTTGAGTGGGTCTGCGCCAGCGATGCGAACCATAATCCTTCCACCAGCCAGTCGTGACCCAGCAAATAGCATCAGTGTGAGAAGAGTTCAGTACTCCAGAGTCACGTGAACTACGGCAGCCGTGAATGACGCAGCTGCACCGTGTATGCGCCGAGAAAAGGTTGCATCGATCGCCGCATCTTTGTACGAGGCCAGCATCAAGTTGCACTCGGCATTCTTGCATGCACACGAGCGAGGTAGCTCCATCTGATAACAGGCAAAACTAGAGCGACATCAGGCAGGAAAATTTACGAGAGGCAGCGACGGGTGCGCCAATCAAGCGGCGGGTCCCCAGACAAGCGTAGGGATCGTGGCGCCACCTGCGGGACAAAAGTTCAGGTGGAGGGCTGCGTTATCGGCGGAGCGAATTTTTGTAGCTTCATCGTCATTGCGTTTGCGTAGGCCCTGGGCTGCTAGTTATCGCAGTGACTTTGTTGCTTCTGACTTTTCCCTCCCTTTATTATCACCAGCGTCCCCGATTTTGGCGCCTCCACCACCTCCAGCTGCAATCCAAGTGCCCCGCCGGCGAGACATCCACCACCATGCAAGGCGTCGTACGTGCTGGTGCTCGTGTGGCAGCACGCTCATCCCGCCAGATCCTCGCAGCTTCGGTCTCTCGATCCTTCCCGCGGGCCCTCGTCGCTAGCTCCACCCCGAGCCGCCTATACACGTCCTCGGGCGATGGCAAGAAGTCGTCCATATACGCCGCCTTCCTCAACCTGCTCGCCAGCGCCAGCTCGCGCAGAGAGGTCGACCAGTACCTCGGCCAGTTCCGCTCTGTGTCGCCCCACCAATTCGCTGTGGTGAAGGTGGGAGGTGCGATCCTGACCGACCACCTGCAGGAGCTATGCTTCGCCCTGCAGCAGCTGCACGCAATTGGCCTGTACCCCATCATCGTCCATGGCGCGGGCCCCCAGATGAACCAGCTGCTGCTGGACTCGGGCGTGGAGCCAGACTTCATCGATGGCATACGCGTCACGGACAAGAAGACGCTGGGCATTGCGCGCAAGCTGTTCCTCGAGGCAAACATGGACCTGGTCATGACGCTGAAGAGGGACTGGGGCGTGCCCGCCCGGCCCATCACGGCTGGCGCGCTGCAGGCAGACTATCTGGACAAGGACAAGTGGAAGTACGTCGGCAAGATCAACGAGATCAACCCCAGGCCCATCATGGACGCGCTGGAGAACAACGAGCTGCCCATTCTGTGCTCCATGGCTGAGACGGTGGACGGCCAGATCCTGAACGTCAACGCCGACGTAGTTGCGGCAGCTTTGGCGCGCAAGTTCGAGCCGCTGAAGGTCATCTACCTGTCCGAGAAGGGTGGGCTGTACAACCAGGAGACTGGCAAGCTCATCTCACACATCAACCTCGAGGGCGAGTACGACACATACATGAAGCAGCCGTGGGTTAGGTACGGCACGAAGCTCAAGATTGTAGAGGCCAAGAACCTGTTGGACGGCCTGCCACGGACATCCAGCGTCGCCATCACCCACCCGCAAAACCTCGGAAAAGAACTCTTCACACATACTGGCGGTGGCACCCTGATCCGAAACGGCGGAAGCGTCAAGGAAGTCTCCACATTCGAGGATCTGGACATCAAAGCCTTGTCAGAAGCTCTTGCCAGGGACCGGGGAGGCGCCGAGGCGTCCGATGCCGTAAACAAGTACTTGGACAACCTCAAGAACCGCGACTTTGAGGTCTTCTCCGACGACTCGATGGGTGTTGTAGCCGTGGTCTACCCCCCATCGAA
Organism: Ophiobolus disseminans; assembly: GCA_010093685.1. Lineage (NCBI taxonomy): Eukaryota > Fungi > Ascomycota > Dothideomycetes > Pleosporales > Phaeosphaeriaceae > Ophiobolus > Ophiobolus disseminans. The sequence goes on from MU006220.1 coordinate 1,015,478, forward strand.
AGAAGGCGAGTTTGCACAGCTATCCACCTTCACCACAACCAAGGAAGCGTTCCGGACCAACAAGAGCGATTTGGTATTCGAGCGCATCAAGCAAAAATACTCCAAACTGTACTGGGTAGTCGAAAGCCAGGAACAGAACTTGGTGAAGTGGTTCCTCGAGAAGACCGACGGGTTCCTTCGCCGCAACCAGGAGATCTTCTGCTGGTGGGGAAAGGCTGAATCCAAGGAGATATTCTCACTGCTTCAAAGTTACTCAAATGAAGGTCGCGGCATGATGCAAGATAGCCTCGATGCTCAGTTCAGGAGAGCAGCTGATTTCGCTTCAAGCTTGAAGCAAGGCCAACAGATTCGAGCGTACTCAACAGCCGCAGGCACGCGATCAACGGGCCAGTCACGGCCAACTGTCAGGCAAAGCAAGATTCTCACAGCTTCTCGGAGCTTCGCAACGACTGCGCGACGTTCAGAGGAAACCACTAACCCCAACCCGCCATATGGCATCAAGTTCAAGAGCAAGGACTGGCCATCAAAAGTTGCGCTAATTGGTGCGCGAGGATATACAGGACAGGCTCTCATCGAACTTCTCAACAAGCACCCAAACATGGACCTGCGGCACGTTTCCTCTCGCGAGCTGGCTGGCAAGAAGCTCGAAGGCTACACGAAGCGCAACATCATCTATGAGAACCTGTCACCTGAGGACGTCAAAAAGATGGCCGACAAGGGCGAAGTGGACTGCTGGGTGATGGCACTGCCCAACGGCGTCTGCAAGCCCTTTGTAGATGCCATCAACGAGTCGGGGAAGTCTGACGCAGTGATCGTCGACCTCAGTGCCGACTACCGCTTCGACGACAGCTGGACATACGGTCTCCCGGAGACTGTCGACCGACGGAAACTAGCAGACGCCAAGCGGATAGCGAATCCTGGCTGCTACGCAACAGCTGCCCAGCTCGGTATTGCACCGCTCCTCAAGTTCATCGGTGGCCAGCCCACAGTGTTCGGTGTATCCGGCTACTCAGGAGCAGGCACCAAGCCCAGCCCCAAAAACGACGTCAAGAACCTCGAAAATAACTTAATCCCCTACAGTCTGGTAGATCACGTGCACGAGAAGGAAATTTCTCGCCAACTAGGCACCGAAGTGGCCTTCATCCCGCACGTAGCCGCCTGGTTTCAGGGCATTCACGTAAGTTTCACCGTAGCCTGTCTATCCTCACCCCAATTTGACGTCGTCAATTTCCATCCTCGACCTCACGCGAATCCATACAGTCCTCACTAACGCGATTCCGCAGCACACAATCTCTATCCCCCTCAACCGCACAATGACGTCCCGCGACATCAGAAATCTCTACCAAGACCGCTACGCGGGCGAGAAACTCGTCAAAATCGTCGGCGAGTCGCCCCTGGTTAAAAATATCTCGGGTACACACGGCGTTGAGATCGGTGGCTTCGCCGTTCATAGCTCTGGAAAGCGTGTCGTCGTTAACGCGACGATTGATAATTTGCTCAAGGGCGCGGCGACCCAGTGCTTGCAGAACATGAATCTTGCACTTGGGTATGGGGAGTATGAGGGTATTCCGTACTAAACGGGGTGCGAGGGTAGACAGGAGGGTGTTTGGGGTGCGGTGCGGAGGGGCGCGCAATGGCGCTGGGTGTGGGTGTTTGGGCGTGCTGTGGGTGTTTTTTCTGTACATAGTATATCTTCGTTCGTGGAAATGAGACGGGTGGTGTACTTCAATGTTTGTGCTTTGCGTTGTAAAGTGAATATTTGTGATTCAGAGTAGCGGTGTCATTTCGATGGGTCCTGGATACCTGCACATGACTTTACCTCAATACACGAGGCTTACAAGAAGCTGCGAGGATAGACAGGCTTCTGGATCTCTGCTCATTTCTCGAATTGCGCTCTGGTTGCTCTGAAGCGTGCCGTAGCTTGAGGATGGTATGGTGGGTTCGAAGATACATGGCAGATATGCGATTCAATCTGCCCAAGACCCCGAGTATGCAACAGCTTAACCCTCAGTGCTTTGAAGCCGCTTTAATCTAATACGTGAGGGTGTGCCCCTAGCCTTCAATTCGACGTGGATAGAATTGAACAGGGACACATCGGTCATCAAAATACTTTAGAACAACAGGTACCTCCCCGCCTTCAGATCCCTCTTTACCAGAGCCGCTTCACTTCACAGTCGCATAAAGAGCAAGGAACGCATGACGTATCAACGTCAATAGCCGCAGGCAATTAATGCACATAGTTCGGAAGTCTCCTCGTACTGGTCATGCATACTTATACATCTATACTCCACTGCTTACGTTGCATTAAACTTGCCAGTGGCGCGGGTCCTACAAGTACGAGATGTGAAAGCAAGCGCATAAATGGATTTTATCACCACAGCACAGCAGATCTCATCAATGCGCAATGCTTCTTTCGCATAGTGGGCCTATTTTCTGACCCACAACATTACGGCATATATCGAAGCGCTGCGAACCTGACTCGAGCATGGCATGGTGAGCTGTGCCATTCCCCGCCGCTCGCTCCAGCCTGGCATGTCGAATGCCGAGATGGCTTGTTTCACGTTTGAAGGTTGGAGTGTTGGCGCCGGGATTCGGGGATCAAGCGATGGGGTGGATCCGGGGGGTTGCGGATTAGGCCGGCTGCTGGGGAACGTTGACTGGAGGTGTTGCACCGGGGGATTTTGAGATGGGAACAGGTGTTTTTAGGGTGGTGTGATACAGCGACGTCAATATGTTTGAGGTGGAGTGTGACTCTTATGGGAAAAGGTCTCGTGATGAATTGTTCAGGTGTGGTCTCGGACGTGGTTGAATTCAAAGTCACCTCCGCCGGTCCCGAACGGAATGTGTCGAGGTTGTAGCAGGGCGCCTGGCGGTACATTAGTCGAATAGAATTGTGCTTGTTGCTGGTGTGGCATACGGAAGATGCCACTCTGTTGAGGAGAAGATGCCATCGGCGCCGCATGCGAGGCAGTGTTTACGCTATCATTTGTACTCAACCTCGGGTTATGCTTCTGAAACACTAGACTGGGGCGGAGAATAACATCTTGGCAGACTCCAGATAGAATGGAAGGATGTAATCAATATAGACCGTTGGTTTTCCCAGTGCTTCGGGCTTGTACCTGACGAGATGCAGGGAGTCGTCTTTAGCGAAAGTGGCACGGTAGTTTCCTGTGGAGCGCTTCGCGTGGCCACGAGAACTAGACTGACTTTCGTAGATAGATGACCTATTCGTATCTTGAAGCGGCGCGGGTCCCTGTTCTTTTAGTAAGGCTGTCTTGACTTGACGCCGAATAAAAGTTCCGAGAGCGTTAGCCTCATCCACATGCGATTAGCGGATTCAAACCACGAAAACAGCGCCTGTGCGACGGTTGGTCAGAATCATCCTTGGACGATGGTCGGAGCTGCTGAAATAGAATTTGACGATGAAAGTTGGACCCGAAATGCAGAACACTTGATTGAAAACGTCACACAAGACGTCCTGATGCAGCGGGCCAAAGTCCGCGCTCATTATCGTCATGATCGTATTGCGCCAGAAGTCTATGCGAGACAACCGAGCAGAATGAGCGAACTTCGCTCACAATGAATGCGAACGATGCCAGTGCCTCCCGTCGCCGCAAACAGGTATGGAAATGAGGATCCTGAAACAAGACAGAGGGTGGCACCTGTCCAGATAAGCAGCGAAGATTGGATGATTTGACATGTTGTTGGTGTGGTGGCGGAAGGCGGACTCGGGCAAGCCCACGGAGCATGCATGGGTCACCCTTTCTTTAGCATGGCTGAGCTGTGCATCATACCCGGAAATAGCGTGGGTAGCGTCAATCGTTCCCCCTTTGGTATGGCGCGGGGTCCGACACAACCCAAGCCATCAACACCACCACCGAACTGCGCCCATCATCACCGAATGTTAGTAGAGCCTTGCCAGGCATCATATGATTGTGTCCAGGCAGCAGGTGTGCGATACTTGAATGTAGAGTAGGTCCAGCATATTTCGTACTGTCAACTCCACTCCGACCGACTGTGCAACTACGGACTCTATCCAACAGCACCATCTCAGCCGACACGGATAGCCCCTCCCCCGGACGCCACAACGCTACCATTCGTTGGCCCCATGAGCTGCATGCCTTACATCCAGCTATTTTGGATCCGGACTTTGTAAATTCACTGCCCTGCCCTGCTGTTATGATCACCCCAGTGAGCCAAATCCCCGGACCCGACCACCCAGCTACAACAAAACTGTTGCCATTCCAACACTTCCTACTGTTACAGTCCGCCAACCGTACCTGCAGCTTGGATCACTCACCATATCAAAAGCCGGAAAGTCACCGAACCAGAATCGAACGGCCATCGCCAAAATCAAAAGGGGATGCGCTGGATAGCACAAGCAAGAGGAGGATGTATTCACTAAGGGACAAGAGCAACAAGAAGTCGGGTACCATATTGCGCGCGGTGCCAGGAACCACAGCATGTGCAACGGCTCTCCTCTCTGAACAGCGAGACACGACAGCGCACGTTCACCAGGACGTCAGCACGAGAGCGCAAATCATCCCTGGCAGTCAATCGTCATCGTCCCCGTCATGCTACGAAGCCTCCAAATCACGGCAGCATAGCAGAGGTGCCAGCTCATCATCTCCTGTCAAATGTAGCCCAGTGGAAGAGTCCAAGCCTGCTTCAAACACTTCGCTGAAAGGAGCAATAGGTGTATATAAGCACGGCAAGATTCAGTGGCGCCAAAGAGACCATACTCGATCCGACAACGGGGCCAAAAACAGGCAGAGCACGGATAGAGATTCTAGGCCAAAGATACAGGTGGTCATTCCGGGCGCAGCACGTGAGCGGCCGCTGCCCGCCATTCCCTTCTTTGGCACCCCGGGCCGAAATCACATCATTGCAGCATGGAACCAAAGCGGCAATGCACACGACGTCTCACCACCTTCTGCTAGTACGAAGATCATCATGAGGAACTCTGTTGTGTCGCCGCTTAACCAGACGCAACCAATCTCCTTTGGTCAATTCCAGCGCTCAATGAGTCGAGTTATTCGCAAGACAACAGTTCGAACTTCTAAGCGACCTAGTCACACAGCTAAGCCTAGCGGCTCATCCATCGACTCGCATGATAGCGACTCGGCTTCAACTTACAGCACACGCTCATCGGAAACCAGCTTTGGGGCTGATAGTCCACCTTTGGACGGAAAGCACACACGTCATTACAGTGTGCAAAATCCCATTGCTGCAGGAGTATTCGACTCATCACCCGAAACGTACGCGAAGCCCCCGCCGAGCTTTCCACCGCGTCGGTATGCGCATCAACCTCAAGACGAACAGAACAACACCATTCAACCTACCTGCTCGCTACAGCGACCGAGACACGCGATCGGCTCCTTATCTCGCCGACCAACCCTGAATCGCAAGTCTTCGAAACGCCCCAACCGGCAACGAAGCCTTGCAACTGATAATGGTGTCATTGATGGAGCAATCAGTCGCTCAACTTCGAGGCAGCTGTCGAACCCTCTGCGAGTTGCCAGCCCGACTTTGAGTGAGGCAGAGAATGATCTAGAAGAGCATTTGACGTCTCTCACAGAGGATGCGAATCCCGCAGCTTTTTCGAGTGATCGAGATGGGTACGGGTCTGCTTCGTGCACAGAAGCGAGTCCTTTCGATTGGGGCGACGGGCTGGCGCAAGAAAAGTTGCACGACTTTGTCAGCCGTCTGCGACAAGATTCCGTTGATGTCGACATAACTATTACACCTCCTCCAGCTGTCCCTCGGAAGTCCAGCAAGCGACAATCTTCAGCCAATGCTGATGGCTTCCGATTATCTCGTGTTCCTGGCAACCACATCGCATCTCAGATAGAGCGGGGGCGTTCTCGAGGTCCAAGCCCAAAACTGACTATTACGATTCCAGAGTACACGCGAAATACTACTACCGAAACCGAGGTTTCTGCGATGGCAACAGAGCCAAGGCAAACCAAACGATCCATTACGGCGACGTGTGCGGAAGGTGTCATACTTAACATCTTCCGCAGTTTAGATCATTTCGATGACCTCTTCGCGACTGCTGTGGTCAATCGAGGATTCTACCGGGTGTTCAAGCGCCATGAGCTCGAACTTGTAAAGGGCACACTCAGATCGATGTCGTCGCCTGCTTGGGAGTTTCGAGAAATCGCCTTCCCAGGTCATGATCAACTCCATGACGAAGATCTAGAGATGACACGGCCGCAAGAAGAGTACTCTGTGTCATCATATATCCATCTGCAGAAACGCGACGTTGCCACTATCCGGGCCATCAAGTCACTCATCAAGGAGAAATGCCAGTCCTTTGTGCGACCAGAGATCTCGATAGCACTCATCAGCGACGATCCCATTGAAACGGCGAGAATTGACGACGCTCTCTGGCGCATCTGGACTTTTTGTAAGATATTTGGCTCTGGAAAGGGTCGCGAGGAAGATATTGTTGCACAGCAGGATTGGCTGAAAGGAGGCATTCTCGTCCACCAGCAAGCATGCACATTCAGTATCATGAGCACTGACTACATGAACGATACGTTGGTCAGCGCTCCGGAATGTTTCGCAAAGGGCAACGAAGGCGGTTTGACTGCGGAGCAACTCTTCGATATGATGGAGCTCTGGAACTGCTTGGGCGTGCTACTGCAAGGCCTCGAAGGTCGAACAGCTCAAGCGCGGGAGTACGGCATATACGACAATACAGAAATTGGTGGTGGGGACATTGATGGAGAGGAGATGATGCTTGGTATGTTGATTACACCTGTAGTCCTGAACCATGCTAACGAGACTAGATGAATGGTGCTACTACCTTCTCACATTCGGCCTCTCGACTGTCCTCGAACTCAATAGCCCATGTCGACAGACGACTTCTGCACCATTCAAGGTTGCAACTCAACATGGCTGGAACAACTGGACGCCGCCCGTCTTTGGTGGGAGTCGCCGCAATTTCCTCAAGGAAGCAGCTTCCCGTGTCTACGAAGACAAAATTGCGCACACGTATGCCACGACCTCGACACGCGACATTCAACGTGAGCTCTCCAAGCAACGCCTTCAGCAGCACATCACCGAGCTACGCGAACGCAAGACCAACGGCCCACGCATGCCCATGATTAGCATGTCTCAAGAGCGCCCCATGAGCGAATGGTCAACCGTCATTGGCAATTTGACTCGCCCACGTCCTCCACTATCGACAGAGAGTAACATCGTCTCCTACATCCCCACGCTGCGCTCCGCCCTAGCCCAAGAACTCACCGCCTCCATCGCCGAACTTCCCGCGTCCCGAACACCCGAACCCAGCACACGCTCCTCCTCCCCGCGGCGCATCGTCGCGCAACCCCTCCTCCCCACACCCCCACCCTCCACCGTCCCCAGCACCCGCGACCGCAGCAGCATCGCCACAATGAGCATGCCCTCCATCTCCGAGCACCCCGCCTACCGCAGCACCACCTCCCCCATCCCCTCCGTCCCCTCCCTCGCAGACCACCCCGCCTTCCGCCACCACCACACCCCCCGCTCCGCTCCCCTGCCCCTCGAATACCACCAAGCCCCCCGTACGCACTCGCGCTCCTCGTCGTCCGAGTACGCCGCTTTCCAACAACACCCCACGCAGCACGGCATCTACGCGTCCGAGGCGCACGAGAACACGGCTGAGAAGGCGATTTATCGCATCGTGGAGATGGGGTTTACGCCTGAGCAGGCGAGGGAGGCGCTGCGCATGACGGATCTGGGGGATGGGTTGAGGGTTGATCGCGCCGTGGAGATGTTGTTGTGTCGGGAGCGGGGGCCGGAGAGAAGGGGGAGGATTTCTTATGTTTGAGAGTGAAGTTGAAGTTGTAAGATTGACCCTTTCTTTTTGTTTTAGCGAAGCATAGTTTTGGATACCCAACAGTCGCTTAATTTTCTTTCTTGTATTAGTTTGAGAAAGGTTTGGAGGGAAGGGAAGTGTATATAGGACTGTCGTTTGCCATGGGATGGAGAATATCGATAATATATCTTTCGATGACGACTTTCACACATGCTTTTGTTTTCATGATGTAGTTATCTCCAACAATGCGTACGTTCCACCTTCACTACGTCAAAGACAAGGAAATGCTTGGGTATCTTCCTACACCATATTCCTGCATGTCCCTCACCACCAACATCTACCCCGCTACCGGCACCAAATGCCCCTCCTTATCATACCTCGCCTTAAAAAATGTATAACTCAGTGTCACAGTCTCAATGCCCTTCATATTCGGGTCCATAACAAACTCGGGATCAATATAAAAGAAAACCGGCATATCGACCGTCTCGCCGGCATTCAAGCGCTGTTCCTCGAAGCAAAAGCACTGAATCTTGCTAAAATACGGCGCTACCTGTCCCGGCGTAACGCTATACGTCGCGACGCCGATGATATCTTCCATCGACTTGTTTGTCGCGGTGTAAAACGCGAGCGCCGTTTCACCCGGCAGGACGCGCACTTCGCGCTGCTGGGGCACGAATTTCCAGGGCAGCACGTCGGACACGGAGCCGTTGAAGGTGATGCGTAGGCGGGGGTGGTTCTCGACGGGGCGCAGGCGCTCCGAGGGGTCGCGGGTGTCGTCGCCGTGGGCGGCGGATTTGATGGGTTGGCCGCCCCAGCCGGTCTGTTGGCAGATCTGGGTGGGGTGTTAGGGATTGAGGGGGTGAGGGTGAGGGTGGGGATGCTTGCCATTTTGTACATTGGCACAGAGCCGTAGGTTATTGCAACGAAGCCGACTATCACGCTGAAGACGTAGTTCCTTTTCTTGATGAGCGTCTGTGACATTGCCTTGACATATAAAGGCATACATGACTGTCCGGTTCTTCTGCTTATATCTCGCGAGCATCTGGTCCATCCTTGGTGCATGGCCTTGCACCTGGCTCTGCCGTACTTCATTCGTGGTGTTGATCCATCTTCGCGCGGGTGTGAAGGTAGGATTATGAGCGCGCGGTAGCCGTGCGAGGGATCGTGAACATGATGAGCATGTCCACGTGTTTACTGCGCGTAGGGATTGGTGTCGGAGTGGTTGTGTGACAGACATCGTTAGCTACTATTTGTAATGTATAGGGATGGCTTTGGTGGAATGATGAACTCATGAAGTTCGCCGCGGAGTTTTGCCCTTTTGGGACGGTCCTGGACCCTGATTCTTTCACGAAGATCTCCTCTGACTTCGCTCTTGTAAGTCTCAATACATGTTACATTTCTAAAGGCTTACTATTTGATCGCGCGATACACGCATTTCCTCTCGTATCCGCCCATCTTCAACATAGCCACTATGGCAGAACTTCTCTGCGGCGTGTGCAACACAGAGCCAAAGAAATACAAATGCCCAACATGCGGACTTCCATAGTTTGTCCCCAGTCCACGCTCTTCAGCAACCCATACTGACTCCCACAGCTGCTCTCTCCAATGCTTCAAATCACACAAACCCACCCATCCCGAACCCACCAGCGCACCCACACTCTCGGCACCCACCGAACCCATTCTCCCGCAGCCACCTCTACCACCGCCTCCTCCCCGCTACCTCAAGAAGAAAACCGACTTCACCGTCCTCGCCACAAACCCCAAATTCCAAGACCTCCTCAAGTCCTACCCGACCCTCCTTCCCACACTCCGGCGCGTCTACGCCACAACCATTGAACCCGATCCAGAAGACGAGGCGCGGCGGCGCAGATTCGCTAGGGGCGGATTTCGCGGTCGTGGAACACGGGGACGAGGGCGAGGAAGAGGTGGCTTTGGAGGCTTCGACGATAGGGAGGAGCGGTGGACGCAGAAGAAGGGCGATGCGGATGCTATGAGGATGTTGAAGGGGTTGAGGGATGGGAAGGCGGGGGATAGAGAGAAGGAGGGTATGTTGGCGTTTGTGCAGTTGGTTGATGAGGTGTTTGGGGAGGGCGAGAAGCTGGCGGAGGGAGGGTGAAGAGTTCAAGAGGGTCACGAAACACGAAGTTGGGGATGTCAATTACTGCTTGGGGCGCGGAAAGGGCGGTTTGTCACGTCTAAGAAAGAAATGCACACTACGTCGGCACAAAAGGGTGTTGGCTCAGACGCGGCATATGACCGAGTGTGCAGTCATCTTTGACACGAAGTGCAATGAGGGATGACCCACAGATGTTGAAAAGTTTTTAAGACATTCTTGGAAAAGCTCGCCCGCTCGCCAGATAGATACCCCACGCTCCCTCAGCTACCATGCCAGAGGACGGATAAAGATAGGAAAATGAACTGATCGAACTTTCGAGACCGAACCCCAATAAATCGGACCCCTAGATTTCTCGACGAAACTCGCAATCTGCGGGTAAGCTCCCAAGTACCCTGTACGAGGATCTGTGGACCGAATCTCATCCAACCATGGAAGTTGGTGGAGTGAAAAGCAAAAACGCTTAGCTAAAGTCCAGCTCCCTGCATATGATGCTCAATCATAACGTAGATGGCGATGTGGCGAAAGAATGTGCAGGCAGTATGTCGAACACAGTCCGATAAGTGAATGGACTTGCTTTTAAACGGACCAGTTCAAGAGTTTGATGGTGACAGCGACGGGTCAAAAGTGAGCAGCCAGCATTGCGTGAAACACCAAGAAGTGGGTGTATCAAGTTGCTGCCTTGATGACGCCCCTGGTGATTGGCATCAAACGACCTTGTCCTGTTCTATGTTAGTTGCGAAGAGTCTATCAATACGAGAGCACTTACTGCTTCCCACTGCGCCCACAGTTTCGCGTGTGCATGGCCCTTAAGATCCTTCTGGATGGCCGATGCGATATCAATATCCCCGATACAGCCGCCAGAGCCTTGTACGTAAGAGCTAGTATAAGGGTTGTACATCGTGCCTACGGTTTTGCAAGCTGCGGGCATGTTGGTTTTATGAGCCTCACCCATGAGCTTGAGCTTCTCCCAGTAGTCCAGGACACTGCCGTTCATGTAGGAGTCATTATCGGGAAGCGGAGATAGTCCTGCGTTGTGGAATGTCTTCATGATGATGCCGGCTTGGGTCATGGGGCACAGGGAGAATCCACATCTACCAGATTTCTTCTCGAGTGTGGCATGTAGGGTTGTTTTGCAGTGCTTCAAGATGATTTCTAGTAGGTTGGAGCGTTTCTGGTTCACTCGGCCTAGAATTGTTGCTCAATTAGCTTTTCAATAACCTCACAAAAATAGCAGTGGTGAGGACTCACCAAGGATGCGTGCCGGAAAGTCGGCTCGAATAAGGACCTTTTTATTGAGACTCGACATGTAAAACAATTGGTCCTTTTCGAGCTGCACCTGCATCGCAAGTCGATTGACTAGGTACTGAAAGTCTTCTTCCAACCCAAAAGTTTCGGTGATCAGCGTGAAGTCTTGGAGATCGATGTTTGCGGGCCAACCCGGACCTGATCCTCTGTAAGGCGCGAGCCACTTCTTGTACTCAACGGTTGCGTGGAGAAGCGGAGAAAGATCGTACTTGTCAGCTAAGCCGGCAATTAGCAGCAGCTGACGTGGCGTAAGGCTTCCTGGCACCTCCTTAAACTGGAGGTGGACGATGCGCAGAACGATCTCGAAAGCGTAACTTGAGTCTTCCGGGAAAGAGATCTCAGACATGCCGCTCTCAGCCCAGTTGCCATTCAGCATCGCTGCCCAAACCGAGCTTGCATTGCGGAGAGAACCCTTGTTGACCCGAAAAGCCTTCTGTACGTGGAGAGTGCCAGGACTGCCCACGAGGAGGGTCAAGTCGTGCATCTTGTCGATAGTGACAATGTCGAGCTTGGGGTCGGTAGCTTTCCGCTTAAGGTCGCGTGCAGGTACTGTGTCATTCTTATGCTCTCCGCCTCCAAAGAGCGTGGTCAAAGTGTTGATTGGGCCGTTGCCTGTAGGCTGAGGTGTCGGCTCGCGGCCAGTAGCTGCGGCTGTACCTCTTGTGGCTACCATCTTCTCGAAGCTCCACTAGAACAGTCGTAGTTTGCCTTATGTTGGTTCGTGTTCTAGATTGTAATATCGTGCCTGGAAGTGAGTTAGTGAGAGGAATCTGAAAGGCTCAGTCGATTGGAGGCGAAGAATCAGAGGTGCGGTAAGGTAAAAGACAATGTAACCTGTCGAATCCGCTCTTACCTTGAATTTTATCAGTGTAGCTGAGGTAAAAGCGTTTGCTGCTCGCCACAACGACAGTTGCGGCAAAGCGCATTGAACTACCCAGACATTGCCATGCTCCTGGTAGTATTACTCAATTATCAATTGAACATCGGCGAACCCCATACGCGAGGGAAAGCGACCTTTGGATCCGATCATAAGCACCACCCCACACATTGAAAAGAGCAACACAATGGGGAAGTAGAAACGCGGCACGATTCGAATGTGTTTGGATCCGGAGATCGCCAATAAGGAAGTCTAATCAGTGACTAAGAAGTATGAGACAAGAAGTAAAGGAAACATACTGCTTCGCATAATTATCCATTCACGAAACAACCCTCTGATGGATGAAAGGTCGATGTTTGATGTACTCGTAAGATGAGAAACAGCCCCACTTTATGCCTCACGCTACCGGTAGGTAGCGCCGGCAAGGCAGCGACCTTGTGCACACTAGACACCGCAAGCAACCTCCCAACGAAAGCATACATTCTCCCACTATCATTAGTATTAGACGTCTCCCGAGTTTCCATCTCTTCAGAGACGAGTTTATTGTGTCCAAGATCTTTCAGCATGGACGGCGCTCAGTCGCCGAAGGGCAAGGCGGTGCGTGTCGCGCAGGCTGACCAAGATCAAATCAATCGGCTGCACACACAGGTTTTAGAGTGATTAGTCCAGACCTTCAAAGAGTATAAAAGCTTACCAGATTGTAGACAGCGAAATCGCTTGAAGCGAGCTCGGGAACAGTATGTCGTCCTTGTGCCGACGATACACCAGATCGCTTACTGTGCTAGGGTTGCCGAAGACGAAGAGGCCCTGCAAGTCGTGTCAAGAAGAAAGAACGTGATGGAATTACAGCTGCATCATCAGAAGTACTCCATACGTTCTCTTGAGACGTAATAAATTGTTCAGTGTCTCAAGTATTGTCCTTGCTGACATGCTAGTAGTGACATCACGAGGCAGATTGCGCTATGCTCTGCACAATTACTTCACCCAGTTCTGCACAGGCTCCAGACCAAGCTTCCGTACGAGCTTCGCGAGATGATTTACGAAAACTTAGTAGACATCAGCTTACCAAGAATTGTTCCAGAAGCAGAGGGAAGCGCTGAGGATGGCCTCAATCAACATATCGGCCCCGCTGCAGCCTTCGGCCCCTTTCGAAACGAGCCTGTTTTCGATTCATATGTTATGGGCTCCCAAATCAGTATCGAAATCAGGGAATTCTTCATCAAGAGAGCTCCCCTGTATTTCCGGGGTTGGCACAATACGCAACACATCAATGTTCTACTCGATGCCGTCGTCTCGCCGGAAAAGCTGGTGCGAGATCTTACTCAAAATATGAGGATGTACTTGCGTTGCGAAACCTTCGACAACGATATAAGCTCTTACGTAGACCGATCCCCTCTTATGTGTGCCACACACGAAGAGCAACAAAGCCATGGCGAACACCTTCTGTATGACACATACCGCAAACGGGTCCGGGCGCTGGAGAAGCTGGCATTTGGCAATAGGAAGATCAAGCTCGAAATCTGCATATTTCAATCTCTCTACGAAGTTCCTGCTCTGGTTGGCTTCCCCACAAAGTCCAAGGATATGCGGCGGCTGTACAATATCCTGGAAGCTATCAAACCAACATATTTCTGTGTCAAGGATCAAGGAGCTCAGGTGACTGTACGCTGCGAGAACTTCTACTCTGGCGAAGGCCTAGATATGACATGGGTGCTCGACGCAGATGCGGAGGCTTGGAAAACAGTGAGTTGGCGTGTCGTACAAGTGTGCCACAATGTGACTGACACGAGGTAGCCCAGAGAGCCCGTATACGCACTAAACAAACACGATGAACCACCTGTACGCCGAGATTGGGTGGAAAAGATCGCAGCCGCCTGCGAATTGCAGCCCCAACTCGATCTTTCGACGAACATCAGCTGGAAACACGCACTCTTTGAGGGCGTGTTTCCCTCTTGTCCGTGCAGTGCATGCAGAGAAGCTTTGTTTAATGATGTTGGCGAGCTGACCGACTGCACTTTCGACTTTGACGCTTTCCTTCAAGATTCCGAACATCAAAATTTCGGTGAATTCGATTTCTACGCTGTTCCTGCAGCCCTCAATGATTTGTAACCGTTCTGACTGGCGTGGACTGAACGGTAGTTAGTTGAACAGAGTGCTACGAGGCTTGTACCTGTAGAGGATGTGTTCGTTGCGAACTTCTTTCTCCTTCCGGTTGCAGACTACTATGGTCTTTAGACTGGCGCTTTAAAGGAAGACAATGAACACACACATTCTCCGAGAAATCCACAGTCAGCGTGCGGTACTCTATACAACAGCATCGAATACACGTTGATCCATTTAGGCTGCGGTCTAACTGCTTTCCGTCCTTGGGCTAATGTTGCAACTCCATTGCGCACGTAACGCCTTGCATGATACATGCTACGTATCTTCCATTGCACCCGAAGAGGGGTCGGGGTCCCAAACAGAAGGTTCCGATCCCGTTTCATACGTCGTGTACCATCAATGACATTACATGCTACGCGGATAGTAACACGATCGATGCACAGGCTTTTCATACACAACGTTCAGTTTGGACATATCTTTATCATGCTATGCCCTCACAGGAAGCTGGGCGAGCTCACCACTATGAGCGCACATACAAAGCCTTCAGACGTTGACATGGATGTCGTAGAACACAGTAGTAATGCACTTGAAGAGTTACGAACAAAGACTAAGGAGTGCGTAGTTCTATCTTCCCAGGACTATTCGCTTACCTGCACACAGATACCGCCGACACTTACCTGAAATGCACCAGCGGTAGGCTTCCCATACCCAAACTGTCCCAACCCGAGCCTGAGTCCTTCCAGAGTCTCAGAATACGAGAAAATCCTAAGAACATCGCGATCCAACAAGACGCTACAACCCACGACCTACAAAAATGGCGCGAATACACCCACAGCCTCGAAAAGTAAAGGAGCATGAAAAGTATTCCTCTAAATTTTTAACACACATACTCAGGACAATCGAGCACGAGATCCGCACATGTTCAGCCCGCCTGCTCCGCCCAACACTCTACCTCCTCTACACCAACCTCCCCCTCGAACTCCGCGAAGCAATCTACACCTTCCTGTTCCCATCTCTTCCCCAGCCCAGAGTCGTCCCGCAGCACGAAGACGAAACCAACCCGCACAGACACACCCCTACCGCCCTCGACGCAACCGACATCTTCCATCACGAATACCTCTTCGACGAAACCGTCATGGGCATGAATGTCAGCTGCGAAATCCAATCGCTCTTCCTGCGCACCACGCCACTGTATTTCCGCGGCGGGAGCAAGCACCCAGACGTTGCGGAATTGCTGGACATACGTATCTCGTGGGGGCAGTATGTGCACGACGTCGTGCGGCATGTACGAGTATACATGCGATACAAGCGCTTTCACGAAGAAAAGCTGCCATCTTGAACGCCGCTACGAATTTACCGCCAGACGCGCTGTTGAGTGAAGAGCAGGTGGAGTTGGAGATGTATAAAGTGTATGAAGGGAGGATGAAGGGGTTGATGACGTTGCCGTTTGGTGTGCATGTTGTTAGGTTTGAGGTGTGTGTTTTGTATGGTGGTGGGGAGGTGGAGCGGGTGCGGGTGCGGGTTAATCTGTGCGAGACGGTGGGGGTTGAAGGGGGGAGGGCGTGGATGTGCGTGTGAGGTGGGAGGGTGGGTAGATGCGGGGGGATGTATGAGGGATGTGGGGAGGTATGTTTCTTTCTTTCTCATATACCTGTTTTTCTGTGCTTTGGTTGCTGACACATAACTCTACAGCATCCTATTTCCCCCTGTACATCCTACCCAGCGACCCCGTGCCCGCCTCGTGGATCGACCAATATTAGGTATGGATAACCCGGCGCAGCACGCATTCGGCTGTGACGTGGAAACACGGGCTCTTCGACGGTCCGTTTGAGAGATGTGGCTGCGAGCCATGTGTAGCCGCAGCCGCGGCGCCGAAATTGTGTCATAGCTGCGGGTTAGAATTTGTAGTGTGTCAGAATCGAAGGGCGCCGTTGAGTCTGGATGCCGATGAGGGGAATGATATTCCAGATGGAGGGTCGTGGCCATTAAGTGTAGGTTGAGGAAAATGGATGGGGGAATAGGGATTGAAATAGAGAAAGTCGTCTCAAGGTCAACGGATGTTTGATGAGTAGACGTGTCTCTGGTATTCCATCCAAAATCTCTTCCATTTCCCATCTCGCAATTCACCACCCACCCCTCTCACGAACTCAAATCCAACACAACCCTGCCCCTCAGCTCACCCCTATGCATCTCCTCAAACACCCCCGTCAACTTGTCCATCTTCTCCGTGCGAAAATGCGTCTTAACCACACCCCTACTAGCAAACTCCAGCGTCTCAATCGCCTCCTTCCGATTCCCAACCGCAGACCCAACAATCTGTAACGCCTTGCCAACCAGCAGTCCAGGACTGGCGCACTTCATCGGCACAACGTCGCCTTCGGGGATACCCACGCACACAACGCGCCCGCCAAAGCGCAGCAGATCGAGCGAGTTTCCGTATGCGGCGTTGTTGGCGGTGCAGACTACAACGGCGTGGGCGCCTAGGCCTCCAGTCAAACTCTTAACAGCCTCAACTATATCCGCCGTGCCATCCACGGGAACGAAGTGCTCAGCGCCAGATTCCATGACGATGTCTTTCTTGCTCGAGTGATCGATGCCAATGACTCTGTGCCCGATGCCGCGCGCGCTGAACTGCACAGCTAAATGCCCCAGTCCGCCACCCGCGCCGGAAATAACGACCCAGTTCCCAGATTCAGCATTCGTCTTGCGCAGCGCAGAGTAGACGGTTACGCCCGCGCACAGCAGGGGCGCCGCGGCGGCAGAGTCAAGGCCATCGGGGATGGGCGTGACGTAGTTTGCGGGTGAGAGGACGTATTGCTGGAACGTGCCTGGGGTATAGTAACCGCTGATTTTCTGGCGTCAAGTTTTAGCCATCGTTGTGCTTGTTGTGGTAGTAGGCTTTTACTTACGCCGCTGAAACAATTCGCATCTGCGCCTGCTCTGCATGCTTCGCACGATTCGCAGATTCCGGCCATCCACTTGATTCCCACGCGATCGCCGATTTTAACTGCTGCGTTGTCGGTTCCAGGGCCCATTTTTACGATCTTGCCCACGCCTTCGTGTCCGCCGACTTGGCCTGCTTGCGTGGGGAAGGGCAGTATAGACCAGGAATTCATCATGACGCCCATGTCAGAGTGACAGACGCCAGAATGGGTTCTATGTCATTATTGTTAGGGAGAGTTGAGAAGAGTGGGATTCGTAGTGGGATGTGGAGAAGGAGAAGAAATAGCGAGGGGCTTACAGATTGATGAGTACTTCCCCAGCACCAGGTTCAGGCCTAGAGGTAGATGTACGAAGTCAGTGATGTCTCACAAATAATTCGTACATAGAACTTTGCTTACATATCCAATTCCTCAATCTTAGTAGATATAGATCCAGGCTTGTCGTACACCACCGCCTTGTACTTCTTCGGGATATCGACGGACGCCATAGTTATTTTGTGCTTGTGTCTTTCTCTTGACTTTCAGTTGTATGACGATCAAGAACGAAAAGAAGCGCAGAAATTCACAGAAAGAAAGAACCAAGATACTATGAGGAAGTCGTCATGAGAAGGTACATATACCCCTCCCCCTCGACACCCTCACTGCTCCACTACACATTTACCACTACAAGACACGCTACATGACCCCACCAATCCTCGCTATTCGCGCCGATGAGAACCCCCGATCGGCAGTTCCGCGTTTGGTCATGTGCGAGACATGTCATGGACCGAGGCGCGACTCACTACCCCTCAATGCGGGGAACAGCTGCGAACTAGGTTCGACACGTCAGCGGAGCGCTGACACGGAGGTCCGCGGCAAATGGTTGTGGTGTGAATGACTCGACGAGTGGGAGTTGGTGGGTGGATGTGGTATGGTGGGTGAACGATGGGTCATAGCTTACATGTAATGTGACGTGGTGATTTAACCCCTTTCAATGCTTTGAGCTGTCCCCATGAGCTCAGGGTAATGAGGAAAACAGTAGCACGAGTATGAGAGCGACATGCGAATGCGAATCTAGACCGTCATTGAAGTATTGGGTTCGTATAATTGGGATATAGTACAACTCCATCCACTACACAGAAACCATTAAACGTTGCATGAACAACTCCGAGCCTTCATTTCGTACACCAGATTATAGAATCTTTCCAACAAATAGTGGTAGTATCGTACAAACAAATCTTTCGTATAGACACGTCGCGGGCGTGAAGAAGGAAATAGACCCAAAGCTCCCTGGGGATATATCAGCCCCTGCCGAATCCCAAATTTCCCGTTCTCCGTATCAATGCTTTCGGTGTTATATGCTGTTTTGTGCCGCGTAGAGAGTTCGCTCGAGTGCTCGTGAGGTACGGATAGGATGTCTATAAATAGGGCATTATGCTGCATGGAATCAACCAGCGGCTTTCTGAATGAAAGGGGTGGCGAGAAGTTCGTCGGCACTGGGACGCTTCTCATGGTCAATGAGGAAGGTCTGCGCGAGGAAAGATCGGGCGTCATCGCCAGCATTCTCGGGGATGGTGGGGCTGGCGTCTCCACTGCCACCGATCTTGAAGATGGCTTGAAGTTGAGTGCAGTTCGGGTGGGGATGGCTGCCGGTAAACATCTCAACAACAAGACAGCCAAGGGACCAGATGTCGGCTTTGCGGGTGTAAGCGGTTTGACGAACGACTTCTGGAGCCATCCAAAAGACTGAGCCTTGGAGAGACACACGTTGGGCTCCTTTCTTGCTGCCACCGAGAGTCGACGCTTCGATACGCTTGGAGATACCGAAATCCGAAATCTTGACCGAGCCCTTGTTGTCGACAAGAATGTTCGCACCCTTGATGTCACGATGGATAATGTCGCTCGAATGGAGGTAGGAGAGACCTTGCAGAATTTGGCGCACAAAGTTCTGAATAAGCGACTCGCCCAACGGTCCGTAGTTGACGAGCATTGTGGCCACGGACCCACCGGGGACGTACTCCAGGAAAATGTTGAGATGGCTTTCATCGGAGTTTGATCCCAGGTATTGTACGATGTTGTTGTGCTTTAGCTCTCGAAGAAGACCAATCTCGTGCTTCAGAGCTTCAACCATGTTTGTCTTCCTATGGTCCATCTGTGATGTGCCCACGACCGAGGGCAGCTCAACCTGCTTGACAGCCATGAGTTCACCAGTCACAGCGTGCAGGGCAAGGTAGACGCTGCCGAACGAACCCTGTCCGATGAGAGCTCCCTTCATGTACTTGACGTTGTCCCAAGAGTCTTGCTCTAAGTACTCGGTCAGCTCGTCGTCATCCTCTTCGTCATCTTCTGCAATGGCTTCCGAGAGGCGTTTGTTGAGCGAGTCTCCGTTTTCGGTAGTGCCGGTACTGCTGCTTCCGGTAAGACTGCTGACACCGTCATCGAAGTATGACTGGAGGGTGGTATTGCCATCCGGATCTGTAACAGCGAGAGTGTCAGAACCGCTTCCATCACCAAACGACACGTATGACTTTCGGTTTGGCTCCAGGGGCGATTCCTCGTCGAGGGGTTCCAGGACGGACGATGCCATGGAGTCTCGGTATCCGGATTGTGAAGGTAGCCCAAGACGCATGACTGATAATGGCCGGAGAGGTCGTGCTGTGCTGCCGCCAGCAAGCCAATTGTCAGCAATCGATGGTAGCGGTGGAGCATCCTTCAAGCTGGATGCGACACTGAAATTGGAAGCCATCGACAGGCGCGAAGCCGCCCTGCTGAGCCTGTGTGAACGACGGATAGACATGCGCACAGTCTTGTCTATCTCGTCCTTGCCGACATCCGGGAAGTATGAGGTTAAGTCTGACGTAATGAGCTCGCTGGGCGGTCGAGCACCGTAGAATTGCTTGAGTTTTCGTGCACGTGCGTGAAATTGAGGTGATCTCGCAGATTCACCCGGCCCCTCGAGGTTCTGGGCCGTCGAGTTGATGTGTCGTTCTCGCTCCATTGCTGATGTGGGGGAGAGGGGATAGCTCACGGCGGCAAGCGACTCTCCGGTCAGCTTCTCGATCTTGATCTGGCTCCGGTTGCTGGACGGTACGTATATGTTCTGTGTCTGTTGGAAGTTCTGCTGTTGGTAGATGGCGGCGGCGGCCTTCAGCTGGTCGTCGTCAGGCTCTCCCGCATGCACCTTGCGGAGAATGAGTCTGCCTCTCTCGTGCCGGTTTGCGTCCTTGCACAGGCGGAAAACCTCGATGTCGCTCAAGCGCTCTGAAACCGACGGTTCTGGGTCGGCGCTGTTGAGGATGTAGAAGCAGTAGTTCCGCACTTGGGCCTCGTTCAGGTGGCCCTTCCTCAGAGTCTTCAGCATCACCTCCTCGGCGGTCTTGCAGCCTTCGATGTTCACTACAGACGTCCGGCCCCCGTCGTAGATGACCCTGACGAGGGCCTTGTCTTGTGGCAGGATGGCGCTGTTTGTCGCGCTGTCAATGCTGGGGATGCCTCTAACATGGTGGGCAAAGCGGGCAGTCTGTGGGGTTTCGGTGGGTGTGGTTCTTTGGTTCTGTGGGTAGCGTGAGCTTGCGCTCGTGCTCGAGGCGCTGAGAGGGTGCGCGCCGTATGCCGAGGCAAAGTCCTTCTTCCCCGAGTCCTTGGGGCTGTTCATGCCGCCGTGCCGCCCGCTCCTGAGGCCGCGGCTGTCCTGGTCGACTAAGGGTGAGCTGGGCCGCGATGGCGACTTGGCGCCGTAAGCGTAGCTGCTGAGGTCCGAGTTGGTGATCTGTCGCGACATGCGCTTCTCGGAGCGGGAGCTGGTGGGGATGGAGCGTGCCGAGTGTAGCGGCCGGGGCGAGCTCGACAAGGGGGGTGTGTAGGCCGAGTTGTCCAAAACGGCTAGTGACTGTCTGTTCGAGGTCCGCCGCGACGCCTTCTTGTACTCCTTGTTCCGCAGCTGCTTGGCTTGGGAGCCGATGCGGACGCGGTCGCCGACCTTCTTGATGCCCATGTCCTTGAGGTGGGTCTGGTCCATCTCCATGAGGTTCTCGCCGTTGATGTGGTTGTCTGCTGGGGTCAGATGGGCAAAGCGTGGATTGTTTGCTGCACTCACGCTTGAACAGGTCGACGTACTGGCTGCAGTTGATGCGCTTCAGCCAGTCTGCAACCTTGTCTTCGTCCCAGTGCCTGCGCGTGTTAGCCGTCACTCCCCGACATGCTGCCTCTTGTGCGTACCTGACGGCGTCCGGGGCGTCGTAAATCTCCGAGAACTCGGACTCGGTAGGCGAGGCAAACATGGAGTGGTCGGCGCGGGCGTTGGAGGCATGGTTGCGGTAGTTGGAGATGCTGGAGTTGTACTGGGCCGAGGCTTGCGAGCTGGACCCGCCCAGCGAGGGCGTGGGATACGGCGACTTGGAGGCTAGCATGGCCATAACTGGTGCTGGCTCAAGCGGAGGGTGGCCGTTACTGCACAGCGTCTAGATCGGGCGGTCGACTCGCTTCGTGCTCATATACACATGCTGGGACGTCCGTCGGATGCAAGATGGGATGGCTGGTGGATGGGCGGACTGGCCGGCGGATGTGGTGAGGTGGGAGTGACAGCAGGCGGTGGACTTGTCGACCGACGTGGTACGAGACGGGGTGGTGTGCTGCAGCGTACACGGGGCAGAGCAGCAACACAGCACGACTATGGGGATGCCCGCGGGCTGTTACAGAGGCTCCAGGCGTGTCGCGGTGAAGGAGCGTGGCAGTAAACGCAGGTCAGAGGGCGTCGGCGTCTTCGGAGACCGGTACGTGGTTGGTTGTTCGTCTTTCTTTATTGCAGCACAAGCTCGCCCCCCAGGAGTTCTTGTCTTGCACCAGAAAGAGGGCGCAAGATGAGCAAGAGGAAACAAGACACCGTCGCTGGCCCAAAGTCGAAACAGATGCCCATGCGCGGTCAAAAATGGCTCTCCCATCGGTTGCCAACGCGCTGTGGGCCTGCGGCTTGGTCGGACGATGAGACGTTAGCGCGTTTCCAAAGTCCCAGCTACTGGACCCCGCTGCCTGCTATTGGTCGCTTGCTCAATGCGCTGAGCGACGGCCGACATGGACCGCCAGCATGTCTGGATCATTTAATATATCCTCAACAGCGTCATCCGATCGGCAGCCAAAGGAGCGCAATACAATGCGCGTTGATGGCGACGGGCTCGCGTGAGATGTCGCCGGCGTCCCGGAATAGGTGCTTGTACGACATCCAACCCGCACGGCGCAACAACTTCATCTATCTCGCATATTGCCATGCCGCTGCATCTTGCAGGCACCGTCTGCCTTGTGCGTCGCAGACTTGGGCGACAACAACATCAGGCGCCTAGCGGTGTTGTCTGGGGGTATATTTACATCAACCCGCGCGCATCAGTCTCAGCTGCGAGGCGAGTTCCCAGCAGAGCCTCAGCCTCGCATATCCAGAGCGTGTAGCCGCCGCTGACCGAATCATCCAACACCATTGGCGACCGGCGGCAGTGTTTCTACAGCCCCTTTCTCGCCGTGTCTCACATGTTGCTCTCCGGCGGGCAGGGCAGACAGGTGCCGCCGCGACCCTGAACGGCATTGAAGACAAGCGCGTGCTCTGGCCTTGGGCTGTTGGTCGAAACAAAGGCGTGGAAACAGTGGAGACGTGCACTCTTTGACAGCCGCCACGTGCCCATGCACACTGCCGAGCGAACACATCCACCATACACCTCGCAACTATTCACGCGGCACGGCACGGTGGATAGTGTTGGTGATCGCTGAAGCCACCATCACTGAAGTTGGAGGTGCGCGATGGAGGCTTACACTGACCGAGCGCCCTCGCCGGATGACGTCCTGCTATGACGCACTCCCAGCAACGGCCCTGCAGAACTGGGCTTCATCGACACCCAAATCTGCGCCCCGGACAGCTGCAGCTAGAAGACCGAGCAATCCAGCCAGTCAAACATCTTGCATTCATTATCTAAACCTTTGCTTGTTACCTCCCTGATTCCACCGTACCCAAGCACCCGGTTGCCTTCTTGAAGACGTAAAGCGCATGATCCTACCAGGCTGAGCCGTGTTTGCAGCCCTCTATCCACTTTGCCCAAAGTTATATCCTCGCACCCTGCACATACACGCACACCTTAGTCACAGTCTGCAAATTCGTCTGCATTTTCATATCCAACGCTCCTGCATGAAACCACTGCAAGAGTAGCAGCGCCAGTCTGCTGCAACCGACACCAACGCTTGCCTATCGAACCGCGTCATAGCGCTATGGCTTACAACACCTACCACCAGAGCCAGCCAGAAGGCCCACCAGGCTCATATCCGTCGTCCTACGATCACGGACATGCCTCTTTCTACGACCATGAATCCCATTATCGACCATCCGCGCACGAGCATTCGCGTGCATCCTCGAGCGTCGCTTCCGATGGCATACCGCAGCCTTCCCAGCAGCCGCTAAAGAATGCCATCGGAAATGCATTCGAAAAGTCAGATGCTGCCAGGGTGGTGGATCCCAACCTCATTGCTGAGATCACTGAGCAAGTTAAAAAGTCGGTGCTTGAAGAAATTAAGTTGAGCGTTGCGGCCAGTGCGACACAAGCACAGCCTGTCCACGTAACACCGCAATATGTACCACCTTCGCCCGCTTCTACCTCTGCTTCGGTACCACCACGCGATGTCTACACTCCCCCTCACGAGTATTCGAGCAAGGAGTTCCCAGACCCCGATCCGTTGGCTCGTGATCCACTGCTTGACGGGAACCACGATACGCCCACACCACGACACGGAAGAAGCGCACCCGTTGACATACCCTCTGAGCGCCCAGCTGCACGACCTGCGCCAGCTGCAAGGATGGCCACGGACGACTATACACCCATTGAGAAGATGTGGCAGCGTCTGTTCGACCAGGACGGTCAGCCTCTGCCACGCTTGGGCGGATTTCTACGAGGCCTAGCCTTGCACCTTGTATGTCGTAATTACTGTTGAAACCAGTTCAGTATCTAACAGTTGCATCAGGTCGAAGACTACGAACCCAAGCGGAGCCTGGTCATTACGCCCGCCAAGATGTTGAAGTTCTACGAGGAAGTGAAACTGCGTGATGAGATCTATCCATGGGACAGTGAGTTCAAATACATCCAGTGCCATACGATATCTACTAAGATTTGCAGCGATCTTCGGGAAATTGTCCTACTCATCGCTATCTAAAATCTATCGTGACATGCGATGTCAACACCATCTCATCCAGGAGCACCCAGCTGAGCAGCCTTACATCCCTGCGCTCACCCCTGAAGGGTTTCAGGAATGGATGACCGCAATGATCCTTGCCTATCCTGATGTTGAATATGAACGACTCGCCAAGGCGGTCTTGGACATGCCCATCAGTAACTCCGAGGATCGCAAAGAACGGTTCCCAAAGGAGATCCCACGAAGGATGTTTCCTCACGTTGAAAACCTGCAAGCGCAGCAGCGATGCGCCGCCGCCCTTTCGTCTGAAGGCGTTGGTCCGCTACGCAAAGCACCGACATTCCCTCCGCCACCACCCAAGAGCCAGCCCTCCAACACCATGCCAAACCTAGAACGAGAGCGCAGTCCGTATGTGTCCCAACCAGAAGCGAAGGTTTTTGATTCCGAGGAGGAGATCGAGCCCTCTTCGGTACCTATTGAGCGCCAACGAAAGCCTTACGCATCAACTCCGGGTGGCGGTAAGCTCTATGAGGAAGACCTCCACCGGAGCGCCACCGCAGATGCGTCTGTACAAGATCAACGTCGACGCAGACAGTCTTCAGCAGCACAGGGCCCATGGGCGCCCCCGCACCAAGATACATACTATGATCAGAGCAGCCAGTCTCGCCATGGTCCACAGTCGAATTCCCGCCGCACCAGAAGCCCCAGCTTTTCCAACCACGGCACCATGTCTGACCCCACCGTCCGAGACATTCCAAGCAGCTACTACGCGTCCAATCTTCACAATCACGAAGAAGATTCCCGACGCTACAGCAAGGACGCTGAAGCCAAAAGGCGCGAGCAGCATCGTCGAAGTACTGCTGGAACAGACAGCTCGTACGATGCACAAACCCGGTCGGTATACGATGATGACGACTATCGAGGCCGGAATGGCAGCAACGGATACGACAACAGAGGCTACGAGTCGCGTAGATACTAAGTGTACAGATACCTGCCATGGATGCACTCACGACTTCACGAATTTCCCATCGCATGCATTGTCAAGGAATACCCCATCTTCTAGACCAAACAATTTCTTATGTGATTTGGGTTTCGTTGCAGGTTATTGTCGAGGTAGGGTTTTACCACATACCCCTTTCTTGATTTCAGTTGATTGCCTATGGGCGGCCCTTTGTATATTACTGCCAATTGTTCGTTACTAGAGCACTATTCGATCACTCCATAGTTACCTTGTAGCTGTCAAAAAATCCTCGTGCACAGTAATTGTTACTCAACTTGACCCATATACCTCGTTAATGCTTGTCGTAATCTACAATGTGATAGCACTTGATATGCAAACGGCCATGATGCAGTCATCTGAAGTCAGACGCGAAGAATGCCAAGACCACTTTACGCGCTACGACGCGTTTCCCCAGCTCCAGAAAATCGACACCTGCACAAAGCACTACCACAACACATCGCGATGGCCTTGCTCGTAGACAAACACCGGCCCCGTAATCTTGAAGCTCTAAGCTACCATCCAGAACTTTCAGATCGCTTACGAGCTCTTGTAAGCAGTCCGCAATCGAGCCTTAACATGTATCTTACGATAGTCACTATAGGCGCAAAGCGGTGACTTCCCACATCTGCTCGTATACGGGCCCTCTGGCGCCGGCAAGAAGACGCGCATTGTCGCGACTCTCAAGGAACTCTATGGCCCCGGTGTCGAGAAGATCAAGATCGACGCACGCGTCTTCCAAACCACGTCGAACCGCAAACTCGAATTCAACATCGTTGCCTCCGTATACCACCTCGAAATCACACCTTCAGATGTAGGCAACTATGACAGGGTAGTGGTACAGGATCTGCTCAAGGAAGTGGCACAAACACAACAAGTCGACCTAGGCGCAAAGCAACGCTTCAAGGTTGTAGTCATCAATGAGGCGGATCATCTGACAAGAGATGCTCAGGCCGCGCTGAGGAGGACGATGGAGAAGTACAGTCCGAATCTGAGGTTAATTCTGCTGGCAAACTCGACGAGCAACATCATTGCGCCGATCAGGAGTAGGACGTTGCTTGTGAGAGTGGCGGCGCCGACAGAGACTGAGATCTGTACGGTGCTGAAGAATGTCGGCAAGAAGGAGGGCTGGAAAGAGGTGGAGAGCTTGAATCAGAGGATCGCGAGGGAGAGCGGACGGAATCTGAGGAAAGCATTGCTTATGTTCGAGGCCGTTCATGCACAGAAGTACGTCTACAAGATTCTTGGCCTATATCTCCTAGTTGGTAATGTCTAACAAGAAACAGCGAGAAGATCACAGATACAACCCACATCCCACCCCCTGACTGGGAAGCCCTCATCGAGCAGATTGCGCGCCAGATCGTCGAAGAGCGAAGTCCGCAACGCCTCCTACAGGTCCGAGCCTCACTATACGACCTCCTGTCACATTGCATCGACTCGACGACAATCATCAAAACACTCACATGGAAGCTCATACCCAAAACGGACGATGCGCTGAAGCCAGAAGTCATCAAGTGGGCGGCATTCTACGAACACAGATGCAAGCTGGGAGCCAAGCAGATCTTCCACCTGGAGGCGTTCGTTGCGAAGTACATGAGGATATATGAGAGGTATGTATCAGTGTAATTGTCGGATTGAGGGAAAGCTAACTTTTGCAGCTACTCGATGGGCATTGATTTTGATTCGGCATGAGCGCAATACAAGTGCACATTGCGCCTACAAGCTATATCTGCTGAGGACCGAAGCTGCACGCAGTATGAAGCACGGCGTTGAGGCATATGTTGAGCGAGCATGCATTACGGCGTTTGGGGCATTACGTCATAGGCAATGTGAACCCTTCCCTGGAGCATCGGTCATAGCTACCAAATACACAACTACCACACTTGACACTCCCACATACTTCTCTCTCTTCTGCAAACCACCAATTCCTCTCCCCACCCACTGATCCCCCTCTCCACACCCCCACAATGTCAAAAAACCTCATGGACACCGAACCCGGCGGCGAACAAACCCAATACGAAGGCGCACACACATTCGTCGAGCCGCATGACAAGCAAGCAGGACAATTAGGCGGTACGAAACAAGTTCCTCTTCCAATTCCACCATGGCATCTTTTCTCTCTCGCAGTCTAACCGGAAGCTAATTCCACCATGCACATTCTAGATGCCGCAACAGGCACATCTACAGCCCCGCCCAAAGCCCCCGTCGACGAACCGAATACACAGGGCGTGAGCAAGGCGGATAAGATTCGCTATGGGCAGAGTATTCAGGAGGGAGGCGTGGGTGGGAAGACGACGAGTTCGTCGGGCGAGGCAAATCAGGAGGGGGGGTTTGGCGGTACGCAGGCGTTGAAAGAGGGGGATAGTTTCTCGAAGGAGAGGAGGGAGCAGGGGTATGGGGGCGGGAAGGATATGGATAGGAACATTGGGGCTTAGAGTGGATGTGGATAGGAGAGGTGGAGGGATTCTAGTTGAGGCAGAATGTACACTAGTATACAACATTACGACGTGAGATGCCCGCGCTTCTATATCCGTGTCTTGAACGCCGTCGCTATGCATACGATCCAAGCCAAGGAAGAAACTGAGGAGGGATATCTCAGCACAGCAGAGCAGAGAGCCAAAAAAAAAATAACAAACAACAGATAATCACCGACTCACAGCCTCATCAGCCCTCAACTC
Organism: Ophiobolus disseminans; assembly: GCA_010093685.1. Taxonomy (NCBI): domain Eukaryota; kingdom Fungi; phylum Ascomycota; class Dothideomycetes; order Pleosporales; family Phaeosphaeriaceae; genus Ophiobolus; species Ophiobolus disseminans. Next base: position 1,043,443 of record MU006220.1, read on the forward strand.
CGCCTTGGCTAACCTCCGCGCATGCGCCCTCTCCCTCGCAACAACATCCCCCAAATTCTCCCCCCTCACATCCGACATCTCCCTCCTCCCCACACTACCACCGCCCCAGGCCCCCAAGCCCCACCCGCCCCTTGTATCCAAACTCTTACTCACAATGCTGCCCGGCCCGTGGCCGTACATGCTAACACGTTGTACCTTGCGCAGTTTCTGGAGGCCGTATGCGGCGACAATGAAGCCGAAGATGGTGCACCAGCCGCTGATGCCGTAGAAACCGAGGTCAGATTCTTCGATGAAGTTTTTGAGGTTCATGCCGTATAGGGCGGCGACGAATGTGCCTGCTGTGATGGCGAGGGTGAGGATGGAGAATTTGAGGTCGAGGAGCATGAGGGAGTTGCGGTTTGCGTCGAGGATTGCTTTGACGCTATGGTGTGTTAGCATGTAAATTGCGGTAGATAGGGGAGGGGATGAGTGGATGTAGGGAGAGGGAGGGACGTACATTTCCTCGGTGTTGCGGATGCTGGATACTAGATTCTCGGCTGCTTGGACGATTTCGTCTGCGACTTTGTGGTAGGATTCGAGCAACATTTCGACTTCGGTGTGGTCTTCGTCTTCGCGCGTTTTGCCTTCTGCCTTCTCGGTGAGGTACATTGCGGACAGGTCGTCGTCTGCCTCTAGCAGTTCTTCCAGCGCGTTGCGAACAAGACGCGCTTTCTGCTCGAAGCTGCCGAGTTTCTTGCTGTAGATGAGCAGGTGTCTGAGCTTATCGCGGTCGATGTCTTCCTCGAGGTCCCTGAGCACTTTGACGACGAGCTCGCTGACGCCTTCGAATTCCTTTTCGAGCGAGAGCGTCACGGATATGAGGACGGCTTCGAGGGCGCGGAACTCGTAGGCGAGGGTGCCGCTTGCAGGGGATTCTTTCTGGCGCAGTTTGAGGTCAAGGTCGTACATGAAGACTGATTGCGACTTGGAGTCTGTTGTGCCGTATGCGTCGAAGACGAGCACGCGGTTGTGCTTCAGCAGGACTCGTAAGTTCAGCAGGTTGATCAGAATTGCGCTTGGTCGGACCAGTATATGCGGAAGCAAACTCGAGTCGATTTTCCGTAGATCTCGAGGCAAGAGACCGTACTTAGCGATTAGTTCGCTCTTCTTGAACTCCCCGCTGACTAGTGTGACATTGCCGTGCTCGTCCAACTCCGTACAGCGCATTTTGAGCTCGTTCGCCGGTCGGCTAAGTCGCCCCAAGCTGCTGCCGAAGCCTGTTGAGCCTGCCGAGTCTTCTGGTGGAAAAGGACTTTGCTGGTGTCGTCGCGCGGATCCGAACCAGGGCCAGGCATTTTGTGGTCGACTCGTGGAGAATGTACGGCATGAGACTGGGAGTGTAAAGGCGCGAGGCGGCGAACATATCGAGGTTCGACATTGCGGTGAACAATCAAGGGCTGATTGTAGCGATCTGCCTCGGTGTTGCCCAATTGTTCTCCCTGCAAGATAGCCTCCTTTCTGCTCAATAGTCATATATTGTCTTCTTGAGTTTATCACGTTCCACTCCCGCTTCTTATCCGTTGTATATGTGCATCGTTGTCTCCGCACACCGGCGCATTGTGCCGCCGGCGACTCGAAGGCATTTGTGACTTGAGCTCGAAGGAAGCTCAATACCGAGGTCGACGGGGCTTGAAGCACGGAAAGCTTCATTACTCGGTCGTCGCAGGTGTCGGTATGCGGAGTCGCTCCATACGGTCGTGGTCCGGATCCGTCGCTCAAAGATTCGCTTCGCCTGCACGTCATGGCATTTCGCCGTCTTGAAAATCAAATGCGCTAGTGACGTCACGTGCTCTGGCGCTTTCCGTGCGTCGCAGCTCGACCGGACCCCCTGCACTTTCACTCATTTTACTCGGTACAAGGACGTTTGAGTTGATGGCATGTCAGGCCATATATACAACGCTCTGATACGCACCCACCACATTACGTCCCGCAAGAAAGTTGCCAAACTCAGGCAAGCCGCTGCGAACTACGATACCTACGCGCTTCTTCGTTATGGAGGGTGCCCAGGCATTATGTATTGCCAAGGCACCGAGTCGGGGGTGAAAGACTGGGTGTCTGTAGTACACCGGCTGCGGTACAAAGACTTCCAGTTAGTGAAGAAGCCTGCAGCAAAAGAGCTTGATAGAAAGGGCACGGCAGAGCAGCATGTGCCATATGGCAAGGTAGAAGAGGCTGAAAGTGTCAAAGATTTCGGGGCAAAGATGGAAGATATGGGCGTGTGGGTTTGGTGGAGGAAGGGAATGGGGTATGTGGGCGATGATTGAGTATGGAGTACGACAGTACCTTTGCTCACAAGATCGTCATCATGATCATTCAAATCGTCCCCAAATTGCAGCAGTCTTCGCAGGACAATTCAGCGAAGACCTTTGTCAACTTAGTTCAATCGTATTGCCGCAAGGGGCTCATACTAGGGCCTGGCTAGATTCGATGGGGGCTAGAGCATGAGGGCGACGGTCGCGGCCACCAGGAGCGCGCCTCTTCCACTTCGACCGAGTTGGGCTTTCCACATGTACCCTGACACGTTCCAACCTCGTGCTTGGCCCAAAGTACCTGCTGTTTAGCCCCGGACAACACAATTGCTCATCATACCGGCATTGTTTTTCAAGACCAAGCATTCACTTAGTCACGCACACACATTCGCATCAACCATATCACTACCGGCTTATTCATAGGAAGCATTCACTTACCTATCCAAAGTTATGTCTGACCAATGGCCGGTGTTCTAGCACGAAACCGATCGCTACCAACGAGCTTCTGGCCAAAGAAGAATCGCTATGGATGAGATGGATAGGCAACGCTTGATACAACTATTACTAGATGCAAGGAATGCGCGGTATCCAGATGTTCCAATTCAACGACCGCAGACCAGAAACGTTCCCGAAAGGAGAAGGGTACAGCAACTAGGGATGATACCGCGTCCACCGCCGCCACCAGCTCCATCAATACTCGCTATATTACGCCAAAAGTTGAAACGATCGTGGGGTCGCTCAAAGCCCAACGATCGTTACATGCTTTGGAGAGACGTTCCTGACGTCCATACGGATGTAGACAGGCTGCAAGGTCTCGGAAACGATTTCCCTCATACCAACTTGCTGCCAACAGACACTCCCGAGTCCGATCGCGTCGTTATTATAGCTGGCAACGAAAAGTCCCCGCACGGCATGCGGTCCTTCACTGTTGCGCGCCCACAACTCGATCACATCGGCACTCATTGGGCCAAAGCACTCAAGCGCAACACACGCCGCACGTTATGGCGCAAACCCAAATGGACAAAGCATGTCATACTTGCCGACGACGATGCTGATGCAGTTTCCATCATCCTGAGCATTGTGCATCTGCGGACGGATATGCTGCCGAGGACACTCTCCCTCAAAGAATTCATCCACCTCGCACAGCTTTCAGAGCGATACCAGCTCAACTACCTCTTGGCGCCAAACGTGGAGAGATGGTTCGCGCCGCATCGCGAATTTCTTCTACAGCCAGGACGCGAAAGGTGGCTGTATGTGACGTGGCAATTTGGACTTGAAGAAGACTATCTCAGACTTTCTCGCCATCTGCTCATGAATTGCACGACCGATGAGCAGTCTCGCCTCATTGCCCCAGGAACGAACCGAGTCCTCAAAGTCTATCCCGAAGGGAGACACTCGCCTGAAATCCGTACGTCCACCCAACACCACCACGAAAGGGCATCACTAACTCCCACCCCCCAACAGAAACTATAACCCTCGCCCGCCTCAGCATCATCGCCAAACTACTCGCAACAACATACAACACAGTAGACCGCCTCCTTGGCCTCGACTCCTGCCGCCTCCGCGCTTTGCCCGAAGAAGAACGCGTCTTCTGCTCCGGCCGCAGCAGCCTCGCTCTCCATCGCTTCCTCACACGCAACCAGATCCTCCCGCGCATCGCACACTGCGGCTCCGTTCACCTTTCGGTCACCCAGCTGCAGCAGCTGCTCGTCACTGCAGACTTGTACGAGAACGTGCCCGAGCCCGACGGCTCCATCGCTCGAGTCAGTTGCAGAGGCGATCCGAAGCGCATACGCGTCACGCCGGGCACGACGGCGACGATTAGCCTGGCGCGCGAAATTCCGCAGATTGTCATGTCGGGCGATCATGAGGAGGCGTGTGATGTTGGACTCAGGCTGAGGGAGGCTGTCGAGGAGACGATGAGGACGCTGAGCAGGGGTGATGGAGTTGGGAGCGGCCTTCGGGATACGCCGCGCTTTTTGGCACAATTGAGGCGGAACGCTGGTACGTCGTCTCTTAGAAGTGGTCCTTGTGTTTTCGCATTGTTGGCTTCTGCTGACTATGGCTCTAGCTCAGTCCAGAGATCGTGGACCCTGAGGAAGTGGTGGAGTAGGTCACATAAGCGAATTTTCGTGGTCTTTGAGGGGTTATTAATGAGCATTTTGCTCGCCCCATCTCTTCGTTAATAGTTAAAATGCACCTCACTGCGACCGACGAATTTATGCTCGCCCGGCAATAGTGACACGCAGTCACACTTCCAGCATACCCCTGATTAGGTTCTGACATACAGTATGTGTGAACGGAGCGAATTGCTTGAATGCCGATGTGTTTCGTTTGTCATTTACTACTCATACATCATCAGAAGGTAGATGCCGTTCATGCTCAGACCTACTTGCACCATAACGCCGTAGAACATATCCCACACAAGTATGCTTGCTCGCGCGCTCGCTCAATGGTGCCGTATCCCATCATCCACTCGAGTCTTCCTAGTCACTCCGCAACATACTCTCAACCAGGTCTCCTAGAGGCCCCCAGAAGTCTTTACTACCGCTCGCCAAGCCATGCTCATCGATGAACAGCACATAGTGCTTGAAGCTTGTGTTGAGGTGCGGCTCGAGGCCTAGCTCGATGATGACGGGGTAGTGGTGGCAGTAGATGTGCGCATATACGCGGTACAGGCGCTTGAACATGTTGCGGATGAGCGCCGGGAAGGTCTTGGGGAAGGGGACACCGATGCGCGAGGGGAACATGGCTTCGTTATCGACGTTGGATTGAACCCACGCCATGAGGTGCTCGATGTATTGGGGCGCGGGCATCTTGGTGGGCTTCTTGTAGGACTCAGAGTCTTGCCAGAGGTATTCGAATCTTGAATTATGTTAGTGGAAGGCATGAAGATGTAGCGAGAAAACATACTCGTCGGTAGCTTTCATCTCGGGACAGCTCTGGGGTGAGCAGAATTCGGTGATGGAACCGTAGAGGAGGTTGATCTGGTTGTAGAAGTCGACGACTGTTGGTGTGTATCAGCAAAGCAGCCACTATATGCGGTAGTAGGCCCCACCATTGACGGCCAGCCACTCGTCCTTGTCTTCGCCCTCCGGTAGCTTGACGGCCTTCCTCAAGCTGCCGCTACCCAGTGTAGCTTCGGCATACTGCTTGAGTTGCCAACTGCTCGTGCCTCGGTTCGACTTCTGTGGCTTGAAGGGTGCGCGAGTGCGTGGGTTACTAAAAAGAGAAGAGAGTAAGCTGGTGCCCGCAAAGTATCCCTTGCTGCGTGGTATCTGTGCCCGAGCCTTTGCTGCTGGACTGATGATGCTGCCTGTGTCTAATGAGCTCCGTTGGTCATGTCCAGATACCAGAGTGGTGTTTGTCTGCGGATTGAGGTTTGTTGTCGAAGTGGTGACACCGGACAGGCGTTTGTACGAGTAATTTGTGAATTCGTCGGTGGTATTGTTCGACTCGGAGGACGGCTGCGGCTCTGATTGAGGCTTCAAAGGCGCTGCGTTCGCGGCCAGATCGACACTAGCCTGTTGTATTCGCAGAGCTTCCCCAATCCTCCGCAGCGGGCTTTGGTATGTTTCTTTTGGCCTCGCAAGGTCCAGTCCACTTCGAGTGTTGTCCTGGATTTCCAGCACTTCCAAATCCATCCTCAAGCTCATGCAGCTCTGGCTCTGGGCGAAAGTGAAGACGGGCAGGAGGGGCTTAGGCCTCGCGGGAAACGTAGGGAGGAAAGCGGAAGAAGAGGAGGAGACAAACATTGTAGTTATGAAGCCTGACATGGCTGCTGATAGCCGTGCGAGGGGCTTATCTGCCTGTGTGGTCTGAAGCGCATTCCGATGGTTAGCAGGGCAATCGTGAGGGCATGGAATGCGGCGTGCTCACGTTTGAAGTGTCTAATACAGCAGAAACTGAAGGAACGACAGTGGCAAGAAGCTTAGAAGAGAAGAGAGGGAAACGCTATGTTGTGTGCACTGGCAGTGTCGGGTCGATTCCCTTGGAGACGGTGTTTGCGGGGCGCAAACAATCGCACAGACGGCCCATGTTCTCGCCAGTCGCGCTAGTTCGCGACCCGCATACGTCATGTTCGCCGACACTCGAAGCAACAACGCTTCACGCAAAATGTGCAGAGTGCGTCAATCGAACAAATTATAGTCATCTTAGGTATAATCTAGGTCTACTGATGAGTGCCATGCCGAACATCGTCTCTATCCTACATCCCAGCCTGCCCTGCTGGCCCTTGCCCTCTCAACTCATCAGCTAAAGTACGGATCCTGCTCAAAGTAACCGCCGCGTTCGCGACGCTCCCGTCGGCTGCTGTGTCCATTCGACTTCTGTTCCGATGTGCCGTCCAGCGTGGTTTCAAACTCGTCCGTCTCGACATCTGCAAGACCAGTCTTGACTCGCTCGAGCTGTCCGCTCACATAGTGGTTCAGACGATCCTGCAGATCAGCCTTCTCCTGCATCGTCTCCGCATCCAGGTAGCCAACAGAACTCCTGCGATTCTGCGGACTTGACACAGCTTCGTCCTCATCGCCATTGGTCGACGTCTCCCAATCACTCCGGAAGCCGATACTACGGCTAGTGGAAGATCGGCGGAGGTGATGAGGCTTCTTTGGCTTGCCTGATGTGGTGAAGACATCATCAAAGTAGTGTGCTGCGGCTCCCGTGGGCGTGCGTGGCGTCTGTGGTAGCCGGCAAGTCATACTATTCATTGTTAGCAAGAACACATCAGTCAGACAAACGTTCAACATACCCAGTGTCGTGGATCATCTTCGCAATCAGACCGGTCCAGCCGCACTGATGCGTAGCTCCAAGGCCGCGTCCAGTGTCACCGTCGAAAAATTCGTGGTACCACATGTAGTCCTTCCAGTTCGGATCAAAGTCCAGCATTTCATTGCCGTCGTTGATGGCCCTTCTACCGTCATCACCTCGAGCAAACAGGTGTTGGAGTCGATGCTGCAATTCCTCGGCAACGTGACCGAGGTGCATGAAATCACCAGATCCTACAGGGCACTCCACCTTGAGGGTGTTACCATAGTAAAGGTGGAATCTCTGGCATGATTCGATGAGGAGGAAATTGACCGCCATCCAGATGGGGCCACGCCAATTGCTGTTGCCACCAAAGAGACCGCTGTCAGAATCGCCAGGGAGGTAAGCAACTTCGTACTTCTGGCCGTTGACATCCATCGAGTACGGATTGTCCTTGTGGAACTTGGACAACGAACGGATACCGTGCTCTGCGAGAAACTCGTTCTCGTCGAGCATTCTGGTCATGATGCGCTTCAAGCGGTCCTCGCTAACCAATGACAGTAGGAGACGGTCGCCCTGTCCGCGCTTCTTCATAGATGCAATGTTGCGCTCGGCGGTATCCTTGCGGTTGTTGATGAACCAGTTCAGTCGCTTCTTGAAGTTAGGCAGCTTGTTGATGACTTCGGGCTCAAGAGTCAATGTTGAGTACAGCGGGATCAGGCCGACCAGAGAGCGAACAGGCATTTGATGGCTCCAGGGACCGCCCCACGAAATGGCATCGTAGTAGAAGCCGTCTTCTTCGTTCCAAAGAGGCTTCGACTCTCCACCAGTACGGTACTGCATCGCATCGCTGATCATGATGAAGTGCTCGAAGAACTTGGAAGCCATGTCTTCGTAGATGCGCCGGCGCTTCGCGAGCTCCAGACAGATGTTCAGCATGTTCAGGCAGTAGAAACCCATCCAGCCAGTGCTGTCAGCTTGTTCCAGAACACCTCCGGTAGGCAGGGGATCGGAACGGTTGAAGATACCAATGTTGTCGAGGCCCAGGAAGCCACCTTCGAAGATGTTCTTTCCATCGGCATCTTTGCGGTTGACCCACCACGTGAAGTTTAGCAACAGTTTCTGGAAAACACGCTCAAGACAGTCAAAATCCTCACGTCCGTACATTTTGCGTTCAATCTTGAACACCCTGAAAAGCGACCAAGCGTGCACTGGAGGGTTGACATCCCCAAAGTTCCATTCGTAAGCTGGGAGCTGGCCGTTAGGGTGCATGTACCACTCGCGAGTGAAGAGGTCAAGCTGCTTTTTCGCAAAGTCGGGATCAATCATGGCGAGAGGAATGCAGTGGAAAGCGCTATCCCATGCAGCGAAGAAGGGATACTCCCATGAATCCGGCATGGACAAGATATCGTCGAGATACATGTGTTTCCACTCCTTGTTGCGGATGGCTTTGCGCCCAGGCGGTGGAGGAGGCATGCCCGGGTCACCGTTCGCCCATTGATCCCAGATGAAATGGTAGTATTGTTTACACCACATCATCCCCGAGAATGCTTGACGCTGGATGTTCCTCAGATCGTCGGCCATGGGAAGTGGGCTGATGCGATAGTAGAATTCATCTGCCTCCGCGCGACGCTGCTCCATAATGTCGTCGAACAGCTCCTCATCAAGGTAGCCTTCGTTTCTCCGGGAAAATCTGAAACGAACGACGGCGCATTCACCGGATGGCACACCTTCACCTTCATCGAACGCGTACCAGGCTGCGCACTTTGTGCCGACATTTGCGGGGTTGACGGCGTCCTTTTGGTCGTCGACAATACGCTTGTGGATGCCATCCTTTACATATTGGGTTTTGTTCTTGACGCCCCAAAGCTCCTTGTAGTTGGTATCGTTCTCTGTGAAAAGAAGTTCGGGCTGCACATCTTCGCCGCTGGGACCCGCGCCGGGTGAGGGCGAGAGTTGGAAAAAACGGTCACCGAGTTTATGGTGTTTCGACTGCGCGGTGGTCGGGCCAACTTTCTTGATCGAAGGCTTCGTCTTGGCGTCCTCATGGCCCCATGCCCAGGTATTCCGGAACCACACATGGGGAACAATGTGCAATGGCGCGGGCTCAGGGCCACGGTTGTATGCCGTGACTCGGAACAACAGCTCCTCAGCGTCATCGGCCTCTTTCGCCGTCTCAATGAAGATATCCCAGTATCGGTCATCGTCGAAGATGCCTGTGTCCGCGATGTTGTACTCCTTCTCTAGGCGCGTTCGCTTTCCATTCGTCTCGATGAGATCTTCGTAGGGGAATGCACGCTGGGGCAGCTTGTAGAGAAACTTCATGTACGAGTGCTGTTGTATCTGGTTAGCAATGCCAAACCACGGGTGGGGATCAACGTACAGTGGGCGTGTTGTCCAAGTGGAAATGGGCCTCCTTCAGCGACTCGCCATGGTTGCCCTGTGGATTGGAAAGACCAAACAATCGCTCCTTGAGGAAATCACTAGCCCTTGTCAGATCTCCAAAGACATGCTGCCATGGCATGCACGTACTCCTTCTCGTTCCAGAAAGCAAATGCGATGTTCTGAAGACCGTGAGAGTCGCAGACGCCAGCAATGCCGTCTTCGCCCCAACGGAAGGCCCGCGATCGAGCCATATCGTGCGTGAAGTCTGCCGAGTCATTAGTAGGATCCAGCGGCCTTCATTGAGGGCACTTACGGCTCCAAGCGTCTCCATCATGGCTGCATGAAATCGTTAGCAGCGCTTAGTGTAAGTTGTTACTGGGAAACCTACGAGTAGTCCTCGCGAACTGTCAAACATTAGCACGTGTCATTGTATTCAAGATGGGGAGTCTGACCTGTGGCCCATTGCCTTTCGGCTACATACGGACCCCATCGCTTCCAGTAGGCGGTGCGTTCACGGTCGGCCTTGAGGCGCTTCTCCTCTTCGCAAAGGTACTCCTGGTTCTCAATGAGGACCATGGTAGTTGTGTGGGGTGGTAGTGGTTCCGAGCAAAGGTATCGATAGAAAACGAGTGAGGTGAGCTGCAGGCGCAACTAGCGGTGTCGGTGTGGACTCGCAGGGTACAGACAAAATGGGCATGCAATATTCACAGGTTTAAAAAATGTTGTAGGGGAAAAAGTGGATGGAAATGTGAGTATGCGGTCGTTCGAGGCGGCCAATGCTGGAGGTGGTGGATGGCAAAGCCGAGATAGCACGATGCAAAAGTTTCTGGGTAGCGCGTCCGTTGGTGGTAGCTGCCGCGCTGCATGCATGTGCAGGTACTCGCGATGATGGGATTCCTTCCAGCGTCATTAGCGACCGTGCCCGTGGGACGAGACGAGCTTATCGGAAGCCAGCGCCATGTTTGGGCTACCCGAGCCGCCATCATTGGCCAGAACCCTGGATATCAGTCTGACACCTCAACGACTTTCAGACGAAGAACAAATTTCACACATCGTTGAGCCCTGACGCCACTCTTTTCATCATTCTGTTGTTCTTGCTGAACTGTTGAACGCACCTACTCGTGGCGATACCAAAATAAGCAACGGCGATAGCCCTATCAGAGCATCGTCGATCGCAACGAGCTAAGAACGGGCGGTGCCCAGGCCTTGCACGTGCCTGGCTGGGGTACCGCGGAGCCACACGGGGCTGCATATCGTGAGACATACGAGACATGGGTAAATCAAAGTCGCGGCTTTCATATCTTTGTATAACATTGTCCCCACCCAACATTAACTTCGACAGAGTGAGGCCGTCCCTGCAGCTTTATCAGGATCACTTTGCTGCTGTCAATTTTCGCGAGTCTATCCGGGTCCTACTATCGGCTCGAACTGCTAGTCAAATCGAGCAGATTGCCTCAGACGTTGAAAGACGCTCTACGGGACGCGCCAATCAATAGCTGACCACCCCGTCCTTCTCAAGCCTACCATCATCGAAACACACGAACAGTATCTGCTTAACCACCGCCTTGGAGTTACGCAGTCGCCCCATGAACAACCCCTCCACCATAAGATCATTGACCGTTTTCTCTGGTTGCTTTTCCACCTTCCATTCCTCCAGGATCTTGCCTCCCTCAGCACTTGCACTTTCCTTCGAAAGAAGCGTCTTCACAGGATTGCAGTTGAGTGTGGGAACATATTCGAACAGCCATGGACCGTCAAGTAGCTCCTCACGGTCGGGATGACAGGTCTGCTTGAAGATCGAGTATACGGGTCTTGAAGTCATAGGAGAATACAGGTAAGTAAAGCCACAGTTCAACGATGTGTTTTAAGGGCTTGTAGATTCTTACAGTACACGTGCGTTGCTTTATCACAACCATCTCATACACGGAGACTCCCGAGGTCTACTGGCCACATTTTACCAGAGAACTGCCAAAAGTTGAGTGGGGTGTCATGAACATGCTGACGTTGTGACCAGGTGAAGTTGCAAATAATCATTGATTGTGAACTCATCCACCTTGTTTGATGTTTTCCGCTTTGGAGTTATAACGAGTGACTCGTTGTGCTACGGACGTGGCACTCCTTATCAGGCGTCGCCGAGTGGTTCGGCAAGGTCGAACTATTTACAAACAAAATCTTGCGCGGTATAGTTAGAAGGATTACCCGCAAAGACTGCTTTCTTGGGATACGGGCAAAGCAGGCGCTCTTTGTTGGCCATATTCTTCACGACCAGCGTCTCCGGCGCGACACCATGCTCAACCCATTTCACTAGAGCTGCCCACACGCCTTCGGGATGCCCGCCTGACCCTCCGCTGCAGTGTGCGGCTCCTGGAGCTTCAAAGTAGCGGTAGAAGTCCCGTAAGCTGGGGTCAAGAACGGAGACTCGTTCGTAGTAGTCGCGAGTGCCACCATAAGGGATCAATCCATCGGCCTTCGAATGATTAGCACAGTGCGTTGCGGCAGGTATCATGGAAACACTTACAAGGCCGTGATACGTAAGCAACTTGCCCCCTGCCGCGCGGAATTCTCCAAGATCTGGGTCATCAGTGCCGATGATTGAACCGTACTCTCGCTTTCCAGCCTTGAATGCGCTAACCCAGTCCTGGCGCGTCATGTTGTTCAAGTTATAATTCGGGTCTTTCTTGATGAAATACCTGATCCAATCGGTGAACAGGGTTGATCGCGAAGGTACACATGTGCCGTTGTTCGAGCAGACACTCGCTAGGAGACCTATTCCCATGGTCACCTCTGTCTCGAATCCGTGTGGATACCACAGAAAGGAGCCATTGCTTGTACGGGCACCTTTCCACACAGCATCCATAGCTAGTGCGGCGGCCTTTGATATAACCAAGGATTCACCCGAGCAGTTCGCCGGACTGCCAACCAGTTTATGGGGGTCGAAGGCACAAGTTTCCGGGGTTGCAATTAAGCCATCAATCAGTCCGTCACCACCGTCGCAGGCAGCAATAGCAGCTTGCCTCAGGGTCTCGTATTCGCAGGGATGTGGAAACTCTTCCAGCTTTAGCTCCATCAAGACTTGTTGAGGAAACATTGAAGAAAAGAACAAGGGATTCCAGTTGATAGCCGGGGCAGCGGCTGCAATACCATCGAACACGTCAGGAAATCTCTGAGCAAACATATAACCCTGGCGGCCACCTTGGGAGCATCCATTCCAATAGGCGTAGTCAACGCCCTGGCCATAGAAGCTCTTGATGACACTCTTCGTAGCCAAGGCACCGTCAATCAGACCTTGGACAGCAAAGTTTTGAAGTGCGTCATAATTGACGTTGCCAGGGCTTGTCAGGGCCCATGCTGCTGGAGAGAGACCGTTTTCGGATCGTATGCCGCCGTCCACAGTTGATGCCACGTATCCATCAGTTAACTAGGGCGAAGATACCAAATCAGTATTTGTCTCTCAAGTAATTCATACATGAACGATTGCTTACGGCTCCATACACAAGGGAGGTGGATGCATCGAATCCGGCTGACCAACCTCCGCCACCGGCCATCTGCATTCGGTGGTCTGAAGGTGTAGGCCAAGTTAGTTATGTCTCACGGCCACTTCGTATATATATACGTACTCCATTCTGGACTGATTGGAAGCCAAATCTGAGTACGCAGCGTGTCGTTCTTGCCCGGATGCGTATGGGTCAGGGTGACGTTGCAAAAGTCGACGGTAGTATTAGGAAGCGGTGGGTGGTTTACCCAACTGAGGGATGGTGGGCCTGGCGGAATGTAGTCAAGAACTGGACGAGCTTCGATGTTAACGAACTCGGCACCAAAGACCACTGGGAAGGGGATGGCCGAAGGTGTGCAATTACTCCAATTGGGCATTGCCAAATGTGGAGCCATGGCTATGGAAAAAGCGAACTGATGAAAGATATCCTAGTCGATCAAGATCAAATGAGCTTGATGTTCAATAAGCATTTCAGTTGTATCTAGCGGTTTCTATACTCAATGCACACTGCCGCGTACGGACCGAACGCGGAAGGCGTCCGAGGTAAACATAGTGCGGGGGAGACAAGGCGCGGATGGTACCGCGTCACTAGGCACAAACAACTTATAAGATTAGTGGAATTAATTAGCTCGTTTTACGCAGATTGAAAGCTACCTGCCTAGCGGTATCATGGTCCTGCGGAGACGGGCCATCGGAGGTAGCGAACCCGGGCTTCGCCAACTCCAGCCCAACCCACTAACACACCGAATGCTCAACGCCCCTCTTCTTTGTAGATGGTTTGCAAGATCGAGACTCAGAGTGGCAGCAATGCCATCCCGGGCGTTCCGTGCATCGACCCGAGCAGGTTGCATTCTCCTCGGCGCGATCGACTTGGTATACTCAATCACATCAGTAGATATTATGCGACTCGCCCAAGTTTTGAGTTCGAGTAGGATATTTTGGTTTGGGTGATTCTGTCGAGAAGCTAGAGCGCTTCATCCCGGTCCCACAGAGACGACCTCGGGAGCAGAGCGAAACCAAGTCAGTAATATCAACACAGGGATGGATGCTAAGAAAGAGCTTTGGAATATGCTGGATCATCTGCACCTCGAGCAGTAGAGAAGATCGCTGTCTAGGAGATGTGGGCACGGCCCCAAGACGCGTCTCCGCCGAGAAGAGCAACGCCAAACCACGTGATCAGACTTGGCGCCCATCCGCTTTCCTTTCGATGCGAGAACAACCGAAGGTCATCCTGCTACCACGATACCGATCGAAAGACATACGATACAACATGGGCAAATCCCTGCCAAAATCATGATCGCTGATTTTAATGAGCCTGCATGTGCGCTTTCGACCAAAAATTGGTCACTATACGCTCTACGAGTACGTCGTGACCAATTGTTACGCTACAGCTATCACACGTTCGATATGCTCCATCAACAGATCTAGAGACCTTTGAAGTCGTTCACAATTACCGCCGGTCGCTTAAAATCGTGGCGACCAGTTCACTTGACTTCACAGTCTAAGCAACGAAGTGATCACAAGAACAACGTCATGCCCCATGATACATACAAAGCGCTGAATACCTCTTCAAGAAGTCGTTTGCCGCTTCATTCGTGTTGCGCAAAATGAGGTGTCATACGCTTCTTGGACCGTTTGGTGGTCTGTTTGTAAAGGTCGTGCGCCCACTCTCACTCCGTTCATTACTGCAAGGTCGAACTTTTGCAAGTGTAAATTTTCTGTTGCGTAATCACTTGGTTCGACTATTCCTCTCAAGTTTAGTTTATCTCTTGCGCCCGTTGCAACCAGCATATCTGCGACAGCATGCGTCACCTTTTGGTCATACTCACTCTCTGGAGTGCGCACGTGGCAATCCTCTTCAGTGCTGCAGTTGGGTTCCACAGAAATTTGGATAATCTAGTCGATAATTCGTTCGATACTACAAGTTCTAAAGCTGCAGGCTTTCGTCACCATTTTCGCCGAGATGGAGAGAAGCCGCTGCTTCGTATCAGTAAGTAAAGCTTGGTCCCAGTTTCAGTCTCAGCACCCTAGACTTCAGGAGACATATGGTACAAGATTTGCTAATTCAGCCTCATAGTGCCTCTCGGTGCCTCTATCACTCAAGGATTCGACGCAGGTCTAGCGGAAACCCTCCAATGTGGATATCGCAAACCGTTGCGAGATGAGCTGAGGTATCGCGGCTATGAAGTTAACATGGTCGGCAGTCGAGTTCACGGCAACTTTTCTGACCTCCAGCACGAGGGTTGGCCAGGTTACGAGATTGAGGGAGTGGCGTCCAAGATGCTGACCGTCATGACGACGCAGAAGCCCAACCTCGTGCTCATGCTCCTAGGCTCAAACGACTGTTTCCATGCAAAGCGCGATGGTAACCTAGGCTACGCTCGTTCAGCAAAGGACCGAATGAATGCTATGCTCGAAAAGATCTACGACCTGAGCCCGGGTGTTACTGTTATTCTGGCAACTCTTCCGCCGACGACAGACCCGGCAAATGAGCCCTACATCCAAGCGGCAAACGCAGGCTATCGGGAGCTAGTAAGTGACCTCCAAGGCAAATCTCGGAATATCGAATTGGCCGAGATGTACACGGATTGGTTCGAGCCAGGAGATCGCAGCGACTCCATACACTTCAATGATGCTGGCTACGCAAAAATGGCTGCGATCTTCGCCGATGCCTTCAATCGAGTCGAAAACAAGAATTGGCTTGCTGAACCTATCGATACAGGTGTTCCTGATAATGTAGGCTGCTATCCAAGTCCAGACGGTTTCCGTGGACCAGTTCGGACTCAGGTGGGTAGCGGCTTCAACGATGGCGACTTCGAATATTCATCGGTGCTTGAAACGAGCAAGGACGTCCCGTACAATGAGGGCGCACCGAGAGCTCTTCTTGGACATTGTCACTTCGCCAACCTCGTCAGACTTCCGAATGAGCATCGACCGTGGGACGAGCTTATCCGCGTCCTTGACCCGGAAGATCGCACGGGGAACAGTTTGCCGTATGTGTCGTATCATACTAACCGTGGAGATGCAAACTTCGACCCTTCGCCACGTGAGATTGACGTTGGGCAAGAATGCGCGAGTGAGAATGTTCGATGGGGCGATGTGAATGGCGACATGCTTGATGACTTTATGTGTCTGAGTAATGTAAGTATGCGATAATAAGGCAAACTGAAACCATACTGATCTTCATAATCTCTAGGACGGCATCCCACATGTCTCACTCAACCGTGGAGGCGAACCACCTAAGTTCGAGTTCATTGGCGCGATCCGTGAAGCTAAGTCGGCGAAGTCCAAAGTCCGTCTTGCGGATATTGATGGCGATGGCCGAGCAGATGTGAGCAGCGGTAACCTCACTCAGCTAATCAATGACTAGACTAACAGCATTTGTAGTACTGTGTTGTCGAAGTAGACGGTGTCTATTGTTGGCGCAACGGTGGCTTTGGCGATGTTCCCACGGCGAAGTACGACGGATTCTGGGAGGTATGTTTTCACTACGACGCAGGGAACTTTAGTCTTACTCACCATCCAACAGTCCATGGTCCAAGATGGCAAAGAAAACACCATGGGCCTCGATGCCAATTCGGACGCGGTTGGGGCTCAATTTATCGACATCAACGGCGACGGCAGAGCAGACTCGATCTACGTCCACGATACAACTAGGGCAGACATCCGCATCAACCAGCGCGGTGACCGCAGTGACGGCCCGGGGTTAAGACCTCACTGGCAAAAGTTGTCGGCACAGATTGAGGGCTGGCCAAACGACAAAAGCATTACCCGCTCTCATATGCTCTTCGGGAAGGTCTTTGGCTCTGGGCGCAGTGATAGGATTCGCATGGAACAAGTCGGCCAGGGCTTCGACTATGTCTTCCATTTCCACCGCAACACGGGCTCGGGTGGAACGCAACTTCGAGGTGATGGCGTAAGATACTGCGACATGAACGGACGGGGTTACGATGAGTGAGCTTAGTTGGATCGTACCTATGAACCTCTTGATGTTAACAGAGGTAGTTATTTGTGGATATCACCCGATGGCAACATCGATCTGTTCGAGTAAGCTGAGTCCCCTTGTTACACCATCTCCAATATACAATGCTAACAGAACTCTCCCCAGAAATATACAAGCACCACCTCGCTGGACCTCGCACGGCCGCATCCTCGAAACCAAGCGCAATGGCAAATTCATCCACGTTGGTGACTGGGACGGCAACGGCCTCTGCGACATCCTCGCCGTCGACAGCGCAACCGGGGACGCCGACATGTTCCGCAACACATACAAAGCAGGCGAACCAAACCCCACCTTCGAGCCACCAGTCCGCATCGTCAGCGGCTCACTTTGCCCCCAACCAATCACCACCAGCAACCCATTCGACCTCGCCGTGCGCTTCGGCGACTTGGACGGCGACGGGCGCGTCGACGTACGTATCCCCTTCTTTTTACAGATACGCGTGGACTTCGATGCTAACACACGCAGTACATATGCATGTCCCCCGACGGCCGATCGCTCGCGTGGCTCAACACGCCGTCCGGCCTACACACCCTGCCCTCCACAATGCCCAACCAGATAAAACTCAGCGAAGGGTACGACCGGTCTGAGCACCGCTGGGCTGACGTCAACGGCGACGGGAAAGTAGATTTCCTGTACGTATCCCCTCTTCTTGATATCACTCCCTGAAAAACAATACTAACCTCTATACACAGCGCGATAAACAAATTCTCAGGCGAAGTGCAAGTCTGGATCAACCTTGGTACTACGCCCACGCTCACGAGCGGCATGACGTGGGATCGGCAACGCGACATCTGGATGGCTGGTGCCGAGAGGGGCGCGAATGTGCATTTCCCGCGGCTGAGTAGGAGTAAGAGGGCGGATTACCATGTCGCGTATCCGCAAACAAATGTGGCAGAGACGTGGTTTAATGAGGGGAGGTGTGTGGGTGCGAGGGACGATGGGGAGGTGAGGGATCCGGGGTTGCCGAGGGTGGAGATGTGAAGGAGTGGTGGATGGGCGGTGGATGTGAGTAAGGGGTGAGTTTGGGGTATGGGAGATGGGATAGATTAGATGGTGGGTTTGGGTAGAGATATGGGATAGAGATGGTCTTGCTAGACAGGATAGACTATGACTTTCCGTTGGATGATAATTACAATCTAGTGACGAATTCATACCTTAGCTCACCGTACTTCGAGCTATAAATATGCTTACTTTGGGGGTTCTTTTGTTGCTCCATGTTCTTTCCTTTGTTATTTATCCGAGTGCGAGCTTGGCAAGCAGTGGTTACACACTGGAAGTGACTAAGATTATTTCTCCAGCTCAGAGTATATACATGTGAATTCTGGTCCTTTCCACGTCAGTCTTCTCAAAGGACGAGAATCGATTTGGCAGTAATCAGCGGTCATCTTCAAATAAAGTGCAACCTGGGGTTAAGTATTGCTCCCATCCAGGCTCGCTTATTTTTTAAAAGCTGTAAGTCAAAAGCTACGTGGCTACCAACAGGATCGCAACTTGCGCAGTCAGCCAAATTTCTTTTGCTGGCTGTTAGCATTTCGTTCCTGCCAACGCACCAAACAATAGAACCTGCATTGTTGCACGCCGACATCGGTGGGCACATATACTCAGGTTGCATTGCGTGCGTAAAAAAATTGTGCTGACTGCTCCTCGGCCCCATAGCGTCGCGTTGAGTCCACAGAAGAGAAATGGTACGATACTTGCAGACGGTTTCTGCGGGGCGCTTAATCCGCTGCACTATACGCGGCTAGCCCCACAGTTTGGCACATGTGGCTTGTCGATAGCAGGTACGGGTTTTCGCGGCTTTGAGAGAGAAAGAGGAAGAGAGAGCGGAGGTGGATTTCTTGCCTAGGTTTGGATCGACAGCGCTTAGCTGTGAAACACAGCCAATGTATCGGTACTGCGGGTTTCCGAGCAGGCGGTCGGAAAATGCTGGAAGATGGCGTGCTACTAAAAAGAAAGTCCGTGGTGTGACCGACATTGACGAGATCGGCATGCACCTAATCAGTGTGGGTGTGGGCGGTATGTACAGTCGAGCTGGTCTGCTCAAGTGATTTGATTGCGCCTTTGGGACCGAGGGAAGCTTGTTGGAGGCTAGGCATCTGCCTTTGTGATACGAATAACGGTTTAACGGAGTTTTGTAGTGTGGGGCAGATGGCGTAATTGCGAAGTAGCTAAAGACTGCTGGGGGTATCTGCTGCTGAAGCTTGGAGTGGGCTTATTACCTACCGCCACAGCGTTTTTGCAATGGCAGGCTTGGATCCACGGAGCACATTTGTTGCGAGGTTACTAAAGCTTGAGCTGCGCAAGTCTAGGTTGTCGTGGCGCTGAGAGTTGCATAAGTAGTCGCGTAGCTGCACTAGCGGTCGATCATCCACCAACAGAAGGAAGATTGGTACGCCACGTGACTCGCGTTCAGGACCGTGACCAGTCTAGGGACGTAACGTGACCGTCAAACGTTGTGGCCTCGATCGAATGTCTCCGGTGTGTCGGTTCGATGGTACCGACGGAAGCCACAGATCGGCGACTATAGTGGTTAATGTAGTCCCAAATAAAGCAACCGTCGTGTGAACCTTAATTACGCGCACTAGGTTTAGATCTGCGTCCCAGTACATTGGGCAGCACTTGCATCGTGGGACGTGTTGCTGGAAAATTAGGGATAGATGTCTTGAAAGTTACGATCGGTTACCTTTTGTAGCTGGTTGGCGGAACTCGTTCCGCTTCCTGAGTTTCGAAGAACCAGAGATGTTTTTGCGCCAATTAGTTTCCAGGAAATTGCACTAATCTGCGTTAGAGAGGCCCTTGAGATCGACATATTTATGTTTCTTGAGAATGCATGTCAAGCATGGCGAGCCCCTGGATGTGAATAGCGCTCACCGAGTATTGGCCCGCCAAGTACACACGAGTGGACACGTGAACCCGCGACATCTATCTTGAAATCGTCCAGCCCTTGGAATACCGATAGGTATACTGGTTCGTGTCGTGGTATGCTACTTATTGCCGGTTGGGCACTAGATGCGATCAGAGGCAGGTTAGCATCATTCAGCGTAGAAATGACGCACACCATGATCCACGAACTTTTCTGGATTATTCTTCGTTCCAACATAGTGAAGCAGCCAATACGACTGAGGAAGATGAAGTTCATCGAGATGTGAACATGACCGATTGTAAGCAACCAACCATGGTAAATATCCTTTGTTTGTGTGCTTTCGCGTGACGATGAGGAAGTCAGACCTGCAGCGCGCTTGTTGAAGAGTACCGGTGGACTTCATGAATTCACCACAACGATAGGAGATTATGAGAGACATGGCTCCTCGCCTGCAGGAGGGACGCCGCCCTAGATAGATGCCCGCAAATACTCTTTGTCAGCTTGGCTCCCCGAAGACCTGAGAGTGTAGGTGCCTAGATCAACAGTTTACAGGACAAATGAATGAGGGCCGGGGGATGCGTGGATTCGAAAGATGTACAAGCTTTGCGTCGTACGAAGCCGGGATCAGGCTTTGAATACAGGCTGATAGTGCTTCGTTTCTTCCGAATGCATTTGTTGCACACGCCTCAAGGCCATCTCTTTGGTAGCTGACCTCATCTGGATAATATGCATGCTGAAGTGCGTGGTCGTTGTCTGACCACGCTGTGTTAGAGTTTGATGAGCGCTATATTGATGCCTGCAGCTATTAGTCACCCATACCATCCGGCAGAAGCTGCCTCGACGTCTCACAAGCAGACTATGGGAAAGAACAAATGACAGTCGTTTGATTGTGTCGCTGCAGGGCGCTGTGACACAGCAACGTGTGATCAGCATACCCCTGGCTGCACATGCGTGATAGTCGTACGCCGACTTGGGCATGTTTCGGGCTGCATGAGTGACATGTTGCTGCGCTCGTGGTTGAGGAGGGCCGTGGCTGATAGCGACGATACATGACCGTCACGGTGCAGTGGTCGTGGGGAGGTAGCTATCAGGTATCAGTGATGTGGGATGGCGTGGGAAGCCATGCACTGCGAGTGATGACTGGATGCGGAAGGTGTTAGTCAAGCGTGGTCGTGTCGCAGTGACGCATTTGCGGGCTTCAGACGCGAAGTATTGGCTTCGCGTGGTTGTGGTGATTGTCACGCCTGGCCGGCGGCCACACTCGGCTCCGGGGCCAATGGCACGGGGTGGATAGAAGACAGAGGGAGGTCCTGCCATTTCGTGCTCGACCCCTGGCAGGTGCGCGTTACGAAATGGCAGGCGCGACTAGGTACTCTAGCGAAGCCAAGCCAAGCCCCGGTGATGGGGGCAGGAACGATGCACATGCAGCCTCGCTCGGCAGCGTTTACAACGGAACGCCTCTGATCGCGCCGCAGCGGCGCAGACACCACCAGTCCCAGGCCCAGTCGTCGCCGGATCGATCGGTCGTCAGTGTTTCAGATGAGCGGCCATTTAGCCAGAGTTCGCACCCAAGCTAGCCTGAGATGAGATGAGATGACCGCAAGTCCGCCGTCCAGAGCCTCATTTCTGGATAAGAATCCGCCCACCCGGTATCCCAGAGGCCAATACCAAGTCTTCGCCTGCGCCGGGCCAAACCAGGCCGCGGGTCAAAGGATTCCCGTCGTCGACCGTGACTGCATCGGCGTGGGATAGGGACATGTCCATTATTGTCGACCACAAAGGCATTGCATCTCTGCAAAAACAAAAGGCGCACCGCCAGAAACGCGGTCCTGCAAGGCCGCCACGCTAAGGCCGCCCGGTGTGGGGAGGCTGGCATGGGCCCTCGGGGAGACGGCGACGTGAGGTCCTGGTCTCGTTACCTCCCGAGCAGCGACTGGCAACGGATGCGCAGACTATCTGGCGCAGCGAGCAAGGCCGAGGCTGCGGTTGTACCAGATCGCAGCGCCCACGTGCGATGCCATGTTCACACGGCGCCCGACGAGTGGGTGCAAGTCATGCACGAATGCACATCTGGGAGCCACCGTGCTGGGTCAGCCAGGCCTCTCTCAGCGCATTAGCCGACACCCTTCCATCACACACACCCCATCGCCGCCATCCACTTAGCTTCGCCGACTGACAGCTGCTGTGCAACGCATCCATGGATGAACAGGAACGCTGGTAGTCCTCAATCGTGATGACGCCGCCGGTGGAAATGAGGCCGCCTGTTCGGGGCCCCGTTAGCGAGATGAAGAGTGTGGAGAAGGAGTGCGACTTTGCAGCCCTCTGTGTCAGGATTCCATGACGGCGCCAGCATGTTCGCGCATCGACGATACCCCTGCGATGCCAGATGTGCCTCCTCTCCGGCAGCTGCAACGACATCTGCACCGAAAGAGATCACCGCTCATAGCGTCCGGCTAGGTACGCGACGTCACGACATGGGCAGGCCAGCACCATCATTCGAGCAAAATTCCCACCGGCTTACAGCGTGCGTCAGCGACTTTGGTTAGGCAACTCGGCCCTGAGCACCCTCGTCATCTGAGATCCGACTGTTGAATCCCACCCCTGGCGCAACCGCATCGCCCCAGTCATCGTTCGCGCGCACAGAGCCAGAGCCAGACTAAATTAACCTCACCTTGGTCCTCTAGCTCCTGCAGCATGCTTTGTCGACGCCCCTTGCATGTACATCTTCAACTTCCTGGAAACAGTGACAATACGGCTTGCTGGTGCTAGACACCACGTTTGGATAGTGATACGAGAGGCTTGACATGTGGATCCGACTGCCGCATGCGACTCGGCGGCTGCCGCTCGTTCTGTCACCATCCAGCCTTCACCACCGTGATCCATCCCGCACATCTCCCTGGTCCGTGCACGCCACCAACACGCAGGGTTCATCAACAACTAACTGCCTGTCAGGACGATCTTGCCTCTCTCGGAAGGAGCATACTAGGATATTCAATCCACCAGAGGATTTCACAGGCATTCGTGTGCTTTAGCCCGTTGCAGTAGTAGCGCGAGATGCCTCGCCACTTTTAATCATCCACTCACTTCAACCAAACAGCGTGTTCCAAAAATCTATATTCAGTCCTACTTCTTTTCGTCTTGTGCAGGCTTTGCTTTTGGCGCCTGGGAACTTGCTGATTGCAACTGCGCCCACGCTAGCAACCAATGACTTAACAGATAGCTTACTAGTCGTCACTGCGGTGCACGACTGCTTCACCATTACCATTTCTTCTGGTCCAACAAACACTCGGCCCTGGGACGTGTCTGACTCTTGGCCTGGCCGCCGCCTTCACTCCCGCCGCATTGATTGCGCCTAAAAGCCCATGGCTCGGTGATCACCCTGTTCATCCCCGCCAGCTGCTTCCGACATCTTGTCGTGCGGGCTCAAACGTTTTGAGGTTACCTTGCCTGACAATTTAGGTACGTGTACCGTTTGGATCCCTTCCGCCATGGTGGGGCTGCCAAACTTTAAACTTTTGATACTAATAATCTCAGTACCTCTTCATGCATTGACGGGTCCTAGATCTTGATATCCGGGTATTGCGACAACGATACGCCGCACATGGCTGTGGATACGGAAAGGCGCGCGAAGAAGACTGCCTTTAGATTAGAACACGCGTTGCTTTTACAGCCCGTCGCGACCGCCATGTCCTTCGATCCTGCGAACCAAAGTCCCGTGGTCAGTGCCCACGTCACAGCCGGCAATCCTATGCAGAGCCCTGTGGATCACCTCCAGTTCAAGCACACCTCGAATGGTCAAGACACAGGCACTCCACCTCATCCGCCATCAAGTAAGAAGAGGCGGTCGTCCAAGAGCAAGGTCCCCTCCGAACTTCGGCGGTCTTCCTCAACACCTCATATGCGCAACCTCGCACTCGGCCAGTCTGGCGAGCTGTCGCCGACAAGTAACAAGCCGCGCAACAAACTGGGGTATCACAGAACCTCGGTCGCATGCGGTAAGCGACACAGGCGAAGTGATTGCGTCATGTTCAAGGTGACTAACAAAGTAACGCAGGACACTGTCGGCGACGGAAGATCCGATGCCTTCTTGCTGCAGATGATCCCCAAGGTCGATGCGCAAACTGCATCCGGTTGAAGAAAGAATGCAACTTTTATCCAGTGGAACACAACCCCGACGCTGTGCAGGAACCTCAGTCTATGGCGATCAAAGATACGACCCCGGGGCAACCGTTGACACCGGCGACATCTTCACCGCGGAATCCTCTCTCGGCGTCGGGAGACAAAGTGGGAGAGTTTCGCGCACCGTTCCACGTCTCTTCATCCACGACGCCAAACCCTGTTTATGGGTTCCAAGGAGAATCTGAAATAGACTCTAACTCAGGTCCCAACCGAAGTCGGAGTGAGTGAAGCTGGAGCATGTACTACTATATTTACTAATGTCCCCAGTGTCCGTGCAGCAGCCGCCATATCCTTACCCTCACCCTATAGATACTCAGTGGCCACCAGCAACTTCCTTCTTGCCTTCGTCTACTATCGCCGAGAGCCCGTCGTCAAGTACAAGTCACTGGCGACAGTCACCCTCAACAGCAAACTCCGCTTATGGCAGCGAATCAAACGTATCTGGTGGACATACTCCAGCTACTATGAGCACAAGCTCAACGATGTCGTATGGTCATCCAGACGGCCATCCATGGGGAACGCAAGGCCCATTCCAGCCACCCACTCGATCAATGTCGTACGGCAACATTGAGCCACAATCACAGCAGTATCCAGGTCAAGGACTCGGTATTCAGCACCACGACTTTCCTCGGAGAACCTCGCCATATCCGTATCCTACTAGCATAGACACGAACCCAGCAACCATAAATGCCACGACAGTTGGTGGCTCCAGCTCGGGCCCTTTTTCTGCGCCAATCGTACCCAACCATGCATTCTATCCACCCACTCCCACCTGGACTACCTACGAGGGAGTCCAGAGTGGGCCACCGATGCAAGCCCCTGGACGATCGATGAGCATGCAGTGGAATTACGCAGAACCCGGTCATTTGGATAGGGTGCAAGAGGAGGGAGCGCCGCCAGTGGGCTATAGCCAACATGGCATCCCGCAGTATTTCTCTGGCGCCTGAGAGGCCTGTGGGTCACGGTTTGATTCCCAATATCGGATCAATTTGACGCTTTGGCGATTTTCAACATTCAGAACAAGCATTTTGACTAGGAGTCAGTATGTGCTATAGGGAATTTTGCTCTTTGGCGCAGGAAACGGATTATGGACCGACAGGACACGAAAAATGATGGTGTTTCTTACGAGAAACCCGACGGTGGTGAACTGGCGGCGCATCTCTTCAATCCACGATTACCATGGACTTACCCATGTTTCGCCTTTTCTTGAGCCTTCTTTTTTGGTTTTTGACGTCACACGCGATTAATTTTCTTGTACCAACTTCTCCATCTGTATAAATAGGACGATTTAGCATGGTTCAAGCGTTGATGCCAAGCTGTTCTGGCAGCCGTTGTGTACTGGTATCATGGGGAATGGCACCAATACGATTTGGTGCTATGGATCATGTTCACGTTACCAAGATATCTTCAGAACCTTTCTCTGTCACGTCGCCGTGATCTGGTTCTTCCGTAGTCGGAAGATTTCCCCGCTACCTGCACGGTTCCAAGCTGAACGAGGTATCTATGCGCACCTCATCAATTGGAATCTCGACACCTTGGTGACTCGATTAGGGTCCCAAGGCTTCCAGGTGTGCCTCTTGCTTCTGAGGCGCCATCTTCGGGACCTGAATGATTTCTCAAATGACACCAGGACAACTTTACTGTAGGTCTTAGTGCGTACCCTGGTCCTGGTGACATTGCGTAATCTCCGACGCCTCTAGCTATGATCCTCAGGTGTCAACACCCCAAATTTTAAGGATTCCCGCAGCTTGTTCGAGTCAGAGTCGACGTGTTCTTGGGAACCCCGGATGCACATGCGGGGTTACTTCCCATTACAAGATAGACTCTCGACCAACGCAGGCACTATTCGGTGACAGGCCCGGATCTATCCTGGTGGCATCGACAAGGAACCAGCCAGTTGATCGTGAGCACACAGGACTTTGCTCCTGCATGCCAATTATGCAATGCAAGTGACCTCTGCGGACCGGCAGCACGCAAACAATAAATGCACCGAAGTGCATGAAACGTCCGAACACGAAACCTGAACTTGTCCATGTGCAGCCAATGTTCAATAGCGTTCAAGTCACAGATCGTCGATGTTGAAGAGTGCGCAAATTCAACGGCGATGTCAAGCCTGCCTCGGCTGTGGACACAAGCGAACGATGAAGCCCAGAGACGCTATTCAGAAGGATTCCGTGACGTTGAAACTACTGCGCAACCGACGAAGCTATCCCGGTGTTCCGCAATTTGACCATGAGCTTGTGCTCCTAGATTCCTATAGCCTTTCAGTCGCGCCAATGTCCAAAAACTTTCTAGGAGCCACCTGCAGATCCACTTTAACAAAGTTTTCGCTACCAACGGCCGTTGCGACGGTCGACTCCGCGCTTATTTTCACGTCCTCAGACTGGATGTCACTTTGGATACACTCTTGCGACATTAGGATCAATCCTTTAGCTCCCAGCGTTACAGTTGGCCCATCCGCTACCACACAGGCGGGTCTCAGGCCCGGCGACGTCGCGTCGGAATGGTGCTGCATCCTTTCCGAGCAAGGCCTCCAGCGATGAGTGCGATGATCGTTGGTATGAATCATGGACAATGTCTCCTCAGCATCGGACGTGCTCGGAGACTGTTCCATTTGTCGGTAATATTGCTGCGATGAGAAGTGTCTCACGGACCTCGCTACAAAACGATAGTTCGCACAGAGACGCAGCGCAACCTGGTCGTGATCTTCGAGGACAAAGAGCACGCGAGTGCGAAGTTGATGGGTCGCATGTTGGGTCAGCATGCAGCCTGCAGGGTCGCGTGTAACATGTGCGTGCGTCATGGCGCCGAACTACTTCCTAATTACATGACAGTGGATGCCAACAATGCAAGGTTGGCGAAGAAAAGGTGGTTTTCGCAGCACACACAAGCAAGCAACCAATGACATTCTGCGGAGATGAGAATGCAACGCTCCATTCTCTGGAAACCAAACTCTTTCCGGTAAGGTACAATGACGGACATGTTTCTCCGAAGAGCAACTCATCCATCTACGGACCACCTCCAGTCATCGCTATCAGTCTAGACTCCGTCTTTTTGGACACAAATCTCCAGCCCTTCCTCCGCGGCGCTCTGAGGAGGACGTTTAGCGTAACATTGATAAAGAAGATCAAATTAACTCTATCGTGGAGGCTGCCTGACTTTTGAGCCAGATGCTTGCATGTGAATCCTCATCGCCAGGCTTTCGGCACACTTCCCCTGTCTCCGCCAAAGTCGTTAACTGACGGAAATATTTCTCACGAAAGCCGCACAGATCTGCGCCACGGTCTGATCCCGCATATCCGCGCTGCCTCGCGCCTGACACCGAAACGCTCCGTTCCGCTCCGTTTAGAGTACTCCACATCACGATGGGCAGGCGTCACACGGCCCAACGACACTCTAGGCCTCCACATTCGGACCTCATTGCATTTCAACCCCAGTCAACTGCTTTGTGCAACCATAATAGCCGCGGTCTAAAAGAAAAGATGATTCGGATAATCTGGCCAATCGCCATACCTTCTTACCAGGAACAACCTTTGTCGCGCCGCATCGAATCGAACTCAACCTACGCCCCAATATACGATTTGACCGACAGCCATCCATCCGATGCCAGTGGATTTTCCTCCGTCTGTGTGCTGCGCCGCAGCCCCACAGCTTGTGTCTCATCATGCAAGGAAAGCTATATGCAGTTGGTAAGCTGTCAGCTCTTCCTTCGGTACAGACCGATCATGCACACCATCTTACTCGCGCGTACATACGCAGCTGCACTCCAGTTCTTGGCATCACAGATCACTCGCATGTGGTTTGTGGCGCTTTTACGTTTCGCGGAGGGTGTGTGGGCAGTTGAGCTGGGGTGCTAGAAGCTTGCATATGATGTGCCACAGTGAGGTACAGCTGTGGCTAGATGGATGCAGAGTTAGTAAACTGCGAGGAGGCGGCTCGAGAGACGAGGTAAGTGTCTGCATGTACTAGTCCTTCCTCTGCATGAACATGGCTTGGAAGGAGTATCTTCCAAGCACCGACAAAGTCATGCATGCATTTCTTTACGGTCAGCACCTCTGAACATGCAAGGCACATCTCGATGTCACGAAAGCTCTAACGGAAGGCACAAACACCAGATCGCAAGCTACCGTAGCTCCGCCGCAAGCACTGCTTCTACGCAGGACCTGCGCTAGCAACCATACACCTCTCCACCTCTGTCCAATCTAAACATGCAGTCTCGTATCTGAAGCGCCCGTTTCCCTCTCTAGCCTAGACACGCGCCTGATCAGATAACGAGGATCCTATGGTGCCACGAAAACGGCAA
This sequence comes from Ophiobolus disseminans, assembly GCA_010093685.1. Lineage (NCBI taxonomy): Eukaryota > Fungi > Ascomycota > Dothideomycetes > Pleosporales > Phaeosphaeriaceae > Ophiobolus > Ophiobolus disseminans. The sequence goes on from MU006220.1 coordinate 1,071,703, forward strand.
AGTCGCATTCTCGTACACGGGGATGTCTAGGAAATGTAACTCATCCCTCGGCCTGCATCCTACATTCCAATTTCCCATCACCTGCGCGTCAAAGGAAGTGTGAAGGAGTACTCGGGAAGTTATCCGAGGCTTTATGAGGGCGAATGACGCCTTATGAGTTTATCCGTGTGTGTACGAATCCTTCCCGCAGCCACAAACGACTGTCTCAAGCGTGTTGTCGTGAGTCGTACCCCGGAACGCCCGCGGTTAAGAAGGAAGAGAGGAAGGCGAGGGGTAAGCGAGGATAGGCTTAGCTGGTACTAGTGGCTGTTTGCATGGTTGGTCGGTTAGGTCTGGCGAGAATATTGTGTTGGTTGAGTATTGACGACAATTTTCCGGGATGCAGACCGGGCCAGAGTTCTTCTGTAACCCATGAGAGCCACAAGGAAGTACAGCAACTGTATTGTATTCGAAAAAGTCGGCAAGCAGCAAGCAAAGACCTCACACTGTCCGCTATCCAAAAGGACTGTCTCACATGGGCAAATGCTCGAGCTATCTTGACCACATAGCCCCCATCCTCACATCGTACACAGTTTCTCACGCTCACTCCAAAAACCAAACATAGCGTAACAAAGTGTATTTCTCACAGCAAGCCAGGCGTTATGTTGGATAACCATCCCGACCCACCGCAACATCGCACTATCTACGCAACCAGTAAAGACCGTCTTATACACACTTCTCCGAACCTAGGAAACTTTGCGTTCTCGCGAACTCCAATCATCTATCTTTTCATCTCACAACACCTTAATCAACCCCGACCAAACGCTCCGATCCACACCATGGCTAGACCTAGCACACGATCTTGTACGCATGGAAGTTGGTGGTGTCGTGGCACACGCTGCTGGGCTTGAACACGGCGGCGGGCGTGCCGTCGCAGGAGGTGCTGCTTGTGTATACGCGGACTATGTCGATCATGATCAGCTACATACTCCACATGCAATGGTCATACTAGATAAGACTCACATTCGCAGCTCGTCTGGCGCAAAAAGTCAACCTGTAAACTGAAGCCGCCTAGGCTGCGGCACTCCTGGTCGGGTAGGTTCTGGAGGTTGTTGCGGGAGCCGTCGTTGTCGCTGCACGCGTTGTTTTGCCAGGTTGTGATGGAGCCCGAGGGGACGAGGGCGGCGGACTGGGGGGCCGGGGCTGCGAAGGCGGCGGCCGCGAGCAGGGTGAGGATGGCGAAGGACTGCATGTTGGATGACTGGTGAGTGGGTTGGTGGGTGGGTTTGGTGGTTGTAGATGTTGTGAGTGAAGAGATGATGATGGTGGTGCTCTTTCCCAGTGGTTTCTGTCGAGTCTTTATACTTCGCTATCTTGACTCGTGCCTCCTACTCGGTGTCTTTGCCTTCATGGTCATTTGGACTTGCGTTTCGTTTCTTGTGGCAGTGCGTTGGACGACAGGGTACGCATTAACAAGGCGGTTTTCACGTTTGCCAGTAGCATGAGTGCGTTGTGGTTTCATGCTGCGCATATAGCTCATGGATTCACGCGTTCTGGGAGGCCTCACGATGCTTCAGGTAAGGGCTGAAGAGGTTTGCAAGTACACATGATGATGTCTAGTTGGGTAGTGGGCAGTGGGCAGTGACACAGTCAGCGGCGTTGGGGTCGAGGAGAACATGTTCCTAATCGCTAACGTAATTATACAGCCGCATGTTCTGCAGGTACGAATTCTTTCTCGTTACTTTGCTTGAACTCATGGTAGAGGCATAGTAGCATAAAGACATGCTATACAGCACCCAAGATCTCAACCCAAATGCAGCAAGACTTCAACTTTGGACGCAAGGAGCAACATGATACTGCACAATACATTCGAGCGATATCCTCATACAAACATTAGCAATACGTAATATCTCATTCGAGTCAGTGAGCGGAACAAATCAGCCTGACGTCTCCTACCGATCCTCGTTCAAAGCCCAAGCTCTTCAACAACGAGCATCAGACCCCTTACTCATTTCCCCGCAGCCTGCCTTGAATCAGTGGAAACGGTCTTCAGCATCAGTCGCAAGCTAAGTTCTATCAAGACGATAGCCTACCATACTACATATCCAGTGTCGTGGCTGAAACATACAGCAAATAATGTCGCTTTTGGATTTACAACATTTGCTCTTCACACCTCAGTACACAGCAAAAGATACTACTATAGCCTTCCAACTATCATCGTAGGTCATACAACGCATAAGATCTTCAGCGCAAATGACCACAAGACTAGTGTTGGTGCGCTCTAGCACAGTAAGCTCACCTCGTAAGTCTTGCCGGAACCAACATCGCTGCGGCTCATGTGATGGAAGAAGAACATCATGAAGGACTATAGGTAATCATGACAAGCGCTAGCGGGTCGTCGGAGCTTGAAGGAAGTTGTTTGATGACTCGTTTGTACGCGGCTTAGGAGTCTTTGGTTTTATAGCAAGGTCACTTGATATGAGCGGTAGGTGGAAAGGTGGGGAACCTAGTCATGGATGAATGTAGATGTCTCGTAACGTGAGAATATCGGTGCACTTCACGTCGAATGTATCTGGAGATGTTACGTTTTGCTGTTTCTTAGGTGCCTGTTTTTATAGGTGAGCCCGCATACTAATTCCGCTTGAGTGCGTGAACAGTCGCGAACCAACCATGTCCAGACACAGATCATTATGATGTTTCATCTACGTACAGAGTGAAGACAGCATAACCAGTCCGATTCGACATCCGTCGAAAAGCACGGCCACATGCGGACGTCCCACCACCAGGTGTTGCAGTAATTCGTGTCCCAGCACACAACGTCCTGTCTATCCTCATGCCTCCATCCAACTCTTACTATGTTCTTCATAACGCCGTGAGGATATACACGCTTAGTGTACCCTCTGTATAATGGTACACCAATACTTGGAGCAGTACCTGGTTGCTACCATGCTCGCGCTGACATCACCACGAACGATCTCACACGAGACACCAATCTTCTTCAAGTAAACTCAGTACGCTCCATCAATGCAAGTACATAAGTGCCCTCCGACATTCTCGTTGGTCACAAGCACAGATTGGTAATTCGTATAGGTAGTTGTTGTTGGTAAGCTTACCCGTACCATGTGCCAACGTCACACCAACACGAGAAATTTGTCCGAGCGGCCACTCCCGCAACGCAGTGTGGGGCGAAGAACAAATGTTTTCGAGCACCTGATGAAGAACGTGGGCGTATGTGGAGTCAGCAGCTTCTTGTTAGGTTGGATGCAGGATACGCTGAAGTCCTGAAATCTCCGACGGGTATGTGGTGCGCAAATCACGTTCAGTGTCGCTGCGGATGACTTGTGACTCGGCGGGTGATGACACAGCCTGAATAGATTCGGGGGATTGTAATCTGTTGAGCTGGTTGTAGAATTGAATTTGAATGCACGGATGTACCGTTTGAACTACCTCAAAAAAAATATGGCCGAGAACAAGAAAAGCACAGTGGATCTACCCAGCTACCACTATCAGCTCACGTCGTTCAGATTGTGAAGACTGATATCCTGGCCATCGTTGACGCCGTTGGGCGCGTCCTGGATAGATGCGCAGCTATCAGTTGAAGTCATTGAGGTTATGCAGACTGATATCCTGGCTCTGCGAAGGCCTCTTCTCGTCGTTGTGGTGGCCGTTGGCGTTGTCCAGAGCACCGTTCGTAGCTGCTGGCATCTGGTTGTCGACGTCTTTGACGGCTTCCTGGATAGATGCGCTGTCGTTGGAGGGGATGACGTTGCCGTGTCTGTCGACTTCCTGCATCCAAATTAGTATGGGCTACTGACACGAAATGGAGTATTGCGGGCACTTACAGCACCCTTCGCGGCAATATGAATCTGCTTCGAGTCGGCGACGCCATGTAAGACAGCCTCTCGCGCCTTCTCCACGACCTTGACTTTGCGCGTCTCACCCCTGATACGCTCAAGATGCTCGAAGTAGCCGGCATCAACGGGCGTGACGTATTTGCCGCAGAACACGCCCACTTCGAACCTCTGTGTTTTGGGGTCACGGGGAGACAGTCTGGCACACGCGCTCTCAAGATCTGCAAGAGTCTGGAAGACAACATCGTCCGCGCCAATGTGCTTCGCGACGGCCGCAGAGTCCCTTTGATGGGCGACAAGCTCGGAAGACGAGGCGAGATCGATACCGTAGATATGTGCGTGGGTAATGGGTGGAGCACAGGACGTGAAGAAGACCTTTTTGGCACCCGCTTCGCGGGCCATCAAGACGATTTCTCGGGAAGTAGTTCCTCGAACGATGGAGTCATCAACAAGCAAAACGTTCTTGCCGGCAAATTTCTTGCCCATTGGATTGAGCTTCGCCCGGACGCCCTTTTGTCGCTGAGCTTGTTCGGGCATGATGAAGGTGCGGAAGATGTATCTGTTCTTGACGAACCCAAGCACGTATGGCTTCTCGAGGGCTTCTGCAACACAGACGGCAGATGTGATGGCCGTTTCCGGAATTGGCATCACCACGTCGATCTCGGCCAGCTTCTCCGGACCAAGCTGCTTCTTGATAGTTTCGGCCAGCGTGAAGCCCATGTTGCGGCGGGACTCATCCACATCGATGCCGTCGATGACAGAGTCTGGGCGAGCGAAGTAGACATACTCGAAGATGTCAGGAGTGTAGGCCTCTTGCTTAGCGACCTGTTTGAACACAGGCTCCTTGCCCTTCTCGATGATGACAGCCTGGCCAGGCAGGATATCCTGGAAGTCTCTGTAGCCGCACTGCGTAAGAGCAACGCTCTCCGAGGCCATCATGTAATCCATGCCTTGGCCTGAAGCTGATTTCCTCGAGCCAAGGACCATCGGTCGAATGCCGTAGGGGTCGCGGAAGCCGATGAGACCGAAGCCTGCCAACATGGCTGTGCAAGCCCACCCACCAGTGCAGAGCTTGTACATGCGCTCCAAAGCAGCAAAGCAGTCGTCGGCGTTGATGCGCGCCTTGCCCGTCTCGTTGAGTTCATCAGCGAAGATGTTCAACATGAGCTCACTGTCGCTCTCCGTGTTGATGTGCCTATGGGCCTCGTGGTCGAGACGTTGTCGCAGCGCGGGCGCGTTGATCAGGTTGCCGTTGTGCGTCATGCAGATTCCGTACGGGCTGTTAACGTAGAACGGCTGTGCCTCTGCATTGGCGCTGCTGCCCGCGGTGGGATATCTGAGGTGACCAAGGCCCATGAAGCCGGGGAGGTCAGAGACGCGGGCGCCGTCGTGGAAGACCTTGGATGCCATGCCGTTGCCTTTGCACTGGTGGAATCGGCCGCCAGTGCTGCAGCTGACGATACCGGCGGCATCCTGGCCACGGTGCTGGAGGAGGTAGAGCGCATCGTGGATCTCAACCGACGCCGAATTTGACTTCGGATCGCCGTGGATAACGGCGATGATGCCACACATGGTGATTGAGCGGCTAATAGGGTAGCCTGAATATCTTCGCAAGACTGTTGAGTCTGGGATGGGTCTGAGAAGCGCGTTAGTCTGCGGTAATATCGCGGAGCTCCGGGTAACGGGAGTGGGGCGGTGGGTGAGTTCAGGAAGTCGTTGTGCGCTCATGCTGTAGTCGCAAGTCTAACATCTTAAAATGACAAATTCATCATAAAGTGAGGTGAAGTATTGGTATTGTTAGCAGTGACGTACATTAGGGTATGCGAAGGCGTGTTCAAGTGTCGTGAAGGTGGGTGGTAACTCGGCCAGCGATGCTTAGAGGAAAGTGTCCATCTATAGCAGAAGGGTAAGGTGAGGGCAAGTCGTGCCGGGTGGTAAGAGCGTGTTGGTACATTGTTTAGGAAAGGAAGTCGGCAGTGGGGAGCGAAATGTGATAACCACAATTTTTTTGCCCGCGCGCGACCGCCGTTACGAAAGCTTGGCATGCGAGCAGCGAACCGCACCACTCGGTAAGTCGTGGAAGCCGGGAAAGGCTGAGCTTGACGATTACATCGACGTACGTAAAAGGTGTTCTAAATTCCAAAAAATCTCTGTAGATATCCAGGACAGGATAATGCATCTCCATTTCCGTTTTTCGCGACTCACTAAGAGCGCACCTCCGCAGTTGCGCATCGACAGAGCCACGTCATTTTGATCAGCGATTGGCTTTTTTGGAAGAGCCTCAGCTCATACTTGGGCCATTATAAACGGCTACCGGGTCCTCTGAGGGCGGCGAGTATCTTCAGTGGTGCAACTCAAGACATTTAAAGCGTATCGACAGAGTCACGACATTCCGATCAGCGATTGGCTCACTTAGGGGAGCCTGTATAGCCTCGACTCAGGTTTGGGCCATTGTCGAAAGCTACCAGATTCTAAATGGGTGGCGAGTTTTTCAGTGGTGCAGCTCAAGACATTGAGGGATTTTCGAGTACGCAATGACTCTTAGGACCAGCTATAACGTACAAGACGAATAATTATTACCGCGACAGGCTGAAAAAATAGCTGGTCCCCCTTCCCAGATACATCTCCACCGCAACGCCCAACAACATGCCTCAATTAGATGGACCTGGCACACTACAACACGCCTTGAAACTACATATCAAGGTTTGATTCAAACAAACAAAATTATCGGCGATCTTCGTATACTATTTCGATTACTAAACAACAGGTTAAACAAGGTGCAACACAATGTCAAGCATGAGGGGAAAAGGCATTGTATAATATCATTCTCATTTTGATTTCCACTTCAATTAGTGACCAGGTAATCTGGTTACTAACAAAGAGATATAATAATCCTACATAGCCGATCATCTGCAATGTATCATCTCCGTGGTTTACAGTCTAGAGATCGAGCGCTGCGAGGTAGCGATGTTTAGTGATTGGCCGATTTAAGTAGCGCCTTTGACATCCCAGATCTTGCCAAAGGGGTCGTTATGAGCGTCAGTCTGGCGGTTGTGCTCGAGGGATTTGGCCATGTAGTCAGAGACATCATCTCCGTAGACATGAGACACCCATGCGAAAGCGCCATCAATGCCTGCATTGATGCCTGATGTTGTCCAGACGTTGCCGTCCTGGACCCAGCGAGCAGTCGGTACCCATTTGACGTTTGGTCCGGTGCTGGCTACCCAGGAGAAGCTCCGCTTGTTTGTGGTGGCGGACTTGCCGTCAAGGACTCCTGCGCGGGCCAAGATGCTCGCGCCAGTGCAAACTGAGAAGATGTATTGCAGGTTGGGGTAGAGCTTCTTGACAAAGGCAATCTCCGCAGTCATGTCTTTGCGCGTGCCCCCACCGCCAGGAACGATGAGGACGTCGATGTCGCCTGGGTCGGATTTGGAGGGCATTTTGTCGTGAGACATTTGACGAGCGCCGAAGCGCATGGCCCGCTTGGCCACAGCGTGACTGCCATCGCCATCGCCACAATCCTCAGACTCCGTACTAGTCTGATTGTCCTCGGCCTTGCGGCTTGAGAAGTAATCATCAAAGGTCATTGTTGGTACAGTGCTTTGCCCGAAACCGCCAGGCATCATTGCGGTCGAAACCGGATCAAGCGTCTTGGCCAAGACTGTGACATGCATGGATGTTTGGTTGGCGTACAGCATAGATATGCTGTTGATTAGATCCATGGGACCATACATGTCCACAGCCTGGAAATGGGGGAAGAGAAGCACACCGAAATGAGTCGGCAACTTAGTGGTGTTGGAAATAGGCGGTTGTGAGGGTATGCCAAAGGTGGTTGGCAGGTCTGCAGCTAGGAGAGCTAGAATGGAGATACGCATGATTGGAGTCGTGTGTTGTGTGTGTGGTGTGGTCGTTCTTTGTACGTTTGACTTGCAGTTGGTGTGGTATAGCCGTCGAGACGAATTGCAGTGGTCTACCAGATCTAAAGGAAGTGTGATATGGAAGAGATAACGTACTCGAGAAGTTTGCACTTATATTGCGAAGGTCCGACATTGTGGAGAAACGACTTACCTTCTTATATGCATACAACGCCATTTTGTCTTAGTTCAATGTTCTTTCAAGAAGTTAGCTCCGAAATTCAATTTGGAGTAATATGTCTCGCGTTGAGCTACTGGTGTTTGCAGCCCTGACATATGATCCTTCAAGCACATTCGGAGCTCATACGACGTGTCAAATGACCTGAAACAAACGTCGGTGAGGCCGTAAGCACAGGAGTCGGGCGAGACTGTACGACGGACGCATGTCCTGTCATCTCGAATATCAATGGGGCGTAACACAAGATGAGAAGGTTTGAGAGACATATGTTTGAATTCGAGAAGCGATGGCCGCGGATGCCCGAATTTTGGTGTTCTCCATATCATCCGGAGTGTGGAGAAGCATGGGTACCTGACAATTGGATCAGGGGTCAGTGCTTCCTTGATTGGCCATGCGTGGGGACGTTTCCTGGTTCGAGGTATCCCTTCAATCTGTTTGCGACGACCGCGTGGGCGATCGCGATCTTGTGCTTCACAATCTCGCTCAAAGCCCAGCTGCGAGTTACGGTCGAACCGCTTGAGCTGAACGGTAGTTGTGTGCATGGAGGGTGATGCGCGCATGACAATGTTGTTGCTCGGTGCTCCGAACGGTCAGTCTTTGTACGCGTTCGGAACATTGTGCACCTTGAATGGATTGGACTGGAGATGGCGGGGACTCATCATGGGCGAGATGATTTAGAGCCAGAGGGCTGCAGCAGAGCCTGGCATTGTTGGAGGAGGAGGAGGAAGGAGGAAAGCGAGCCCCAAAGCGCGCAAAACGCCAAGGCAGATGGGACGGGTTCCTGGCGGCTGAGTGGGAGCGATGACGCAGGTTCGACCCGTGATGTCGGACGCGCAACTTTTCACCTCATCCTTCACATCAACCTGCACAGTTCCCCGTCCGTTCAGGCCCCAATGCATGCAGTGCCTTGCACAGATCACCCTGCCTCGACGAGGTAGCCCACACAACCCCTAATCCCCGTTCGGCACCGCCTGCAGCCCCGCCATGCCCGGAAGACGGCCGCCCATCGACACGCGCAAGTCCTCGACGCTCCACTACCAGACCTTTCCCACAGCACCACCAAGGTCACGTGGCCGCCCGCTCTTCGCGCCTCCAGACGGCGACCACGGCAGCGGCGACGAGTCGGACGACCACCACCATGAGTCGCCCCTGCCCACGCGCCAGCTGGTCGTGCTTGCCGTCATTGCGCTTGCCGAGCAGACGGCGCTCAACTCCATCAGTCCGTACCTGCCGGAGATGACCAGGCACTTCCCAGAGGTCAAGGAGGGGCAGACGGGGCTCTACGTCGGCCTCATTGCGTCATCGTTTGCACTGGCGCAGTTCACGACAAACTTCTTCTGGGGCTGGCTGTCGGACAAGATCGGGAGGAAGCCCGTCATCCTCCTCGGCACCTTCCTCACAATGTGCTGCTTCTTGGCGTTCGGCTTCTGCAGGACGCTGTGGCAGGCCGTCATGGTGCAGGCCATGATGGGGCTGGTCAACGGCAACTCGGGCGTTGTCTCAACCTGCTTGGGCGAGATCACAGACCGGAGCAACCAGTCGCGCGCATTCACCTACCTGCCGGTGGTATATGGCATTGGCGGCATCACGGGCCCCATTGTTGGCGGCATGCTGGTCTTCTACAAGAACCCGCTGAACAAGAGCCAGCCCAATCCCTTTCCCTATCTGTTGCCAAATCTATTCTCTGCTGTTGTACTCGCCGTTGACCTGGTAGTGTGCATGCTCTTCCTGGAGGAGAGTCTGGACGACGCGAATAACCTGCCACCACTGGGAAAGAGAATAGGCAGTCTTTTCACATGGATGTGGCAGTTCACGAGCTCGTCACGACCGACGTACGTACGGCGCCTGCTCGGCAACCACAAGAACAACGACTTGCGGCACATGGATGGCATAGAGGAGGATGACAACGAGGATGCTGCTTCAGAAGATTCTGCGCCCGCGCTATTCCCTCACACCAACGGCGAGGTGCTCACGAAGAAAGAGATACTCAACCGCGACACCGTCCTCCTGCTCGTCACGTACTTTATCTTCCAGCTCGCAAACATCTCGTACAACTCGCTATACCCCATATTTGCTGAAGAGCAGCCGCCAACCGGCCGCGGCTTGAAGCCCGAAGCTGTTGGACTGTCTCTGTCGTTTGCGGGAGCCATAACAATAGTCTTCCAGGTAGGCATATTCGGGAAACTTCGAGACAAGATGGGCAACAAGGTGGCATACAGGGTCAGCTTGGCATTGTTTGTCGCGGCCTTCATACTCATGCCATGGGTCGGATACAAGAAGAATGGAGCTGGTCTGCTGTGGTTCGAGCTTGGAGTAGTCCTGGTGATCAAGACCATCGCAGGCGTCGGTGGTTTGACGGCTGCTTTGCTCCTGGTAAGCTCACGATTGGAGCTGGCTTACAACTGCACATGCTAACACTGCCCTAGATCACCAACTCTGCGCCCAATCACAACGTCCTTGGCACGCTCAACGGCTTGGCACAGACTTTGTCGGCTGCGGGTCGTGCGGCTGGCCCTTTTGTCTCAGGGTCGCTATTCACGGCGGCTACCAAGATCCAACCCAAGGGAGAGGCACTACCATTTGGTATCTTTGCTGGCATCTCGTTGTTGGGCTTCCTGATGAGCTTCGGCATCCGCGGCGAGGGGCTCGAAGCAGAGGGATGGAGCGATGACAGCGAAGAAGAAGATGAGGACGAAGAAGGGGGAGAGAGCTCGAGTGAGCAGGCTGGCCTGATACGGAAGTGAGTATTATACCAGAACGTGTAGCAAAAGGTATTGTGTCAATGGTCATTTGCATAGTTCATCATTTTTTTCGAGCGCGGCGCAGTAGATGTTTAGATTTTTATGGTATTCTGCGAAAGGTTGCGCCACATTCGTATGTATGATATTGCGACACGATGTACATACATTGCTTATGAATAGAACGACGAGATCTTTAGATCGAGAAGGAGGGTATCTCCCCCTTAATGCCGGGGAGCCGATAGATCTAGAGTCAGCCTCGTTAAATAATTGAAAGCCCACTTTCCTGTTCCTACGCTTAGCTGACAACGGCACAATCTGGGCGCCCGCGGGAAAGGTCTTAGGCGAACCGAGATTGCTTGTAGACGCCCCCAAAGCAAAGACATCTTCGTGACTTGGCGGTGAGCCTTGAAAGCTGCCGCCGTAAGGGGGAAAAGGACCAGGAAAATGCACTGCTGACATGAGCGCTACCTGTGGCATCTGCACTCGATGCGCTACCCGTCGCGTTAACTGAGGGACCCCGGCTGCGGAATAATCATCACGCCGATAAGCCTCGGGATGAGGGTGCGGAATTGGGGGCGGGGAAAACAACACCTCATCAACCTGAAGTGAGGCGAGATTCCCGCCGAACCCTCTCAAATGCGTGGGCGGCTGCACGAACTGGTCGTGTGAGCAGACACTGCTTCTGCTCTGTATGCTACGCAGCCCTCAAGCCATTGGCATTCAGTCTATATCAATTGGTCTGGCGCGAGGCTGGCTGACAATGCTGTACCCAAGCCACAACTTAGACCCAGCGGGCCGTAGCGCACGCTCTTTGCTGAGCCAGCCCTCCATCGATACCGTAGGATATGCACGTGTACAGCCAAGCAACCCGATAGGCATAACAGACCACGGTTCTGGATCACTGCTCAACCGCATTCGTTTCGCGCCACCAGAATTGCACTCAGCCCCGGGTGCGCCCGCAGGAGTGGGCGTAAAGCTTCTCTCAGCTTAGCTTTCAGCCGCGTTTGCTGAGTGGTGTTCGTCGTGAGCACAGGCGACGGAACAGCCACAATGCGGTGCAATTGGGCCCTGGCGATGCTAGCGAATATGTGCTGGTCTGAAGAGTGCATGGGTCCAGCCCTAAAAAAGAACGCGCTTGAGCAGGCGTGGGGATAGGGCATCTTGTGTGCAACAGTTATGGCCCTCTGTTAAAATGCTGCATCCCCACCGAGGTGAGACGGGCTGGTTGCTACCTTTTTTGTGGTCGAACTCTGCGTAGCTTTCCAGTTCTACTCGACTGCATTCAACAACATGGGCTTCGCTTTCCATGGTCACAAGGTTTGTTGCATCTGAAGTTAGCCGGGCCATGCACTGACGTTTGACAGCGAGATGTGTACGCTACCAATCTCACAACCGAGCGATCGACGTTCAAACTGACATACCCACAGCGACAAGGAGAAGCACCTGAAGCGCCTGCACACAACCACGCCGTGGATCGAGTCTCCACTAGTGGGCGCTGACGTCAATTCCCTCGTCTTCTCGCAACGGCATGAAGCGAACAGCATTGAATTGTTTTTCGATCTGTTCTTCGTGGCCAACCTCGCAACCTTTACCGCATACCACTCGATTACCGACGGCGATTATCTTCTCGGATACATTGGTTTCTTTGGCATTCTTTGGTCGACTTGGTTCCAGATCACACTTCACGATGTTCGCTTTGCACGAGACTCCCTCTACGAGCGCATATGCAAGACTGTGCAATTCATCTGCTTCGTTGGCTTGGCACTTGTGGGCTCGCAGTTCAACCCTTCGAGTCCCAAGGGAGACAATATTGTGCGTTTCGCGCGACATAAGTGCAAAGGGTACGGCTAACACCTTGTAGAACTTCCGAATTCTGTGTTACACCCTTGTGATATGCAGAGGGCTGCTAGCTATACAGTACATGGTTGTGCTTGTAAGATTACCGCCCTGAAGACGTTTTGCAGCCCACTAACGTGAATAGTTCTTCACATGGCGAGCGCGCTATGCGAAGCTATACCTGCCCCTCGGTCTTATGATCATTGTCTACCTAGTCGGCATGGGTGCCTTTGGCGCTATGACACCAGCATTCAAAGGCGAGTCGAAGAACCACCGCCTCGTCTACCTCGTCTGGTACGCTGTTGCAGGCCTCGAGGCTGTCGCTGTCGTCACAATATCTTGCTGCTGGCGCATGCTGAGCTTCAAGAAGACGCATCTCATGGAGCGTATGAGTCTTCTTACCATCATCGTCATTGGCGAGGGTGCCATCGGTGTAACGAAAACTGTGAGCAAGATCATGGGAAAGCATGGTCTCGATGTTGAGGGCTGCTTCTTGATCATGTGCATCATCGTTATTCTGGTAAAGTGTCCTCTGCATACGGCAAAGCAATCTAGACTTGAATGCTGACTCTATCACAACAGGTATTCATCTGGGCGCTTTACTTGTGAGAAATACCCCATCTCTCACAGCTTGGGCAATAGACTAACTTAGAGTGTTTAGCGATAACTTCCCACATGGCCATTACGGAACAATTCGCCAACAAATCTGGTCCCTTCTCCACTTCCCATTCCAGCTCGCCATTGTCGGTGTCGTAGAGGGCTCGCAACAACTTGCCCTAGCTCGCTACACGATCAAGAGCTTGTTCAAGGTCGAGAAAGACATCGCAAAGTTCTGCCAAACGGACAAACTAGATGGTGCAAAACTGCGAGATGCCCTATTCAAGGTGTTGGACTACTTCGAACTGGACAAGAAGCTCGAAACACTGTTTTGGTTCGAGGAGGCCGAGTCCTACATTTACAAAATCGGAAACTCGACTGGAATCTGTGCAGGTGGGAAAGCTGATGGATATCTGAGCGAAGACGGCTCATGGCCCGACGATATCCTCCACGTCAACTCTGCCATCTCAAACGGCCTCTACGTTGGCCTCGGCATGAAGCTCCCGGTCAACAAACTCGAAGAGTATGAGCCCCTCGCTATCGCTTTGAACAGCTGGCGACTCGTCTACATGTACTACTGGAGTTGTTTCTGCGCGCTGATGCTGTGCCTCATCATCTTCCTCTTCCTTATCCGCCGTCACAAAGCCGATCTATTCGACTTCACCTCCATCATCAGCCGCGTCCTCGTGCTTGGTGTTGGCGGCGCACTGCTAGGACTCATCGCCAACGAGGAGCGTTTGTACGGCGCACTCGCCACGCCGATGCTCCTGCCCATCTGCGTCATCCTCATGTTCCTCATCATGGTCACCGACAAGCTGAGCGCGCTATGGTGCAACTGGCGCCTGAAGAAGAGCGGACAGCCCTACGCGCTGGAGGTCGTTGAGCATGAGCATGAGCACGGCCATGAAGATCATGCGCATGGCGAGGTACACGAACACGATGAACACGCGCCGCTAAAGGGTCACGGCCACCACGACTCGGTTAACCTGGAGGATGCACGCAAGTCGGCGCACTACTCCGTGTACACTGATACCACCCCGCTTTCGGCACACAGCACGGAGTATCACAACGGCCACCAGGGTGGGTATGCGATGGAGCCGCTCATGAGCCCGCCGTTGATGAGTCCCCCTCTAATGAGCCCCCATCCGGCCACACCTGGGCTCGGTGCTAAACCTTCAGGCCCTGGAGGTTACATGCCTGTATCTGGTGGACAAAATTACGGTGCTTGAAGAGGGACATGAATGCATGTTTCAATCTTGTGTGGCGTTCTGGTTTGGCTTGCGAGCTTACACATTAGCGAGGCGTTTTCTTGTGGGCACTTCATTTTATGATATCCGACCTACACACACACATACACAACCATCTTGTCAGATCTCGAATGCGTTGAATAGTAAGGCTTATTTATGTTTTGTGTCAAGTTGGAATACTCTCTGCGATGAACCCAGTGTCTTCTGGTGACATGTCGTTACGGCTCCGAATAAAATGCAAAGAAATACCTTCTACATTCGAAGGCGTGCACAAATGGGTTGCAAGGCGTTGCTAAGAACGCGTTTCACTTACATCGTGAGTGTGACTGTGATACAAATTCACCAGTACCATAATCTGACGTTTCACTAGATGCTCGGGAGGGAAAATAAACGCTGCTGTCTTCGTTCGTTGCACCTGGAAAAGTGGGGCGACAGACCTCACCTTCCCTGGACCCTGAACTGCTCCTGCTCCACACCAGCAAAGGCAGGCGTGATGATGGCCAATTCCTGCTCGTGCAATCCTCGTTCCCCTCTGAAGCTCTCTCGACCATCTTCACCGCATGCCAACTCTTCCGCTCGCCACGCAATGCTGCATTTGCTCGCTACTCACTGCAGCTAGTCCTTTCGCTTCACCCTCCTGTGACTGGTCAACTACTCTCAACTCTCGCGACAATCGAGACACTGGCCTCACTCAACGTCTTTAAGTCTAATCCCACGACTCCACCCTCGCAGTCGCTGAATAACATACCTCGCATCGCCTGAGGACAGTACTTCGGGCACCGTGCCGCTGTGCACCTCATCTGTCTGGTGGCTGTGAGTAGGATTAGTCAGACATATCATTGGAAGCAGCAGGCTGCTTAGCTTCAACGACAGTTAGCCAACCATGTTACACACACGGATATTTCGACCCTGCTTAGCATTCTGTCTCCCGCTATATCTCATCGCTGTCACTGCGGCCGCTGCAAAGAAGCCCGACTACGTGGTGGCTACAATCGATGGAAGGCAGTACCGAGTCAGGGATGACCGCCAGCCAGCGCTATACACTGCCGACTTTGGCGACTGTCGAGGAGGGAGTCTGATCAATGTTACTCGCTTCGATGCCGCGTACTACCGCGACAACATGACCGTATTATTCCATCTTGAAGGAGAAAGTGCTCTGCACAGGGAGGATATCATGATGTCCATTGGCGTCTATGCATACGGCGAGAGCCGCTTCGCGCTGACCTTCAACCCTTGCAGCGCCAACATCGACAGGTAAGTGGCGCCGTACTTACATGAGAATTGGACTGATAGTCGCAGCGCCTGTCCAGTCAAAGCTGGCGTCCCCATCGCCGCAGCGGGTATCATTCCTATCAACCAAAACGACGTCGCTGGCATCCCCGATTTAGCTCTTTACATTCCAGACTTCGAGGGTCAGGCCATCCTGAGAATCTTCTCCAACTCAACACAACTCGAGATCGGCTGTTTTGCCGCGCAAATCACCAATGGAAACACCTTTCGACAGAAAACAGAGGTGGGAATCGTGTTAGGTGTCTTCACCCTCATCGCTATGGTCGCTTCGTTTGCCCCCGCCATCTACGGCGATGACATCGTCGAGATGCGCAAACATTATGCTCATTCGCTGTCTGTCATGGTCGTCTTCGCAGTCTGGCACCACATCTACTTCAGTGGTGCATTATCCGTGAACTGGCCGAGCGCACTTGTTGCTTTCTGGAGTAACTATGCCTGGACAGCAGGCATGATCTACTCAGAGCGAATGCAGAATACCATTAACAATTTTATCGGCTCAAACAAAGGCAATACATCCCAAGTCGGCGCTGCAGGTACCGGGGAGAGCAATCCAGGTCTCGGAGGAGGTTACGATATTACCGCAATCTACAAGAGGGGCTTGGTCAATCCTGACAGTGGTTTCTCATACACAGGAGAGCCGGTTAAGCCCGGCCTTCCTCTTCCTGGTAACTTCTCTGGGTTTGCTGGAGCTCTTGCGCAGGAGCGTATTCCAGCATCGAATGCATTCATGACGTGTTTGCTCTGGTCACTGGTCTTGGTGGCCTGCATCGTCGGGTCTATCGTCGCGCTCAAGCTCGTCCTCGAAAGCCTCAGCAAGACCAAGCTGATCAAAGGGAACCGCTTAATTTTCTTTCGAGTTCACTGGATCCGGTACACAGCCCTTGCTGTCCTACGTGCGGGGTTCATCGGCTTCTTCATGATCGCGTTCGTTTCCATGTTTCAATTCTCATACCTCAAGTCACCTGGCCTGGTCGCGGTAGCTTGCATTGTTTTCCTCGTGGTAGTCTTCGGTATAGGGAGCGCTGCGGTCCTGGCGTGCTATCGCAGGATCAGTACTGGCCAGTACGTATGTGAGCCCGACAAGTGGAACATCGAGGGGACAAAAGTATGGAAGGTTATTCCCTGGTACACACTATCACGGCAGAGCAAGATTCCGCGCTCAGAGGACAGGATATACGCCGGCTCGATTCCATGGTGGATAATCCGGCCCTCATCCGGCGACAAGTCGGTCCATGACGACGAGAGCTTTATCCAGTCTTTTGGGTGGCTAGCTGCGCGCTATCGTAGGACTCGCTGGTGGTTCTTTGCAGTTTGGCTCGTCTACGAATTTGTACGAGCTTGCTTCTTAGCCGGCGCTTCCACTCAACCTCTATTGCAAGTCTTTGGAATTCTCGGCGTGGAGGTTGTCGGTTTCATTGGCATTGTCTACCTACATCCCTTTCAGGGTCAGCGCCTCAATGTGATCTTGGTGTATATGCTGGGGTTCAGCAAGATCGCAACAACCGGGCTCTCTGCAGCTTTCGACACCAAATTCAATCTTCCGCGCATCCCAGCAACGATTGTTGGTATCATCATCATTGTCATCCAAGGCCTGTTGACCATTTCGTTGCTGATTGCGATCTTCATCGGAGCAATAACCAGCTACTTCTCAATCACACGACACCAAGAGACGATTAGACCCAGAGGCTGGCTCCCCACACGCGAAAAGTATCTCAAGCGTCTAGACGATCGAGCCTCAGACCTCCCACGACCACGACCAATGCGGGTTCAGTCTGTTCCGGAGGTTCAGATTCAAAGTGGCCCGTACTTCAGCGTCAACCAGGTCAAACGCATCCCCAAGGTCGAAGACGAAGAGGAAGAATTTTCGCCGGAGACCCACAACCTTTCCGCGTCCCGACTCACGCCATCGAGTGGAAATCAAGCTGCAGATGGAGAGCAGCCGCCGCAACGGAGTCGAGCGGCTAGTGACCTTTCGCAAATGTCGCACTCCGCTCCACCACGGGCGGCCGGTCTCCATCGTCCGAGCTGGAACTCGCAGGACCTTGCTGAAGCTCGACGCAAAGGGCGGGCAAGACCCAATAGCAAGACTACACTCTCCACGCGTGACAGCCCAGACCGGCTCAAAAACAACGCGACTCCGCGGCTGGACACTCAGACCGAGGGTGAGGAAACGGCCAGCAGACAACCTAGCCCACTCAGTGGCGATGCAAGTCGATCCAACACACCCGCGTCCTCTTCGATTCCACACCCACAAGACAACGATAACTTTCCGTATCGGCAATCTGGTAGCAGGCCAAGCATACCTCCCCGCTCGATATTGAGACCAACGAGCGGAGACGAAGACAGGCCAAGCGTACCGCCCCGCTCGACGTTGAGGCCGACAACCGGAGAGGAAAGCAGCGAAGAACAAGGGCTATCAATCCCACGGAAAAGCAGCAAGCGACTTGTGATGGAGGGCGAGGAGGCTTAGTAGGCATAGCCACCTCTATCCCACGAAAGAGGAGCTGAAAAGACTCCACTGAAGGAGCAAACTCAAAGAAGCTGGAGTTTTCTTCCAGGCATGAGAGGACGAGCGAGCAAGCGTAGCGACCGAGATACCTGAGCAGCATAGACAGGACATTCTCAACGAAACAACAATAAATTCTCGATAAGCGGAACATTCCATGGGCATTCTCTTCCTGCACAAGCGTTAATGGTCGGACGGACTTCGGCGCAACGCTTTATACCCCACATGGCATTCTCAGCGGCATCTCTTTCCCATCCTCTTTTGTCGATAGTTTTCCAAGGTGTTATGGGTGGACGGCAGCGCGTTTTAATCTACGTTGTTGGATTCGACATCAGCACATCGGATATTGCTTCCAAGCATCGTGTATGCGGGAGGAGAGATAAGGCCACTGTAGCGGTAATATGAATCAAGTTCACAGCGAGCCAAGATGCTTACGCGACAATGTGCGAGGTCGAGGAATGCAGTGAGATTTAGCAATGACCGCCGTTCTGACGGCGTGACGCAAGCGTGCTTGAGCCACACCAAGCTCATGTCCAACGCCAGCGCTAGCCGCCGGCATCTTGAAACTCTCTTCATCTCATCACAGCAGTCCGCACCCCAAGATTCTGGCCATGCAACCGATACGCCAACAATGACAGCATGGCGTCGAAAACAGGGCAAGCGAGATTTGACAGCCAATGTCTCACCACGTTGGCGAAATTAGCCCCATTTCCTTGTCCCACATGCGACAATGTGTGGCGGCCGCAGAACTGGACCGTTGAGCATGACTGATGGCGCGAAAGCCACAGCTACGTCACGGCTCTCTCATCCGCATGTGGATATGTGCAACGGCGGGTATTCTCGCCGGATGATGAATCTGGCCATAGAGTATAGCAGTCATCTGTACATGGTGCGGAGTAGGAGGGCTGGAAAACGTGGTGGTTGGACACGACAGCAGTATCTGCGTCGCTCAATATGGGCTTATCAACGTCGCCAAACCTTCTCTGGGCGTGGCTCACCGCATCGTTGCGATTCTGATGCGTGGTGTCGATGGGGCAGCCACACGCAATGCCGCTCGTTGCCGCTTTGGACAGCCATGACCTCAGAGCTGTGGCGCAAGGACAGGGATGTGCCCTGCTTTGTGATCCTCCAAACGGTAATTCTCCGCCGATCGATGCCGGTTTGGGAGTTGACTGGCGCTACGAACAGGTTTTGGCGGCATGGCATGGGGCTGTTTGCGGGTGCGGCATTGTCATGGGGACACGGTGATGTGTGAGATTTTTTTGCCAGGCAGGGCGCGTGCTGGAGATTGAGGTGAGGGATTGTGCAAGGGTTGGTGTTGATGAGGTAGTGACGTCAGAGGTAGGTGCTGGTTGGGTGGGATATAAGTCAGGCGCTGGCGACGCTTTGTTTGCAAGTACATTCCTCAACTCACCCACAACCCTTTCTTCTACAAACAACAACCAGAGCCTGAGCTTCGACATCCACAACTCGAACTCTATCATCAACACCACACAAACCATCAAACTACCACAACTGCAACTATGGGCGCCGTAGTCTCCTGCGTACGTCGACCCCACCTTACCGTTTCGCACCGCAACACGCACTAACAAAACAATAGATCAAGTCCGTCTTCAGGACAATCGGCAACTGCATTATGGCCATTGTCAACGCCATCGCCGCCGGTCTCAAGGCCATCATCAACGCCATCGTCTCGCTCTTCGGCATCATCATCAACTGCCTGACATGCGGCCGCGGCGGATCCCGTAGGAAGACACGCACCACGCACACGAGCAGAGTCTAAACGACCCACCCGTCTTGCTAGCTAGAAACGGCTGACAGGATGGGTGTTATCGACGGACTCGTTAGGCCAATACGACAGGCAAACCACATCGTCGCGCGACGAGGAGTCAGCATGGCGCCAACTGCACTACATCGCATCGTGTCGGCGGAAACAGAAGACTGATTTGAGCATGGATACCCAGATGGAGTAATAGAGGTTGAGTCACGACCGAGTTTTGTTTTTCGAGTTTCATGCTTGATATGGAGGCGTGCGCGTGGTGGTCAGACGATCCATTCTTGATATGAGAGCGCATAGATACCCCAGCTTTTGAATGGAGCGAAAATTTACTCTGCAAACTGCATTGCGTATATGTTCGTTCCACGTGAGTTTACTATTTTGTGTTTGCTTTGGTGTATTCTCACGGTTTGTATTCAACAGCTTTGTGCTTGTGACGGACTAATTACTACACCTACTCGGATGGATTACCCAACACTTACATTCGCGTCCACAAGCTCCTCTCGTTTCTAACCCCCAGCTACCCAATGCCGCACCACGAAATGCGCCATCGTCACCTCGTCTACCGAATCTATACCCTGCAACCCAAAGTTCCCCATGTTTGTCACCTTCAGCTTACATATCCTACACTCCCCCTTAACTCTACTCCCCTGCTTTAAAAACACTAA
Source organism: Ophiobolus disseminans (assembly GCA_010093685.1). Lineage (NCBI taxonomy): Eukaryota > Fungi > Ascomycota > Dothideomycetes > Pleosporales > Phaeosphaeriaceae > Ophiobolus > Ophiobolus disseminans. The sequence goes on from MU006220.1 coordinate 1,092,287, forward strand.
CCACGCGTCCTGCCACATCCTCTCCACCCTCATCCTCTTCCCACCATCATCGATCATCTTACACAACCTCGCGACACTTTCCTTAACAGCATCCCATCTCGCACATGTGTCTTTAATGACGGGATCGACTTTGAATTTTGTGCCAGTCCACGCCGTATTCAAAATGCGCTCCAAATGCTGTGCAAGACTCTCAGCGAGGATGATGATTTCGCTCTGTTGAGTAGATATGTCAGGCCACATGCGCGCCCCATCAACCTGAACACGTATATTTTGCATTCGTTCCGGGAACGTTAACGCCGTGGACAGGGAATACGTCGCCGCCGTACTCGTTGTCGTCGATACCACAAGATAAGACCAAAAGGGCGGGAGCATGAGTGTCTGCCCGCGCGTTTGCACAATCGCAATGCCGTGCTGCAAGTCGTCTACGATGGGCATGAACACGGCGCCAGATGTGCGGCCTGCAAGAGAAGCGTATTGGCGCTGCAAGACGTCCAGATTGCCGTGCCCTGGGGGGTATGCGATCCATATCTTCTCCCCGGAGAGCAGCGTGGAGAAAGTGTAGTACGGCGAGTACTCCAGATCGAAGACTTCGTTTGCAGGTGCGACGGTGATTTGGAAATCGCTTTGGCCGAGTATGCCATCGGCAGCCCAGGGCATGGTTTTGGTGCGCAGGCGGTCGAATGTCGGGGACGTCATGTGTATTATTGCGCCGCGGTCTGAGAAAGCTGGGTTGGGGATGTTGTTTAGCAGCTTAATGGTGGCGTGGGCGTCTTTCTCGGCGGAACCTAGAGGGGGGGCGAAGCGGTAGGTGTTTGGGCCGCTGATATCTTCTTTGAGAGCGCGTTGGACTTCGGCGACGGTGGGGAGGAAGTCGAAGGGGAGGCTGGCTGGTGGGTAAAGGATTGGTGAGTTGAAGATTTGTTCGTTGAAGACGCCGCTTTTCTTTAAACGCAGGGGTTTGAGCTTTTGTTCGTTGAGTGGGTGAAGCGTGCCGCGGTTTGCCAAGTTGAAGACATGTTTAGCTCGTGGGTCGTTGCAGTGCTCAAGGTGCAGCATGACATCGACCAGATCTTGGCTGTGGAGGGCTAGTATTCGTGGGACCACGGTCCTTGTCATGGGTGAGACGTGAATGATGTCTGGTAGTTGATATTCAAGATCGACTTGGGTCGTTGAGGTTTGTGAGCTTGAGGTGATGTTGGTCCGATGCAGGGGGAGAGTATGAGATATGTTTGATGCTGTGAGAGGTGCCAGAAGTTTCGAAGTGACTCTTGCCATTGCGATGAGCTGCGTGATTGCAATTGTTTAATGCAACACGGGTAAATCGTTGCACCGCCTGGTATTTGCTTGAGTGCGTCTTGCCGTTGTCCTTGAGTGTAAGCTGTGGTGCTAGAAGAGACTAAATCCTTGTCGGCTATATTGCATTAAATGGTATGGGGTCCATCTGCACTTTTCGGGAAAATTAGAGCTTCCCTGCTGTAGCTTTATCCGTTTGTAGGTGTGCAGTTGCGGTGACCAAGAGCTTACCATCGCACTTTCCTCTACTTCTCGAACTCACTGCTTTACTAAACTTTATGACGATGATTGATCAATTATACATCCCTCACTTCGTCTCAACCGCACTTTGTACCCTCCAATTCAAACGTCACCATTCAACTACAACCAATGTCGCGGAAAGTTAAACCCGGTCAAGACGACAATCGAAGCAACTCGTCTGATAAGTCGATCCTCGCCATACCTCTCGAGTGGATCAAGAACAACCCAATGAAGACAGCAAAGCTGGTGAAGGCGTATGGCGTACCATTTACTGGTGTCGCACTTGCTGGGCCGATGGCGTCCATGCTACCTTTGGGACCGTTCAGTCCCTTCGCCGCTTTGCTAGCTACGAGTTTCGCAAGCTTCCACCTAAGACGAAATGTGATGGACAGCGTATGCTCCTTTTTCCATGCGGGCGGTCTCAGTGGCTTTCAGGGTCAGGTACTGTCGTTGCTGAACTTCATGAGCTTGAGTGCTGCGTTTGGTAAGTCTGACTGGCGAGCTTAGCTCTTGACATTAGCTCATAATGATAGAAACACTTGAGCGACCACTTAAAACCTTGACCAACGAGCTCATCGTCAGCACCGGAGGCCTTCGAGCCTCGCTGGCTGGCCTCTTCATCGCCATGGTAACTGAACTTACGGGCTTGTTCGGTATCTTTCCCCATGTGGTCCGAGCAAGAAGCATGGCGCGTTCCTTGCAACTGTGCAGGCGTTTCTTGTGTCAAAAGGAGTAACTTTAGGCTGGCAGTTACTCGTCACGATATGGCACCAACTCACGAAAGATGGGTTAGGCGCAGCATTCCGACTGCACACTGCCCATGGAAATACAGTTGTCTCCGCTATATACAGCACAGGGCGAACAGGGTTGAATAGGCTGGGGAGCATGCTGTGGGAACTTATGTCGAAGGGAGAGCACACGAGCAAAGGCACCACTCAGCAGCCGTTAGACGATTGGGAGATGGTGGACCTTGAAGGAAAGAGGCCAGACGATCACTCTGATGCCAGCAACGAGCGTGCAGCGGAGCTAGTTGGTGAGATTTCACAGCTCATTGATGAATGCCAAGAACTTCGGCGTGCCGAGCGGGACGAGTTGATCGCGATGCTGGAGGAGGAGGAGCATAATGATTACAAGAGAATTGGCGCCGAATCTGATGAGCTGGAAGATGTGCCACTCGATGACCTAGCAAAGGCGGATGCAGCCGATGACTGGGAGCTTCTATTCTGAGTACGGAACCAATATAGCAATGGGTGGAAGAGAAAGAAAGTGTTGTATATTCAAGAGGCGTTGCGTTCTACCTGTTTCCAATATCAGCAGCGTGCGTGATGAGGTGAAGGAAACTCCACATGATGTTCGGTGCCAAGACATATACGCTACCGCCACATCGAGCCTAGTGCGGCGGTATTTCGCCCACAATGAATTAACGAACGTCGCAGGACGACCGACGACAACCCCACGACTAACACAACAGGTACTGCTCCAACACCGCCAACATGCGTACCTACGACGACTCCTTCAGCGGCCAAAAGATCTACCCCGGCAAGGTGCGTTCCGCCGTCCCCGCGATGACGCGCGACATGTCGATATTCCGCTGCCGCACTGCACGACGACGTACACCTGGCAGAGGAGACATGGCGGCGCGACAGATGGAACACGTGCTGACGGAGACAACAGGGCAAGCTGTACATCCGCGGTGACAGCAAGATCTTCCGCTTCCAGAACGGCAAGACCGAGTCCCTCTTCCTGCAGAGGAAGAACCCCCGCAAGATCTCATGGACGACTCTGTACCGACGGATGCACAAGAAGGGCATCTCTGAGGTTCGTCCGCCCAATTGCACATACACACGGCCTGATGCGGGTTTGGGGGTGTCGCGAGCTATGACATCAGCCGCATCGCAATATGATGCTGGTACATGGCAACACGCGTAGCCCTCAAAATCCCCTCTCCCACACACACAGCCACATCACCATGAACTGCCTACTGACCACCGCTACCTACAGGAAATCGCCAAGAAGCGCACCCGTCGCACAGTCAAGCACCAGCGTGCCATCGTCGGTGCCTCGCTCGACGTGATCAAGGAGCGCCGTGCACAGCGCCCCGAGGCCCGCAACGCCGCCCGCGCCGCTGCCGTCAAGGAAGGAAAGGAGAAGAAGGCTGCCGCAGAGTCAAAGAAGAAGGCCGAGAAGGCCAAGAGCGCCTCATCCGCCGCACGAGGCCAGGCCACCAAGATCCAGAGCAAGCAGGGCGCAAAGGGTGCCGCACCCAAGGTCCAGGCAAGGACCCGCTAAGCGGGTTGCTGTGTGTGCATGGTCGGCTTCTTCAGCGGGTTTTCGGGGTGACTCGGTGTTCTTTTACTCTCTCTGAACCACTCCGATGAGCGGGAACATGGAATGAACGGGATGATGATTCACATCTTTTGGGACGGATGCTTCTTCCGATGATAGGGTTCGGCGTCCCATAGGGCAATGCAATACCAGTCCTCACGAATGATGGAGTTTCATGTGGCCTGTAGGGATTCCTTTGCGTGTTCGCTATACTGCAATTCGTGACAAACAACTAGCACGAATTTTCGAATCCAGGTTGATGTGGCTGACATATAGCCTCCTCCTTTTTATATCCTCTTTTTTTCGTGATTCGCTTTGTTGATTGTTCAGCAACAGACCCTCCTCGTCCCGACTCAAGTCACTCCGTCTCCCATATCCATCCATACTACGCTAGGCTGTTTGTCTCCATGTGTAGACTTAGAGCCCTTGTTGGTTCATCTTGCTGTGCTCAAGGAAGCACCTCCGTTGAGCACGCATTTACCTGCCTGTCCTAAAGAAAGAGATGTAGCTAGATTGGATATAATATGTTCATAGCCGCCACAGCGCTCGACCATGTGTCTCTATAACTCAAGACTCGTTTCCATATTACCACCTTTCTCATGCCGGCGAAAACGAGAACATGAGCTTCAGTGTTCAAGCGACACTACACTTCCGGAATGATCTTAAGGGTTCATATTATAAGTTTCCAACGACCGAGAAACTGTCTTAGAACGCCTATGTGTAACAAAAGCAACTTTTGTTGGCCTATAAGCAAGCTACTCATTCCACTTGCAGTATAACTTACGAGAAGCACACTACTATGGGAGCAGTGCGAACGATGCAGATTACAGATTTCCGAATAGTGGGGAAAGAATGAACTTCAAGTGTTTACGTGAAAGTGACCGATCAAAGGCGGGTAAGTAGAAGGAGTGCTATCTACAGGATGACCGTATTGGTCTCAATCACCGCAGCAGGAGAACAAGTGTTTTGGGAAACTGCACTTTAATGATACCACGCTGTTACATAGCTGTCTCAATCACGCTTCAGAAACACGCACAGTACAAGTTTTGGCAATACTTGAGGTGTTTACTCTTAACGTCCATCTTCGCGTGGCGGGACACCCTGTGTAACGGGACGCTCTCGATACTTTCTACCATAACAAAGTCAACAACAACCAAGAAGCGCAACTAGTCTCGGGATAAATATATCGAGCCCTTAGCTCTGTCTAGGCTTCACGGCTTGCATAGACTCCTTCTGCTTAGCCTATAATACCACAATTCACCGCGCGCATACGCAATTGCCTCACTCCGGCCTGACTCGGCACAACCTTAAGCATGACGAGCTCGAGCTACAGCAACACTAATCTTGTAATGAATGTTGCAACATGCACACTTACCTTATCGCAACATGCAGTACAAAGTATATATAACAATTTAAATACTTGCAAATTTTAATTAGTTGCAGCTACACAATAACAACTAGCATTATGTGCACATATAAAGTCATCTTAAGGTACAGAGAATCTCGAGCCCTTAATTCCAACCCTTGCTAGCCCACGTAACAGCCTTAATCCTTTGCCTCTTTGTGTACTTGCGCCGCTATCTGGTGCATCGCGGGATTCAATGCATTGATCCTGCCTTTGCAACGCAAGCGTTTCAGAATAATGTTGGCAACATGCGCGGGTAGTCGGGTGATCGTTCCCAAGGACAGTGGGGTAGGTAGCGCATGCTCTTTCATACAGAACAAGAGATTCATCGTAGTGGTGTTGATTGGCAAGGAGGCGGGCGAGGTAGCACATGCTTGTCAGCGTGTTTGGATGCTCACGCCCGAGCACCGTCTCTTTCAGCGCCAGCGTCTGCCTGTTCATTGCTTCCGCCGCCTCGTATTTGCCTTGGCGGCGCAGCACTATTGCCAAGTTGCTCATGGTCATCAGCGTGGATGGATGCTCACGCCCAAGCACTGTCTCTCCCAGCGCCAGCGTCTGCTTGTTCATTGCTACCGCCGCCTTGTACCTCCCTTGGTTGCTAAATGCTAACCCCACTTCATGCATGCTCACAAGTGTTTGGATATGCTTCTTTCCTAAACTCTTTTCTCTCAACAATAATGCTTGTTGGTGTGTGTTTTCTGCTGCCAAGTACAGCCCAAGGCTTGCTTGACATTGTCCTACCAAATCTAGAAGCAAAGCCCTTGCAGTTTCTTCTACTGTGTTGCTCAATCCAGCCACGTAGATTGCATGCGAGAGGTACGATGTCCACGTTGCCTTCCTCTCATGCCCGCTGTGTGGCACCAGCTCCTCTAATCGGGCCACTGCTCTGCCTGCCCAAGTTGCCTGCTCATTATGACCCTCCAGCCACCAGGCAGAGGCCATGTGGACCAATCGATGCATATCAAAGAACCTCTCCAGGTCCAACTTGTGCGCTGTCTGCTGGCGCTCTGTGATAAAGGCGTATCCTGCCAGCATTCCAAGCGCTTTCACTTGCTGCACCAATGAGCCTCCAGAAGGTAGTAGAGACTGAGGAATGTCTATGCAATCGATGCATGCCATAAACGAAAGGTACTCTGCAGCAAGCCGGTCTTGCCTCTGTATTTGATCAAAGGAGATATGCCATGTCTTTGCAACTGTGCTGTCCATCTACCGGTACCTGCTAGGGTCTTCAAAGTGCTTGCTAAAGAGCTCAGACTCAGTGCTAGTATGCTGAAACAATAATATATACCTGGACACGGATATATCATTGTTGTTAATAAAAGCGGCTGCCTGCACAATAGCAAGCGGCAGATATGTAAGAATCTCTAGCAGTTTTTCAACAGCTGTCTTGTCATCAAGCAACGCTTGCTTTGTCAACCATCACGCTAGCAGCTGCCTAGCTTCAGCTTTATTCATGTCATTCAGCTCTAAGACGCTGCTTGGCATTAGGTCTCCAGCCACCTTCCTACTCCAAGTAGTAAATAGGATAGTGCTGCTACTGCTGTGTGGGAGACAGTTGCTTAGTCAAGCAGACATTGAGTTGTTATCTGTGGTCTCTAACAGAACTCCGGAGTCATCAGCATTGTCAACAATCATCAGCCACCTGCCTAAGCTTCCTGAGCTCAGCGCATCCTTAACAAGCTTCCTAATGTCCGCATTATCTTTGGTAATCTCTGGCACACCAATGCGGACTCCAATCTCCTGATAGGCAAGCTCAAAGCTCTCTTGGCTGACGGCTGGCACCCAGAAGACCATGTGTCTAGCATGTTGCACCAGCGCGCAATATGCAAACTCAAGGGCAAGCGCTGACTTCCCGCAACCCCCTAGCCCATATATTGTCATGCGTTAGTGAGTGTTTGAGGAAAGGAGGGATTGTTCAAGAGATTGAAGCTGCTCTTCTCGTCCAACAAAGAGCTCGTTTCTTGGAAAAGGCAACAATGAGAACACTATACACCATTAACTGCATGTAGCTTGTGTAGGGAGTGCTGCTTTGCCACATGTAGAACGCACCAGACAGGTCATGCCGCCTTTCTGTTCCCTGCTGTTCCTGCCGCCTCTCTATCTCCTCTCTCAGCCATAGAGTCGCGTATGCTTCTCCTTCTCCATATATAAGCGACAAGAATACGCCAAAGATGCCTAGCAAACAATATACTTTGTCCTCCTTCAATGTCGTTGTGCATTGGGCCGCCCAGCTCATCCGCTGCTCAATGCTGAACTTGGCAAGACTTTGGCCTTGTAATGCTTCAGCAGCAATTTTTGGTGATCTCATGGATTTCCTGCTCCAACAATATCCTGCTACCTAACCGCTTACCGTTCTTGGAAAAGAACTCAACACACGGCGGCGCAAGAAGCTCTTGCAATGTCCAGCCTTGTGTAAACCATTGGCTGCGTCAAAAGGCTTCCACCCACGTTGTCTGGAAAGCCTCAGCGTCAGCAACCTCCTCCGGCACAACAACATCGGGTAGGTATACGTAGCACTTGGATGCACGCTGGTACCAATGGAACATAGAGTTGATGGATGTACTAAGCTCATGGCTGGTAGGCTTGTCAATGCAGCAGGTATCGACCCAGAAGTACTGCAGGCCATCCGCTGCCGCTTGGCCGCCACAGAAGCGGATTTTGTCATAGCTAGTCTTGTCCTTGCTTGTACCCGCCACCAGCTTGTTGTATGTAACCTCTTGACCCTCGGTCCAGGTGTGCAATAGAATGGCATATGGAGGAGGGTTTTTGTTGTTGAAAGAAACTAGTTTGAAGTCGCCGCTCGATAAGCGTTCCAAGAGGCGCATCACGGCGCCTGCATGTGCCTCCAAGACACGCGCAGAATGTGCCAGCTGGTGGTCGATGGGCGCTCAGGGCTGTGTGATGGAGCTCAGCCGCAAGCTCCATGCGCGCGGCGGCGCGGGGCTCAGGGCTGGCGTACAGCCTTGCCGTTGCCCTTCAGCCGCGAGTGTGGTAAACGGCATTCGACAAACGGTTTTGTACAGTATTTCCGTACATGTTGGGATTGTTTTCGGTCGCATGACATGCAATTCCAGGCTTGCAAACAGAATATTGTGGATTCCAGACTTGCATATTGCAACACTGGTTATAAGGCGGTTGGGTATTCGAGCTCGCGCTTGTCATGCTGGCAGTATCAGGACCTGATGTCAGCACTGCCTGAATACTGCTAGCCCGCTTTTGGCTTTTCCGTACCGCTAAGATATGGGGGCGCTCGCCTGTCCACTCCGCTTGATCAGGCAGTAGATCACCACTGAAGCACAATGAGCTCAAATGTTTGCCTGCCTTGCTTGGAATACAGTCTTTTCTTGTCTATCTACAGCTTGACATAATTTTACACAAGATGCACAAACTTTCCAGTAGAGCCAAGGCTGGCCGGAGTGAGGCAATTGCATACCGAGGTTAACGGCGTAACGCACCACCCCACCTATGCAGCACCTCTCCTTCAACACCACTTATCTCCACTAATATGAGCCCAATAGAGGACGCCTTAGCAGAATTAGAATTGCTAGAGCCAGGAGAATATTTCTCGTATAGAAATATTGCTGCCAAACATTGCATCGTACACACTACCTTAATGCAAAGACACAAATGTGCATCAACCTCAAGAACTACCAAGGCTCAAAACCAGCAGGCTCTCCACCCCTAGCAAGAGCAGGCGCTCCTGCGCTATATTGAGCGCCTTACAAGACAAGGCCTACCTCCTACAAGGCCTATGATACAACGCTTTGGCTCACAAATAGCTAAAAAAGAGCTTGGCGTACACTGGGTTGATCGCTTTATCTAGCGCTACCAGGTTAATCTCATCTCAAAGTGGACAACAGGTATAGACCGATCACGTCACCAGGCTGATTCAGAGGCAAAGTATACCCTGTACTTTGATCTCTTACGCAATAAAATCAGCCAATACAACATTGAGCCTTGCCACACATACAATATGGATTAGAAAGGCTTCCTCCTTGGAATTGTTTCTAGGTCAAAGAGGGTGTTCAGCAGAAGGCTATATGAGGATGGAAAGATCAAGGCTTATCTCCAGGATGGCAATCGAGAGTGGATAACGCTGCTGGCCTGCATATGCGCTGATGGATCTTCTCTTGATCCAGCAATCATCTATCAATCAAACTCTGGCTCAATACAGGATAGCTGGCTGCAGGCGTTTGATCCTAACGACCACCGAGCTTGCTTTGCCTCCTCACCCTCCTGGACGAATAATGAGATAGGCCTAGCCTGGCTCAAACAAGTGTTTGATCGCTCTACAAAGCCAAAGGCTGGGCGGAGCTATTGACTACTTATCCTTGATGGCCATGGATCTTACCTCACGATGGATTTCATTGAGTACTGCGATAGGAATAAGATACTCCTTGCAATCTATCCTCCTCACTCAACCCACACGCTCCAGCCGCTCGACGTCGTTATGTTCAAGCCTCTCTCCTCTGCCTACTCAGGCCAGGTAGCAGCCTTTATGGAGAGGTGCCAAGGGCTCACTTTAATGAGCAAGAGAGACTTCTATCCCGTGTTTATGGCTGCCTGGGAGGCCTCCTTCAAGAAAACAACAATCCTTAAGGCCTTTGAGGCAACTGGCCTATCACCTTTTAAGCCTGAGGCAATACTTAAAAGGTCCCACCTTAAGGCTACTGAGCAAGCCTCAAGTGACAGCGAGTCCTCAACCTTAAGTGCCTCTAATTGGAGAAAGACTGAGGGCCTGTTACGGCAGGTAGTCAAGGATCGGGGTGATCCACGAGCTCAAAAGCTCAGCCAGGCCTTCCACTTAATCTCAGTCCAAAAGAGCCTCCTTGCGCAGGAGGCCAAAGGCCTTAAGGAGGCCTTAATCAACGAGAGGCTGCGCAGGAAGCAAGGCAAGTCCCTCCCTTTGAAGGCGCCTGAGGAGTACCACGGTGGAGCTGTTTTCTGGTCCCCAAGGAAGGTGAAGGAAGCACGTGATCGCCTGCAGCAGCAGGAGGCTGAGGAGGAGCAACAACAACTTCAAAAGCAGAGGCAGCAAAGGCTCGTAAGGAGAGGAGGCAGATCAAGGCCCAGGATATTCAGGCCAGGCGTCAGGCCAAGGTGGAGGCCAGGATATTGAGGGAGAAGGAGAAGGCTGAAAAGGCTGCTGAGCAGGCCTCTAGGGCAGCTGCTTGTAGGACTCAACATCGACTCCAAAACGCTCTTAAAGCAACTTAAAAGGGCAACAGGATGAGGCTCAAGGCTCCTGCAAAGGCAGCCTTAAAAAAGAGGGCAGCTATACAGCCTCAGGCTGGTGGGAAGGCTTCAGGTGCTGGACCAGGCGCACCACCATCTCAGTCACAACATGGCCGAGATATCAAGCTTCCAGCAAAATATAGATAGCTATATATGTCAAGCAATGCCTTTTCAGCTTAATACTAAAAAATATCGCAATAATAGCTATTGTATGTGGCTCAATAGCCTTAGAAAGAGGTGCTGTTTTTGTGTTGGGGTTGGTGCGTTACGCCGTTAACCTCGGTATGCCCGCGGTGAATTGTGGTATTGTAGACTAAGCAGAAGTTGTATGTAGAAACTACGAAGCACAGACAGAGCTTAGGGCTTAAGGTACCTATCCCAAGACTTTCTGCACTTCTGGGTCATTGTTGACTTTGTTATGGTCAAAAGTATTGAGGGTGTCCTGCCACGCAGGGATGCACATTAGATTACTTTTCTTACTCTTTGTTACTATGCATAGTCTTTGTCGCCACGAATTAAATCATGACAAAGAAGAAGAAGGTTTGCTTAACTAACCTATTTCTCAACGCTCCCAGAACTCTCGTATTCTCAACCTAGATCCCTCTGTATCCTTGCAATGCCTTCTACGAATAGCTACTTCATTGCATAGGTCATGATCGGAAAGTTACATGTTCTTCGCTCCTGTGTCGAATAGATACACAGCCTCGCTACATCACGGCCGTCATCGGCGGGAGATGAGCCTCGAAAAAGAAGAGTTTCGCACGTGGAGTACCGCTTCCCTGTGAGCGTGATGCTCATGCAAGCCGTATTGGCGAGCCAAGGCAATGTAGAATGTCATTCGAATGAACAGAAACTCGACGTCCCGTCGCTTTTGTTGAGTGGTATTTGATTGCACGCCATGACATGGTCGACATTCGCGTTTTGCGGTGCATGAAGCACTGTGTAATGGGACTTCAAGGACAGTGCGGTGGACTTCATACTCATCTTGTCCAAATATTCAGCACTGGGAGGATTTGGAAGGCTATTTATACGAATGCAACGACGGAATAGTATAAAATGCACGTACCGAATATGTTGCGTATGACGGGTCTAGTGCAATATTGCACATCTTTTTCTTCGCGATTATAAAACCCACGAATATTGTAACTAGATACGACGTACTCTTCACTCCCTTCAAAGTGTACAAAGTAGATCATGCTACTCAGTCGATGCATCCGGCGCCGCACCAGACGCGACATAGTCCTCATTGCATCCATCGCGAGACGACTTCCAGGCACGACAAATATGTTTGCTCAAGCGCGATCTTCCTCTGCTATGGAGTCTCGCAGTCATTGCTAACAATCGTTCCGTCCGTGGAGAATATTGCCCGGCGCTGTTACTATGAGTATAAGTAGTGGAGCTATTTATTTTTTCGCTGGCATCAATGGGCTCGGGAGCTCCTATAGGCCTCTCTTTGTTGTGGCGAGTGGGCGAGGGCAGTGAGCAAGAACATGGGGAGATGTGAGATGAGCTTGATGTGCGTACGGTGAGGATTATCATTGGAGAGTCGTGGTCTGGAAAGTACGTTTGTATTGCTTACTTAGAGATCTTCCTATTGCCTCCGCTCCGCAAAGAGCTTGTCTATCCACCTGGGTTTTCCTGCCTCGCCCCTTTCTTCACACATCCACTAAGGTTATTTAGGCTCCGTCACTCGGTCTTATTCACGTGAATGCCTTCTCAGACTCTGCTATTCTTCTGTCGGTGTGATGGAATCTTCGCGGGCGTCGCTGAACTGGTGGTATGCGGTGGTGGGATATTGGCTGCGCTGACTGAACGACGGCTGACGTGATGTGGTTATGATGAGCATGAAGCCAGTGGCTTCACGAAGATAAGGTTTCTATGAAGTTTAGATGCAGCAATCTTCAAGCCTAGGAACACTTTTTGTCCTTTCTGCTTTGGATATAGTAGAACTGAGCTTTGCGAAGCCAACGCCGACTGCCATGTGTTCGAGTCGCTACGTGAGCATGGCCATATTCATGATGTTCAATTGTGTTGTCATGCCGTTATGAATGCTGTTCTGAGATGGTTGGATGGGCAGCTGGTGCTTGTTCTGAGCCATTGGTTCACGTTTTGCCTCGCGTGAACCGACGGATGACGACAGTGGCGAGGACGATAAGTAACGCATTAAGTTGATGGGTTCAGCAATATGTATGCGTGTTCTGGAGAGCTCATCTCGAATACACACACATCGTTGCTGTCTAAGCCATTTCCTTGTCATGCTGAAGAGAATTTGTGCGGACGGGGTCCAATACTCGCGGACAATTGCGTTGCAGGACGTGCAACAAAACTGTAGGCGAGGCCGCCACCGTTACGACCCGTATCACATTCGTGTAGAAATATCGGTACAACGAGTGTTAAGCTCGAGCCCACCGCATCGGAATTTCCCGTCAGCAGTCCGCATGCCCATCATCCAAGTCCATGACACAAGCATCGGCATGCGCACTCGACTTCGGAAATCGGACAACGACTGATCGGGGCGGTCCAGCGCAGATCAGGGAACACGAATCGATCTTACTCGACACAGATGCTATTGCAGAAGCGTCCGCTGCTGTGTTGCTGTCTCGCCCTGGTGCAACCGTAACATCACTAAACGATCCGGTAAAGGAAGCTCACTTGGGGCTCGAGAATCGCACAGATATCAGACAGAAGGACACGTCGAAGGTGCTGGTCATCTGTAAGACTTGCAAGTAGTCTTGCTGTCGAGTCTTGCCTATTGAGGTCTGTGAGAAATAAGTAGTCGGTGCCTGTGCGTTCTTGCCCGAGGTGAGGACGGGAAGTGCGCCCAATGTGTGTTGGGTGCGACCCAACACCGAAGCCATAAGCTGAGTGTTCACCGATGCTGTCAATTGCGTTAGTAAAGAAGGCAAAGTTCTGATAGCGGGCGTGTTGATTAGAAGTGATGAGATGATGCCCCGAAATTCTTGCTACTAGTCTCTAGTCGTATACGACAGTGTCGTGTACAAGACACTGCATGATGCTTGTCAGACTAGATGATAACAAGTGAGGATACCCAACGACGTTACGTGCCATTCTAGTCATGTGTCATCATGGAGTGTATTGCAAATGCTGAGTTCCGGCCTTGCTATAGAATCCTGATTCCGGTGAGCGGACACTATCATCTGGCGCTTTCGTGATGGTGACCGTGATGGTCCAAAAATAGCACCTATCACATTGAGCTTGTCATAGCCTTGTCTCGAAGCACATTCAGGTTGTTTAGCGATATGCTTGGAGTTCATCAATAGCACGGTCTTGCAAGAGTCCGCATCTTCGCGTTGGTCCTGTGCGCGAGTAGGGCATCGTCGTTCAAAGCAATACACATATCTGTGAATCTGTGCCTAGGTAGCGACGAGATGTGGATCGCAGGAGCAATAAGCATGAAGCTAGACGGGGCGATTATATCCTGCCAGCATTGCAGGTCCACGAATATGTCAGACGGTTATGCCTACCATAACAAGGGCTGATGGTTCAGGGTGATGCACGTAGAGCGTAAGCGGCAGTCATCGCTGCCGCGGACCCGCGTACGTAAACTCGTTGCTGGATCTTATCGTAATGTAGCCGCATGACCACATGTTACTGTGTCCGTTGTCCGAAGTGACTTTTACAAGCAGATGGCTTTACTGATTCCAAGTACGGTAGGCAACTGACTGCGGGACTTGCACAGAGGACAGACGAGACGAGTCGAACGCCTCACGGCAATTGATAAACTCAATGCTGCAACCAAGGAGCCTAGAGTGCTGCCAGGCAATGCGAGTGTTGGAAAAAGCAAAATCAACTCGACTCAACAAACCGCACGAAGTGAGGGTGTGCTGCTGTGCAGCAGCCCCCATGGCCTGATTGTTCTCGTAAATCTGTAAGCGAAAGCGATATTAGTAGATCGTCGAGAGGGGTCTACGGACAATCCGACAGGATCAAAGCGAGCTCAATCACGCCCCCGTCAAACCTACGAGAAGGTTCGGTGTGATAAGTGCGGGACATTCAGTACTGATGAAATTTGCATAAGCAGATGCTGGCATCTCTCATAGCAAAGAGCACATGATCATCGACAAGGTGATGGATAGGCAGCAGGTCGTTGTTCCGACCAAAAGACGCTCTATTGGCGGACTTTTGTAGCGTGAGAAGTGGAGAATGTGCACACTCACACTCATGGTCGCCAAGGAAGGATCAGACATGTATGAGGTCCTCAGTGCGTGACTGAGCTATGAGGCACAGCAGCGGTTGCCACGCCCAACCAGCAAATGATGGTGCGATCCGATGCATCCTTGCTTAGGGATGTGATCGGTCGCACATTTTTCCTAAACTAGTTCAACGTGCAAGACAGGATGAAGCGCGCGCGATGTCAGGATTCACGGTGGGTCGAAAAGTACCGCTGCGCCTTACGTATATTGCGAGTAGGACTCCCCTTTACAGACGCGCTAAGTGATAAATGCAGGGGGAGTTCTGCAACGAAATCTGTTGATGCTAGGTTCCCTGCGTACATCGATCTCGAGGGCGCACGATCCAAGACGGGATGGCTTTGGCTGGCGTCTACCGGGACGCAATAGTTGGCGTGTGCAGCGAACGACAGCGCCAGACGAAGATCAAACAGGATCGCAGGGAGATGCGGGCGCCGCCACGGAGACTTGTGTGTTTGATTGTTGACAGTCTGACGCAGGTACAGCTGCCGCTCACGGAAAGACAAGTCCTGAGATGATTAACGGGCTCGGTATTTGCAGGACTAACGCTTACATGCTGTTCATAAAAAATTAGACATCGAAAACAATAAAATGCGCTGTAATTATACAATAGAGTATCGATGTGAAGAAGCGCTGTGCGCGGCTGCGAAATGAGCACGCGGCCGTACCACATCTAGCCTTCTGGTGAGACACTGAAAAGAGACTCCAATCAATGGAGTCGGGGCGGCCTTCTTGGACGAATCATAATTCCGCCGGGGCAGACTCGACGTGAAGTGCGGTTGGAAGCGATGGATGAACGAGCTGGATGCTTAACGTGCTTTGGCGCAAACAGGGGTAGACGAAACACTAACTGCACGCTAAGCGGCGGGGCCACGAGCTCAACGATAGGATGCACCACGCAGGAGAAGTGCCGCCGAGACAAAGTCACAAACCTAGTACGTGGGGTAGTGCATGAAATCATCTCACTTACTCGCGTTGCAGTGACCAAGGAGGTAAGTTTATTTGAGAGTCGCACCATGTGTTTGTGCAAAGGAGGTCGTCTGCACAGAGACATGGTGATGTGATGAGGAATACGATGCACGGGGCCTTTGCATGTATTCGATGCTTTTGGTGGCTACTCTTATTTGGAAGATTTCTTATTTGCAAGTCAAAGTCGCTGAGGAACTTGGACGATGGGCTCAAAACGTGGCCGCCAAACCACGGAAGCCGTTGGCAAATCAAGAGCGACAACGAGCCTTGCAATGCCTTGTTCGGGAATGCGGCCAATGCCTAACGGAATCCCAATAGTATGGACGGGCGTCTCGGTTGGAGCGTCGAAAGGCTTGCGACCCAGCATAGCAATGTGGGCTGGCCCGCACCCAGTCGCTAAGTCAGAGACGGCGTCGACAAGCTTGTCCCAATGCGTAGTGCGTGTCACAGGGAGCGACCGGGCACTCCGATGGACGGTAGGCAGATCTTGGAAGAGCTTTGGCGGACGAGATGCTAGCGCACGCTGGTGTTGAGAGTTACACGCGAGCAAGTGCTATGCAGAAGGGGGTGTGATGAGGGTGTAAGCGAGACTGTCGACACGGGCGGATTAGTAACAGAAGCATCAGTGGGCAAGGCTGAGAAAGAAGCACCAATGACGACAGGCCGTGGGGTCGTACGCAGGCGGGCAGTAAAGCTAACAATAAACGCGTGCCAGAACCGGCAGACGGGGTAAATGAGGCATGGATGGGCCATGTCAGCCGCCTCCCAGCGGACGCATGGTCATGGTCATCGGCAGGACTGGCTGGATGGCCTGAGAAAGATCGGAAGATGTTTGCAAAAGTGAAGAATGGTGCTAGAGACCGGTCAGGCGCGACCCAACCTAGCGCCGCAGGTGATGGAGAATGCTCGCCTACCCTGGGTGCAGCGGCCGGGGTGTCGACACAACACGAAAACCCGCAAGCCGCCAGAAGAGACTGTGACCCACGCGAGATGAAAGGGACCAGCCCGTGTCTCCGCAAAGCGCGCTGCAGCTGTTTCTTTTTCTTTCCGCAGTGTTGTTGCTCGGCAGGTGTCAGTCGGGGAGCTATGGCAAGGGCAGCCTGACAGCGCAAGGGCGGTTCACGCCTGCCGCCGGGAAGCCAGCAAGCCCGCAAGCCTCCTCCACACACCAACGCAAGAGGGCGCAAGAAGGAGCCGGTCCTGGCCCATTCTCATTCGGCTGCGGCTACGAGATCTCTGCTGGCTTGGCGGTGGCATGCGGCCACGACCTGGCGGGCATGGTGCCGCCGACCAGGGCCGCCCGCAGCCTGGGAACAGACACATCTGCGCTGCGATCGACGCCGTGGCTCCCAGTCCCATGTCGCGCCCTCTCTCCCGCCAGGCGTTGTTTACCACGGCGCCGGGAGGCATGGCTTCGACGACCACGGCGTCGCAAAGCCATTCGATGCGCTCGCCAGCGTCTATGGCTATCCAGCCCAGCGCACCGCAGCTGTCACCGAAGCCTGCGGGTGCCTCGTGCGATGTGATGTGAGCTTGGCCCGTGGTTGGCTTCCCATCCACCTCCATCCCATCCGCACCTGGGCAGACGCGCGCAAACCGGGCCCGGGCGTGTGACGAGTGCGCTTCCACGTGGGAGCCTACCCAATCTGGGTTAATTGTACGACCGTCCGTGGTGCGCCGGCAGGGCTTGAAGAAATGAGTTGAGACAGGGAACATCTTCAGCTTACTGCGCCAACCCTCTTCCGTGTCCGCCTGTACGCCAGGCAATATACGAGTCTTTCTAATTATAGACGTCACAAAGACCACTGATTACACCCCGGAGGCCAATCAGCACCTCCCGGATGATGACCAACTGGCCGACTGCATCGCAAAGCGAGATATCATAGCACAATCTACAAGGAGCCGACGCTGCCTCGCCGATCGACACCCCCGATATTGTCCATCCTCTTTGTTCTCCGCTGTCGAGACAGAGCCAGCCTAAGCGCACTCGAAGTCGCAAATCATGTGCAACTCGCAGACCCTGCTTCCTTCGGGCATAGCGGCCTCATCAGCTGGGCGGGCACGGTCGCAGCACTGGTCGCCGAAGAGCTGGACAGGGATGGGTGTACCCCGGCTCAGCGATGCATGTCTCTCTGCTGGATCGCGGTTTGGCGCTGGAGTTGGCTATGCTGCAGCGTGATGAGAAGTGCGACCAGGCGCGAAACTCGTCCACCAGAGCGCTTCCAGACAACCTCGTCAATCTTCATCATGATCAACATTGCTAGCAACGGGGGTTCGCCTCTTGGAAACGGCGGGCTTGTTCGCATCTGGAAATGGTGTCTTTGAAGCCTGGCTTTGTCTCCACCATGGGTCCAGAATGCACATGGCCAGCGTCTGTGCGCTGCGTCCCAAGGCTTGCTGGCGCTCCGACGCACCCTAGAGTGGCTCTGGGCTCCTCGCGCATGGTACTTGGGAAAAGAAAAGCATTTCTGCCTGTCGGCTTCTTGTGGACCACAAATCTGGGTCGAGAGAGCCGCATGGCGGTGCTGTCAACCCTCACGTGTGAAGAAACATCTCACGACATCAAAGACACCCCGGCGAGGTGATATAATGGTGAGCGTCATTGGCAGGTGACTGATGATGGAGAGGCCTTTCACTTCCCCGGCCCGGGTCAAGCGAAGCGAAGCTCCTCCACTCTGCTGGTCAAGCCGTCCCGCACGCCAGCACGCCGAGGATGCCCACGACGGGGTCTGGCTGCGCTACGTGCTTTCACACCCTAGCCAGCAGCGCATTGTTGCTGCGGCCCCATGCTCGCCTGGGTCTCTAAACCGCACCTGAACGGTGTGGTTTATTATTCATTCGTCGCATTGCTTCTGCCGTGCTCGTCTGGTTTGCCCACTTGTGAGGTAGTGCATTTGATTTGTGAATAGCGCTACGCTTCCACCCGCTCTGCTCTCATGCTATCTCGTCCCATATCCCGATCCAGATCCCCAAACGCTCGGACGAAGCCAATCGCCTGGTTGAGCCCTGATTCCTTGAAGCCTTCAGCGCGCCAGTCAGCCACGCGAATCCTGCACCCTTGACAACCTTAGCCCGCCCATACATATACGTGACGGCCACCACTCTCCACTCGCTCGCGGTAACAAAGCCTTTAGCCCACCCAGGTCCCAGCCTTCTCCGCCATCGCTCCTCTAGGGCGCCCAGGTACTGAGCTTAACAAGGAGTGATCGCCGCTCCACACGCCTCAAACTCCACCTCCAAGGACCTCACAAGGCTCACCTCCCCGCCAAAGATCTGTGGACCCTATTGACGACGTGCAACACCAGATCTTGCAACGCCGCTGTGGTAATCGGTGACAAGAACAACCTTCACCTGTCCCCACGTCCCATTCCGGTATAGTCGACAGCATTCCCAGTGCTGTGGATCAAGTATCAACAGGCCAGCAGCCAGCCAAGGAACTTGCTTGTGTCATCGTCGGACGACAACACCAGCACGGTCATAGCAGTCTTGACCGAATCCTCTCCGTCTTACAGCCTGTACGACAGCTCGAGTAGCACTACGTCTACCCAACCAGGAAACCGGGTTCTATCCAATTCTCCAAGTCTAAGGACACCACGGTTGCACGAGCATTTGCTTTTGCCTCTCTGTACGCCCTCATCCCTCGATCTGCGACGACTAGCAACTCTGCAGTCGCGCAGTGAGTGAGACTTTCCAGAAGCTTTAGGACAGGTGTGCATCTATCGGTATCACTACCCTTCCGAGTCAGCGCAGGTACCATCCGCAGAACCGTTCATCAATCGCAGCGTCTCTCGGATTCGAAGCAGTCATTCGCCGTCTCGAGCCGAGGAAGACTAGGCCGGGAACACCATCGTAAAGCACCAAGCCGGGGCGAGCGCCTGTGTCTGTGGACTGCCTTTATCAAGATCCCTTCTATTCGACTACCTGCTCAATATCAGCTTCTTGTCCCCCTCGACTAGAGCCCCTACCTTTCACATTGCGCCTTTGAGCTACACTCAGACGATTGCCTTCCGTGTATCATACCCAGCCTCCACGTGGGTTGTATCGGTCGGGCGCTCAATTTTCAACTCCGCCATTTGCAGCGTCCCAGCTGCATCCTTCCCCAACACCTCCTTCATTCGGAGCTGGTAGGTCATCAGGACCTCACCGGAACACAACCGCCAACGTGGCTGCTGCAGTGGCTCACCCGGCTTCTATGCATCCTGGGTCTGACCCAATGGGTGCACCTCCCAGCTTTTCGCAACGGAGGCCTCACGCGGCTCAATTAGGCAGCTTCGAGCTTCCCCCACCACCAATGCACAAATACCCTTTCACCAACACCGTTACCGCATCACAATCGTCACAGCCCCCAACTATCGCCCGCGTTGGTGACTTGCTCACTCCACCGAACACTCTCCACGGAGATTCTTTGAACTCTTCAGGAGTATCAACAAGCAGCGCAAACTCTACAACCATGTCCTACTCCAACGGAAGCTACATCTATTCTCCACCGACGCAGGGGCCGACACATTACGGTTACCCGTCCACACAACAGCAGCAAAATCAATATAGTCAAGCCCGTGGAGGTATGTTCGCTCAACTACGCAACGATCGTCAGTTCGAACACCAAGACTCACTTCGAAAAGGGCTGAACCCGCCACCTTATGAGCTGAACCAACAATTGCCACCATTTACGCCATCATCCAATGCGTCAAGTATGCCGTCGATGTCTGCACAACAGCAGCCCCATCATATGATGAACACACATGCACAGACGCCTGTATCATCTTCAGCTCCGCAACAATCGCCTGCATTGGCGCAAGAATCCTTCAGACAACCACATCCGCCAACACCAACATACAATTACCAGCCATCCGGAACACCACAGCACTCCAACTTCCCCTATTCGACTGGACCATCACCAACTTTGAGTCAGCAACAAAGTCCAATCAGTGCGGGAGGCTCGATGCCGCGGATGTCACCGGCTGTTTCCCAAGGACCCATGCCATCGATACCATCAAACAATCAACAACATTCTCCCTATCCGTATCAGCGACCACCGCCGTCTGCGTACCAACCGGGCCCAGCACCCGTCTTCTCTAATGTGCAAAATCCAAACGGCCAGCTTGCTCTTGTCGGCGTGCACCCGGGGATGATGCCTGGCTTCAACAGTGGGCACGCAGCAGCAATGCCGCACTTCATGGGCCACCCGCCACACCAACAGCAGGCTGCGAACGATCGACCCTTCAAGTGCGACCAGTGCCCGCAGAGCTTCAACCGGAACCACGACTTGAAGCGACACAAGCGGATTCATTTGGCTGTCAAGCCCTTCCCCTGCAACCATTGTGATAAGAGCTTCTCCCGGAAGGACGCGCTCAAGGTATGCCCTGAATACTTCTACTTAGTCAGAGTCCAATGCTAACTTCAATAGCGTCACATCCTTGTTAAGGGCTGCGGAAAGGTCGCTGCCGCAAACGACGACACGAAACGCGAAAGCGTGTCACCAAAGTCCGAACACATCGACTCCAAGCCTGCGAACTCGTAGCTCGCCAAAACCCCTTGTCCATAGTCGCATTACTTCTTTGGCATCTTCACTTCTCTACCTCATGTATTAAGTACCCATATTTTTTGTGTCTGCGGCCACAGGGAGCAACCTTTATTTCTTCTCGCCCCTCCGCCAATACCTTCGCTGCAAGTATTAGGCTACGATTTTTCATGTTTGATGTTTACTGTTTATTGGAATTGTGGGAGATTACCACAGGGGTCACGCATCGGATATACCTAAGGCAGGCGTTGTACAGGGTTCTGGGTGGGTCTCTTTTTTTTTGGTGCTGTTACTTTTTGTTTTGCTCGGCGGGACGGATATACCTTTTGGGCTGGGATGGTCAAGGACGGATAAGGGGGGGTGTATCAGGTATCGCGTACGTGTGTGTCTGTGCTGCAGGTGAATCTGCTTCTGCGGAAACGAACACTTGTGTCTAGCGCGTTCGGG